>CM060939.1:641392250-642592250 GCA_030765085.1 Allium cepa | reverse complement strand
TCACTTACATTAATAAATCACAAATTAATTACATTGAGTAATTATCCTTTAATCGCTTGATTAATCAACTTTAATCATTAATTAATTACTATTAATTAAGTAATTATCTTTAATTACTTTCATTAAGTAATTAATTACCATTAATTACTTACATTAATTAACCTTTAATTAATCAATTAATTATCTTTTTAATTATCCACCTTAATTAATTAAAGATAAACCTTTTTATCTAAATTCATTACTTAATTACATCATTTAAATTAAATGCTTGAAATCATTTTATACAAAAATATTGATTAATTAAAGTTTAATACACTTACCATAATCACTTCCTTAATTACATCATTTTGTTTTAGAAAACAAAATAAAGATTTTATGAGATAATTAACCTTATAATTATTTCAAAAACAAAACAATTTAAGTTCAAAACACACTTAACTTTAAGAATTAAATTTTTTAAACCAAACAAATTTTTAAACATTTAAGTTTTATCATGTTGAAACTTGTTTATTTCATTTGTCTTTGAAAAACTTTGTATAACATTTAGCTTTCAACTTGCATCTCTTGTTATTTATTTTTAAAACAACACAGATTTACTTTCAAAATCTTTAAAATCTACACATAATTCATTTGTAACTTTAAAACCTGTTATGCTGAAAACAACCCGAGCCAAGTTCCTAAATTACCCAAGCCCGTTTCAATTTTTTGTGAGCAAACATCGATACACTCGCGACCTTCTATTCTTCAAGACAAACCAGAGATAATCTCGAACCAAACTCGAGCGAGCAGCTTCTTTCCTAAAGCTCAAACCAATCCTGACACGATCATGCATGTGTGCACGATGCATGCCGTTTCGACTGCCATCGATCGATGCCACGACCACCTACATGTCGACGACAACTACTCCAATTTCCCTGATAATCCATCTCAACAATAACGATAGCAAATCGAATTCCATTGATCGATTGAAAACTGGCACAAAAACACGATCGTCAATACTCCTTGCCAACGACGAACTCCTCCACCAGAACTCACATCTCTCCGACCAAAGAAACCTCACAGACCCACGCGATGTTTCCACCCCTTGCGATCACCTCTGGCCTCCCTACGGCGATGAAATCGCCATGAATACACTATCTACTCAATCAAGCAATGAAACCCTCCGTCGATTCCTGACCACTACAGCCATGTAGAATTTCCCTGTCCAATTTTCCCGAAATCACCAGACAATACACTACCTCCAGCCCAAAGCATAACGATCCTCCTCCTAACGTTCGTCAGAATTTGACAAAAATACTGATTCTGATCAACTCAATATATCTCAACCATTACTTACCTAAAAATCAAGATGTTTCTACCTAATCATCAGTTTCTAATGCTAATCTAGTTCTGTAATCAAATTCTGAAATTAAGATGATGGATTTTTGAGTTATATTTGGATCATCTCTATATTTTACAATTTTTTGTAAAAAATTTCTAAATATAAAATCTTGAAACCATTTTTAAAATTAATATTACACCGAATGATCTTCTTTCATTCTAGGATCAAAGCATATATCTGATTGTATGAGGAGATATGGGTTTTTAAAGGTTTGTTCTTCAGTCTGAGATTCAACAGAGACTAATATCTATATACACATCCACGGCCCTTTTCATGTATATATATATATACATGCAGGCATACTTAACAACTAAATTTGCATACTTCAATTGTTAAAACAAGCATCAATATGTATATACACAGGTTTGGGTATATTTGTTCACCTGGAATTTTAATTAAGCAAAGAACAGAGAATAAGCTTGGATTTGATTGTGTTGAGTTGAACCCTTGCTTGAATTGATTTGCTTTGTTTCAGGCTTGAAATGCTTTAGGTTTGAAGCTTCAGGTTGAAACTTGAATTATGATGAAACTGAAGCTTTGATTTGAGTTTTAAACTGAATCTACTACATGCTTAAATTTAGGTTGAGCTTGAAAACAGGGTTTGAATTTGAATCTGGTTTTGAAAACTATTTGTTTGATTTTTGAATTGCTTTCAGGTTTGATTGTTTTGTTTCAGGTTTCATTTCTGGTTTGTTTTAAGGGTTAAGTTTTTCAAGAGTTTTTTTTCTTTGAATGGTTGAAAGAAAATTGAGAAAGGAAGGAGATAATCATATGTATACACATAGCTTTGATTATTCATTATTTTTGAAAATAAAAGTAAATATTGGACACTTGTATTATTGTGATGTGATTACCTTACATTTGTTTAATTCTAATGTTAAGACACTTACGCTTGTATTTTGATGTTATTAGGTAGTTACACATGTCCTATGCATGTATTTAAATGTTTAAATATATTTTATATATTTTTAAACTTTTATTTAAATGTCTTTTTATATTAATATATTAATTTATGTATTATTATTTATATCTGTATTATCTTTATATTTAGTTATATATATTTATATTCTATTTTCAATTTTTAATAAATATTTTTCCTTTTATAAATATTTTTTTATAATCTTAAAGAAAAATGATTTTTAAAACTAATTATACATTAATAAATAAACACACATATGTATATTATAAAATTTAGCTTTAAAAACTTTTAGACTTTTACTATATTAATTTCAAAATATAACTTTCATATATTAGATCATATATAATAATTAGAAAACAAATTTTCATTAATTTTAAAATTATAGAGTTTTCAAATTAAAATTATTTACCAAAATATTTACTTTAGAATTTCAAAAATCAAAATTTTTATTTCAATCTATTTATATGTATAAATATAAACACATATCTTATTTAATTTTTGAAAGAATTCAGATTAATTCATAATTTAATCCAAAATTTTATATTAATTATCAAATTAAATTTGACTCAAAATTGGGATCGTTACACTTTCCCACTTATAAGTTCAAAAATTTATAATATTTCACGGAAAATTCAAAACTCAATACTTATAGTTTATTTCCAAATCATCTTTGATATTATGTATATCCTTCCCTATACATATTTATTTTATTTGCACACCAAGTCATACTTTAAATTTTAAACCATTCTTGGTTTTTTAACTTTAAAGCAATTCCCTTAAAAATTTAAAAATACTCTTGTTTTAAAATAAGATCCCTACATTTAGAAAATATTATTCATTATATCTATTAATATTTTGAAACGATTTAAATTTCTGGACTTAGAATTAAAAACTTCACATTCAAATCCCTTCCAATTTACAAGTCATACTTACCTAAATTGTTACTTCCCTAAAACATTCCACTTTACTTTATCATTGTTTATTTTTAAAATAAACATCCCATTATTAAGATACAATGCCCAATTTATAATAGTTATCATATCTAGAAATCATGTACACCTTATATCATTTGCTGGAAAATCATATCAATGTAACTTATTTCAATGCTTTGGAAAAAAAAATTCTAGGATTTTAATTTCAGTTTTGAATCCATTTCTAGCTTATCTTATTTGTATAGTTCATATTATCCAATTCTTATTTGGTTGTATTTCTAGTGCCACTTATTTTTATTATTATAATTAATTCTAATAATCAACAACCAATTACTTCAATATATAGAAAAATTATTACTTTATGTACCAAAATATAAACTTATATAAAATTCATTTTTTTAAGAACCATTTTTAAAATCTTTATATAAGAAAATAACAAGTACGCTCTTATATAATACGCTCAACCCATTCTAGGGTTTTACTGACCCTATCCTTAATGAGTAGACCCACTAGAGCCAAGGTTCTCGCTTAACTTTCTTCTCTGATACCAAAATGTAACATTCCAAAATTTTCGACACCAAAAATTCGACATTAATACATACACTGTAGAAATGCCGAGCGATTGAGCGCCCGAAAATTCCAGATTGTTAAAGTAAAGAAGAAAAGAAGAAGAAGGAGAATCAGAAAAACAACAGCCCAAAATCTCACATTCGCAACGGATTAAAATATAATATCAAATAATAGCATTTTACAATGAAAAGCTGTAATTGTCAGTTTACATTTAATATATCAAAGTACATCAGTGCACAAATAAACTGGACAGTTGTAGCAACTTGTCCCTAACTATTATCAATACAATCTCAAATATACAGCGGAAAAAACTCTATACATTCCTACCATCCAGCTCGCCTCCTGAGCTTCAGAATATCCTAACCTGAAAATCTATAATACTCGGTCTGACCCGAGCATTACATTAAAGTAACACCCGAGTCAGGCTGGAAACCAGCGTGAGTAAAACCATATAACTTGAAATACTAAGTTATAAAACTTATTTAAATAAAAATTTATAAAAAGGTTTGTTTTATTTTCTTTTTAATATTGCTTAATAAATTGATTTGTAATTAGATATAAAAGTTTAGAAAATAATATAGCATATGAAACATTAATTCATTTTAGTGAAATAAGTAATTTATTAATAATAAGGTAATCGCTTTTATAAATTATTTCAAATTGATAAATGTGTTATTTTCAAAAAATAAGCATATATAAGTGATTTTAAATTGGGTTTTAGAATTTGATTTGAATTTGAATTTAAAGTTTTGAAATTCAAAAGGATAGATATTTAAAATGTTTTGGATTTTAAAGATATTTTGTATAAGCTTTTATTTGTGTATATATAATTTGTTTTATTTTCTCTAAAAAGTAATTTATAAATAATACATAAGTATTTGTAAATTTATAAATTAAGTTAAAAACCTTTATTAACACTTAAAATAAAAAGAAAATACTTAAAGGACATGTGTTAATATACTAAGTAACCTAAACAACATGTGTTAAGTAATAATCAAAGGTATATGACAAGTGTTGAATTTAAAACAAATTTCATTTTTTTTAACTTTTGATTTTTCTTTTATTTAAAATAAATCATTTTCAGCCTATATAGAAACATATACTTCTCATCTCCTATTCTTTTTCAAAATTCATAGGCTAAGAAACTAAAACCCTGTACAATTCTCTCAAGAACAAATCCAATGATCAAATAAATTTCCCAAAAATCAAATTTGCAAATCAATTGCTATCAGCTCGTAATTCATTTTCCACTTCAAAAGCAAACCAGAAATATAAATCAAAGCCTGTAGCTCATTTGCAAGAACAAACATCATTCCTCAAACTTGTAATCCACTATCAAAATCAAAAGCCTGCATTCTGTAATCTGCAAACTCCTTTTCAAAAGCCTGAATTAAATTCTTTCAAAACTGAGAACAACAAATGCCTACATCTTTTCAAAACTAAATCAAGTCCAAAGCAAGCATGCCAGTTTCAAATCAAAGGAGCACTCTACAACAATTCAAGTTTATAAATCAAAGCATTTTATTCCAGCAACTCAAAGTTTTAAAAAGTCTAAAGCTATTTTCAAAACAAAAGGCTCTATTCTTCATATTTTCAGGTGAGTAACAAACTTTAAAAAAAAAGAAATTTAGTATATGAATCTGGTTGCATGATTAAAAATCTAGAATGAGTATGCTTTTTGTGTGTGTGTGTGTGTATATTATGTGTGTGTGTGTGTGTGTGTGTGTGTGTGTATGGATATCTGGATGCTTGTGCATGTTTTTTTTCATCTGAGATTTCTCTGTTTTTAGTTCCCAGGCACAAGTTTTATTTAAAATCCTTAATCTCTTCATCTAGTCTTGGATAGGATTTAAGTTATAAACAAAAACTGTTTGTTTAAACCTAGATTTAGTTTTAAAATTTTATTCAAGTTAAAATAAATTTAAACTTGCTTTGGAAACCAAAATGGACAGGAAGATTTGTGTTTTGTTTAAAATTCAAATCCTCTAAATCATTAAATTAGGTTTGTGATCTGAAACCTAATGTGAAAACAAGATTTTTAAACAGAAAACATAATTTTTAGCATTGAATAATGGGAGCGTTCATATTGATCTGGAAATGATGTTTGGGGTGTTTACTGGCGAACGGGGTGATCTAGATGGTTGCGGTCATCACTAAAGATAGATGGGTGAATGGTGAGGTCAGTAAAAATGCCTGAAGGATGCTCAGATCACCGTAGTGCCGGTGGTAGATCAAACTTGCCTGTAACCCTTGTTTTTGAGTTTGGTTGAAATGTATTCGTTCCATCACCTATGGTGGATCGAGTTCCACCAGAATTTGGGAATTGATAGAGGGGAGTTTGGCGAAGGTGTTGCTGGTTTTTCAGAAGCTCCGGTGGTCGGAGACTCGAGCACGTGGAGGTTTCCAGATTTCAATGATTGTTCCAGTTTTGTGCTTTGAGGCTCGAATTTGATTTCGAGGGGAGATCAACTTTCTGATGGTCGGAATAGGATGCGAGGAGGGTTGTCGATGTGGAGAAGTCATCGTGGATGACTGGAGTTGAACGGAGCTACCGTACATGTGCACGGAGGTGATGGTGTATCTGCAGTTTGATTTGGTAAGAACGGTGCTCGAGTTTACTCAAGTCAGTTGCGGGTGTTACTCGAAGCTGTGTGGGTTTTGACTCGAAGTTTTTGAATGGTGGCTCGAGTCATTTTCCTATTACAGGTTTTTATACCTGATTGTTTTTAAAATTTAAAATGAATTTTAAAATGTAAAGTTAAGATGTAAAGCAAAGTTTTAAACAAAGTTTAAATATGGATTCAAATTTAATTTGGATCTTAGTTTGGAGATAAATAAAGTTTTATAAAATTGAAATGTTAACAACTTTAAATGTTAAAGTATATTTTATGAAATAAGTTGAATTTGAATGACTTGGTTTTAAACTCTTATATAAATTTCTTTTATTAAGATAAGTGTTCTTTAACATTTGATTATGAAGGTTTTTTAATTGTTTTTAAATTTTGTTAAAATTTAATTTGTATTTAATTTGAATTTTAAATTTGAAATGGAATTTAAAAGTAAATTCAAAAGTAAAATGTTTTCAAATGCATTTGTGAATGATAATTAAATCATTAATAAAAATAATGTTTTATCTTAAAGTTAATTAAGATTTAATGATTTGTGATTCATTAAATTATTAAGGTAATTAATGGATAATTAAATAATTTAATTAATTAATGATTTGGATTAATTAATTTAGAAATTAAAGATTTAAATTAATTAAGGTTTAAGTTAATTAATTAAGGAATAATTAATTTGTAATTAAGGATCATAAAATAGATAATTATAGATTATTAATTTATGATTAAAAATTAATTAAGTTACAGTTAAGCCGTAATTAATTAAATAATTAGAGATTAATTAATTGGTTATTAAAGATTAATTAATTTGTACTTAATAATGATTAGTCTAAGTTTAATTACTTTAGAGAAGTAATTAGAGAATTGTTAATAGTTAATGAAGATCATTAACTAGGGATTATTAAATAATTAATTAATGTGATTATTTTTAATAATTAATTATAATAATTAATTAAAGATAATCATTTATGGAAATTATTTAAGTATAATTACTTAATGAAAGTAATTAAATGAATTAATTACCCAGTGTAATTAATAAAATTAATACGATAGTTTAAGTTAATTAATTGGTTTAATTAATTTAAATAATCTCTTGACTATGGGATTATGTATAATTATTTAATAAGATTTATAAAGTATAATTACTTAGTGAAGTAATTAATGATGGTAATTACAGGTGTAATTAATTGAAGAAATGAAGTAGTTTGGGGATTAATTGCTTGTGTAATTAATTAAAGGATAATTAATTAATGGAAGTAATTTAGGTTAATTGCTTTGTGTAATTAATCAAGGGATTAATTAAAGATAATTAATTAAAGATAATTAATTAAGGAGTAATTAATTAATTAATGTAAGTAATTAAGGATAATTAATTACTGATTGTGATTAATCAAGGTTGATTAATGAATAAAGATTATTTAAAGATTAATTATTAAATAAGATTAATAATCAATTAAGAAGTAATTAGGATCATTAATTAATATAATTAACAATGGAATTAAAGGTTGGTTAATTAAGATTAATTAATCAATAATAAGTTATTATAGAGTAATTAATTAATTGTAATTAATTAAAGATTAATGTAATTAATTATAGTTAATTAATTATTACAGTAATTAAAGGATAATTACTGTAAATGGTTAAGGATAATTAATTTGTGTAATTAATTAAAGGCTAATTACTTAAAGCAATTAAAGGATGAATAATCAAAGATGATTAATTAAGATAAATACTTAAAGGATGATTAATTAATTAGTTCGAAATTAATTAATGGTTAAGTAAGCAAAATTTATGAGATGTAAGTAATTAATTTAATTTATTTTAAATTAATTAGAGATGGAAGTGATTAATTTAATTTATTTTAAATTAATTAGAGATAGTGTGATTAATTAATCATTGCTTATGGATGTTGAATGATAATGATTGCATTGAATGGTTTGAGATCTCAGATATGAGATAAGAGATGCTGTGTGATATGGATGCTTTGGTTGAAGTGTGATGACAATGTGAATTATCTATTTGTGATGATAATGTGGATTATCTATTTGTGATGATAATATGAATTATCTATTTGTGAGATGTGAATTATCTATCTGTGTGAATATAGATAATAGAATTGAATTGTTTTAACTCTAAAACAACTTGGACCTAAAAGATGGTGCTTTGGATTTCGATGAGACTGGGATCAGGTTTCTAGATTTGGATATCCGAAAACCACATCGATCCAAATTAACAATAGGTCGTGAATCTCAAGTGAAGATGAAGATTCCGAGTGCAAGGGTTATCATCGTTAACTCTGAGGGTGATTCCAAAATGAGTGTAATGAGATAATGCCTTCGGTTTCATTTGAACCCGGAACGAACATGTATGGATTGAATGCTTTCAGAACATCGTCAGATGGATGACGAGCATTCTAAGATAGATGTGTTCTATAAAGGTAATCGTAGCCTCAAGCCTCATCAACCGGGAATGGCTAAAACAGGGGAGGTATAGCAAGGCTAAGTGGGTAGCACCAAGTAGGACGAGATTTACCCCTGTCTAGAAGTCCCTTTATATTCGGCTGTGTGGGGCAGTTCATTACAACAACTGTCGGGGTTGTCTTGTTCGGGACTGTCTAGTAAGGGATGGTTTCTGTCTTGTGTTGCAGGGGATTTAGGGTGGATCCTCGGTACGGCGATCTAGGCTACGTACTGTGATGGGCGGTACCTCATTAGTCGTGCCATTGTATGGAATCTAATCTCCAATAAGTGTCGTATGTTTTAGTTGTGCCCAATTATGTTGGAACGTGAGACGTAAGCGTTCCAGCTATTTCTGTATTTTATTTGAAAACCCTTGACCCTATTATAATATCACTGGATTTCCTATCAAATAATTTGGTTAGTACAAGGTAAAAACTTACCCATGTTTATATGTGAGGAGTCTTACGTGATACCTTTTGTTTTCAAAGGATTTCAAAGTTAAGCAACCTTAACCTGTTACGCACACCAGACCCATGTATGACCCGGAGTTTATCTTCTGTTTTTCTTAAACTCTTGGGTACTCAAATTTTTACGAGTAGCCAAAGGATTCAAGTTAACTTTGAAGAATTATGGAGGAGCAATGGAGCAGGAGTATTCAACGTTTGTAGATATATATAGTGTCCCGCTATGTGATCTCTGAGTCAGATGTTTGTGTTGTATTGAGTTGTAATAACTAGACAGGTGTTTATAACTTTCTAGTATGTGATGTAAAATCTGTGTAACTCTGATAGATGTTGTATACTATGTAGTACTTATGTGGTTAATATAATTTATTCGTTACGCTGTTGAGATTCTGATGTTGTTTCTTTCTTTCTTCTCTATCTTTCTCTATTCTATCCCTTTCTTTCTTAATGATGATGCATCCTTCTGTGGAGAGAAAGACGGGTCGTCACAGGTGGTATCAGAGCGCTAGGTTGAGTGAATACCTAGGCTTTGGAGTAGATTTCTTTCTTGAGAAAGCGTATTTTTAATTTTAAATATATATATATATATATATATATATATATATATATATATATATATATATATTTCTACCTATTTCATTGGATTACCTGTTCGGGTTTTCCAATATAAGTTCTAGAGGTAGATAGGGTAGTGGTGTGTGAGCACGACTACCAATGGTAGGAGTCTGATTTATGGGGTTGGAAGTGTATCAGTTGAGACTGTAGACCTAATTCCGTCTCAAGTGAAGTTTTACTGTGGTGTAATGATTTCATCGATCTTTGAAGGAAACCTTTTAAAGGTTCAGAGTCCATCTTTGAAGTGGTAAATTTGGATTGGTAGAGTTTGGATCTATCGGTTGAGCAGAAGCATGTGATGGTATCTTGGATATCTCAGGAAGTAATAGCTGCGTGATGAGACGCAGTGACTATGGATGTTTCCGAAGATGTTTCTTTAGAACCAGTTTAAGGAGGAGTGTCTGCTTCGGTGTTGAGGCTTGGCTCAGCAGCGTGTTTAAGTATGGCTTTGAGGTCAAGTTTCTCGAGGAACTTATGGATTAGGAAATCTTTGTCAACTGTGGCAGTATTAAAGCTTGGATTGTTCTGTGTTCCTACAAGAAGGTCATCTTGCTGAGCAGTTTTCTAGAGGTGGAGTGTAGAAGCAGCAGAGTGGATCCATTTCTTCGATGGATTGGCTTGATTAGTATAAGCTGTTTCGATTGGTAAATAAAGAACAGTTTCCTTGGATATTAGGTTGGGTTGATCGCAACATTGACTTGCGATGGTTGAGTATTCTCTTGAAGTTGTCAGAGATTTTTTTCGGATGTCTTCGTAAAGGTCTGTGGATTGCCATTGCATCTGGAGATTGAGTTTTGTATCGACCAGGATTCCAGGAGTGGTACCGGTGGTTCAGCTTGGAAGAAGGATGGTTCCTAGAGAGAGGTTTTGGTAAAGCACCTCAGAATATTATGGAACTTCTGAGTTTTCTCTTTATGGATCTGATGAACTGTGTCTTCCGGGATGTGCCGGACAAGTCTATGCTCGTGTTCATCATCAGCATTCTCATCTGCTTCAGATCAGAGTCGCGTAGCGGAAGCGTGTAGCATCTGTTCTAAAGTGGAAGCAACCGGGAAGTTGCATTGTTTTGGATTAGAGGGTTTCTACTGGAATTTGTTTTTTAGGATCGGATGGCAAGATTGGTGAGTGCTTCTGTTTTTCCTTTTCCGGATAGGAGAAGTTTGAAGTCTACTGGTGATAGTAGAGTTTGATCTTGATTTGGTTGATCTTGATAGGATCATTTTGTTGGATTGTTTTTGGTCCAGTTTGTTTCGAGAGGCATCAACGAAGGTTGAGCTGATCAGGAAAAATGTAGGAAGCCCTGGATTATCAGTGGAGTTTTGGTGGATTAGAGGTGAAGGAATTTGGATTTCAAAGTCCGATATTTGATTTTTGATAAGTTTTCTCCGATCAAATGAGCTATAAGATTTGGTAAGACTGGGAAGTCAGCTCCAAGATATATTGGATCTTTTCAATGTTCTGGTTAGGATAAGTGCTTTGGTCTACTGGGATTGAATTTCCAGTTTGGAAGACTGGAATTCAGTGAGTTTCACGTATCTCTGAGCGAGTACGTGTGTGATCCATCCCTGGTTGTGAAATCAGCAGTTCTGGAGGATTTGGTTGTTGAGCAGGACTTGTCTGTGGTCTGATATCCTATTCAGTTTAGTAGATCTAGATGAGTAGGAGCTTTGTAGCTTAGTAATATAGATTGTTTGGGTAATGTAGAGCGAGTATCCCAGTATTTATACCTATGGAACTCTAGGAAGTACAATCTAGAATTTTGTCTAGATAGTTAGATTTGTTTGTTTGAGTGAATTGGTTGCTATGGTTGTTAGCATATGATTGATAATATATGTTGTGGTTTAAAATTATATCTTAGATAGGTTATTACCTTTGCTTTTAAATTTCGGGGACGAAATTCTTTTAAGGGGGAGGAATGTGATGACCCAAAATTTTGGGCAATATCAATTTAATAATCTGCATTAAAAATTTAATTGATTTGATAATCTTTATTAATAAATTTGAATTGATTTAATAATCTTCTTTCAAATAAATATCTAATTGGTGAATTTTATCTTTTAAAAGCTAATAAAATATTTTCTATTTAAAATGTATATATAATTGTATATATTGTAAGTAGAAAAGCTTTGGTTTGAATTTAACAAATAAAATCTTGTTTTCAAATTCTAAAATATAATTGGCGATTTGGTAATTATGATTAATTTAATATTGAACTTTTTAAAGCTATTTGAATAAATAACTATATAGTTTTAAAATACTTAAGACAAATGTAAATTGTTTAAATTTTATTTTTAAGCCTAAGTTTTAAGTTTAAATAAAAATTAATAAAAAGGTTTTTTTTTATTTTCTTTTTAATATTGCTTAATAAATTGATTTGTAATTAGATATAAAAGTTTAGAAAACAATATGGCATATGAAACATTAAATCATTTTGGTGAAATAATTAATTTATTAATAATAAGGTAATCTCTTTTATAAATTATTTCAAATTGATAAATGTGTTATTTTCAAATAATACGTATAATGTTTTGTTTATATATATAAATATAATAGATTTTAGTAAAAATAGAATTGTTGTTACAAATTGAATTTGTGTAGTTATATATGTATATATATAAGTGATTTTAAATTGGGTTTTAGAATTTGATTTGAATTTGAATTTGAAGTTTTGAAATTCAAAAGGATAGATATTTAAAATGTTTTGGGTTTTAAAGATATTTGTATAAGCTTTTATTTGTATATATGTAATTTGTTGTATTTTCTCTAAAAAGTAATTTATAAATATATAGATAAGTATTTGTAAATTTATAAATTAAGTTAAAAACCTTTATTAACAATTAAAATAAAAAGAAAATACTTAAAGGACATGTGTTAATATATTAAGTAACCTAAACAACATGTGTTAAGTAATAATCAAAGGTATATGACAAGTGTTGAATTTTAAAACAAATGTCTTTTTTTTTTTAATTTTTGACTTTTCTTATATTTAAAATAAATCATTTTCAGCTTATATAGAAACATATACTTCTCATCTTTTATTCTTTTTCAAAATTCATAGGCTAAGAAACTAAAACCCTATACAATTCTCTCAAGAACAAATTCAATGATCAAATAAAGTTCCCAAAAATCAAATTTGCAAATCAAATGCTAATCAGCCTGTAATTCATTTTCCACTTCAAAAGAAAACCAGAAATATAAATCAAAGCCTGTAGCACATTTGCAAGATCAAACACCATTCCTCAAACCTGTGTCCACTATCAAAATCAAAAGCCTGCATCCTATAATATGCAAACTCCTTTTCAAAAGCCTGAACTAAATTCTTCCAAAACTGAGAACAACAAATTCCTGCATCTTTTCAAAACTAAAGCAAGTCCAAAGCAAGCATGCCAGTTTCAAATCAAAGGAGCACTCTGCAGCAATTCAAGTTTATAAATCAAAGCATTTTATTCCAGCAACTCAAAGTTTTAAAAAGTCTAAAGTTGTTTTCAAAACAAACGGCTATGTTCTTCATGTTGTCAGGTGAGTAACAAATTTTAAAAAAAAAAGAAATTTAGTATATGAATCTGGTTGCATGATTAAAAATCTGGAATGAGTATGCCTTGTATATATATATTTTCTATGTATACATATGGATATCTGGATGCTTGTGCATGCTTGTTTTCATCTGAGATCTCTCTGTTTCTAGTTCCCAGGCACAATTTCTATTTAAAATCCTTAATCTCTTGATCTAGTCTTGGATAGGATTTAAGTTATAATCAAAAACTGTTTGCTTAACCCTAGATTTATTTTTAATATTTTATTCAAATTAAAATAAATTTAAACTTGCTCTGGAGACCAAAATAGATAGGAGGACTTGAGTTTTGTTTAAAATTCAAATCCTCTAATTCATTAAGTTAGGTTTGTGATCTGAAACCTTATATGAAACATGATTTTAAAAAAGAAAACATAATTTTTAGCATTGAATAATGGGAGCAGTTCATGTTGATTTGGAAATGGCGTTTGGGGTGTTTTCTGGCAAACGAGGTGATCTGGATGGTTGCGGTCATCACTGGAGGTAGATGGGTGAACGGTGAGGTCAGCAAAAATGCTTGAAGGATGCTCAGATCACCGTAGTGCCGGTGGTAGATCAAACTTGCATGTAACCCTTGTTTTTAGGGTTGGTCGAAATGTATTCGTTCCATCACCTTTGGTGGATCGAGTTCCACCAGAGTTTGGGAATTGATAGAGGGGAGTTTGGCGAAGGTGTTGCTGGATTTTCAGGTGCTCCGATGGTCGGAGACTTGAGCACGTGGAGGTTTCCAAATTTCAATGATTGTTCCAGTTTTGTGCTAGGAGGCTCGAATTCGATTTCGAGGGGAGATCAACTTTCTGATGGTCGGAATAGGATGCGAGGAGGGTTGCCGACGTGGAGAAGTCATCGTGGATGACTGGAGTTGAACGAAGCTATCGTACATGTGAACGAAGGTGATGGTGTATGTGCAGTTTGATTTGGGAAGAAGGGTACTCGAGTTTACTCGAGTCAGTTGCGGGTGTTACTCGAAGCTGTGTGGGTTTTCACTCGAAGTTTTTGAATGATGGCTCGAGTCATTTACTTGTTATAAATATTTAAACCAGACTGTTTTAAAATTTTAAAATGAATTTTAAAATGTAAAGCTAAGATGTAAAGCAAAGTTTTAAAAAAAGTTTTAAACAAAGTTTAAATCTGTATTCAAATTTAATTTGGATCTTAGTTTGGATATAAATATAGTTTTATAAAATTGAAATGTTTTAACAACTTCAAATGTTAAAGTATATTTTATGAAATAAGTTGAATTTAAATGATTTGGTTTTAAACTCTTATATAGATTTCTTTTATTAAGATAAGTGTTTTTTAACATTTGATTAAGAAGGTTTTTAAATTGTTTTTTAATTTTGTTAAAATTTAATTTGTATTTAATTTTAATTTTAAATTTGAAATGGAATGTAAAAGTAAATTCAAAAGTAAAATGTTTTCAAATGCATTTGAGAATGATAATTAAATCATTAATAAAAATAATGTTTTACCTTAAAGTTAATTAAGATTTAATGATTTGTGATTCATTAAATTATTAAGGTAATTAATGGATAATTAATTAATTTAATTAATTAATGATTTGGATTAATTAATTTAGTAATTAAGGGTTTAAATTAATTAAGCTTTAAGTTAATTAATTAAGGATTAATTAATTTGTAATTAAGGATCATTAAATAGATAATTATAGATTATTAATTTATGATTAGAAATTAATTAATCAAGTAATTAAGGATTAATTAAGTTATAGTTAAGCCTTAATTAATTAAATAAATAGAGATTAATCAATTGGTTATTAAAGATTAATTAATTTGTACTTAATAATGATTAATCTAAGTTTAATTACTTTAGAGAAGTAATTAAAGAATTGTTAATAGTTAATGAAGATCGTTAACTAGGGATTATTAAATAATTAATTAATGTGATTAATTTTAGTAATTGATTATATTAATTAATTAAAGATAATCATTCATGGAAATTGTTTAAGTATAATTACTTAATGAAAGTAATTAATGGAATTAATTACTCGGTGTAATTAATTAAATTAATATGATAGTTTAAGTTAATTAATTGGTTTAATTAATTTAAATAATCTCTTGATGATGGGATTAAGTATAATTACTTAATGAGATTCATGAAGTATAGTTACTTAGTAAAGTAATTAGTGATGGTAATTACAGGTGTAATTAATTGAAAAAATGAAGTAGTTTGGGGTTTAATTACTTGTGTAACTAATTGAAGGATAATTAATTAATGGAAGTAATTTGGGTTAACTGCTTTGTGTAATTAATAAAGGGATTAATTAAAGATAATTAATTAAGGAGTAATTCATTAATTAATGTGAGTAATTAAGGATAATTAGTTACTGATTGTGATTAATCAAGGTTGATTAATGAATAAAGATTATTTAAAGATTAATTATTAAATATAATTAATAATTAATTAAGAATTACTTAGGATCGTTAATTAATATAATTAATAAGTAATTAAGGGTTGATTAATTAAGATTAATTAATCAATAATAAGTGATTATAGAGTAATTAATTAATTGTAATTAATTAAAGATTAATGTAATTAATTATAGTTAATTAATTATTGAAATAATTAAAGAATAATTACTATAAATGGTTAAGGATAATTAATTTGTGTAATTAATTAAAGGCTAATTACTTAAAGTAATTAGAGGATGATTAATCAAAGGTGATTAATTAAGATAAATACTTAAAGAATGATTAATTAATTAGTTTAAAATTAATTAATGGATAAGTAAGCAAAATTTATGGGAAGTAAGTAAATAATTTAATTTATTTTAAATTAACTAGAAATGGAAGTAATTAATTTAATTTAATTTAAATTAATTAGAGATAGTATGATTAATTAGTCATTGCTTATGGATGTTGAATGATATTGATTGCCTTGAATAGTTTGAGATCTCAGATATGAGATATGAGATGCTGTGTGATATGGATGCTTTGGTTGAAGTGTGATGATAATGCGAATTATCTATTTATGATGATAATGTGGATTATCTATTTTGTGATGATAATATGAATTATTTATTTGTGAGAAGTGAATTTTCTATCTGTGTGAATATAGATAATAGAATTGAATTGTTTTAACTCTAAAACAACTTAGACCTAAACGATGGTGCTTTGGATTTCGATGAGACCGGGATCGGGTTTCCAGATTTGGATATCCGAAAACCACATCAATCCAAATTAACGATAGGCCGTGAATCTCAAGTAAAGATGAAGATTCAAAGTGCAAGGGTCATCGTCGTTAACTCTAAGGGTGATTCCAAAATGAGTGTAACGAGATAATGCCTTCGGTTTCGTTCGAACCCAGAACGAACTTGTATGGATTGAATGCTTTCAGAACATCGTCAGGTGGACGATGAGCATTCTAAGATAGATGTGTTCTATAAAGGTAATCGTAGCCTCAAGTTTCATCAACCAAGAATGGCTAAAACAGGAGAGGTGCAACAAGGCTAAGTGGGTAGCACCCAAGTAGGACGAGATTTACCCCTGTCTAGAAGTCCCTTGCATTCGGCTGCGTGGGACAGTTGATTGCAACAACTGCCGGGGTTGTCTTGTTCGGGACTGTCCAGTAAGGGATGGTTACGGCCTTCTGTTGCAATAGATTTAGGGTGGATCCTCGGTACGGTGATCTAGGCCATGTACTGTGATAGACGGTACCTCAGTAGCCCTGCCATTGTATGGAATCCAATCTCCAATAAGTGCCATACGTTTTAGTTGTGCCCAACTATGTTGGAACGTGAGATGTAAGCATTCCAGCTATTTCTGTATTTTATTTGAAAACCCTACACCCTATTATAATATCACTGGAATTCCTATCAAATGTTTTGGTTAGCGTAAGGTAAAAACTTACCCATGTTTATGTGTGGGGAGTCTTACGTGATACCTTTTGTTTTCAAAGGTTTTCAAAGTTAAGCAACCTTAACCTTTTACCCACAACAGACACATGTCTGACACGGAGTTTATCTTCTGTTTTTCTTAAACTCTTGGGTACTCAAATTTTTACGAGTAGCCAAGGGATTTGGGTTAGCTTTGATGAATTGTGGAGGAGCAATGGAGCAGGAGGCTTCTGCGTTTGTAGATATATATAGTGTTCCGGTGTGTGATCTCTGAGTCAGATGTTTGTGTTGTATTGAGTTGTAATAACTAGACAGGTGTTTATAACTGTCTAGTATGTGATGTAAAATCTGTGTAACTCTAATAGATGTTGTATATTATGCAATACTTATGTGATTAATATAATTTATTCGTTCCGCTGCTGAGATTCTGATGTTGTTTCTTTCTTTCTTCTCTATCTTCCTCTTTTCTATCCCTTTCTTTCTTAATGATGATGCGTCTTTCTGTGGAGAGAAAGATGGGCCGTCACAGGTGGTATCAGAGCGCTAGGTTGAGTGAATACCTAGGCTTTGAAGTATATTTCTTTCTTGAGAGAGCGTATTTGTAATTTTAAATATATATATATATATATATATATATATATATATACACCTTTTGATTGGATTACCTGTTTGGGTTTTCCAATATAAGTTCTAGAGGTAGATAGGTTAGTGGTGTGTGAGAACGACTACCAATAATAGGAGTCTGATTTTTGGGGTTGGAAGTGCATCTGTCGAGACTGTAGACATAATACCGTCTCAAGTAAAGTTTTGCCGTGGTGTAATGATTTCGTTGATCTTTGAAGGAAACCTTTTAAAGGTTCAGAGTCCATCTTTGAAGTGCTAAATTTGGATTAGTAGAGTTTGGATCTGTCGGTTGAGCAGAAGCATGTGATGGCATCTTGGCTATCAGGAAGTAATAGCTGCGTGATGAGACGCGGTGACTATGGATGTTTCCGAAGATGTTTCTTTGGAACCAGTTTAAGGAAGAGTGTCTGCTTCGGTGTTGAGGCTTGGCTCAGCAGGGTGTTTATGTATGGCTTTGAGGCCGAATTTCTCGAGGAACTTATGGATTAGGAAATCTTTGTCACCAGTGGCAGTATTGGAGCTTGAATTGTTCTGTGTGCCTACAAGAAGGTCATCTTGTTGAGAATTTTTCTAGAGGTGGAGTGCAGAAGCAGCAGAGTGGATCCAATTCTTCGATGGATTGGCTTGATTAGTATAAGCTGTTCTGATTGGTAAAGAAAGAATAGTTTCTTTGGATATTAGGTTGGGTTGATTGCAAACGTAACTTGCGATGGTTGAGTATTCTCTTGAAGTTGTCAGAGATTTTTTTGGATGTCTTCGTAAAGGTCTGTGGATTGCCATTACATCTGGAGATTGAGTTTTTTATCGACCAGGATTCCAGGAGTGGAACCTGTGGTTCAGCTTGGAAGAAGGATGGTTCCTAAAGAGAGGTTTTGGTGAAGAAGCTCAGAATATTATAGAACTTTTGAGTTTTCACTTTATGAATCTGATGAACTGTGTCTTCTGGGATGTGCCGGACAAGTCTGTGCTCATGTTCATCGTCAGCATTCTCATCTGCTCCAGATCAGAGTTGCGTAGCGGAAGCGTGTAGCATATGTTCTAAAGTGGAAGCAACCGGGAAGTTGTAGTGTTTTGGATTAGAGGGTTTCTACTGGAATTTTTTTAGGATCTGATGGCAAGATTGGTGAGTGCTCCTGTTTTGTCTTTTTCGGAAATGAGAAGATTGAAGTCTACAGGTGATAGTAGAGTTTGATCTTGATTTGGTTGATCTTGATAGGATCATTTTGTTGGATTGTTTTTGGTCCAGTTTGTTTCGAGAGGCATCAGCGAAGGTTGAGCTGATCAGGAAAAATGTAGGCAGCCCTAGATCATCAGTGGAGTTTTGGTGGATTAGAGGTGAAGGAATTTGGATTTCGAAGTCGAAGATTTGATTTTGGATAAGTTTTCTGTGATCAAAGGAGCTATAAGATTTAGTGAGACTGGAAAGTCAGCTCCAAGGTATACTGGATCTTTTCTGTGTTCTGTTTAGGATAAGTGCTTTAGTCTACTGGGATTGAACTGCCAGTTTGGAAGACTGGAATTCAGTGAGTTTCACGTATCTCTAAGGGAGTACATGTGTGATCAATCCCTGGTTGTGAAATCAGCAGTTCTGGAGGATTTTCTTGTTGAGTATGACTTGTCTGTGGTCTGATATCCTGTTCAGTTTAGTAGATCTAGATGAGTAGGAGCTCTGTAGCTTAGTAATATAGATTGTTTGGGTAATGTAGAGCGAGTATCCCGGTATTTATAGCACTCTAGGAAGTTCTATCCAGAATTTTGTCTGGATAGTTAGATTTGTTTGTTTGAGTGAATTGGTTGTTTTGGTTGTTAGCATATGATTGATAATATATGTTGTGGTTTAAAATTAAATCTTAGATAGATTATTAAATTACCTTTGCTTTTAAATTTCAGGGACGAAATTCTTTTAAGGGGAAGGAATGTGATGACCCGAAATTTTGGGCAATATCAATTTAATAATCCGCATTAAAAATTTAATTGATTTGATAATCTTTGTTGATAAATTTGAATTGATTTAATAATATTTTTCAAATAAATATCTAATTGTTGAATTTTATCTTTTAAAAGCTAATAAAATATTTTCTATTTATAATGTATATATAATTGTATATATTGTAAGCAGAAAAGCTTTGGTTTGAATTTAACAAATAAAATCTTGTTTTCAAATTCTAAAATATAATCGGCAATTTGGAAATTATGACTAATTTAATATTGAACTTTTTAAAGCTATTTAAATAAATAACTATATAGTTTTAAAATACTTAAGACAAATGTAAATTGTTTAAATTTTATTTTTAAGCCTAAGTTTTAAATTTAAGATTTGTTTTATTTTCTTTTTAATATTGATTAATAAATTGATTTGTAAGTAGATATAAAAGTTTAGAAAGCAATAAAGCATATGAAACATTAATTCATTTTAGTGAAATAAGTAATTTATTAATAATAAGGTAATCTCTTTTATAAATTATTTCAAATTGATAAATGTGTTATTTTCAAATAATAAGTATAATGTATTGTTTATATATATAAATATAATAGATTTAATAAAAATAGAATTGTTATTTTAAATTGAATTTGTGTAGTTATATATGTATATATATAAGTGATTTTAAATTGGGTTTTAGAATTTGATTTGAATTTGAATATAAAGTTTTGAAATTTAAAAGGATAGATATTTAAAATGTTTTGGATTTCAAAGATATTTGTATAAGCTTTTATTTGTATATATATAATTTGTTTTATTTTCTCTAAAAAGTAATTTATAAATATATGGATAAGTGTTGAATTTTAAAACAAATGTCATTTTTTTAATTTTTTCTTTTATTACAAATAAATCATTTTCAGCCTATATAGAAACATATGCTTCTCATCTTTTATTCTTTTTCAAAATTCATAGGCTAAGAAACTAAAACCCTATACAATTCTTCAGTGATCAAATAAATTTCTCAAAAATCAAATTTGTAAATCAAATGCTATCAGCCTGTAATTTATTTTCCACTTCAAAAGCAAACCAGAAATATAAATCAAAGCATGTAGCACAATTGCAAGATCAAACATCATTCCTCAAACCTGTAATCCACTATCAAAATCAAAAGCCTGCATTCTATAATATGTAAACTCCTTTTCAAAAGCCTGAACTAAATATTTTCAAAACTGAGAACAACAAATGCCTGTATCTTTTCAAAACTAAAGCAAGTCCAAATCAAGCTTGCCAGTTTCAAATTGAAGGAGCACTCTGCAGCAATTCAAGTTATAAATCAAAGCATTTTATTCCAGCAACTCAAAGTTTTAAAAAGTCTAAAGTTGTTTTCAAAACAAAAGGCTCTGTTCTTCATATTGTCAGGTGAGTAACAGACGTTTAAAAAAAAAAGAAATTTAGTATATGAATCTGGTTGCATGATTAAAAGTCTAGAATGAGTATGCTTTGTATATATATATTTTTTGTGTATACATATTGATATCTGGATGCTTGTGCATGTTTGTTTTCATCTGAGATCTCTTTGTTTTTAGTTCCCAGGCACAAGTTTTATTTAAAATCCTTAATCTCTTGATCTAGTCTTGGTTAGGATTTAAGTTATAAATAAAAAAAATTTGTTTAACCCTAGATTTATTTTTAAAATTTTATTCAAGTTAAAATAAATTTAAACTTGCTCTAGAGACCAAAATGGACAGGAAGACTTGAGTTTTGTTTAAAATTCAAATCCTCTAATTCATTAAATTAGGTTTTTGATCTGAACCTTATATGAAAACATGATTTTTAAAACAGAAAACATAATTTTTAGCATTGAATAATGGGAGCAGTTCATGTTGAACTGGAAATGGCATTTGGGGTGTTTTGTGGCGAACAAGGTGATCTGGATTGTTGCGGTCATCACTGGAGGTAGATAGGTGAACGGTGTGGTCGGCAAAAATGCCTAAAGGATGCTCAGATCACCGTTGTGTCGGTGGTAGATCAAACTTGCCTGTAACCCTTGTTTTTGGGGTTGGTCGAAATGTATTCGTTCCATCACTTCTGGTGGATCGAGTTTCTCTAGAGTTTGGGAATTGATAGAGGGAAGTTTGGCGAAGGTGTTGCTGGATTTTCATAAGCTTCGATGGTCGGAGACTCGAGCATGTGGAGGTTTCCAGATTTCAATGATTGTTCCAGTTTTGTGCTAAGAGGCTCGAATTCGATTTCGAGGGGAGATCAAATTTTTTATGGTCGGAATAGGATGCAAGGAGGTTTGTCGATGTGGAGAAGTCATCGTGGATGACTGGAGTTGAACGGAGGTACCGTACATGTGAACGGAGGTGATGGTGTATCTGCAGTTTGATTTAGGAAGAAGGGTACTCGAGTTTACTTGAGTCAGGTGCGGGTGTTACTCGAAGCTGTGTGGGTTTTGACTCGAAGTTTTTGAATGATGGCTCGAGTCATTATGTTACAGGTTTTTAAACCTGACTATTTTTAAAATTTAAAATGAATTTTAAAATGTAAAGCTAAGATGTAAAGCAAAGTTTTAAACAAAGTTTAAATCTGGATTCAAATTGAATTTGGATCTTAGTTTGGATATAAATAAAGTTTCATAAAATTGAAATGTTTTAACAACTTTAAATGTTAAAGTATATTTTATGAAATAAGTTGAATTTAAATGATTTGGTTTTAAACTCTTATATAAATTTCTTTTATTAAGATATAAGTGTTCTTTAACATTTGATTAAGAAGGATTTTAAATTGTTTTTAAATTTTGTTAAAATTTAATTTTTATTTAATTTGAATTTTAAATTTGAAATGGAATTTAAAAGTAAATTAAAAAGTAAAATGTTTTCAAATGCATTTGTGAATGATAATTAAATCATTAATAAAAATAATATTTTATCTTAAAGTTAATTAAGATTTAATGATTTATGATACATTAAATTATTAAGATAATTAATGGATAATTAATTAATTTAATTAATTAATGATTTGGATTAATTAATTTAGTAATTAAGGGTTTAAATTAATTAAGGTTTAAGTTAATTAATTAAGGAATAATTAATTTGTAATTAAGGATCATTAAATAAATAATTATGGATTATTAATTTATGATTAGAAATTAATTAATCAAGTAATTAAGGATTAATTAAGGATTAATTAAGTTACAGTTAAGCCTTAATTAATTAAGTAATTAGAGATTAATTAATTGGTTATTAAAGATACCTTTTGTTTTCAAAGGTTTTCAAAGTTAAGCAATCTTAACTTGTTACTCACACCAGACCCATGTCTGACCTGGAGTTTATCTTCTGTTTTTTTTAAACTCTTGGGTACTCAAATTTTTACGAGTAGTCAAGGGATTCAGGTTAACTTTGACGAATTATGGAGGAGAATGGAGCAGAAGGCTTCAGCGTTTGTAGATATATATAGTGTTCCGCTGTGTGATCTCTGAGTCAGATATTTGTGTTGTATTGAGTTGTAATAACTAGACAAATGTTTATAACTGTTTAGTATGTGATGTAAAATCTATGTAACTCTGGTAGATGTTGTATACTATGTGATTAATACAATTTATTCGTTCCGCTGTTGAGATTCTGATGTTGTTTCTTTCTTTCTTCTCTATCTTTCTCTTTTCTATCCCTTTCTTTCTTAATGATGATGTGTCTTTCTGTGGAGAGAAAGACGGGTCGTCGTAATCAGGTAATTGGATAATCAACTGATTTTAGCGTTGAAAATACTGATTTATAAGTTGGACGGATAAATCTGATAAATAAATATTTATATCTGGATAAATATTTATTTGATAATCTCCTAATATAATTATTTAAAATTGGCAAATTATTCTCTTAAAACAAATGATAATGTGTTGTTATATGTATATATATATGAGTAGATTTTAAATAGAATTGGATTAAAAATTCAAGAATAAATATATATGATTATTATTAGTGTATAAATAAGATTTTAAAATCATTCTCTTTTAAAAAGTTATATATATATATATATATATATATATAAATACTAGAAAATGTATGAATATAAATATAAAACATAAATTGATAAAAAAATGTATTTATCTAATACTGAAATATAAAATACAAGTGTAAGTAATTAATACATACAAAAGCACAAGTGTAAGAAAATACAACATGAATTAACAAGTGTAATCATCTTTGCTTGCAAATTACAAGTGTTGTGTTCTTTATTTTTTAAAATAAAATATAAAATAGGATAACAAGATTTATAAATACACTAGTTCCCCTTCTCTTTACATTTTCTCCAAAATTTATATACTCACAAATGTTGGAACCTGGAAACTGAAAGAAAAAACAAAAGAAAAGATTAGGAGCTGCAGTTTCAACCTGAAGCTAAAGTTCAACATCATCTCAAACAATTTCAAAGTCAAATTCAAGATCAAGAATAAAAGCTTTGTTCTTTGTTCAACACAAAACTGTTGAGTAAACCATTTGTTTAAAAGGTTTTAAATCTGTTTAAATATAGATGCATGCGTAAATAACTTAAAGTAAATTATGAGAATTTTTGAATGATTCTTAACAGGAATGTATGTATGTATGTATTAGAATGTTGTGTGCATGTCTGTGTTTCAAAATTTTTGCTCTGTTCTTCATTTATAGGCTTTAAACTTGATAGGATTTAGATTCCTCTTCCCCTGGATCTCTTTAGTCTTCAACATATAAACAAAATCTGATTATTATAACATGATGTCAATTTTAAAAACAATTTCAAGCTAAATCTTAAGTTTGTTTTAATAAAAAGGAGGAAGAATAGTAGGATTTTAATCATACCAAATATTCAACTTAAATGATTTCTGGATTGAAGCATATAATCGATTTTGTTTTCGAAATCAAGGATTTTTAAAAATAAATCATTATTTTTAAGGTAGCAAATTGAAAGAAATCGAGAGATGAACGTTAATTGGGTTTCGAGCATTTTCGGATGATCGAAGTAACTTGGGTGGTCGGGGTCTCTACTGAAGCTAGCCTGAAGGTAGGCGATGTCAAAAAAAATGATCGGAGATATTCTCGTTCCCCGTAGTGGTCGGACGAGGTGGAAGTAGGTTTTAACCCTGGTTTTGGTCGAGGTTGGAAATCAGGGACCGCGTAGTCGACAGTGCATCGGAAGAGACCGGTCATGGGGAAAACAGAGCGTGGGTCGTGGCGAACCTATGGTCGGAGTGTCATGACTTCAGGTAGTCGGAATTATCGGGTTGTGGTGGTTTTGTGGGTGTAGGCTTTGTTCTAATGGGTTCATTCGAATTCAATTTCGCATTCATGATCGATCGAAGAACCTGAGTGGTATGATGGCTAGGGAAGGTCGGGGGTGACTTGTCAACGGCGGTTTGGGTGATTAGAACTTCGCCATTGATCTGTGCACCAGTATTTTGATTTGGGACGAAGGGAATTTTCTCGGCTTGAAGCTCGGGTAATTTGATTTTTGGTTCGGGTCAGGATAAGTGATAACCATGTTTTAAAATTTAAATAAAATCAGTTTTGAAATTTTGAATTAAATCAAGTTTTAAATTATTTCCTTGAAAAAATTCTTTTAAATAATAAATGTTATACAAATGTTTAGATAAATGGAAGTTGTATAATATATTTTTAACTTGAATAAAATTAAGTTAATACTTAAGTCTATTTGAAAGAATTTAAATGGTGTGTTTAAGGAATTAATTTAAAATAGTAAGATGTTTCTAAATTATTAATCTAAGGATCTTAAGTCAATCTATAAGTAAATGGTGAATTAATTTCAAGGTTAATTAAATAAGGTCTTAAAGATAAATAGTTTATCTTAAATAATGTTTTGATTAACTTAAAGGTTTTAAGTTAAATTTTATGTTAATCATAATTAAGTAATTAATAAAGATAAATGGGTTATCTTGAACTTAACTAAGATTTTAGGTAATTATAGATTAATTAAATTAATGAAGAAATTAAAAAGAAGATTAATTAATTAACAATTAAGGATTAATTAATTTATAATTGAGGATTATCAATTAATTAATCGGTAATTAGAGATTAATTGATTGGTAATTAGAGATTAATTACTTAAATGATAATTACTTAATGTAAGAAATTTAAGGATTAATTTGTTAAGGGTTAATTAATTTAATTATTAATTAAAGGCTAAATTAATTAATAATTAAGGTTAATTAATTGAGGATAATTAATCAATGAGATAATTACTTAAAGAAAGTAATTATGGATAATTAATTCCGATGGATAATTAAAGAATGATTAACTAATGATTGTAATTAATTAATGTTAAGTAAATAGGATTTGAAAGCAATTAAATTAATTAGAAATGCTACACTTAATTTATCTTGCTTATAGATGATTAAGATATATTGAATGACTTAGATTATTCGATATCTCTGATATGTGATTTGTGATGCTTTGTGATATGATATGTTTGGATTGAACTGGGATAATACGGATTTTCTATCTGTGTTGAATTGCTATTTAAATATGTAATTATGGATATAAATGGAATTGTTTAAAATTTAAACAGCTTTGCTTTTAAGATGATATTGGATTCGAAGAGACCGGGGTCGAGTATTAGCAAATACTCGAAACCACTTCGATTAGTAATTTTCAGTAATTCATTAGATTTGAGTTTACAATCAAATAGGCTGGAATGGGATAATTTAATAACTGGGCCATTTAAACTAAGTTTTGGTACTTAGATATTGATGTGTGAAATAAGTGTTGACTATAACAAGTTATGAAATTATTGTGAAGTACGAGTTACCTCGGGTTTTAAATAAGTTTTATGCATTAGAATTTCATGTTTGATGGGTTTACTCACGCTGGTTTCCAGCCTGACCTGGGTGTTACTTGATTGTAATGCTTGGGTCAGACCGAGTATTAGAGATTTTCAGGTTAGGACGTTCTGGAGCTTAGGAGGCGAGTTGGATGGCAGGAATGTATGGAGTATATTCTATTGTGTAGTGTAGTCTTATTGTCTGTATTCTGGGACAAGTTAATTCTACCTGTCCAGTTATTTGTAAATGGTTGTACTCTGATATGTTGAATGTAAAGTAACAATTACAGCTTTCTTTCTATTAATGCTATCATTTGATATTATATTTAATCCACTACGATTGTGAGATGCTGTTGTTTTCTGTATTTCTTCTACCTTCTTCTTCTTTCTCTAAAAATCTGAAAGTTTCGGCATTCGATTGCTTGGCACTTCTACCGTGAATGTATCAGTGTCGAATTTTCGAGGTCGAAATTTTAGGTCGTTACATTTTGGAATCAGAGCAGAAGGTTAAGCGAGAACTTTGGCTCTGGTGGGTTTATTCATTAAGGATAGGGTCAATAGTACCCTAGAATGAGTTGAGTGTATAATATATGAGGGCGTACTTGTTATTTTCTTATATAAAGATTTTAAAACAGTTTTAAAATTTGTCTTTATACAAGCTTATATTTTGTTATATAAGAAATAGTTTTTCTAATTATTATATATTAAAGTAATTGGTTGTTGATTAGTGAATTAAATATAATAACAAGAATTAAGTGGTAGTAGAAATACAACCAAATGGGAATTGGATAATATGAACTATATAAATAAGATAAGCTAGAAATGGATTCAAACTAGAAAATAAAATCCTGAATTTGTAGAAGTGTTTTCAAAAGGTTGAATTAAGTAGCCCTGATATTATTTTCCAATAAATTATAAGATAATATATAGTGAATTGGTTTTCAGTTATGATAACCTTGCACTACAAGAAAAAACACCTTTGACAGCAGGTATTCTCAGCGTTGCTCCCTTGATTGCCGTGGACGAAAATCTTGGAGGGAAATTTTTTACGTGTGAACGCTGAGAAAACCTAAATAATAAAACATTGCCGCCTCATTTTTTCACCTCACCTATTTACCTTTCTCAGCCTTTCATCTCATTAACACCTCCAACACCTAAAACCGAATTAAACCTCTCTTCCAATCACCGAAATCCGCCTTCATCACTGCCGCTTCATCGTTCAGACATCTCCCTTCACCATTCTTTCGATTTCAAATCCAAATCATCACCGCTAGCTTCTCCCTCTACAGGTACTTATTTTCAGTTATTCATCGATTTTATTTAGGTTTAAAATGGGTTCTTCAACTAGTTTAGTCATCCTTCAATTTCGATTTTGTTATTTCAGCATGTGTTTCTTCGATTGCCCTAAATCAAAATTTGTTGGATCGGTTTTGTTGATAAATTGATGTTAACGAGTTTATTAAGATTATCGGTTAATCTTCTGTTAAATTTGTCTATCAAATCCCCAAAATCCAGTGTTTTCAATGTATTGGAAGAGAATGGAATGCTAAGGTATTTTATAGGAAGATTTGCATTTTGTACATTGATTTCCTATAAGATATGAATTTTATTCTTCAACCCCTTTTCCAAAAAAATCTTTGTTTCCATTGCATCGATAGCTAAATTAGAATTATCTTCCATCTGTTTCAAGACTCTTTTAATGGTTGCGGCACTTTGTAAGTTGGGTTTTAGCATTACTAGCAAATTGCCTACACCTGTTAAAATTAAGTTAACTATGAGAGCATCGTAAGGATTGTTAAGAATATTATTTTTCTTAGGGATGTTGGCTGTCAAAAAACTGCAATTTCTACTTGTCGATGCTGCACTTGTTTTAACCTCTGTTGGGTATATATATCACCAATTCGAGTGGCAAGATGCCTAATCATTGTTGCTATAGTTATATTTTTAAGTTTATTATATCTAACTATTTTCATATGAACCAAGAATGCCAAAAGACTTGTATGTTTTGGACATTAGAAACACTTAGAAAAGTTGCTTGATGATACTAAGATAGACATTGTATCCATTTCATTGTTTTGTAGCAGCTTGACATTAGTAGATCAGTTTCCTCGATTTTTTTTACTGTGTGTAATATTTAAGTATATATAAATGTTGAAATTTATATAACTACAAAATGATTCTTTTGTTCCAATATTTTGAGACAGAATGTGATGTCTGTTTGGTTTAATTTCCTTAAGTGTTGTCCTAAGTTGGATACCCTTTTTAGCGTTTCTAAACAGTGCTGTGTGTATTATATATATTTTGCATCCAAACATTTAAAATGACTTATGCTACTAAATCACGACTGCAGTCATTCTAAATTGCAATCATTCAATCGTTCTAACAATAAATTGAAGTAGCAACATTTTTTAGCCTATTTAATCTGACAAGACTGCAACTTATTTTAGATTACATCGTGTATTTCTCCTTTTGTATTTCCATATAAAGAAGCCTCAGTTATAAGGGTGCTGTTCAAGTGAAATTCAATATTTGATGTTTGGTGGATGGAAAGAGCTGGCTACTATAGTCCATATAACTTAAACCTTTAGTTGTATTTATAATTGCTTTACTACCCTGTTTCAATTTGTAGATTTGAGTTTCGTATCATTTTACAATTAGTGTGTATTAGTAGTTAACGGTTTCAGTATGTAATCATGCTGGCTTAATAAAACTAGCGGTATGTAATATCATAAGTACTTGAATTTTGATTTCAAGCACTAGTCTTTTTGAAGTACGGTATCAGGCTAGCGTTACTATAACCTAGAATGAGCTCTTTCAATGCTACAACCATCGAATCTCTCTACCATTACCACTAAACAATATTTCATCCTCAACCTTTAGCAAATAAGTTAACGCACAGAACTATTTTGCTTGAATATTTAATCCTGTAAAGCTCATGAATACTCAGTAAGAGACTGTCATTTACAACCATTAACTTGAAGTTTGCTTTATTTGAGTAATTTGGTCCCTTCTCAAAACACCAAACTTGGCAATGTATCCGTAATAAGATTGCTCTTAGGTAGACAACTCAATCCATGTGCTATCACGATTATTAAACGATCTTCTCTATTAATCTTTTTTTCTCTATAGGGATTATATACATGTATGGAGAAGAGGTGAATGAAATGTAAGTGAATGAATAAATTTGATTTTAAATTATGTTTTTCGTCTACTTGGAAAGTTGTCTTATTTTAATTTTGATTGGATTGTGAATTGAGGATGGGCATGAGGTAAACTTCCTAAATAGACGAAAATAATAATTTAAATGAGCCACATGATGTTAAATTGAGGATGGACATGAGGTAATTAACTTTATGTCGATCCTCAATTTAAGTTTATTATCATTTAAGTTTATCATCATGGACATGGATTGGAAGTTCTCTTTTTTCTTTGAAGAGATTTATTATCATTTAAATTTATTTGCTTGTGCTTTTCAACTCCATGTTCTGTTCTGCTAAACTTTTTAGTTACCAACTTGGTATCCTGGTATCCCATCTAATTATTGTATTTACTACATAGGTTAGGGTTGCTGATCATATCTGCTTCTTTTTGTATACATTTACCGAATGTCATTGCGTCTATAAGATCTTTATAGTTATTAAATTATAAAAATTACCACTTAGTTTTTCTTTCTTTTAGCATCGATGTATTTAATTTTCTGTCATATACTAAACAAACTATATCATGTTCATAATATTTTTATCCGTTGTTTTCACTTTCACCTAAATCTTTTAAAGGAACTTTGATTGGTTTTAAAGGAAATTTTTTTAGTGCACATCAAGGTTAATTACTGACAAACCTTTTGTAAGAATTCACATTACTATTATACCATGTGCCTTTTTTACATGCTCATTTGTTTTGTTTTTGTTCTCTTTCTATGTGTAGGCTTTTCATAATTAGTGCTTTGGTTCTCTTTTGCTGCTCTTCTTCTTATTTGGGAAAAATGCCAACTGTTTGCTATTTAGGTGATCTTTGGTTCTATTGTGATTACATGCAGTTCAATATTTACTAGATTTTTTATTTACCTGTTGATAACACCAGCTTATTTCCATGTTTTTAAAATGGCTAGTACAACACAAAAGAATATTAAAAGTTTAGTAATAAAGTTCCAGGAAACATGTTTCTTTAAGACTCGGGGAAATAGTATTTCTTTTAATACATGGACAACGGGGGGTAAATATTATTTCTGTACCATTGAAATATTATATGTATGTCATTAAGCTCATCCTATTAACAATTATTAAAGAGTTCTTTGAAATGCTAAAACTGCAATGGCCGAATCTAAGCATGCCTTTCATATAATCAAATCCTCATGGTTGCGAATCTATGATTTGAGTTTATAAGATTCGTCTCCTGTATAACCTATTATTACATTTGAAATCAAACGTATCGCCTGTCGATTAATTACACACAAAAAATTAATTCTATAAATGTACTTGGTATTGTCAGATTGCAACTATAAAGCATCAATTTTGTGATAATTTTACCGCCAAATCTAGGCTTTCCTTTCATTTTTGTGGCCAAATCATTTTACTACTATCTATTCTTCTCCTTGTATCCAAAGGCAAAATATGAAATTACACCTGCTTGGTCAATGTCTACTTTTTCTGATTTGCAAACCTGTTTTTTTTAGTTTTATTTGTTTTTCTCCCCTATTTCCCCCGAATTAATTTAAATATGAATACCTGCAAGAGAGTCGTGGCAAGAAGACGAAAATGGCCGCATGGAATGACTAGGTAAGAAATGACGACTATGGATCCCTTACACCTCAAACTACGCAAAAACCTCTTATATAATTAACCAAGAGATTCGCTATATAACTAACCAAATATCTTGTTTTAAATTTGTCTGTTTATATTTTCTATATGTATGACACAATTATATATAACAATCTGTTGTTTCATACTGACACAAAATAGGTGTAAAAAATAAAATGTGAGAACAGATTTTGCTATATTCATTGTATAGCAGTAATATTATAATTTGAGTACAAGTATGCATGTCCTTCGAGTTGATTATTGAATATTGAAAGCCGCCCCTTGCATTTAAATGAGTGCAGCATCGTTCTGTATGTGCTTCCACGTTGATGTGATCAAGAATACTTATTACGGCAATTATTTTTTCTACATTTTTCCATTCTGTTGACTTAATGTAGTTATGGGAATTCTTATCTTCACAACATGAATGCTGTCTTTTGAGCATTCATCGGAAGTTTTTAACCACTTCAGTAGTAAATCACAACTTCAAATTTGGAAAGTAAATTACTAAATTTTGATCAAACCCATATGCTGACAATTATGTTAGGTTACACAAATTGATTTGATAGTCTGTTCCATGCCATATCATATTACATCCGGTTTCATTGTTTATACGATTAACATAACTTTTTTGGTTTGTCATTTTACAGACGATCCTGAGTATCCGATAAGAAGCAGTATCATGCTTTCCTTAAGGATCATGTGGTTTTCAAGGAGGTATTGTTTTGTTTTCTTCCTTTTCTTTCAAAAAGTGATTCCCTAAATGTTAATCAGCTGAGAACTTGACCATTATCACAGGCTATTCCTATTAAAGATCCAACAGTACTTCTTAAAATTCATCAGACATATAGAGTTGGTTGTATAAAGGTATATATCTTACTTTGTAACCACATAACTGCATTCACATTTTCAATTTCTTTATCAAATCTGCACATTCTGTAGGATGTGATTTTGCTAAGAGTATTGAATGATGCTACAATGACTAGTTTAATTCGATTATCCACACAAACAATGGTGTTGTAAGGATCTGCACTCATGTCTAATCAACTTAAACTTCGAATTGTCTCTTATAATCTTTTCCTGCTTGTAGATGGTTCAGTTGTTGAAGGATGATATTTCTTTTATTCAAGAACTTTTTGCTAGGATGAGATCATCCTCCACTCCATTAGAATCCAAAATAAATTTGGTAATAATAACTGATTTAAGTTTCTACTCGTCGTATATTCAATAGATCATCCAAAATAACTATTTGTAAGGATGTGTTCATTTGTATATTTGAAAATTTACTGACAAGATTAATTTATTGACTTCTTAAAATGTCTTTAGGATAGGGAGAAAAAAGTGGTTAGGAACTCTGTAGTAGCTCTACCACTTGTAATTTTTTAACAGCTTTTGAATTTGTAATTCACTAACTGAATCAATCTAGTGAAACATCGTTGCTTAAATTCTGACCTGCTTTGTCTTCCATGAGTATATTTACTATATATCTTTTGTTAAAGAAGTTTTACAGACAGTTGACTTGGTAATTAGAACTGTTACTTTCCGTGAGTGTACAATGATGCTTGTAATTAGTTTTGCTGGTTCACTAAAATTTAACCTGCATGACTAAAGTTTAAGGTTACACAGGTGAAGGATATTTTAGAATACTGAGTTTTGAGATTAATTAGCATGAAATGAAACTGATAAAACCTTCCACTTAGTCTTCAAACTTCAAAGTTTTGGTAACCGAGTTAGTAAGGTATCTTTTGGGTACATTGGTTACTCATCTAAATTAAATATCTGCATGTTTATAAGGCATGAATCTAGTTTAGAATGGTATACAGGAAACATTATTCAATCGTTCGGTATTTTACCCAAATGTTTTTACATTTTTTGTAATAATAAGTTGTATTTTGATTGATAATGAAGTTTTTGGTATACTGTTAATACTTGTGCAGAATCACTTCATTTTGTTTTCACCAACCCATCCCGCTCTAAAAAAATTAATTTTGATGCCATCCTCATGCAACAAAATTTCATTCGCTTACTTCTCCAGTTTGTTACTGCCCGCAATGGATGTTCCATACGCACTTCAAACATACATCCGCACAGTTTGAGGTTAGTTAATACCGTACCTAATTTCCAATTATAATACCTTAACCTAGAGGTTTACATCCCACATACTTCACCCCACCATCCCTACCGTTTGATCTCAATACCAGGTTGTTGTATTTCATCTCCATCCATTTTTCCCTCCTAGTTTACTTTACTCCACATCCGTAATCTGCCTTTCATAAACCTGTTCTATTCGTGCAATTATACCTGCTATAACAGGGTTGAGTGATATCTCCAAGGTTTCCCCATATTGTTATGATTACCTGTACAACAAATATATTGCAAATTTTTTATTTAAGAGGGATATATTTTTAGGCAATTGTAAAATCTCTATGATAACTCATCATGGAGTCTGTGTTTACCACAAGCCATGTGAATAATTATTAATATCTTTTGTACGTACCTTAACGAGTACTTGATTTTCCCATCCAATTCATGCTGTTATCACTCCTATATATCTGCCATATTATTGCCAAAAGAAAATTCCTTTCGATGGGCTGCCGTAAACACTAAATGGTGGGCAAAAATTTAGGTTTGCCATTTGGGTTATAAATCTTTGTTCCTCAAACCCTATCTCTACTACATATTTCAAGCTATTAGTTCTGTGTACTAAAACGCCTCCACTATTAATACGTGTACCTGCTAAGTTTGATATTATCAAATATAAATGTTCAACGTAGACATCTTTTCATTTAGTTGTCTTACCACACACTTCTTCATTCATACTTCTTATAACAAGTACGCAATGTAAACCGTGACACATTACCATATTCTAAGTACTGCATTAACATACGAAGCGGTTCATCATAGCTGATTCTATTAAGCTATTGAATAACATGTTTATTTGTTTTTCCAGATCATATGGTGATTGATTTGCTACTATGGTCAGGAATAGAAGACCTGTTCAGCATGACAGAGCATGTACAGTTGCGATAATAATCTATAAAACTTGCTTTACTTTAAAATGTAATAACTGCTGATTTTCTGTGCTAAAAATTTGTGCTCAATTTGTGGTCGGGTCTCGCGGCCTGGTAATCACGATTTTACGAGATTTTTGGTTGCTGTTTGTTAACGAGGGAGTGGGGGTTTGGGCGAGGGTGATTTAGGAGATTTGAGTAGATATAGGAAATTGCGGTGGTGGGAGGAAGTGGCAGAGTTGTTGTAGTGGAGATTTTTGGTGGTTGATTTCGATTCAGGCGAGTGTTTTCTGGTGGTTCAGAGGTCGCAGTGGTTTTTGGGTGTTTGCAGATTCGTTGGTGATTATAGAGATGAGGAGATGAAAGTGGAAGCAGATGTGAACTGGAGAAGTGGTGGGAAAATGAAACTTGTTTATATGATGTGCAGGTTGATTAAGCGGCAAGTTATAGTAGTGGCAAAAGGAGGATAATAGTGGCTGACGATGTGCACAGTATATGGCAGAGGGGGTGTTGCTGTTGTGGTATAGAGATGAAGGTGATGTATTTGATGTGAACTGGTGGGTAATTTTGTGACAATGTAATGTGTGTTGTGGTAGAAGAAGAGGAGGGTGATGATAGTGGTGATGTTGTTTGTAGAAGAGAATTTTGTAGTAGCAGTGACGTATGATGATGTAGTGGTTATGTCTGATGGCAGTAGCAAAGATTGGTGATAAATAAGGAGGTGGTGATATATGAAGTGATGTCAGAGAGGAACTGATATGTAGAAAGCAGAGAGAAAAGCAGAGGTGGTGGAAGTTAATGTGAGATTTATATGCACAGTTGTATGATTATGCAGAAGCTTGCTATGTGGCTATGTGAGTTGAGATGGAGATATTTGATGAAGTGCAGATGTGTACAGGTTGTATTTGTGCAGGCATTTGGTGCGGACTTGCTGTATTGATATTATATTTTTGTTTAACATATAACGTGTCTTTGTTTAACAGAATTTGTGGCAACTTGGTTTACTTTGTTATTTTTGTTTATGGATATTATTGAAACTTGGTTTATGAATGTCTTTTGTTTATTAATATTGTCTTAACTAGTTTATGTAACTAATTAACAGTTATTAGAACATGTTATATATACTAGTTGCTTGAATATACTCAAAATATAGTTCTGGAATATTCAAAAATAGAGTGGAATATTAAAGCTGTTATATAAATAGAAGACAGCGTCTGATTAATGTTGTCAATGAAGAAACAACGGCGTTCAATTCGTGTTGTAATTATCTTTAAATAGTCAATAACAGCGTTTAGTACATGCTGTCGAAATAGTTGATGATTCAATAACAGCGTTTATAAAAAGCCATTGTAAACAGTTAAAGTAGAATTAAAACATCTCCGACAACTAAATTATTAACGCTGTAGAAACATAATACAGCATGTTTGAAAACGCTGTAAAAACATTATTGACAGCTTGTACAAAACGCTGTCAAAGTGATGTTTCAACAGCGTTTATCAAAAAGCTGTTGTAAGTTCTGTATATACGACAGCATGTCATTATACAGCGTTTGAACTAACGCTGTTGTATCATATTACAGCATTTATCAAACACTGTTAAAAGCCTTTTGTGGTGTAGTGTTGGTTATTATTATAAAATGTTTGTTGTGTTTAATAATGAAATGTTTGTTAATGATTAAGCAAAAATGAAATGTTTACGGAAGTAAACATTTAGGTGATATGACTTATAAATTGGAAATGAAGATAATTTAAGTGTGAAGTTTTAAATCTAAGTCCAGAATTTGGAATTGTTTCAAGTGTCATAAGTATTATAAATAATATTATTTAGAATATTTTTGAATAAAGGGATCTTGTATTAAACAAGAGTGTTTTGAAAATTTCAAGGGAATTTGTTTTGAAATTAAAAACCAAGAATGGTTAAAAAATTAAAGTATGAATTAAAGTGCAAAAGAAATGAATATGTATATATGTGGGACGTACATAATAACAAGTTGATTGGAAGTAAGCACTAAGTGTTGAGTTTTGAATTTTCCCTGAAATGTGATAAGTTTTTAAACTTATAAGTGAGATAGGATATTGATAAGAAGTTTAAAATTTGAAATGGAGAATTCAAATTGAATAAAGTTGACTGGATTAAATGAATTGAGATTTAACTTAAGAAGTTAAAAGGGTTGGTTTGAAGTGGCAGTTATGTGTGATCTCAAAACGGGTTTGAGGTCTGGAAAGGGGTAATGGATGCTATGGATGGATATCTTAAAATAATTAGGATGTTTATTTATTTTGACTTATCCTAATATCATCCTATTGTTATTAATAATCTATGAAAACTGAGAATTTGATTATTTTAAATCAATTAAGAAATGGATTGATGTAATATACATCCATTAGTAAAATAAAATAGAAATTAGATTAGAACTTATGAAAAGGAAATCGCTTTGAACTGAAAGATTTAAATGTTAGAAATGAGCTTGTTGAAAATTTGATAAGAATTGGTTTCGAAGTTAAAATTGGGTAATAAATTGGATTCTGAAGATTAAATCATCTAAAAGGTTTTGAACTCTAAGTTGAACTTTGAAATAAGTTAAGTGAAGGTAATTTGTAATGAATATTTGGAAATTGGGCTCAGAATTAAATTATTATAAAAACTTGGTTGTTAAATTAAAAGTAAAGGTTGATTTGATTTAAAGGATTAAGTCAACATTTAAAAATTTAACTCGAATTTATAATATTCGAGATGGTTTAAAGTTGAGATTGGAATTGAAATTAGTTCAAATTGAATTTGATTTGAATTAATTGGAAGTGAGATTGAGGTTGAATAGGTTTAAATTAAAATAGGAATTGATTTGAATTTGGGATAGGAATTGATGTTAATTTAACTTGAATTGAAATTGAATTAACTTAATGGGATGGGAAATTGATTGGAAATGGAGATTGGGAAATTGAATCAGTTTGACTTTGAAATTATTTTCGAATAAATTGTTTTAAAGTAAACAGTTTTAATTCTATTTTTCAAGCTATTTAATATATAACCTTTCTTTTTAAAATCCAAACTATTTTATACTTATTTTACAATTATTTTGAAAACTAATTACTATTTTTACATCTGTTTTACAAGGTAATCATTATTTTACAACTACTTATACCTAATTACTATTTTATAACTATTTTGGAACTATTTAACTATTCTATAAACTACTTAACTATTTTACAACTATTTTATAAGTACTTAACTATTCTACGGCTATTTTTACAACAATAACTATTTAAAACTACTTATCTATTTTAAAATTTTCAAGCTATTTTCTAAATTCAAGTGGTCAGAGTGCAAACTGTTTATAATTGAAATGATTAACCCAGATGGAAATTGAAGAAATTGAGCATAAGTGAATAGAATTCAAAATGAATGTGAAGTAAGAAAAAATTGATTTAGCTAATAATCAATGAAGATAAATACGTAGGATGTACGTATATTATTCTATTCGCAGAATGATTTGATCCAGATTCAAGCATAAATTACGAGATAGTATATCGATCCGAGTTGGGAGTTTTCACTCGATTTTCGACGACAAACCCTGGATATGGATTTTTGATTGGTTCTGGAAAATTCTCTATCATAGCTGGCTATGCAAGGAGAATGACGGTTTTTGATCAAGGAACCAGATTTGAGTCCGCACTAGGAAGTCGGGTGAACGATACTAGTTCGGAAGTGAAATTGTATGATCGAGTAAGCGATCAGATTTGATATTACGTACGGATGGTATATGTACATCGTACGTGCTTAAATGTAATAGATACTGTAACTTCGAAAGAAATGAGAAATGGTTTTGAAAGGAAAGGTATATTTTAAGAAAATTTTGGATGATCAAAGTGGAAGTTGAATATCTCTATTATTGAAATTTACTTTTTGAATGGTAAGTATTATGATGAATAAATTTATAAGGGAAATAAAATTTGAATATTTGATTTGGTATAAATAAAGTTATATATATATTTGTTATATATGATAAACTCCCCTTTTGTTGAATCTATAGCCAGAAGAATAGATTTTTGAAAAATATTTGAAGTACAAAAAAGGGAATTTATATAAGTATGAAGTGATCCAAGATTTTTCAAGTATATATATATATATATATATATATCTACATATATATATAAATAAATGGTTTTATGAGAATAATTTTGGAAAAGGTTTTGGAAACTATGGATTTTGGAAAGGCTTTTGATTTTTGAGAAAAATTAATTTTGGAAATTTGGAAAGCTAAGTTGGAAATATTGATTTGAGATATCGATTTTGAGTAAAGGAGATTTATGTGAATCATAAAGAGTATGATTTGAAAGAAACTATAAGTGTATAGTATAAAATGTTTTGAGACTGTCTCCGGAGAAAAAGGCGCCCCCATGAAATAAACTTCTTAGGAGATCCATGTAGTGGTTCTGCCTTGAGCCCTAAGGGGGAGGCTCTAAATTGGATCCTGGCAGGAAGTCTGGACAAACTGAAGTTCCTGAGGATTATGTGTGTAGGTAGCGAAAGTCGAGGCCGCCGATGCCTATAGAGACATTTGGGTTATTCTGTGACGATAGTGTAACTCGATGTTACTGCGATCTACTACGGACCATAGCGCAAGTCGTGTGGTCGTGAGAGCCAATGGTCTACGTTTGATTTTTCCGTGATGGCAACGTAACATCGGTAGACTGCGATATATGAACAAAAGTAGAGAGGCCGTGAGAGCCTAAGGCTACATTGGGACTCGACTGATGTAGTATGCGACCTATGTAGGAGCGGTGAAGTTTCATTTGGTAGTGAAATTCAAGGGCGCTGATGCCTACAGTTACATGAATTTTTGTCATGATGGCGACGTAACCCCGGCTGTATCTGCGATCTGTGGCGGGTTCCATGGCGTAATAGAGGGGCATGGAGTGCTTACAGTTATCTATGGGTTTTGCCGGGATGGCAACGTAACCATCGGGTTAACTGCGACCATGGAGGGGGTGATGTATTCCAGAGCATTTCACCAAAGATGTTACCTCTATTTTCAAAAATGTTTTCCCAAGTATCTTCACTGGGTGTTGAAAACGGGTTTACCAAGTACTTATAGATTTTCAGTCCTACGCCTGATCAACGTATGACTGAATTTCTGTGAGAACGAGGATGGACTTATGGAGACATCGAGTTATAAAAGTATTTTTATAAAAGCTATTTCGGTAATATTATATAGATTTTAAAGTGTTTTAAAAAAATTCTTAATAAAAGAGTTTATAGTTGAAAATGATCAAAGAGTAATTTAACTAATAAAAAGGCAGTATAATTAAATCTTTGGCTTCGTTACTTTTCGAGGACAACAAGATTCAAAGGGGGAAGGAATGTGATAACCCGGATTTTTAGGCATCGGGTAATCAGATAATTATCTGATTTTAACTGTTGGAAACATTGATTTATAAGTTGGACAAATAAATCTGATAAATAAATATTTATATCTGGATAAACATTATAATCTCCTAATATAATTATTTAGAATTGGCAAATTATTCTCTTAAAACAAATGACAATGTGTTTTTATGTGTGTGTGTGTATGAGTAGATTTTAAATACAATTGGATTGGAAATTCAAGAATAAATATATGTGATTATTATTAGTGTATAATTAAGATTTTAAAATCATTCTCTTTTAAAAAGTTATATATGTATAAATACTAGAAAATATATGAATATAAATATAAAACATAAATTGATAAAAAGAAATGTATTTATCTAAAATTGAAAATATAAAATACAAGTGTAAGAAAAATACAACATGATTTAACAAGTATAATCGTCTCTCCATGCAAATTACAAGTGTTATGTTCTTTATTTAAAAAAAAGGAAAATAAGATTTATAAATACACTACTTCCCCTTCTCTTCACATTTTCTTCAAAATTTATGTACTCACAAAAGTTGGAACCAGGAAACTGAAAAAAAAAACAAAAGCAAAGATTAGAAGCTATAGTTTCAACCTGAAGCTAAATTTCAACATCATCTCAAACAATTTCAAAGTCAAATTCCAGATCAAGAATAAAAGCTTTGTTCTCTGTTCAACACAAAACAGGTGAGTAAACCATTTTATTTAAAAGGATTTAAATCTGTTTAAATATAGATGCATGCATAAATTACTTAAAGTAAATTATGAGAAGTGTTTGCATGATTGTTAAACAGGAATGTATGTATGTATGAGAATGTTGTGCATGTCAGTATTTCAGAACTTTTGCTCTATTCTTCATTTACAAGCTTCAAACTTGATAGGATTTAGATTCCTCTTCCCCTGGATCTCTTTAGTCTTCAACATATAAACAAATTTTGATTATTATAACATGATGTCGATTTTAAAAATAATTTCAAGCTAAATCTGAAGTTTGTTTTAATAAAAAGGAAGAAGAACGGTAGATTTTAATCATATCAAATATTCGACTTAAATGATTCCTGGATTCAAGTATACAATCGATTTTGTTTTCGAAATCTAGGATTTTTATAAATTAAATCATGAATTTTAAGAAAGTAAATCGAGAGAAATCGAAAGATGAACATTAATTGGGTTTCGAGCATTTTCCGGCGGTCGACAGAACTTGGGTGGTCGGGGTCTCTATTCAAGCTAGCCTAGAGGTAGGCCATATCGGTAAAAATGATCGAAGATATTCTCGTTCACCATGGTGGCCGGACGAGGTGGAAGTAGGGTTTAACCATAGTTTTGGTCGAGGTTGGAAATCAGGTAATCGCGCCGTCGATAGTGCATCAAAGGAGATCGGTTGTGGGGGAAACGGAGCGTGGGGTCGTGGCGAACCTATGGTCGGAGTGTCGTGACTTCAGGTGGTCGGAGTCGTCGGGTTGTGGAGGTTTTATGGGTGTCGGTTTTGTTCCAGTGGGTTCATTCGAACTCAATTTCCCTTTCGTGATCAATCGACGAACCAGGGTGGTATGATGGCTAGGGAAGGTCGTGGGTAACTTGTCGGCGGTGTTTTGGGTGATCGGAACTTCACCGTTGATTGGTGCATGTGCACAAGACGTTTCTGTGCACCGGTGTTTTGATTTGGGACAAAGGGAATTTTCTCGAGTTGAAGCTTGGGTAATTTGGTTTTTGGCTCAGGTCAGGTTAAACGATAGCCATGTTTTAAAATTTAAATAAAACCAGTTTTGCAAATTTGAATTAAATCAAGTTTTAAATTATTTCCATGAACAAATTCTTTTAAATAATAAATGTTATACAAATGTTTAGATAAATGGAAGTTATGTAATATATTTTTAACTTGAATAAAATTAAATTAATACTTAAGTCTGTTTGAATGAATTTAAATGGTGTATTTAAGGAATTAATTTAAAATGGTAAGATGTTTTTAAATTATTAATCTAAGGATCTTAAGTTAATCTATAAGTAAATGGTGAATTAATTTCAAGGTTATTTAAATAAGGTCTTAAAGATAAATAGTTTATCTTAAATAATGTTTTGATTAACTTAAAGGTTTTAAGTTAAATTTTATGTTAATGATAATTAAGTAATTAATAAAGATAAATGGGTTATCTTGCACTTAATTAAGAATTTAGGTAATTATAGATTAATTAAATTAATGAAGAAATTAAAGAGAAGATTAATTAATTAATGATTAAGGATTAATTAATTTATAATTGAGAGTTATCAACTAATTAATTAGAAATTAATTAATTGGTAATTAGAGATTAATTGATTGGTAATTAAAGATTAATTACGTAAATGATAATTACTTAATGTAAGAAATTAAAGGATTAATTTGTTAAGGGTTAATTAATTTAATTAGTAATTAAAGGCTAAATTAATTAATAATTAAGGTTAATTAATTAAGGATAATTAACCAATGAGATAATTACTTAAAGAAAGTAATTATGGATAATTAATTCAGATGGATAATTAAAGAATGATTAATTAATGATTGTAATTAATTAATGTTAATTAAGCAGGATTTGAAAGCAATTAAATTAATTAGAAATGGTACAATTAATTTATCTTGCTTATAGATGATTAAGATATATTGAATGACTTAGATTATTTGATATCTCTGATATGTGATTTGTTATGCTTTGTGATATGATATGTTTGGATTGAACTATGATAATACAGATTGTCTATCTGTGATGAATTGCTATGTAAATATGTAATTCTGGATATAAATGGAATTGTTTAAAACTTAAACGACTTTGTTTTTAAGATGATATTGGATTCGAAGAGACCGGGGTCGGGTATCAACAAATGCCCGAAACCACTTCGATTAGTAATTTTCAGTAATTCATTGATTTGAGTTTAGAGTCAAATAGGCTGGAATGGGATAATTTAAGTAACTGGGCCATTTAAACTAAGTTTTGGTACTTAGATATTGATGTGTGAAATAAGTGTTGACTATAACAAGTTATGAAATTGTAGTGAAGTACGAGTTACCCCGAGTTTTAAATAATTTTTATGCGTTAGAATTTCATGTTAGATGGGTTTACACACACTGGTCTCCAGCCTGACCCAGGTGTTACTTGATTGTAATGCTCGGGTCAGACCGAGTATTACAGATTTTCAGGTTTGGACGTTCTAGAGCTCAGGAGGCTAACTGGATGGCAGGAACGTATGTAGTATATGCTGCTATGTAGTGTAGTCTTATTGCCTGTATTCTGGGACAAGTTAACTGTAACTGTCCAGTTATTTGAAAATGATTGTACTCTGATATGTTGAATGTAAAGTAACAATTACAGCTTTCTTTGTACTAATGCTATCATTTGATATTATATTTAATCCACTACGATTGTGAGATGCTGTTGTTTTTCATTTTTCTTCTACCTTCTTCTTCTTTCTCTAACATCTGAAATTTCTGGCGTTCGATTGCTCAGCACTACCGTGAACGCATTAGTGTCGAATTTTCGAGGTCGAAATTTTGGGTTGTTACACTTTTACTCGATAAACTAGAGTTCGACATCGATCAAAACCCTGTCTTCCCTAAAGCTCCACATCACACAGCAACCACAGATACGAGATGACCCCTGTGCACGTGCACAGACAATCGATGCTACTCCGGCCAACGCTACGACCACCGACAAGTCGGCGACCACCTCGTCGTCGCTCCCATCTACCCAAATATCCCTGTCTCAACGGAAATCAAAATCGATCAAGTCGATTCAACAGATACACAGACCTAGAAACATACCGTCACCCATATCAACCTCTCGCCGCCGCCGTAGACCACCAGACGCCATGTTGCCTCGCCTGGAGCTGCACCAATCCCCTATCTTCCTTTTCCCCATACGCTGGCCCAACTCGACGCCGCCTCGTTGTTGCAAGAGCTTCAGGAACAATGCCAATCAAACTCGATCAAAAAACCCTACATCGCCGTCTACACGACATCACGGTGGTCGAGAATTTCACCGACCATTTTCCCAGAGTGCCTCGCCCTTCGAGCTACCACTAGCTTCGACTTCGACCACCCCCGAACCCCCGATCTTCAGAATTCGACAAAAAAACCACTTCGTTCAACACGACAATTCCCATCAACCCTTAACCTAAATATCTTGATTTCACTACTAAAAATCGTAGTTTTAAAGGACGGATTAGATTATATAGGTGAAACTTGAAATTAAAATGGTTGGTTTTCTTGATGAAATACATTTTTATTGTAATTTCCAATTTCCCAGTGAAACACTAACTAATTCCACCTTTAATTATTTTAAAAAATAATGTTTAGTTAATTCGAACATAATTCCTTTAAACATCCTAATCTAAGTTAATTCATATGAAGAGGGATTGAATTTTTATTGAGTTTTTGTGTCTATAAACTAAGAACAGAGGTATATCCACATACAGAGACATGCAGATGCATATATACCAGACATAACATATTTATATAATTCGTTCAAAACATTTTCACAATCATTACTATTACGATTTATCACATGCACAAAATTTAAAGAGGATTTAGCTTTAAGAGGTGTAGTTAACTCATGGTTTTTGTTTGAACAGAGAATCTTTGTTTTGAGAATCTGAAAACGGATTTTGATGGTTGACTTGAATCTTGAATCCGATCTTGAATTTAAATTTAAATCTTCTTTATCTTTGAGTTTGGACTTGAATTCACATGCTTTAGATCAGGTTGCAAAGAAGCTTGAAGAAGTTGTAAAAAAATTCTTTGATTTATTTTTCCTCTGGTTAGTTTACAGGTTGTTTTCTTTGTTTTTGAAAAATGGAAGATAAAAGAAAAGAGAGAGCAGGAATAGAAAGATTTATATAGCCTTATTTTTCTTTTATTAAAAATGAAAAGAAAAAGAATAACATGACAGTAATTGAATTTGCCTACACTTGTTATATATAAATTATCTAAGCTTACATTTGTAAATTGCATGAAAATATGTTTATATATATATATATTATAATATCAATTTAGTTTTATATTTATTATGTCTTATGTTTTAAATTCTCATACGTATACAATTCCATTTATCTCATGTTAATTTTAAAAGAAAATGTTTTAAACTTTTTATTAAGTCCTATTTTAAACTTAAGCTATTATCCCCTTTTAAATTAATAAATATTTATCTTAAGTATTTTGAAAATGCCCAATTTAACTTTAAATAACTTTTGAAAAATTATCATATTGAATTTAAAACATAACTTCCCAATTATAATATATATATATATTGCATTGAATTTTTGATTATAATATATATATATACACTTATAATTTTCAACATTTAAAGTTTACATATATCTACTCAATTTACCATAAGATTTATCATTTTCAGATATTTATAATTCAATTATAGTTTCAAATCCATTTATATACATCCAGATATTTTTATATTATCAGCATTTTTTGTTAAATAAAATCAGTATCCCAATAGAAAAAATCAGATAATTATTCAATTACCAGATGTCCAAAAATCCGGGTTATCACAATGGGAGTGTGTCTCGAGGTGGGCGGTAGTAGCTGCTATGCGTTACGACCAGTCCGAATCCGCAATTGGTAGAATCCTACCCTAGCATTGCCTCGAGTGCCGTGTTCACATGCCCTATCGCGCCATCTGTAACGACTCGGATTTTTCTGTCGTTAATTGTCAATATTTAAATGGTTTTAGGTATTGAGGTTGAGTTATAAATTGGTTTTGAATATGTAAAGCTTGGGTTTGTTTAAAGAATAGATTTCGAATTTAAATATAGCAGTTTGTTTAATAATTTAATTATTAAAGTAATAGTTGGTACCGGATAAAAATAGCGAACCTGGAGTTTTAAGCTTGATAAAAATAATTTGAAGGCTTATAAAATTTATATTAATAATACTAAAGACATTGCAACTTTTAAAATCAAATTTGGAAGTGCTTTGTTCAGTTTTAAAAATATATCGTTTAAATCAACGTTTAAAAATAGCCTTCCGCGGCACAGTCTCGAAATTCGACAAAACCAGTTCCATTGGATCCATAATATTGTATTATTATCGAATTTCAATTTTCATAGCATTTGGTGTTGTCATGTGATCGTTTGATTCGTAAACGCGCTGAAATGAACTTCTAAATTTAATATAATAACTGGGTTCAAAAAGCTGCATTCTCCATACGATCGAATTAGGACTCGAAACCTTTTCCATTGGATTCAAAATAGGAGCATAATATTATAAATGCCTGGCGGCATGCGTGGATAGGAGTTCGAAATTTTAAGTTGCATTTATTGAGACAATTTGTATTTGAATTTTAAAAAAAATTAAATACCTTGGTCAACAGAAGAGATTCTCTTCCTCTAGCCTATTTTCTTTCTCCATCGCAACTTTCTGTCACCTCTGTAGCAAGCTATCCCAGCATGTTAACATCTCATCGTGCCTTTTATTGTTCCCTCCCTCTTCTTTTAAAATAAGCCGATCGGTCAAAGAAAAACCCAAGCATAAAATGAAATAGTGATGGCTGAATGAAACCAAAGTTCATGTATTTATCTCCCTCTTTCCCTCTTTAGATCAAGAGCTCATAAAAACATGGCGACTGAAATCAATTTCGTTCCTCAAAAACAAATAAAAACGGCCGAGCAAAATCAAAAGGGAACGAACATAAACCTCCTCTTTCATCTCAAAATAAAATTCGTTTTAAAAAGAGAGAGAGAGAGAGAGCGGCCGCTACAGATAAAATCGAAGCCAATTATCGACGAGAAGGAGATGGCTCTCGAATGAAGACCAAAGGATAATCCAAATCGATCTCAACCCCAAGCGACCGCGCAATGCCGTGAAGCTCACAACAAGGTGGTTTCGAACGGCGACATTGTGGTGGCGATCGGCGAAGTGAAGCTCGCGATTTCGAGTGGTCGTTGATGGTTGGGTGCAGTGTTTCAAGTCACAGTGATCAAGGCTAGGTTCATCGACTGTTGGTTTGGGATCGTGACATTGTGGAGCCGAGGCTAGGGCTTCTGCTTTTGAGTAGGTTTTGAGCAACGAGGTATAATGCTGTTTTGTTTTTACTTAATTTATCATGCATATGTGTGTATATATACAGGGGAAAATGTCTATATACTGAGGAAGAAATTTTTTACAGCGATGGAATTTTAAATCTAGATACTTTTTGCAAATATATATATATATATATATTGAAATTTTTAACAGTAAAGAAAACTACTGTTTGTTTATATATAGTAAAGGAAAAGTATAAATAAATATGTATATATACCCACATATCTATTTTAGTCTAAAAGTATATAGATAAGCAGAAAAATAATATATATAGAAAGACAAGATTTAGAAAAAAATAGAAATTTTAATGGTAATATAGATTATTATTTTGGTATATATTTATATAGATTTTAGTATCTATATAAACTATATTTATAAGGATATGTGTTTTCAAAAATAAAATAAATATACATATACCTATTTAAAATTCTCTGGCTTATTTTTAAACAATAGATTTGGTAATTGACTTGTTTTATTAACGTATTTAAATATTTTTAGTTACTAGAAACAGATTAAAGGAAAATTGGCTTAATTAAATTATTTGTTTAAATTAAATGTATTAAACGGTAATTGATTGTTCGATTTGTTCGAATATTAATAAAATCATATAATTGTTTATACAAGGTCAAAGGTCGTGAAAACAAGTCGAGATGGTAATGGACTACAAATAAAAATCGAAGGTGAAATTTTCTCACTCACTCGGATTACCTTATTAAAATATAAATGTTAAATTTAAATCATTGGATGCCTGACTTGATTGATAATTTATATTGCATTCGTTGGATGTTATATATATATATATATATATATATATATATATATATATATGTATATATATATATAGTAGTATATATATTGGAGTGATTGATATTCCCACATTATATAACGGATGAGACCATATACGCCCCGTATAGCGGATGACCCTTATACCGCGGTATCCCCCTCGAAGTGGGATTGATTATTTTATTTGTTGACTAGCATCTGTGGATGCAGGAAAATAGGTTGGAGAGATCTAACAGGATTCCTCAAGAATATTTATTGTTCATATATATATATTGATATATGACAGGATGGATAAATTGATATGAATTGTGTGAATTGAATTTTTAAATGTTAAATGACTTGGGAATTTAAGTTGGATATTTTTAAATACCATAATAATTAAGTGAATGAATTTAAAAGGGAAATTTTGAAAGAAATTATTTATTTTGAAAAACCGATATATTAAAAAGGGAATTAAGAGAATAAATAAATATATAGGCTAACTTGGTGTTACCTAACCATTTGTAAATCGTTTAAATAAAGACTTGAAATTTAATTATCTACGAAGGGCTGAATGAGATATTGGAATCGATAAATGGATTTGAAATAAACGGAATTGTATTAAAGGCTAAAATATTATAATGGAATTATAAATAAAGAATTGGTTTTATAAATGAAAGTAAAAAACTTAAGGGAGTCTATAAATTTATAAATGGGGTTTGTAAATGAGATAAAATGGTATCGGTGGATAGGTTGGAAATATAAGTTAATAGTGTGAACTTATATCAAGTTATGGGAGTCGTTGGAAGAGAAATACTGGAATATATGTTGAATATGAAAATGGTGATAAATTTAGGTAGGATTGATGGGATACGAATCCAGAGGATTTTATAAATGGAAATGGGGAATATTGGATTTTCTATAAATAAACTTTGTTTGAGATAAACTTTAGTTTTTATAAACCAACTTTTTAAATTAATCAGCAACTGGAAATGAACTTTAATGCTTTTGGGATATTGATATTTTTAATCTATATAAACCCATATTTTTGAAAATAAACTATTATTATTATATATATATTTAAAATGTTTTAAAATTCGGTTATAAATCCTCTAGAGATGGGAAGCAAAGTTTAATAATAACGGATAAGATTGTAAAAGGAAGATCTTATGATGGTATTACGGAAATCTAAATAAATTTCTAAAGAGTAAGATAAGTGAACTTCGGAAGGTAAATTAAAATTCACAATTGAAGTAGAAGTGAAACTAGGAATTTCAATAAGCATAAATGACTTTGAAAATGTAAAAGAATTTAATTAATTTTTTTAGGATTTATAGAATTTGTGTGAGATGAGTTTGGAAATTTACAAATAAAGTGGTAAAAGAGTTTTGGGAAAAAAAATAGGGAAATAAAAAAGAAGAGTTTTCAAGTGTTGAATATTAAACGAAGTGGGAAAATATTCTATATATGGGCAAAGACGTTAATTTATTTCGTGTGAATAAAAGAAGTTTGAAAACTATTTTCAAAGTGTTGAACTATGGAAATAATTTCGTGTGAAGATATTTTTGAGATAAATAATTTGAAAAATTATTTAAGGCCTGATGTTTGTTGCGAATGTTATTTGATAGTTAAATAACCGACTCAATATTGGCCAATGCGCTGATCGTTTCGAAGAAACCGGGATCGGGTTTAATTACCCGAAAACCACTTCGATCCAGTTTGAAACATTTACAAATGAAGACCGTGAAGATGGTGAAGACGGTGATTCGGTTTGTCTAGACCCAGAAAACTTGTATGGACGAATGCTATCAGAACATCGTCAAGAGGACGGTGAGCATTCTAAGTAAGACTCGTTCTTTAAAAGGTAACGCATAGCCTCAAGCCTCATTAGTCGGAAATGGCTAAAACAGGGGAGGTGCAGCAAGGCTAAGTGGCTAGCAACCAATTAGGGTAAGATTTCCCCAGTCTAGAGGTCCCTTTTATTTTCGGCTTAGTGGGTGGCTGTTGTAACGAACCCGAATTCTAATTTATTTTAAATTGATAATTTAATTCATTTTTGATTTAAAATTGTGAAATTAAATGATAAATTGATTCGAGTTTTTCCAAATTCAAATAAAAATATGTTATTTATTAAAATAAAGATAGTTTCTTTTATAAATTGTTTTAATTAAATAATGAGTTGTATTTAAACAATATTAATAGTATAATATTTATACAAATGGATTTTTATAGATAGAAATGGTTATTTCAGATTTATATATATATATATATATATATATATGTATGTATGTATGTATGTATGTATTTTTAAAGAAAGCTAGGATTTGTGAATTTAAAATGAAATAAATTACAAACAAATGTATGCATACAAACATAATTAAAATAGAAAATTTTTTGTAATACAAAGTAAACTAAACAAAATAACAAAACAAAACAAAAGATAAAAACAAAAGAAAAAGTAACAAATCAAATACAAGAGCTTGTAAATTAAATCAAGCAAGTTATGTTATATAAAATAGAAATTTATTTAAGTTATTAAAAGCAAAGTAAAAGAAAAGAAAATACAAGATACATTCAAGTGAACAAACAAAAGAAACAGTACAAGCATATTTACATCTATATTACATAAGTCAAAGCAAGCAAATTAACAAAGTAAAATAAAATAGAAGTAAAATAAATATTTGAGTTATAAATAGAGATAAATAAAAGTTAAGTATGGAACCAAATAAATATATAAAACATCTATGCACAAAACAAAGTTATAGAATTTCAATTATATTTTAAAGTAAGTAGACAAAATAAAATAACATAACTAAAAATAAGTATGTAAAAAAGATTATGAAACAAAACAAAGGCAATAAAATAAATAAAATAAAGTACATAATATAATACATTTCAGCAAAGTAAAAAGTAAGGCAAAACATAGTGTAAAATATAACATGAAAACATAAAGTACTTGGCATTAATGCAGCCATACCTCTAATATATCCTAGCACACCATACCACATCATCTCAGCCACGATTTGTTGTTCAAATATATCACCTGTAGCTTGTTTATTAATATTATCATGTACAAGCAAAAGGCATATCCTGTAGACTTGTTTTTATATCAACTTCATGTGCATCATCTTCTTATACTCAGTCTCATTCATTCGAACTGAAAAGAAAGAAAAAAAAAATCAAGTTTCAAACATTCCAGTTCTCTGTCCATCTTCTCTGCCTTCCTGATTGAGGTGAGCAACTATTTCTTTTCAACTTTTAACATGCTTCAATATTCTGATGCTTGTAAGTAGCCTTGAAATCTGATGAGAAGTTTGCTGATATGTGTTGTATGAAATAATTGATGTGCTCTGTGCCCTGTTCATTTTTCTGAAAACCAAAGTGAGTAACTTATTCTTTTTAGATACTTTTAAAATATAAAACTGTTGCTTAGACATATATAGGTATATTTGTGAGTAGCAATTAGTTTTCTACTTAAAAATTTGTTGCATTTGCTCTGTGTATCTATGTTGTTCATCTCTCTGCTTAAGTTCCAGAGTATCAGATCACCAAGAAAAATTTCATTTCTTCCTCTCTGATCAATGTTAAGCCTTGCTTCCAAAAACAAGTATGTATGTTTTAGTTTGAGTTTCCATCTAAAAATAATTGCATAACATAAAAATGCATATAGAATGAAAGCTCGAGTTTTTTAGTAAAGGACCTTGTTTATGGAAATTTCCAGTATCACAAAACATTGATTCAATTATATAAATCGAATCTACATTCAAAGATAGGAATTTTAAAACAAATTTGAGGATTTTTAGCTAAGCATTCTAGGAGCAGTTCATAGTTGAACAATTCTTGTATTTTAACCATTTCCTGAGGATCAAATCTATTTTAAATGGTATGGTTGTGCTGGAAGCAAGTTTGAACATAGAGGATATCAGGAAAATTGTTGAATAAATTTTCTAATTCACGAATTGGTTGAATGAATCAAAGATAGGGTTTAACAGCCTGTTTTATCGCCGAGTTTTCGAATGGGTTTCACGACGTCGTGACGCAATCGGGGTCGATCGCGATTGGTGCCGTGGTTGCTAGAAGGTGCGGCGTAGCTTCGGGAACGATGGTGAGGTGCCTGGTGGTCGGGGCGTGGCGAACGGGGCGCTGCCAGGTTTGGATGGTGGTGGGTACTTTCGTTTCCAGGTTTGGGATTTTGCCTCGATTTCGATTTTGAGGCAACGGTGAAGTTCGAGGGATCAGAACGTGCTCGGGGGGGGGGGGGGGGGGGGATGGTCGATATGCTTGACGTCGCGGTGAGGCCAGAAGATGGTCAACGGCGATGTGCACGTGTACCGTGCACACTTGGATCTGGAAGAACAGAAAAAAAAGAGAAGAAGAAGAAGAAAGGGGAAGCTCGAGTTTGAACAAGTGAAAAAGCATTTTTGACTCGAAGCAACCTGGGTCTGAATTTATGAAGGGGGAAACTCGCGTTTGGCTCGGGGAAGACGCGAGTTATTCGAGTGGATGACTCGAAGTAAAGGAAGGAAGGAGTCGAAGTAAATTCTGGTTGTCTCGAGTCAGTGTTGTTCAGGCATTTGAACTTGTCTGTTCCGGGCTTTAAAACTTAGTTCAAAATTCAAAACAGGATTTAAACTATGTTTTAAATGTAAAGTTAAAGTATAGATTCAATTGAATTTTTGAATCTAGGGTTTTAAAATGAATTTGGATTTTAAATCAAGAATTTTAAATCAAGGTGTTAAAAGCAAGTTTAAATCAAAGTTAAATTTATAGATTCAAGTTTTCATGAATTCGAATCTGAATAAATCAGTTTTTTTTATCTGAATGTTTAAATTAAGTAGTTAGATTAAAAGCTTTTTCTTATATAAGTAATAAGTGTTATTTACATTTATTTTTAAGGATTTTTGATTGAATTGGATCAATGATTAAAAGAATGATCATTTTAAATTTAAATTCGAAATGAAATTTAAATTCAAATTCAAGAGTGTAATGTTTTACCACTTTAATGCTAATGAAATCATTATAAAGAAATGAATTGTCTTAAAAATAATTAGAAAAAATATATATATAGGATTTAACCAATAAGGAAATTAAAGAATGATTTATTTAATTTTACAAATAAATAATTAGATTAATTTATAATTAGAATTGATTAATAATAAATTAATCTAAGATAATTTCTTAAGAAAGTAATTTAAGAAATGTTATTAGAAAATGAAGATAATTAATTAAGGATTATTTCATAATTAATTAATGTGATAAACATTAGGAATTAATTAGATTAATTCATTAAGATAATCATTGTAAATTGTTAAATATAATTACTTAATGAAAGTAATTAAGGATTTATCACTTATTGTAATTAAATTTGGATATTTTGATTAATAAAGTGAATTAATTTAGTTTAATTAATTTAATAAAACCATTTGATAAATTAATTTATATCAAATGATTTGGAATTAATAAATCAGAATTGGATAACAAATTCATAAGTAATTAATTTAATTGGAGATAAATTGAATTAATAAGGATTAAACAATCCTGTTTATAAATGATTATTGAATGCTTGACCTTACTTATGAATGATCATATTGTATGAAATGCCTTGAATTGATTATCCTATCTGATCTGTGATATCTTGTTCTATGACTGTGTATAAATTATCCATTCATTTACATTGTTATATTATCTGTGAATCTGTGAATGAGCGATAAGCTTTATAGTTATATCGCTTATCAACTATATTTCTGTGTTTGATCTGAAATGATTGAATGATATTGCACTATTGTGTTAAAACCCTGGACCACACCATACACACACAAATATGGATTTCACGAGGAAATCGATTAAGTCACAGATTTTGAAATGATTTATAAAAATTGAATATTTGAATTCAAATGTTTTGGAAATGGAATCGGAATAAATGTGAAAAGCTTTTGGAATGAAATTTCAAGTTAAAATTTATTTTAAATTACTTGATTAAGTTTTGGAATTTAAATAATTTGATTTAAAATTTAAATTCAATACTTGAAATTGAATTCTATGATTTGAAATTAGGGATTAAAGATGTTATATTGGTTATATAGGGATTAAACCACTTTTAAGTATTGTTTTTTTGGGAATTTGAATTTAACCCAAGGATTTCAACTCGTATAAATGAATCAGATTTCCAAAATGAAAACTGTTGTTTTCAAATGATAAACACTTTTAGATAAGAACCGAGATTCCAGTTAATTAGGGGAATTTCAAGATTGAATAGAGAAATGATTTTCCTAAGTTATGAATGAATTCTTTTTGAAAGCTATGATTTAAATCTGTTTATTTTTAACAGATTTAAATTGATGATTTGTTTAAATCAAATTGAAATGAAATTGTTTTGAAGGCTATAAGTTAAATCTTTGATTTAAAGATTTAACGAGTTAATCAAATTGAAATAAAAATTGATTTGGAAAATCTGTGAATGAATCTTTTATTTAAAAGATTAAAATGTGAAAATTGTTTAAACCGTTAAAGGTTGTGAAAATGAATCTTTTTGTTAAAAGATTTGAAATGGTAATTGATTAAACCATTTGAAAGAAAGTTTTGAATTAATAAGTTGTGACTTAATCGAAATCCCATATCCATATGTTTTAAAAATATTTTCGCTCACTATTCGGTTTAGTCGGGAAAAGACCTTTGTGTCGTATAACCCATTCCGAATATGTGATACGTCGTTATGGATAGCATTTGAAGACCGGTGATGAAGACCGGGTATTTGCGAAAGCGATAGGATGACCTATCGATTGTTTCTGCACCGAGTCGCGCCGGTATAGAAACTCCCTAAGTGATGGAAAATCCGATCGGGATTGTGAATATCCGGATTGCAAGGACTTCTTTGTAAGTGCCTTCGGTTCTGTTCGATCCCGGAACAGACTTGTATGGATAGTATGTCTGACATTACAAATTGAGATATAAAGCCGATTTCTTTCAAATATATTTCTGTTGGTGGCGGAGAATTTATTCTCTTAGCTTAACACCCTTCTCTGAGACGTACGAGCTCAGAGGTTATATAGTTGAAGTTATCAGCGATATATTCCCAATTTGGTAATGTGACATACTGAGTGTTGCTGTGAAATGATCATTGTGTTGATTATTTATGATAGGATCATTTATTTGATCGTCTATCTTTGTGATCATTTCTATGATCATTTGTTGACCCAAAGCATGGCTTTTGTATAAAGTATGTTTTTGTGGACGTGACTTCGTCGAGCCTCACACCCCGTGAATGGTCAAAACAGGAAAGATGCGGCAAGGTTATGAGGGGTAGCGCCCTTTAGGATATGTGCATTTCCTTCTGGAAAAGGGTGGTATCATGGTATGGAGCCAAGATACTTACTCATGTTGAAACACTTTATTATTATGATTGTGTGAATTGATTAGAGAGCTCTCGGATAAAGGTCCCAAAGGACCGGGGGATGGCATATTCGGTCAGTTGTTACTCAGTTAGGGGTAACCCGGCCTTGTGTTGGCAGAGATCCGGTTTGGTTCTCGGGGATGTCCATCCAGAGGCATTCTCATGTGGCAATGGAAAGTTCCTTGGCCTGATCATTCGTTGGAAATCCAAAGAAACAATACGAGACTTGTACGGTATTAGTTGTAGAACCTATCATTCACTTATGGTGGCGCCCCACTGTTTGGATGGTAGCTATACTAGGCATAGTTCGAAATGTCTATGTTGGCTAAGATTTATATTATACTTTCGAAATGAATTTTTCCTACACTATGCACTAGTAATAATATCAAATGTTTCTTTTAATGCGTATCAAGCATCTTTGACTATCATAAGGAGAAATCTCTCCGATTCTGCGTTTGCATTGTGTGTGTGTGCGGGAGGCCTTATGGTAGTCTCATTTTTAAAAAGCATTGCGAATTGACTTTGAAAATCTTTGTTGAATGTTTTAAAAGATAAACTGTTTTTGTTGCTCACACCAGTCCCACGACTGATCCGGAGTTTATTGTTTTCTTTCCTAAACTCTGGGTGCTCATTATTTTCTACACGAGCAGTCTAGAGTTGGGTTTTTCAGATAGTCAGATTAGTAGGTTATCTGGAGTTAGTTCAGTCTTTGGATCACACCAGTCTTGCCTATCTTTGTGCATCGTTATTGGGAGTTCCGAGCTATTGCTGGATTGGTTCTTGGAAATGGAGTTGCAGTTTTTGGAGTTCTTCGTTGAAGACTATCTTAGAGTTATATTGTTCCGCTGCTAGAGGTCATCTATTTTCTTTTCCGCTGCTATTTTATTGTATCATACCTCTGATGTATATTGATATCTATTGGACCATCTGTTGTATCAGATATTGTATCAAAGCTGTATATCAATGTATTATTCTTTTATTCCGCTGTGTTGTTTACTTAATGTTGTTATAAGCTCCGGCGAATCGGATTTGAACGGTCGAATCTATGGCACTCGAATACGATTTGAAGTATGGATGTCGATTTTCGAGCGGGCAAAATCCGCAGTCGTTACAGCTGTTAGCTCCAACTGTGGGGTGATCTTATTCGGACTATCCAGTAAGGAGTAGCTCCAGTCTTGTGTTGCAGGGGATCGGGAGTGGTCCTCGGTACTACGATCTTGACGAGGTACTGTGATGGGCGATACCTCAGTAGCCCTGCCATTGTATGGAATCCAATCTCCAATAAGAGTCTGTACGGTTTTGATTGTGTCCAACTATGGTGGAACATGAGATGCAAGCTTTTAAGCTAGATTCTATTTTACTTTCTATATACACTTTTACAATATCAGACGAATTTGATAAAAATGTTTTGGTTATCGTAAGGTAAAAACTCGACATATTTATTTGTGACGTGGTCTTACGAGATACCTTTGTTTTCAAAGCTTTTCAAAGCTTAAATAATCCAATTGAGTGTGGTTTTCTCACGCTGCTTTTCCAGACTGACTCGGCTGTTATTTTATTATAATGCTCGGGTCAGACCGAGTTGTACAGATTCAGGTTAAAAGCTAAGAAGCTAAAGAGACAAGCTGGATGGCAGAGCGTACTTTCGTATTTTACCATTATTTCTGCTGTGTGAGGACAAGTATTAAGTTATCCAAGATGTTTGTTGTACTCTGATGATGGTACGTATATATAACAGTCCAGATTTCCTTGTATTTAAAAGCTGTTATTATATATTGTATTTTGTTCCACTGCGATTGTGAGACTCTGATGTTGTGTTATTCTTCTTTTTCTACCTCTTTCTTCTTTATCCCTGAAGACTCGTACTTCTGTTCCACTTTGAGTTGAATTGTTGTGGAATATTGCCAGCTCAAAGGGGTACGGATTTGCGGGCGTCACACATTCTACGAGTTTGTTTTGTAACATATCTATGGAGTGCCCTCTGAGTAAACCTCACGGACGCTACAAGAAAACATATTTTTAGCTGCAGTTTCCAAAGCTAAGTGCATACATATTTGGTTTTGCAATATATTTTGTTTACTTTCGACGCTACCTAATTACTTGGAGGCCCGCCTATTTTTTATTTTACGCGCTTAGTTCTGAATATTCTTTTCACTCTTCAAACAAAGTTCCCCCATCTCTAAAACCCTAAATCTATTTCCTCATTCATCATCGCTCAACTCCGTCACTTCGCTCATCTCCTTTCATCTCACAGGTTTCATACCACAATTCAAACGTTTTATGCTATCGCAAGGAGAACATGCCTAAACGACTACTATAGGCTGCCGCACGGGTTTGCATCCTACAAGGAAGGATGCATGAGATGGAGATAGTGTAAATCTTTCCCGCAATTTTATATTTCCGCGACTTAAGATGGATGCAGTGTGAAAGTCCTAAATTTCATGACATTCTAGCTACTTGATGTCCTTTGTTTTCACCTTTTTATACTTATTATTTATGTATTTGTTCATTGGTAGAAAGTTTAAGCTTGTGGTTTTAAATATGAAATTGATGTATTCGTCATTTGTGACTTCATCCATTTGCTTTCTTATAACTTATTTACTGAATAAATGATATTGTTATATGATTGGTTTGACTTTTTCGAAAAGGCCAATTGAGGATTGATTATATGGAAACTGTAGAATTTTAAGGAAATGGTTTTTCCTTTAGGACCATACTGGTGGAATTTTCTGGCAAAAATATGAATTTGCTGATATCTTTTAATGAGTGATTTTCATGTTGATATCTTTCTTTGCTTATTGATGATATCTTTTTAATGGGTAATTTATGCATTTTAATCTAAAATAAAGATGATAAAATGCTCTGAACCACATTGTTCATTATCCATGTTTTAATATGATGTTCTCATTTGCATATTTTTCAGCCTTGCATATGCAGATGAAAAGGTTCTTGTTCATTATTGTTTCCTGCTAGTTAATTGGATTCTTTGGCTAATATCTTGTTCATTACAATTGTTTGCACAATTTAAAAGCTTACTTGTACTAATTTTTCTTCATAGTTTTAATTTCTTAAAAGCAACTCTACAATTACCCACTGCAAGTGAAACTTGCAGGATAATACCTGTCACTTTTGTCTCTTATGCATCAAATCATGATATCTTCCTATCTTGTACGATATATCATTCCAATTATCCATTAATATACAATATCCGATCCATCTACATCTCTTCCTTCTGATATGTATCAGACTTAAGTATGTGACGCATTCCTGTTACACCAGCTTAAGTGAGGGGTGTTGTGGAATGCAGCCTTGATAAAAAATAATGTTACCCTTGTACTTTTTTTTTGATTTGCTTGTAGTTCTTTCCAACGAATGATGTGGGCTCAAGGCAACCTGGAACGAGCTGTTATGGATTCGTTGGATTGGGTTAAATGGCTACATTGCAGGCATCTGCAAGTTTGCATGGGGTAAAATAAATTTACTATCAATTGAGTACAACTAGTCACAAGATAATATTTTAATACAACAGTAAGAAAATGCATTCATGCCTATGGATTTCAAAATTTCAAAGTTTTGCATGCTTATGCCTATTAATACAAAACTTTTAGTTTTGGCAATTATCTTGAATAAATGAAAAGGCTTCGCCAGGAGGTATTCAGCTCAATCACTTATCTAAGTTTTGAAGCCCTTGTTGGCAACATGCTATGAACCCGTTTCCTGAAGCCGTAAGTTTAAGTTTTTAGCCGCCGACCCTAAAGTAAAAAAAGGAAGCAAAAATAAAATATTAAGGGTCCGTTTATTTCTTATTTAACAGTAAAGATTTGTACTTGTTCTTCGCTGAAACTGCCTTCTTCAGACATATTAGCTTCGGCTAACCTGAGTTGTTCAAATTCACTTACTGATATGAAGTTTGATTGTAGATCTGCGTGCAATAGATCTGACATTATGTAACTGTAACGAACCGGATTTTTCAACGTTGAATTTGGAATATTTAAATGATTTTAAATATTTAGTTTAAATTATAAATTGATTTCTGGATATGAAAGAGTTGGCTTTTATCTATAGAAATAGATTCAGAGTTTAAAAATTGCAATTTATTTAATGATTTAATTGTTGAAGTTATAGTGGAATATTAGTTTAAATAGTGAATGTGGGGTTTTAAGCTTGATAAAAATAATTTAAAGGCTCGTAAAATTTATATTGATAATACTGAAGATAATAAAAGGGTTAAAATTGAATTTAACAAGGGTTTGTTCAGTTTCAAAAATATATTGTTTAAATCGACAATTTAAAAATAGCCTTCCGAGGCACAGTCTTAAAATTTAACGAAATTAGTTTCATTGGATCTGTAATATTACATTATTATCGGATTTTGATTTTCATAGTGTTTGGAGTTATTATTTGGACGAACGGAATATAAACGCGCTGAAATCTATATCGAAAATTCAATATTATAACTGGGTCCAAAAATCTATCTTCTTCATACGATCGAATTAGGACTCAAAACCTTTTTCACTGTGTTCGAAATAGGGGTATAACATTATAAATGTCAGGCGGCATGCCTCGATAGGACGTCAAAATTTCATGTTGCGTTTATTGGAACAATTTGAATTTGAATTTAATTAATATATTTTTAAATACTTTAGTCAACTGTCGAAATTCCCTTCCATCAGCTTGCTTCCTTTCTCCATCTAAACCTTTTGCCTTCTCTATGGCAAGCAATGAAGGCACATAAAAATCAAATCACGCCACCATATAGCGTACGAAGCCGCCTTCTTCCATATTATAATTGCGTGGATCTCCTTTCTTCTCCAAACAAAATCGAAAAGAACAAAATTGGCTGTCTCTGTTATAAATCGTTCATTTCTTTTCTTTCCCCATATTCTCTTTCAATTCAAAAATTGATGGCCGCAATAAAAAAAGGGTAATTCAAATCACCTCTCTCTCTCATTCGAATCGACAGTCGAAAACAGATCGAGGCAGGCCAAGGTTCGATCGAAAATCTAGGGAATATGGTTGCGATTAGGTTTGAGGCATGGCCAGTTTGGGATGGCGAGCGACGTGACTTTGGGAACGAGGAGGGCGAAGCTGAGTTTGGGTCAATCGATGAAATTGCGAGGTTGGTCGGTGGCTCAGCGTTAGTGCAGTCGAGGATGTAGGGCATAGACGATTCTTGGCGGGGTCCGTGAAGGTTCGTTGGTCGAGCATTTCACGAGGCTAGGGTTTTGTTTCGATAAGGCAGAAGGTATTCGACTTTTATTTTTATTTTTCAATTAAATTAAATTTAAGTTTATATATGTATAGTATAGCAGAAAATTATTTTACAGTAAGGTATAGGCATATATGTCGTTTACTTACCCATCTAAAGATTTATATATATATATACACAGTAAAGAGTTTATATAGATATATACATATATAGAAAAATTTATACAACAAAGAAGAAAGTCGTAAATGTTGTAAAGCTGTGAAGTTTATATAAAAATTAGATTTTTAGAACCTGCATAGGTTATTTTTATAAGTATATATATATATATATATATATATATATGTAGTTTCAAAAGAAAAATAAATATGCATAAAAACATTTTAAACTTACTAGTTTATTTTAAAATAATGTATCATAGTGATTTATTTGTAAATTGACCTATTTAATTTATTTTAGTTACCAGAAATTATTTATTTATAGGAAAATTAGTTTAAATAAAATTAGTAGATTGAGTTAACATTTATTAAGTGGAAATTAAATATTTAGATTATCTCAAATATTAATAAATCATATAATGCTTATACAAGGTCGAAAATCGTGAAGCCAGGTCAAGATTGAAGGAGATTGCAAACAAAAATCAAAGGTGAGATTTTCTCACTCATTTGGATTCTCAGAACTAATTTAAATGTTTAAATTTAAATCATTGGATGTTTGGTTGAATTAGAATGACTATTGTCTGTTGAATATTATATATAATAGTGTGTGTGTGTGTGCGTGCGTGTGTGTGTATTGGGTGATTGATAGTCCCGCATTATATAACCGATGAGATCCTATGCACCCCGCATGATAGCGGATGACCCTATTATACTGCGATATCCCCCTCGAAGTGGGATTTGGTATAGTAATTGTTGACTAACATCTGTGAATGCAGGGAAAACAGGTTGGAGGGATCCAACCGGATTCCTTAAAAATATTTATTGTTTTCATATATATGTTGATATATAACAGGATGGATAAATTGAATTATAAAATGCTAAATAACCTGAGAATTGAATTTGGTATTTTTAAATACCGTACATGATTAAAGTGAAGGAATTTAAAAGGAAATTTGAAAGAAATTAATTATCTTAAAAATTTGATTTGTTCTAAGGGAATTATGTAGAATAAAAATATATTAAATAACTTGGGTTATACTTAAGTATTACTAAATTGGTTTAAGTAAAAATTTGAAATTAAAATATAATAAGGGCTTGAAGAGAATATTGGAATCGAAAATTAAAATAGATTTGAAATAAAATGGAGTTTTATTAAGGGAAATTATAAAATGGAATTATAAATAAATTTTTTTTATAAATAGATGGGAAAAACTCAGGGGAGTTTATAAATTTATAAATGGGGTTTGTAAATAAGATAAAATGATATCAGTGGATATATGGAAAATATAAGTCAATTGTGTGAACTTATATCGGGCAATGGTAATTGTTTTGAAAAGAAATGGTGGAATATTGTTTCAAATAAGAGAAACGGTGATTAATTTGGGTATAGTCAATGTGATACGAATGAAGAGGAATTTTGGTGGATATTGGATTTTCTAAAAGATAGATTTTTTTGTCAAGTAAAGTAAAATTGTTTTTAAAGTGAATTTTTAAATCTACTGAACTACATAACTTTTATAAACTATCATTGGATTTAGAATATTCCGAAGCTAGTTTTATCTTAGACCATATTTTGAAAATTAAACCTTTATTCTTATTTTATAAGTATATATGTTTTTAAATGTTTTAAAATTCATTATAAATCCTCCCAAGATGGGAAGCAAAGTTTATAAGATTTTAGTAGAAGATCTTATAGTGTACTGTGAGGACTCAAATAAAATCGTAAGTATAAGATAAGCGAACTTTGGAAGGTGAAATAAAATTCATAAGGGAAGTAGAAATGAAAATTGGAATTTTAAATAAGCATAAACGGCTTTGGAAATATTAAAGAAAATGAACTAAGGAATTCCAAGATGTATAGAATTCATATGAAATGGGTTGAAATTTGCAAAACTAAATTGTAAATGGTTTTGAGAAAGAAATAGAAAATAAATGAATTTTTTTCCAAGTGTTGAATATCAATTGAAGTGGGAAAAAATATTCTAAGTGTTGAGGCATGGGAATTGATATCTTGTGTAAATATTTCGAGATAAATAATTTGTGAAATTATTTAACGCCTGATATTACTTGTGGATGTTATTTGATAGTTAAATAACCGACTATCAATATTGACCAATGCACTGATCATTTCGAAGAGAACGGGATATAGTTTAATTATCCGAATACCATTTCGATCTGGTTTGAACGTTTACGAATGAAGATCGTGTAGGTGATGAAAACGGTGATTCGGTTTGTTCAGACCCAGGGCAACTTCTATGGACGAATGCTATCAGAACATCGTCAGGAGGACGATGGGTATTCTAAGTGAATGAGTTCTAAACAGATAACGCATAGCCTCAAGCCTCATCAACCGAGAATGACTAAAACATGGAAGGTGCAGCAAGGCTAAGTGGCTAGCAACCAATTAGGGTAAGATTTTCCCTGTCTAGATGTTCCCTTATTCGGCTTAGTGGGCGGTTGCTGTTCTCAACCGTGAAGCGATCTTATTCGGACTATCCAGTAAGGGGTAGCTCCGGTCTTATGTTGCAGAGGTCGGGAGTGAACCTCGGTGCTCTAATCTAAACCATGTACTGTGACGGACGGTACCCCAGTAGCCCTGCCATTGTATGGATTCCAATCTTCAATAAGTGCCTGTATGATTTTGATTGTGCCCAACTATGCTGAAACGTGAGATGCAAGCATTTCAGCTAGATTCTATTTTACTTTTTAGACACTATTATAATATCAGAGGATTTGATATAAAATGTTTTGGTTATCGTAAGGTAAAAACTCGACATGTTTATTTGTGGCGTGGTCTTACGAGATACCTTTGATTTTAAAGGATTTTCAAAAATATAATAATCCAATTGAGTGTGGTTTCCTCACGCTGGTTTTCCAAACTGACTCGGATATTATTTTATTATAATGCTCGGGTCAGACCGAGGATTACAGATACATGATAGGATGCTATGGAGCTCAGGAGACGAGCTGGATTACGAGACGTTTCTCCGTACTTGAATTATTATTTTCGCTGTGTAAGGACAGACAATAAGCTATCCAAAGTGATGAATGATTGTTGTACTCTGATAATGGTATGTATATATAATAGTACATATTTTTTTGTATTTTGTTCCGCTGCGATTGTGAGACTTTGATGTTATTTTTTTATTTTCTTCTTCTACTTCTTTCTCCCTTTTCCCTAGTTATACGCTCTTTCTACACTTTGGGTTGAACGAGGAAGAATTATTATCAACTCAAGGGGTACAGAACTACGGGTCACTACACTTGGTATTAGAGCTAGAGGTTAAGCGAGAACCTTGGCTTTGTGGGGATTACCCATTAGAGATAGAGTCAGTAGTATTATAGAATGAGTTTGAGAGTATTAATAGATATGAGCGCGTATTTTTTAGTGAATATAAATTATTTTAATATTGTGTTGATTTATTGGTTGAGTGATATATGAATTCTGATCGAGTGGTAGCGTAGCTAATTCGATAAGAGTTTATAAACATTAAAACCCGATAAACCGACACGATATTGTTTTAAAGTCGGTAAATGAAATAATTTCATCCATAAATATATTTTGATATAAAAAGAAATAATTTTTTGAAATTATTATATACAATCGAAGTGTTTGGATGATAATATTATAGTCAAACAAGATTACAAAATTTGAAATAGTTACATCACTAATATGAGAATTTGTATAAGTATAAATTGCACAAATGAATTATAATTAAAATTTGATTTAAACCGAAAGCTGGAAGTTTAAATTTCAGGGAGTTTGAAAAATAAAATAAAATGCTAGAACCCTTATTTAAATAATAATTTAAAAATCATTAGAAGATAAGTTATAAGCTTATAAATTGAATTGGTTTTTAAAATAAGAAGGTAAAGTATGAGATTTGAAGTTTGGAATTAAAATTTAAAGTGAGAGTTAAAAATGAAATTAACTTAGATTGAGAAAGAAAATTGAATCGAATTGAATTAAATAAAGCTAAGTTGAGATAGAATTGAATTGGAATAAAATTCAGTTGAGTTATAGATGATATTGAATGAAATTAGATCCTTACTTAAATAAACAAAAGTAAGTTGGATAAGAATTTGATTGGAATAAATAAATGGGAATAGCTTACAAAAGAACTAAAAATCCATGGAATAAAAATATGCTTGGGCTATAAATAAGCGTAAATCTTGAGTTAAAAATAAAAGGGTGAATATATTCGAGTATAAATGGATGGAAATGTGAGAAAATTATAAGTTTTGTGACTTATAGAAGTTAAGAGTTGAAATAAAAAGCCAAGTAATTTTTTTTTGATATTATGGAAATGAAATATCCAAAGCCTGAATTATAAAATAAAATTTAACTCAAGTAAACTAATCAAAGAGATTTTTGAAGATAAAAATCAAATATTGAATTATAAGTTGAAAGTGAACTAATTTGGGATAAATCAGTTAATTGAATATGCTAATGGAAGTCAACTTGGTTAAATAAAATTGGATGGTTAGTTAAAAGGAATGTTTGAAATCAAACTTGAGTTATAAATAGAAATTCAACTTGGAAGTGTTAGTGAATTGGATATGATTGAAATATGGTCAAATGAAATTGGATTATAATAGTAATGGTTTGAATTGCAAATAAATAAAATTGGATGGTTAGTTAAAAGGAATTTTTGAAATTAAACTTGAGTTATAAATAGAAATTCAACTTGGAAGTGTTAGTGAATTGGATATGATTGAAATATGGTCAAATGAAATTGGATTATAATAGTAATGGTTTGAATGGCAAATAAAATTCAAGTGAGTAGAAAATAGATTGAAATGGTCTTGTTATTAGTAAAATAAACTCAGAAATGAATTGTGAATGCGAATTAGAATTTATAATGGATTGAATGAATATACTAATTGAATTTAATTAGTAAACAAAATGGAATTTGATTGGATAAGAATCAAATTTAAAATGGAAATAGAATGGGTGCAAGAAGAAATGAAATTATTATGGGAGTAAATTGTGAAATGGTTGTTGTCGAACTTTATGAAATGGTTTTAAATGACATTTGTTTGATTAATGAAATGAAATGCAAGTGAATTGGAAAAAAAAGTTAAGAATGCAATGAAAATGAGAATGTATGGATTGTGAATAAATTAGAAATGGAATGAAATTAATATAAATTGAGTCGGAATCAATGTAAAAATGGTTATAGACTATATTCCATTCAATATGTGTCGTCGAATTTGCATGAGAATAAGCTATCGTTGACGTAAACAAAAGTAAATAAAAATTCTGTGAATTGATAGAAGAAATAAAATTTATTTTTGAAACAATGGGAATGAATATGAGTTTGGTTTAAAAATGAATTGAATGAGAACAAGTGAGTGTAAACCATTTAAATAGAATGAAAAGGATATTTGATTTTTTGAAAGCAATTAGAATTAATGTCGGAATCTTAAATTGTTATAAATATTGTTTAGTATGTAGTGCTTATAGAATCCATGTGTTAGCTATGAAAAATAAGTGAAATGTTATTAGATTTCATATATATAGTGCTTACGTGTTTAAATTGAGTAAGTACAGGCACCGGGAAGCCGTTTGGCTGAATTTTGATCGCGCAAATTGCTAAAGCAATAAGCCGCTTGCTTAAAATGCTAAGTAGAGGCACGTCTATGCAATAAAAGATAGGAAACATAAAATATTGTTTTGTTTTTTTGTTTTTCGACCGTGTGGGTCGGTGTACATATATTTATCTCTCTTGTCAAATTGCAAAAGCTCTTTCGTACAAAGGAGACTCTGCCAAAAAAATTCGGAAAATTTGGGAGTTAGAAAATTTTTCGAAATTTCTGGAAATTTTTTGTTAACGACGAATTGATTTCAAATTGGAATTTAAATAAAAGGATTTTGGAATTGGAATTGAAACTAGTTGTTTAATCGGGTCTAAAGGATTAGAAAAATGAATACAGGATTTTCACTAAGTGTGTTTGATAAGTAAATGTGTTTGCGGTATTCTTTCCGCCTTAGTAATTTCAGGGACGAAATTCTTTTAAGGGGGAGGAATGTAACAACTCGGATTTTTCGACGTTGAATTTGGAATATTTATGATTTTAAATATTTAATTTGAATTATGCATTGATTTTGGATATGAAAGAGTTGGTTTTTATCTATAGAAATAGATTCAGAGTTTAAATATAGCAATCTATTATATTGATTTAATTGTTGAAGTTAGAATGGAATATTAATTTAAATAGTGAATGTGGGGTTTTAAGCGTGATAAAAATAATTTGAAGGCTTGTAAAATTTATATTGATAATGCTGAAGATAATAAAAGGTTAAAATTGAATTTGACAAGGGTTTGTTCAGTTTTAAAAATATACCGCTTAAATCGACAATTTAAAAATAGCCTTTCCAGGCACAGTCTCGGATTTTAACGAAACTAGTTTCATTGGATCCGTAATATTTTATTATTATCGTATTTCAATTTTTTAGTGTTTGGAGTTATCGTTTGGACGTAAGGGATATAAACGCGCTGAAATATATATCGACAATTCAATATTATAACTGAGTCCAAAAAGCTATCTTCTTCATACGAACGAATTAGGACTCGAAACCTTTTTCGTTATGTTCGAAATAGGGGTATAACATTATAAACGTCTGGAGGCACGTCTCGATAGGAGGTCAAAATTTCATATTGCGTTTATCGGGACAATTTGAATTGAATTTAATTAATATATATTTGAATACTTTAGTCAACAGCCGAAATTCCCTTCCATCAGCCTGCTTCCTTTCTCCATCTAAACCTTTTGCCTTCTCTGTGGCAAGCAATGACAGGCACGCAAAAATCAAATCATGCTACTTTATAGCATTTGAAGCCGCCTTCCCCCATGTTATAATTGCGTGGATCTCCCTTCTTCTCCAAACAAAATCGAACAGCAAAGAAAAATTGCAGTCTCTGTTATTAATCGTTCGTTTTTTTCTTTCCTCGATTCTCCTTCAATTCAAAAATCAACAGCCGCAATAAAAAAAAGGGGGAAATTCAAATCGCCTCTCTCTCTCTCTCATTTGAATCGGTAGTCGAAAACAGGTCGAGGCAGGCCGAGGCAGGCCGAGGTCGATCGAAAATCTGGGGAACAGGGTCACGATTAGGATTGAGGCGTGGCCAGTTTGGGATGGCGAGCAATGCGACTTTGGGAACGAGGAGGGGTGAAACTGAGTTTAGGTTAGTCGATGAAATCGCAAGGCTGGTTGGTGGCTCGGCGTCAGTGCAGTCGAGGCTAGAGGGCGTAGACGATTCTTGGCGTGGTCGGTGAAGGTTCTTTGGTCAAGCATTTCACGAGGCTAGGATTTCATTTCGATAAGGAAGAAGGTATTCGACTTTTATTTTTTACTTCTCAATTAAACTTAATTTAAATTTATAAATGTGTAGTATAACAGAAAATTATTTTACAATAAGCTATAGGCATATATGCCGTTTACTTTCCCATCTAAAGATTTATATATGTATATATATATATATATACACAATAAAGAGTTTATATAGATATATACACATGCAGAAAAATTTATACAGTAAAGAAAAAAGTCGTAAATGTTGTAAAGTTGTGAAGTTCATATAAAAATTAGATTTTTAAAACCTACATAGGTTATTTTTATAAGTGTGTGTGTATATATATAGTTTCAAGGGAAAAATAAATATACATATACGCATTTTAAACATACTAGTTTATTTTAAAATAATGTATCATAGTGATTTATTTGTTAATTGACCTATTTAATTTATTTTAGTTACCAGAAATTATTTATTTATAGGAAAATTAGTTTAAATAAAATTATTAGATCGAGTTAAAATTTATTAAGTGCAAATTAAATTTTTAGATTATCTTAAATATTAATAAACCATATAATGCTTATACAAGGTCGAAAACCATGAAGGCAGGTTGAGATTGAAGTAGATTGCAAACAAAAATCAAAGGTGAGATTCTCTCACTCATTTGGATTCCCAGAATTAATTTAAATGTTTAAATTTAAATCATTGGATGTTTGGTTGAATTAGAATAACTATTATCTGTTTAATATTATATATATATATATATATATATATATTAGGTGATTGATATTCCCGTGTTATATAGCGGATGAGACCCTATGCACCCCGCATAATAGCGGATGACCCTATTATACCACGATTTTCCCCTCGAAGTGGGATTTGGTATTGTAATTGTTGACTAACATATGCGGATGCAGGGAAAACATGATGGAGGGATCCAATTGGATTCCTCAAAAATATTTATTGTTTTCATATATATGTTGATATATGACAAGATGGATAATTGATATGGATTGTGTAAACTGAAGTATAAAATGTTAAATAACCTGAGAATTAAATTTGGTATTTTTAAATATCGTAAATGATTAAAGTGAAGGAATTTAAAAGGAAATTTGAAAGAAATAAATTATATTAAAAATTTGATTTGTTCTAAGGGGATTAAGTAGAAAAAATATATATTTAATAACTTGGGTTATACTTAAGTGTTTGTAAATTGGTTTAAGTGAAAGTTTGAAATTAAAATATAATAAGGGCTTGAAGAGAATATTGGAAACGATAATTAAAATAGATTTGAAATAAGGAATTTTATTAAGGGAAATTATAAAATGGAATTATAAATAAATTTGTTTTATAAATAGGTGGGAAAAACCCAAGGGAGTTTATAAATTTATAAACGGGGCTTATAAATAAGATAAAATGATATCAGTGGATATATAAAAAATATAAGTTAATGGTGTGAACTTATATCGGGCAATGGGAATTTTTTTGAAAAGAAATGGTGGAATATTATTTCAAATAAGAGAAATGGTGATTAATTTGGGTATAGTCAATGCGATATAAATCAAGAGGAATTTTGGTGGATATTGGATTTTCTAAAAGATAGACTTTTTGTCGAGTAATGTAAAATTGTCTTTAAAGTGAATTTTTAAATCTACTATACTATATAACTTTTACGAACTATTATTGGATTTAGAATATTTCGAAGCTAGTTTTATCTTAAACCATATTTTGAGAATTAAACCTTTATTCTTATTTTATAAGTATACATGTTTTTAAATGTTTTAAAATTCATTATAAATCCTCTTGAGATGGGAAGCAAAGTTTATAAGATTTTAGTAGAAGATCTTATAGTGTATTATGAGGACTTAAATAAAATCATAAGTATAAGATAAGCGAACTTTCGGAAGATGAAATAAAATTCACAAGAGAAATAGAAACGAAAACTGGAATTTTAAATAAGTATAAACGACTTTGGAAATATTAAAGGAAATTAACTAAGGAATTCCAAGATGTATAGAATTCATGTGAAACGAGTTGAAATTTGCAAAATTAAATTGTAAATGGTTTTTGAGAAAGAAATAAATGAATATTTTTCCAAGTATTGATATTCAATTGAAGTGGGAAAAAATATTCTAAGTGTTGAAGCATGGGAATTGATGTCTTGTGTAAATATTTTGAGATAAATATTTTGTGAAATTATTTAAGGCCTGATGATTACTTGTGGATGTTATTTGATAGTTAAATAACCGACTATCAATATTGGCCAATGCGCTAATCGTTTCGAAGAAACCGGGATCGGTTTAAATTATCTGAATACCACTTCGACCGGTTTGAACGTTTACGAATGAAGACCGTGAAGATGATGAATATGGTGATTCAGTTTGTCTAGACCCAGGGCAACTTGTATGGACGAATGCTATCAGAATATCGTTAGGAGGACGATGAGCATTCTAAGTGAATGGGTTCTAAAAAGGTAACGCATAGCCTCAAGCCTCATCAATGAGAATGACTAAAACAGGGGAGGTGCAGCAAAGCTAAGTGGCCAACAACCAATTAGGGTAAGATTTCCCCTATCTAGATGTCCCTTTATTCGGCTTAGTGGGCGGTTGCTGATCCCAACCGCGGGGTGATCTTATTCGGACTATCCAGTAAAGGGTAGCTCCGATCTTGTGTTGCAGGGAGACGAGAGTGATCCTCAATACTCTGATCAAGACCAGGTACTGTGACGAACGGTACCCCAGTAGCCCTGCCATTATATGAAATCCAATCTCCAATAAGTGTCTGTACGGTTTTGATTGTAACCAACTATGCTGAAACGTGAGATGCAAGCATTTCAGCTAGATTCTATTTTACTTTCTATAGATACTATTATAATATCAGAGGATTTGATATAAAATGTTTTGGTTATCGTAAGGTAAAAACCCGACATATTTATTCATTGTGTGGTCTTACGAGATACCTTTGTTTTCAAAGGATTTTCAAAAATATAATAATCCAACTGTGTGTGGTTTTCTCACGTTGGTTTTACAGACTGACTCAGGTGTTGTTTTATTATAATGTTATGGTCAGACCGAGTATTGCAGATACATGATAGGATGCTATGGGGCTCAGAAGACGAGCTGGATGACAAAACGGATCTTCGTACTTGAGTTATTATTTCCGCTGTGTAAGGACAGACAATAAGCTATCCAAAGTGATGAATGATTGTTGTACTCTGATAATGGTATGTATACATAACATCATAGATTTTTTGTATTTTAAGGCTATTATTATATATTGTATTTTGTTCTGCTGCAATTGTGAGACTTTGATGTTGTTTTTGGGAATTTTCCTCTTCTACCTCTTTCTCCTTTTTCCCTACTTATTTTCTCTTTCATACACTTTGGGTTAAACGAGGAAGAATTATTATCAACTCAAGAGGTACGGAACTACGGGTCGCTACAGGCACTCTGTATATGTTCAGTATACGATCATACTTCCTAACCGAAGTCTAATATTCAACCATTCTAATTTGGATTATGGAAGTCCATACAATAAATCACATATCATATCACAAATCAAGTGCAACAGAATGGAATATATAAAACAAAGGAGAAACAGAATATGTTATGAAAGTGCGGTGTGTATACAATTATATGTGCTAATATAGTACACACGGATCGTGTAATATGGACTACAATATAAATGCGGAAATAGATGATAATAGCATAGTAAATAAAAAATAGAAAAATCACACCAGAGATTTTTATACTGGTTCGGAGCACCGTCCTACGTCCAGTCCCAGACTTCTATCTGGATTTTCACTATTAACTACCTCGCTTCACCCGGAGGAACAGGTTTACAACACCCAAACAACCGAACGGGATTTCACGCCTCTAATACACTGAGGACTTCAACACTTGCCTCTTACAACACAGAGGACTTCAACAAAAGAACAAATACAATTGTTGTTGACAACTTGTGCTCTTGAAAACACGGATTTGTCACTAGTAGTACACCCTTCCTATAATCTTATCCTCAAAGTATGCGAATGATGTTTTGAAAAGATTAAGGAAAGTATATTACTTATTGAATCAAAAGATATGAAATAGTTTCAATGATTCAATAAATAATTGAGAGCTTTTAGAATGTAGGAGTATGTAGAAAGTAAGATCAGAGATTAGATTAAAAAGCATATATAATCATGTTGTTTTAATTAATTATTTAGATGAGTTTATATAGAGAAGAATGGTTGTAACTCTTTGTGAGCAGTTGCCATTAAGAGATATGATCTTTGATGAAAGGTAAGAGATGCAACCTTTGGAGAAAATAAGTGTCTTTTGGAAAAATTGCTTTCTGTTTAAAAACGGTCGACAGGTTAAAAAGTGACCAGTAGACAGGAATTCAAATATATATACGTTATGTGCATGTGTGCACGTTCATTGTGCATATTATGCAGAAACGGTCGACCGCCTTTTTTACTACCGGTCGACCGGTCTCTGATAATTTGCATAGTGAATGTGCAATGCAATTTCAAATGTATATATATTGATTATATTGAAATGCATGATTATTTGAGGATAGATTTTAACAAGTTTATCACTAATACAATATCAAATAATCAACCTATAATCTAGAGTACCATATGTAGCCATGATGTCTTTGTTTTGTCGATCGCCTTTATTATTTGTCAGAAATCAAAACCTTCATAAAACTTGTGACTCAACATTCTCCCCCTTTTTGATTGATGACAATATATATCTGCAAATCTGAATCTCCCCCTGAATATGTGATCTCTCTCTTTGAATTCTTATATATGTACGTTCCTGCAAACAATTGTTAGCCCTTTCTCCCCCTATGTCATCGACAAAAAGGAGTAACAGACACTAGAATAGTAGAATGAATATGATATGCATAGCAAAATAAATCATTAAAACATCCAAAACATAACAGAGTATTCTACAGATCATAATGTCAAACGAAAAATAAGAATAACGACACTATTTAGTACAAGTGTCGATGAATGTTTTTAAAGTGCTAAACCATAATAGAATCTAAGATGAAGCAGATCGTATCTCCTCTTCATCATCATCGTCGTCGTCATCATCATCATCTTCTTCTTCTTCATCATTGTTCCCTCTAGATGATTCTCCATGTCCATGACCACTCATACCAGTAGACTCGTCAGATGATGTCCAGGTGAAAACAGGAGCAGCAGGACGTTTTCCTGGGTCTTGTGCTTGAACAGAGGTGGACGTGGAACATGATATAGCATCCCGTAGCATACCAAAGAATGACTTGACCTTATTGAAGCGCTTATCAATTTTAGAGTCCATGCGCTTGAGACGTGATTCAAGCAAAAATTGGTTACGCGCAATTGTTTCAAGTGATTCTTTTGTTGATGATTTTGATTTTAATAGTTTCGCTTCATCGGAACGAGGACGAGAGGAAGTTGCTCTTTGTTTTCTCGGTCCTCTTTGTTGCCATTCTTCAAAAGACATAATCTCAAGATAAGGTGGAGGAAGCTTCATTCGTTTGATGGTTATTGAATCAATGCATTTTGGTTTTGAGGTTGCAGAATCAGGAGGATTTACCCCACAAGCTAACAAAAGTCGCATGATATATTCATTGTAGAAGAAATGAGGCCGTGTAGAGTTATTTACCTTGAGAATTTCATCAAAAAGAATGTGTACCCAATTGATTTGGATTTCACCATAAATAGCATAGAGTGCTTTGAAGTTTTCTTTATATACTGCATCATAATTTCCAAGTCTAGGAAAAGGAGAATGCATCAAAACACGATGAAGTAGTCTGGCTGTCGGTCGAAGTCCAATAGACTTTGTGCCATCACTATTGTCTTCTATGAACTGATGACTAGTACTATTTCGAGTGAAGACTTCGCAGAAGGTAGTTGAAAACTCATCGCCTCGATTTGGTATACCAAGTATAGAGGCAATTCTAGCATGAGTAAGAAAAATTTGCTTACCACAGACCACAGACCAGATGACTCCGTTTGGATTATCAGGTTGATATTCATCGAGATTCATGTTGGCGTAAAACAATTTGATCATCAAATGATTTATCTCCACATTATTTTCTGAAAAATCTATCAATGGAGTAATGTTGGCATTGTTGGCTAACCTCCGAACTCCATAAGCCGTGAAATCATCAAATTTGATGAAAGAGCCTGGATGAAACTTGTAATTTGTCATCTGATTCCATCTTGTTACAGCAATTGGACTTTGAAGCCACTTTTTGGCAGAGATGCTCAGAGATGAAGTTTCAGAGGTTGTTCCTTTCTTAGATTTCTTTTGAGGAGGAGCCATTGGTGGAAGATTTGAGATTTGGGAATTGAAAATAGGAAACTAGGGTTTGTGATTTTGGGAAAAAGAACAGCTTGAGTCAAAAAGAGAAAGAGGGTAGAAGGAAAAATGACGCATAGGTATATATAAAAACTGAAAATACGTCAACCGGTCGACCTATGAAATATGGCCGGTCGACCGTTTTCAACCAGGGAGCAAACGGTCGACCGGCTATATATGGGGCGGTCGACCGGTTCTGGTCTGCTGAGTAATGATATGTTATTTTGCAAGTTTTTATCATATATCAACCTATATATATTATATTTCATTCTTAATACAAAATATAACCGTTATTACACAAGTGATAGATAAAGATATAATAACCATATATAAATCTAATGAGAAGGTTCGTCATTAGAATTATCGTTGTTTCCTTCAATACGTTTTGACCATGGACTCCATTGTTTCTGAGCTCCTTCATTCTTCTCATAGTTCCGATCCCACGAGTTAGGACTTTTAGATGTTGATGGCCTAGACGGCATTGGTTCATGCACGTCATGCTTGTTGGAACCGCAGAAAAATGTTGCCAACTTTTCTAAAACGGATAATCGTGCCGATGTCCGTTGTTGCTCGTGATAAAGTTGACTTTGCCCATAATGGAGCTGTCTCTGAAGGTCTATCTGATGTTTCTGGTAGTGGTGTATCTCATCGATTTGTGCTTTGGTACGAGGAGAATAGAACAGTGTCCTCTTCACTCGTTTTGAATTTGGAGTTTTATCAGACATACAAGAGCATTGATGATGACAACTTGGTTTTTGTTTTGGTGTAGTAGGAGAATAATATTCCTCCGACTCAGAACTCGTAATAGAAATGTATGATTCTTGAGCACATTTATCACAAATGTGAGCCATAGGGAATGTTGTATAGAATATTATGGTTAGATAAAAAAGATGAACAAAATATGAAATTTTTGCAAGCTTATATACAAGTTTCTTATGTATAAACCTATGGATGTGAGTTAATGGAAAATTTTAACCAAGAAAACATAAACAGAAATTTTATTCTAACTCTAAAAATAGCTTTCCTTTTAAAACTGAAATTATAAAATAAGAAAGGAAAGGACGATCACTAAAAGAAAAGAATGAAAAAATGAGTAAAGAGAATTAACCATTAAATCAAGCAGTGGCTTATATTTAATGTAAAAAAATAGTTTATGCAAAAGTTATGGTTAAAGAATAACTAAAAAGAAGACGTTCTTTAGAAATTACTTAGTCAAGATTCTTTCTTGAAATTAAACCAAGCTCTCTTCGTAATCTAATAAAATTAGATTCGAGCAGAGGCTTAGTAAAAATGTCCGCTAATTGATTGTCAGTATGGACATATTCAAGACATATATTTCCTTTGTCAATATTATCTCAAAGGAAATGATGACGGATATCAATGTGTTTGGTTCTAGAGTGATTTACTGGATTTTTAGAGAGATTTATAGCACTGGTGTTATCACAGTATATAATAGAATTTGATAAATGAATATCAAAATCTTGAAGTGTTTGTTGCATATATAGTACTTGAGTACAAGCGAGAGCTGCTGATATATATTCAGCTTCACATGTTGATAGTGAAACACAATTCTGTTTCTTACTGAACCAGGAGACAAGTGATTTTCCAATAAAATGGCACGTACCACTTGTACTTTTTCTATCCGTTCGTGAGCCACCGAAATCAGCATCACTATATGATACTAATTCAAATGGACATTCTTTTGGATAAAAAAGACCGAAATCTTTGGTATTATTAAGATAACGAATTATACGTTTCACTGCTCGTAGATGTGATTCCTTTAGATCGGCTTGAAAACGAGCACATAAACAAACACTCATTATTATATCCGGACGACTAGCTGTAAGATAAAGAAGAGAACCAATCATGCTTCGATATAATTTCTGGTCAACATTCTTACCACTTTCATCTTTTTCAAGATGTGTAGTTGTACTCATAGGAGTTGGTTTACCAGATGTATTTTCTAATCCGAAGCGTTTGATAAGGTTTTCACAGTATTTTTCTTGATTGATAAAAATACCGTTTGAAAGTTGCTTTATTTGAAGTCCAAGAAAATAAGATAGTTCTCCCATATGAGACATTTCGAATTCTTTGGTCATAATACTTGCAAATTCTTTGCAAAGTTTATCGTTTGTTGAACCGAAGATGATATCGTCTACATATATCTGGATAACTAGAATATCTTTTTGAGAATGTTTAATAAACAAGGTTTGATCGACTTTGCCTATTTGAAATCCTGAGTTAATAAGATAGCTACGTAGTCGTTCATACCAAGCACGAGGTGCTTGTTTCAAACCATACAGAGCTTTCTTGAGTTTGAACACATGGTCAGGATATTTTTCATGTACGAACAAAGGAGGTTGTTCGACATAGACATTCTCTTTGATAAATCCATTGAGAAAAGCACTTTTGACATCCATCTGATAAAGTTTGAAATTATGGTGACAAGCAAAAGATAATAGGATTCTAATAGCTTCTAGTCGAGCAACTGGTGCAAAAGTTTCTTCATAATTGATACCTTCTTCCTGATTATATCCTTGTGCTACTAATCTTGCTTTATTTTTGGTGATATTTCCTTGTTCGTCGGCCTTATTTTTATAGACCCATTTAGTACCAATTACTGACTGATCAGTTGGTCGTGGAACAAGTTCCCAAACGTCATTGCGCTCAAACTGATTTAGTTTTTCCTGCATGGCAATGATCCAGTAATCATCTGTAGCAGCTTCTTTTGGATTCTTAGGTTCGATATTTGAGAGAAAAGCGACATGACCCGTTTGATTGAGTTGACTCCTTGTTCTGACATGTGATGTTATTTCACCGATTATATTTTGAGCCGGATGGTCTCTTAATATTCTTGGTGGTGATTGTAACTCACATATTTGAGGAATATTCTCAATAATTATTTCCGAGTCAGAATCAATATTTGTGATGATTTTATTGTCAGTGACTATTGATTCGTCATCATCTGATATAGTGTGAGGGTGCTGATAGATTTCATCAAAAGAGACATGAAGTGATTCTTCAATAGTTTTGGTTCGTTTATTAAATATCCGATAGGCCTTACTTCGTTCCGAATAACCGACAAATATTCCTTCATCGGCTTTTGGATCGAATTTGCCAAGCTGGTCTTTCGTATTTAAAATAAAGCACTTGGAACCAAAAACTTTGAAATATGAGATTTTAGGCTTCCTTTTGTTAAATAATTCATAAGGAGTATTCTTGGTAAGAGGTCTTATGGATACACGATTTAAAACATAACAGGCAGTTGCCACAGTTTCCGCCCAAAAATGTTTTGGTAAGGTGGTTCCATTCAATAATGTTCTTGCACATTCTTGTAAAGTTCGGTTCTTCCGTTCTACAACTCCGTTCTGTTGTGGAGTTCTGGGAAACGAAAAATTATGATATATACCTTTCTTTGTACAAAAATGTTCAAATTCATTATTTTCAAACTCTCCGCCATGATCACTTCTTATATTTTTAACTTTAATCCCTTTTGATTTTTGAATTCTTTTGACGAAAGATTTGAAATGATCGAAAGTGTCACTTTTATTTTTTGAGAAAATTGTCCATGTATAACGAGAGAAATCATCAACAATTACAAGCACATATTGACTGTGATTTATTGATTAAACCCTAGTAGGTCCAAATAAATCCATGTGTAGTAACTCAAGTGGTTGTAATGTTGATATGACTTTCTTGGATTTAAAAGATGATTTGGTCAATTTTTGTCAGGACCCGATTCTTCGACTTCCGAAAATTCGACATCGATACTCACTTATCGACTGCCGAGAAATCGAACGACGGAAAACCGAACACTGAGGGTTTTAAGAAAAAGAAAAAGAGAGAAGAAGAGATAAGAAGGTGGAAAATAGGGAGGAGAGAAAATAGAAAATTTTAAAATAGAGGGAAAAGAGAATAGAACATAAAGAAAATAGATCATTTTAAAATAGAAAGAAAAGAGAATAGACAAAATAGAACGGAAAAGAAAAACAGAACGGAACAGAAAACAACATCAGAATCTCATAATTCGCAGCGGAACAACATATAATAATAAATGAATAATCTTTAAACAAAGAACTATATCAGTTATTACATTTTATACATTACATTATATCATATCATCAGAGTGTACAACAATATACAACATCAAACAGTGCAGCGGAAAAAGAAATACTATATAAACTAGTAATACGCCATGCCATCCAGATTGCCTCCAGCAACTCCAGAATATCCAGAATATCCTGATATACCTAACTCTTAACTGCCCGTGTGGAAATTGGTGGGCGCCCAGAGTTTAGGAAGGAAAACAATAAACTCCAAGTCAGTCATGTGACTGGTGTGAGAACTCAAAACAGTTTATTTATCTTTAAAATCAAAATAGAGGAATATTTTAAATCAATTCGCAATGCTTTTAAAAATGAGACTACCATAAGACCTCCTGCCACACACACAATGCAAACGCAGACTTGGAGAAGATTTCTCCTTATGATAGCCAAAGATGCTTGATACGCATTTAAAAAGAACATTTGATATTATTACTAGTGCATAGTGTAGAAGAAATTCATTTCGAAAGTAGAATATAAATCTTAGCCAGCATAGGTACCATTATATTATGCCTACTAATAGCTACCATATTAGATGGCAGGTTCTACAACTAAAACCGTACAAGTCACGTATTGTTTCTTTGGATTTCCAACAAATGGTCAGGCCAAGGAACTTCCCATTGCCACATGAGAATGCCTCTGGAAAGACATCCCCGAGAACCAAACCGGAACTCTGCCAACACAAGGCCGGGTTACCCCTAACTGGGTAACTACTGACACGAGCACGCCATTCCCCGATCGTAAACGACCTTTCTCACGGGATCCCGAAAACCAACAAGCACAAAGTAATAAATTCGTAGTAACCACATAGGTTAAATATCTGGGCTCCATACCATGATACCACCTCTATCCAGAAGGAAATGTACATACCCTAAAGGGTGCTACCCCTCATAACCTTGCCGCATCTTTCCTGTTTTGACCATTTCCGGGGTGTGCGGCTCGACGAAGTCACGTCCACAAAAACATACTTTATACAAAAGCCATGCTTTGGGTCAACAAATGATCAACACAATGATCACCAAGATAGACGATCAAATAAACGATCCTATCACAAAAATCAACACAATGATCATTTCAGCAACACTCAGCATGTCACATTACCAAATTGGGAATATATCGCTGATAACTTCAATTATATAACCTCTGAGCTCGTACGTCTTAGAGAAGGGTGTTAAGCTAAAAGAATAAATTCTCCGCCACCAACAGAAATATATTTGAAAGAAATCGGCTTTATCTCTCAACTTGTAATGTCAGACATACAATCCATACAAGTCTGTTCCGGGATCGAACAAAACCGAAGGCACTTACAAAGAAGTCCTTGCAATCCGGATATTCACAATCCTGATCGGATTTCCCATCACTTAGGGAGTCTCTATACCGCTGCAACTCAGTGCAGAGACAATCGACAGGTCATCCTATCGCTCTCGCAAATACCGGGTCTTCAACACCGATCTTCAATGCAATTACAACAACGTATCACATATTCGGAATGGGTTATACGACCCCATGGTCCTTTCCCGGTTAACCCGAATAGTGAGCGCTTATTCAAAAATAAGTGTAGCATTCACATTCAAACAAATCACATCAATTACCCATTCAAAGGGAAATATTGATAGTCGGTTATTGAACTATCACTGATATGCACACATCACCAGTTTCCAAATAATTTTCCAAATTATTTATTTTCCAAAATATCTTCACTAGATATATAATTTCAATACTTCAAAAATAAATCAATATTTATTTTTAAACAAATTCCACTTTCTTTATAAATTCCTTAGTGAATTTATAATTCCAAAATATCAATGAATATTCGATTTCAATTATTCATTTCAATATTTCTTTTCAATTTATCTTCAAAAAGATAAATTCTAAATATCACTTCATATTGGAAAACATTTCCATACTTATTTAATAAGTAATTCACAAATTTTATTTATTTTCAACACTTAGAAAATATTCACTATACTTCAATCGAAATTAAGTATATATTTCATTCTATTAAGGAAATCATTCTCTTAAACATATTTATTTGGGCCAAAACGAATGTTACGTAAAACATCGTTACGACAACCCAAAATCACTAGTATAGGGATTCGAAATTAAAATAGATATATAAATCCCAATACTATACAAAACATTTCCTTTAGGAAATCATTTACTATAACAACAGTGTTATAGTCCATCATCTCCTTTTATTTCTCGAAAACGTCTATTTCAACAATAAATGTTGAAATCTATGGTTTCGAATCTCAACACAATTAAAACTTCGTTAGATCGTTTTAATTCTATTTCAAATATCACATTCAAAACAATTTCTTTAACATCTTATTCACTATTCAAAAACGTGAATATACTACGTTAACACATTTCATCCTTTTATACATTTTAATTCAAAGGATTATTCACTATTCAGAAACGTGAATATAACTCCATTAATAGGTTTCAACAATTTTCTTGTCAAAATAAGTCATTTGCGAATTTATAAAACAACGTTTATAAATTCCATTTCTATTTATTTATAAAAGCTTCCTTTTTATAAATTCTTTTATTAACCTATTTCAGTTTATAACTCAATTATAAACTAAAAGTTCATATTATAAGTTAAATACTTATAAAACGATTATTTTACAAAATCGTTCTTTTTAACTTTCCAAATTATAAATCTTATAACTTATAAGATTCATTCATTTATCCAAAATCATTATTTTAATAACTTAATAAATTTTATAAACCTACTCCTTATAAAATTCCATTTATAACTTCACCGTATAAAATTCTATAAATTCCATTCAATTATGAAATTCATTTTCACTTCATTCAAACACTTATAAAAACTCGTTTTATAATGTCCATATTTCAATTTATAAATATCCATTTATAAATCTCTTAATATAAATCAATCTATATTATTCTTTGTAAACGTCTTTAAATTCCTTTAAAAACTTCTTCCTTTTGATTCATAAAATAATTAAATTTTATAAATCCTATATTTCAACTTTTCATAATAAATTCAAAAATTCCGATTTAACTATTTTATAAAATCATTAGCATCATATTCTCAAAAATCAGTTTTTAACTATATTTCTCAAAAATCATAATTTTTATAACTTTAAAAATTATAACGTTTATTTATTTAAAATGGATCAATTCAAAAATTATTTTATAAAACGTATACTTTCTAAAATCACTTTAAAAATCATTTTAAAATCCCAAAATTTGGGTCCAACGATGCTACACCCCAAATAGTCAATCATGACAACAACGATATCATATATCAATATGAAAACCCATCAAATATCAAAATATCTGAAATCAAATAAATACTGTTGAGGAATCCAGTTGGATCCCTCCAACCTGTTTTCCTGCATTCACAAACATTAGCACAATACCAATTTCGTTCCAGTACGAAATTATCGCGGTATATGTTCTTATTAAATATTATCCGCTTAATAACGGCGTAATAGGGTCTCATCCGCTAAACAAATAAATGCGGGGAATCAACAACTGCAATATATACATATGCCAATATATATATATATATATATATATATATTGATATTATATATAATACCAATTTCACTGTTTATGAAATATTCGCGGTATATGTTTTTAATAAATAACATCCGCTTACTAACGGCGTATAATGTCTATTTTTAACAATCAATAGATACAATCATCATTCAAACATGCATTCAAATATTTTAAATCTAACTATTTAAAATAAAATCGAAACTGATTCGATTGAGTGAGAAGTTCTCACCTTGATTTTATTTCCGTTTTAGCGATTTATTTCGAATAAAATTAAACGGACGTTTAATTTTACCCAAAATTCTCACTAACTCCAAACGACTCCAAACCAACTCCATAGCGTAGTGCTCGTCCATACGATTCCAACGCAACTGGTTTCGCGCGTTTTCGACCTCGTATGAAAAAGTTATGAATATTTGAAGTTTGTACACGATTTATATAAACTATTACAACATAAATAAACCTAACTTTTAATCACAGCCATAGGATCCTATCACATGCAAATCTGGCCGCACATAGCATCTCCTTCCTCACGTTTCACCATCTCCAGTAACCAAGCCGCAACTTAAACCCATCATCATAGATTAGGGTTTCAAATTGCTCCTCCTACACTCGACTATACTCGATCATATTACTGCCATGTCGAAGCCCTTCGCGACAGCTACCTCCACCACCAACCACCTGAAGCTCGGCCACCTACATGAGCATGGAATTGCGTGCGCACCTGCAGCAAACGGCCCCACCTCGCTCCCCCTTCGACGCTCCAAACCACATCTCCACCGTACGGATCTGAAGCTCTTGATACGCTCTACGATATTGCTGTTGAACACTTCGCGTGAATGTCAACGGATTGTGAATGATTGAGGGGAGAAAGAGGAGAAATACTGGCCTTAGAAATAGGGGGAGGCGGCTGCAGTTTTTTGCTAGGGTTTTGTTTTATTTTTTTCTAATTTTGTGAGAATTTTGGTCTATTTATAGAGTTTTGAACGACACTATTCATCCGGAAATTCCGAACTCCGATTTACGCGCCGAAACTGACGTTTCTAGGATTTATCCCGCGTTCCGGACACAATGGAATAGGTTTCGGAAGCTAATTCGGACATCTGTGCGAGTTATGGCTATAAACGCTCAATTTAAATTAAACCGATTTAAACGATTTTCTAGGCGTTTTAATTTGTACCGGACAAACGGTAAATCCAATCGACTTGAAATTTGAAACCTTACAATAATATCACATTACGGATCCGATGAAACTGGTTTCGTCAAAATCCGAGACTTTTTGAAAAATGGCTATTTTAACTCGCCAAATTAAAATTAAAAATAATTCGATGCGTTTCGAGCTGCCACGATCAAACGATAACTCCGATTGACACGAAATTTGAAATCCGGTAATAACTAACTATTACGGATCCAATGGAACTAGTTTCGTTCAATTCTGAGACTGTTCAAAAATTGGCTATTTTCACTAGTCGATTTAAATATTAAAATATTCAATTTTCACAAATTAACTTTTAATTTGATTTTAAAAGTTCTAAAATATCGTTCTAACTCCCATATGATAAAATAAAATTTTTACAAATCATTTTCAATCATATTTAACTATATTTTCAATTATTTCCATAATTTAACGTATTAAATTATCGATTTAATTATTCAATAAAATCCAATAATTCAAATAAAAATTTATTTGGCTTATAAATTCACTTATTAATGTTTAAAATTAATTAAATATTCATATTTTAATTATCAAAAATTCTGGGTCGTTACAATTTTCCTAATTGACATGCATCACAAATGTTGTTAACTTTAAAACTCATTTTGGGTAGTCCTCTAACTAGATTGTTTTTGGCTAGCTTGTCAATAGTTCTGAAGTTTATATGACAGAAGCGTTTGTGCCATAGCCATGGATCATTGTCATTAGCCACAAGACACATATCTGAATTATGATTAATATTCATATTCAGAATATATATATTTCTGTCTCTATAACCTTCGAAAACCAAATTATGGTCTTTATCTAAAATACTACACTTATTATTTGAAAATGAAGTTATAAATCCCTTGTCACATAACTGACTAATACTAAGCAAATTGTGTTTTAAATTTCTAACTAGCATGACATTAGTAATAAGAGGTAAGTTAGATGTACCGCAATTGCTCACATCGCCTTTACCGATGATATAGCCTTTTGAATTGTCTCCAAAAGTGACGGAGCCACCATTTGAATATGTAATATTTGTTAATAGACTCTTGTCTCCTGTCATGTGCTTTGAGCAACCACTGTCCAATATCCACTTTCCTCTTTTCTTAAGTGGGACCTGCAAAAAATAGAATTAAGTCCATGGTACCCACTTTTTATAGGGTCCTAAGAGTTAGGTCTTAGGAGTCCAAACCCATATGGGTCCGGTATCCCCTTTATATATATAATCTTTATTAAAATGCACAGTATTCATGAATTGCTGAATGTATTTGTTCCTAATCAAATTGTTATTTGTTTTAGGAACCCATATTTTGATAGTCTTGACATTTTTCTTTTGAAATTTCACAACTGGTTTTGGTTTGGAATATAATAAACTAAGATTTTTCTTAGCTTCAGTTTTTTGTACTTTCTTCTTCCTTTTATTTCTAAGATGTTTCTTGGTTTCTTGTTTGTTATATCCCAATCCTTGTTTGTCTGAAATAGATTGTGAACTTTCAATTATTTTTGTCAAATTTTCTCGACCTTTGTTAAAGTTAGAAACATTTTGAGTAATGTCATCAAACTTTGTTTGTAAGCTAGCTTTTTCTAGGTCTAGAATTTTGACTTTTGCTTTAAGCTCATGATTTTCAGTAGTGAGAGCATTATTTTTCTCCTTTTGAGCTTCTATTTCTTGACTCAAAAGAGATATTTGAGAGTCAACATTAGATGATGATTCTTGAATATTTTCAAGTTCCTCTTCTAATATTTTCTTCTCATCTTTTAACATATCTCGTTCAAACTCTGCTCTACTTAAATCTGCTTTCACTACTTTTAATTGACGTTTTATGTCTTTATATTTGACTATCAATTCAGCATTAATATCAAGTAATTCATCAAATGTAGGAATTTGTACCTCATCTTCTGTTGCCATAAAACAAACATTAGCTTGTTCATTCTCTGAATCACTTTCACTTTCTGATGAAGATGACTCTGAATCATCCCATGTTACTGAGAAAGCTCGTTTCTTAGATTTGTCCTTCTTATATTTGAATTTGTCATTTTCTGACTTCTTCTTTTGTTCTGGACAATCTTTCTGCATGTGTCCCTTTTTGTGGCAGTTGAAACATTCTATAACAGATGAAGATGGTTTGTTTGATCCAGGTTTCCTTTTATTGTAACGACTGGCTTTTCGATATTTTAGGAATTTTTTGAATCCTTTCGCAATGAATGCCAAATCTTCGTCTTCAGAATCTGATTCATTTTCATCTTTCTCAACATGAAATGCTACATTTTTCTTTTCTTCTTTCTGTTCTTTTCTAGCCTGCAAATTTGCTTCATAGGACATTAAATTTCCTATCAATTCATCTGGCTTCATGACGGAAAGGTCATTAGCTTCTTCAATTGCTAATACTTTTCCTTCCCATTCACTAGTCGGAGAATGTAGGACTGTTGAAACAACATCGAAATCAGAATACTTTTGTCCTAAGCCAATAAGTGCATGGTGAATAGTTTGAAACCGTGAATACATGTCATTTATTGTCTCATTTGGTTTCATTTTGAAATTTTGAAATTGACTTTTCAGCATGGCTATTTTGGCTTGTTTAACCTTGTTAGTACCTTCATGAGTGATTTTTAGTGTTTGCCAAATTTGATATGCAGTAGTGCAGATACTAACACGGTTATATTCATTTTGGTCTAATGCACAGAACAACATATTTATTGCTCTTGCATTTACGGCTGCTGCCGTTTTCTCAGCTGCAGTCCATTCTGAATAATCAGTTGTTGGATTCACTATTTCTCTTTGAGTGGCATTCCAAGCATCATAGCTATTTGATTGCATAAAGAATGACATACGTGTTGCCCAATAACTATAGTTAAGACCATTGAAAAATGGAGGTCTTTGTGTCGATTGACCCTCCGTGTAAGTGGTGTTTTGAGTGCTAATACTTACGTTATTTGCCATATTACTATAATATATCAAATAACTGTGTTACAGTTATATGATGACCGTGCTCTGATACCAAATGAAAGTGCGGTGTGTATACAATTATATGTGCTAATATAGTACACACGGATCGTGTAATATGGACTACAATATAAATGCGGAAATAGATGATAATAGCATAGTAAATAAAAAATAGAAAAATCACACTAGAGATTTTTATACTGGTTCGGAGCACCGTCCTACGTCCAGTCCCAGACTTCTATCTGGATTTTCACTATTAACTACCTCGCTTCACCCGGAGGAACAGGTTTACAACACCCGAACAACCGAACGGGGTTTCACGCCTCTAATACACCGAGGACTTCAACACTTGCCTCTTACAACACAGAGGACTTCAACAAAAGAACAAATACAATTGTTGTTGACAACTTGTGCTCTTGAAAACACGGATTTGTCACTAGTAGTACACCCTTCCTATAATCTTATCCTCAAAGTATGCGAATGATGTTTTGAAAAGATTAAGGAAAGTATATTACTTATTGAATCAAAAGATATGAAATAGTTTCAATGATTCAATAAATAATTGAGAGCTTTTAGAATGCAGGAGTATGTAGAAAGTAAGATCAGAGATTAGATTAAAAAGCATATATAATCATGTTGTTTTAATCAATGATTTAGATGAGTTTATATAGAGAAGAATGGTTGTAACTCTTTGTGAGCAGTTGCCATTAAGAGATATGATCTTTGATGAAAGGTAAGAGATGCAACCTTTGGAGAAAAGAAGTGTCTTTTGGAAAAATTGCTTTCTGTTTAAAAACGGTCGACAGGTTAAAAAGTGACCAGTAGACAGGAATTCAAATATATATACGTTATGTGCATGTGTGCACGTTCATTGTGCATATTATGCAGAAACGGTCGACCGCCTTTTTTTACTACTGGTCGACCGGTCTCTGATAATTTGCATAGTGAATGTGCAATGCAATTTCAAATGTATATATATTGATTATATTGAAATGCATGATTATTTGAGGATAGATTTTAACAAGTTTATCACTAATACAATATCAAATAATCAACCTATAATCTAGAGTATCATATGTAGCCATGATGTCTTTGTTTTGTCGATCGCCTTTATTATTTGTCAGAAATCAAAACCTTCATAAAACTTGTGACTCAACATGTTAGTTAATAAAACGGGTACAAATCAAAATACAAACTCGCATAAGTGAACTGAGAGTTAAATTAAACCTAGATAATGATATGACAGTGGTAAGCACCCCCCTCCCCAAATTCCGTTACCTCATCAATCCGGCTAGGTGGTGGATTCCATGCCTTTGGAACCCGCACCTGAATCTGACAAGACTATACTATATATGTCAGGCTTGCTTCTGACTCCGATGTCCAGTCACCCACAAGCTTCCTTGAGCCTTTCTCTGGTCCTCCTACAGTGATTCCTTACAGGCCTGCCTAAGGCAATCTCGCCCGTATCTCGGTTGACCAGTCTCCCCAAGCTATCTTGAGCCTTTGCTTGATAGATCTCCTCCCCTCGTAATATCTGAAACTATCCCTCCCACTCCTAGTCATTCTATTTTGTGGTACTCAAGAGAGCATGCCTGGGTGCACTCTTCTTTTGAGTTGCATATCATATCATCCCATGGTCTTTTGATTTGTTGTATTCTAATTGCATTCCACACTTAACTTAAAATATGCGTTATATTCCCCATCACTTGTTGTAGAGCGAAACCTATAATCTTATGTATAGAGCAAATATTAATTTTCATTATTTCTGTCGCTAGGCTTCTTATTTGTACAAATGTTTATGATCTCCAAGTATGTTTTGAATTCTGAATAATATTTTTTACTTTGGGACTTGCAACTCTTATACATACCAATCAAGTACTACCCAACAGAAATCCGTGGATCCACAGATGAGCTATATCATATTTCTTCTATTGTAATAAGTAATTTGGCATTATGTTTTTGGACTAATATTCATCCCCAACAGCGTGATAGATTATTTCATATTTGTTAATATATTAATATTCTAATTCCATTAGTATAATTGAGATTAACCCAGTTCATATGTTTAATTATGTGGTGCAATATGATTTCGGGTTTTCAAGACTTATACCCTTTTGTATGATCTATATACATTTATTTATTTGTTTCCATTTTGATTGTTGAGGAATTTATGTGCCAATTAATGTTTCTTTGCAAGTATAAGTCCTTGGTTTTACTAAATATTTTGCATGCCTTGTCTTACACCCAGATCTTTCTATCTACAAATAAAGCATTTCTTTAATCATTGACCTTGGCACTTTTTTTTTCCTTCCCCTGTACTGTATATTTTGTTTTCTCTAATTGGTAATATATCATTTAATGTTCTGCATACTCCTAAGACATGCTTCCGGCAATTGATACTGTATTTAATATTTCAGAATTCTTTTAAAAATTTGGTAAGAATTTATCAAACTGAATTTTAAAATCATTATCCATATGTGTTGTAAAGTTTTTAAACCGTATATATAAAAGCACATCTATAAATTGAGAAACCAATCTCGTTTTTCCATGCTTATAATATGGTTCTCATCTCTTAGTTCATTCTGTATTCATGCTATTATGCTATGCCATCAGGAGTGTTACTGAGGTGCTACTTTACAAGGGGTTGCTGCATTGTTTTAAATAAAGTGCTGTAATTTGTACAAGCTAAAGCATAAACATTCCATGCTGAATGTTTGCACAAAAAATGGACAAACACCTCCAAGTCGTATTATTTAGTTGATTATATGTGATTTTCAATGATTTTAGATGAGTATGTAAATATGGAAAAAGCAGGGGCTGAAATGTCAAGACACACAGATTTATAGTGGTTCGGCCAGAATGTGCCTACGTCCACTTTATATGTTATTATCTTCTTTCTTTCAGGCTACAAGTACAATGTTTTGTATACAAGCGTATGAAAGTAGTTTGAAAGTTCTTTCCTTGCTTGAGCTCTCAAACTTGTCTGCCATTGTTGTACCCCTGCCCCTCTATTTATAGAGTGAGGTACGGGGCAGGGGGTCTTGGAAGTATATAGCTGCTGGCGGGCCTGGACTGGAGCAATCTGGCCTGGTAGCATTCTAGTTCGGCGAGCTTCATTCGGTGGTGAGGTTGGACCGGTGGTAGCCTCGTTCGGTAGGGAGTTGTTGGAGTTTGGACCGGTGGTGCCTGGTCCGGCTATGGTGGTCCGGTGATGGGTGGATATGTGCCATTCGGTAATGGGTTTACATGGAGTTGGTTCGGTCTTGGAGGTGAGTTGGTTCGGTGCTCATCTGGGCCGGTTGAGTACTTGGATTGCCGAATGGGTCTACATAGGGGATGCCGAATGTGACATAGCCGAACGAGCTATAGGATGGATTTTGCCGAATGGAGGTTGCCATGCTCTGCCGAATGAGGCTCTTATTTGTGAATGCCGAGTGGACTGTGGTTTTTTATGGAATGAAATGCAAGATGTGAACATGAGTGATACTGACGCTTCCTGGTCTTGAGATCCTCTGGGTGAGAATTCGCCCAACATTTGCCCCCCAAAGTGGGGCACGTGCTTGCATGTGTCGCGCTTTGTTTCCTCGTGGTAGGAAGGTTTGTTTTGTAACGCCATGGGCTGGATACTTGTATCCTGCTAATGTCCTGTAAAGGAATTTACAGCTTTCAGTGTGAACTCAAACAACGACCGTTCGGGATCGAAATGTTTGTGATTAAGTGAACTGCGCCGTTCGAGGCGAGTTAGTGTGCCCCGAGGGGGCTTAGCCTTATCGATGCCAGGTTCACGTTAGAGTGGGTCCCTGGATCGTTTGTCAAGGCGGTTTGTCGCCAGCTCAGAGCATGCCTAGGGATCGTTCGCGATCCCGTACATGTGTAAGTAGCTTGGCCATTTCATAATTATCAAACATCCATTTGACCGATGAGCTTAAAAAGGGATGTCAAAGCGTAAATTCTCACGACGATAGGGTTAATAGCCATTCAGAGCGCGCCTATGGACCATTCGTGGTCGCGTACATGTGTAAATGATTAACCCATGTTAGTGAGAGATTCACGACTTATCCATCGTTATCCTGATTTCTATTTTATCAGTAGACACTAGAGTTCGGTACTTATCTGAGTAAGGCGTATTGCATGCCCCCTGTTTCAGGTCTCTGCTGGTTGCCCCCGGCTATGTTCTGCACGTGTTACGCTTTGTTTCTGGACGGGGTGCTTTCATTCGGCATGGCTCCATTCGGCTCCTAGTGCCGAACCGGCTGGTCCGGTTTTCCGGTGCTTGCCTATATATAGGGGCTACACCCCCTTTATTTTTCTTTACCGAACGAATAGAGCCGAACCATATTGAGCACCGAACCAGTTAAGTACCGGATCAAACAAATACCGAATCAATCAAGCGCCGGACCAATTTAGTACCGAACCAGGTATGTTCCCTTTTGCCGAATACATACGAAAGTTTCTGCTTGCCGAATGAGCTTTAGGCCTTGATGCCGAATGAACTTCACGCCCATGCCGAATGAGCGTAGTGCCGAATGACCATATGCTTCTTATGCCGAATGAACCTGTTTTGCAACGCCGAATGAGACTTCATACTTGGTCCTTGAGCGGAATCTTGGACTTTTTTACACGCTTGCCTTATATATTTGCTTGTTTATGTTTCTATACTTCTTATTCTAACCTCAAGTCTTTTTTGTGCTGCAGAAAATGTCTCGCAAAGCGGAAACACGATCGGACAGAAAGAAGCTAGAGGCACAGGAGAACCTTCTTCTTCCTTGCCCCCAGTCCAACCAGGATCCGGGCAACATCGACCTATTCCGAGGTCTCTAGTGGATGGATATGGTCCACAGGAACTTTTGATCTCACCCCCTGATTGCTTTCCTAGCTCCCTAAAGGAGGAGCAACTTGACGTCATATCCCGTTCCTTCGGGATAGATAGGGCTCTGATGCTGCTGCCGGGAGGTGGAGTGATGCCATATAATCCTCCCGAAGGCTACTTCGCTTATAGCAGATACCATTGTATGTGCGGTGCTATCCCCCCTATCAACGCTTGGATAATTAGCTTCACCACATATTTGAAGGTGGCTCCCTTCCAGCTTCAGCCTAACTCTTATGCCATCCTGGTGAGCCTCTTTGTTATCTTCCAGAGGAGGTACGGGCGTCCTCCTTCTAACCGGGAAATTCGATACTTGTACAACCTGAGAGGCTATAAGAAGGGGTCTCCGTATATTAGTCTGGAAGCGGCCGTGCCCTTCAAACCAGTCCTGGACTTATATTCCAAGTTTACCATGTTCAAGAAAGAGTGGTTCTTCATCAAGGACGATGCTGTTTCTTTCCGCCTTTTCACTTCCGGCTGTAAGATGGATTTCATTTATATTTTCCATGTTTTGACTGTAGTGTTTTTTCTGACATGCTTCTATTTCTGGCTAGCGACAGGTGGTATTGCAGTCGTGGAGGATGATTCCTTGGTGCGAATGGCTGCTGAACTAAAGGCTATTCCGGCACGGGACCGGTCGGCCTCCTTCTTGATCAGGAACGCAACCCTCTTGGAGTATAATTTGATCTTACCGCACCAGTCCGTGGTTAAGCAAAGAGACACGGCTGAGGAGAAGGCTGCTAAAGCTAAGGAGGGGGATAAGGTAAAGAGCGGTAAGAGGGAGCCTTTCGCAGAGCGTCCCGTGGTCGGGGGGAAGAAACTGAAGAAGTCCGATGGCCCTTCTCCAAGTACTTGCCCGACTGTCCCGGAGGAGGAAGGTGTGGAAGAGGAGGAAGGAGGCGAAGTTGGAGAAGGGTCGGAGGGTGGAGGAGATGGCGACGGTCAAGGTGGTAGTGGTGTTGCTGCTCTAACCTCTGAGCAAGACCTCGAACTGGATGAGGCTCTCCGTCGGGCTTTCGGGGAGTCGGAGGGAGAGTCGGAAACGGAGAAGGCAAAGGAAACCGGCAAAGCTGTGGCTGGCACTGACCCATCCTCTAAGGGTTCCTCAGCTAGGGTGATTCCGGCGATGCAAGGTGAACTTTTGTCTTCTGCCGATTCCATTTTCGATAGGGACTTAGAAATTTTTTACGGTTCACTTCCGTCCTGGGGTGAGATCCAGGACTTATTGCAGTATCCCACTCCTCCACCGGGTTTGTATAATAGATGTGCCTTCCCACTTTTCTTTCTTTTTAACTTAGCACATTTTTTGAATCGTGGGTTATTGTATGTTCGTAACACTTGTTCTTTATTCCAGGGGCAGGCCAGGTAGTTAAAACGTCGGATGTTCGACACCGCCTTGAACAATTTAAGTCGAGGAGAGCTTCCGCGAAACCTTCTACTGATCGCACTGGGGATGTAGTCAGTTACCGCCCTCTTCTTGGGGTCATCGAAGAGGGCATTCAGAAAAGGAAGCGGAGCCGTTCCTTATTTGAGTCGTCCCCTGGTTCGCAGCCTCCTACTCAGCCTCCTCGTGATACTACGGAGGAGAGCACGGAGCCCGGCCCCCCTCCTCCTCCTTCCAAGAGTCCTACTGTCATTCGTATAAGGCGTCCCGATGTGCCTCGCCCCGTGCCTCGTGACCCTTTTGCCGGTCATCCTGATTTAGACCCAAGCTTTCGGGACATTTCATTCGATGAGACCACGGGCGAGCACCTCCTTCCCCGCAACCCCATGGTAAGAGTGCTGGACGAGGCCAAATCTTTAGATCTTGATTTACTTACTACACGGGTAGTCACCATGGGGGATGAGGCCAAGGCTAATATCGACCGGGTGGCCGCAGAGACCAAGAAGTTAATGGAGCATCATGCTAAGTTGGTCAAGGCCGGGGAAGAGATCGGGAGTGCTAACATTTGGTTGAGGTTAAAGGTTGCCGATCAGGCCAAGCAGCTCGCCGACCAAGCCATCCAGATTTCCCAGCATGAGGAAGCCTCCAAGCGGCTGAAAGAGACCATGGAGAAGGCCAGTAGGGCGGAATTACGGAAGATGGAGGTCGCTTGCAGGGAACGGATTAACATAGCTATCACAACGGTGGATGAGGTTCGAAATGCGGATCTCGAGCGGGTAGAGGATTTGTCAGGGAGGCTCGAGGCCGCGGAGATGGCTCAGGCCGAGTTGAAGGAGGAGATGGAGGAGATGAGGAGGTCCCTCAAGTTGAAGGAGGAGGAAATGAGGAGGTCACTCCAGGCTGACTGCTTGAGATACCAATCAGAGAGGGACGTCGCCGTCGCCAAGTTGCAAGCTTCCGAGGCCCGGGTGAGGGAGTTTGAGGAAAACGAGGGGATGATGGATGAGATGCTGCAGGATATGTACTTCCACACTTGGAAGGAGGGCGGCTTGTCTTGGATGGACGATTACCCTCGGGTCATGGCCAAGGTGTATCTCCAGGCTTTAGAGGAGGCCAGGGTGAACGCGGGTAAAGAAGGCGGAGAGGCTTTCAACTTGAATGCGGTTACTGCTCAGTTCTCAAAGGAGGAGCAAGCGGCGGTGAAAGAGGGGATGCGGCTGCTTGCTGCAGAGGAAGCGGGCGTGCAGTTGGATGATGAGGATCAAGCGGCGGATGCTGGTGAGTTATTCTTCTTCCCTTTCTTTTCTTCCTGTGTTTCCATAACTTGGTTGTTCGTTTAATGAATTCCTCTTCCGAATTGGACAGGCGGGACTTCTGATCCACATGCTGGGGGCTCTGATCCTGCGGCTAAGTAGACTGGGGGAGTTGGTGATGGAGTGTGGATGCATCTGCCATCTTTTTGTTTCTTTTTTTTTATCACTGTTTATGTTAGTCTTTGATATGCAACTGTAATAAAATTATTTGCAAAGAATAACTTCGTGTGATCTTATAATATAAGCTGATTTTGTCATGTTTAAATGTTGTTGCTATCTTTATGTGCTGTGTGAGAAGTATAATTATGTATATGCCTGTGATTCTAGTTGTGTTTAATGTTAAGTTTTTGCTTGAAATATAATTTCACGTTTTGCAATGTCAGTGTATGAACAAGCTATAGTTACGCATTTATGTACAAGAGAAGAGAGTACCGCCCTTTATGTTTTATTCGCAGGCGGTAGCTTTGAGTGTCTTGTGTAACTGTTCACGGGTATAACTGAGCGCCCTGCCACCCAGTACGCAGGCTTAGAGCCTCATGAGTGAATGTTTCCTATTCGGTTTCCTGTACTTTAAAGTTTGTTATACAGGATAGGAGAAAAATATTTAAATGGAATGGAAATATAGTAAAAGTAAAACTTCCAGTCACGGAAGGCCGTCGATGTGCTTAAGTTCGTGGCAAACGGGTTTTGTAGTCACTTTCCCTAGCTGTGGGTCTTGGAGACATTTGTCACCCATCTTACGCCTCCGCGGGGAGTTTTCTTTTTTACCACAGCCGCACTTAAGACACATCGGAGCCGAGATCACGCACGGTAACTACCCGAACCATTATGGTCCGTAATCGTGGGTATTATTCGATTTACCGTGGCCGGCTAGCGTAGGTGCCGTTGGCCGTGAACTACCCCTGGCTGGCCACACCTTATGTTGGGGCTTAAAGTAGGTTCACAGTTGCCGGCGAGCCGAACGCCGTAATGAGCTGCCATCGGCTATAGTCGGCCTTTATGATGACTTATAATCGGCTCATTACAGTTGGCTTTGAGGGCAGGCGCGCAATGAGTTAACCCACAGCAGAGGGATGCTGGAGCAAAAGTGTCTCATTGGCGAGTGCATAGAATCGTAGCGTACCTGTTAGGCCTAGTCCAGATGAGGCCGTGGTGCGTCTTGAGGGGAGATGCCATAGGATTTTGTTCAACAGAAAGGGATAAAACTTAACGAGCAGCCAAGACATAAAGGAACAAGTTAAAAAGAGACAAGATTTTTTAAAGTGGTTCGGCACGGAAATGCCTACGTCCACTGATTCTCTTTGTTAATTCACTTCATATGGGCAGTACAAGTTAAGAAAAGTATCGACGGAGGTGTCGGATGTTCCATGCCCTCTGGAACACCTCTCCGTCCACTGTTGACAAAATGTAAGCTCCGTTGTGGAGATCTTTATGAATTACATATGGTCCGTCCCAGATGGGGTCCAGTGCCCCGGGGCGCGGAAAGATTCGCCTGAGGACAAGATCTCCTTCTTGTAAGCTGCGATGCTTGACTTTGGAATTGTATTGTGCTGCCACTTTTTGTTTGTGAGCTGCTGCTTTGAGTGCTGCATCGTTTCTCCTTTCCTCGATCAGATCCAAAGACATGAGGAGGAGTTCTTCGTTTTCCTCTAGGTTGTAGTGGATCCTACGGTGGGAAGGCACAATAGTCTCAACTGGGAGCATTGCCTCCGATCCATATGCCAAAGAGAAAGGAGTATGTCCCGTTGATGTTCTGAAAGATGTGCGGTATGCCCATAGTGCCGTAGGAAGTTCGTCCACCCAAGCGCCTTTTGACTTTTCAAGTTTCTTCTTGATTAGGGTTTTGAGAATTTTGTTGACAGCTTCAACTTGTCCGTTTGCCTGAGGGTAAGCTACTGATGAGAAGCTTTTATGAATCCCATGCTCTTGGCACCAGTCGGCAAATTCTTCGCTGTCAAACTGGAGTCCGTTGTCGGATACGATCTTGAGTGGGACTCCATACCTGCACAGAATGTTTTTGATCAAGAAGTTGATAACTTTTGCTGAAGATATTTTATTTAAAGGTTCCGCTTCCACCCATTTGGTGAAATAATCGACTGCCACTATAGCATATCTGGCTCCGCCTCGGCCCGTTGGCAGTTCGCCAATTAAGTCAATTCCCCATACAGCAAAGGGCCAAGGGCTAGTCATTTGAGTAATTTCGTTTGTGGGCAGTCGAGGAATCTTGGCGAAATTCTGACATCTGTCGCATTTCTTCACGAAGTCTAGGGCATCTTTGTTTAGTGTGGGCCAGTAATATCCATATCGGAGTATCTTTCTTGCCAAAGTCTGTCCTCCAGTGTGATCTCCGCATCCTCCCTGATGGATGTTTGTTAATATCTCCTTGGCTTCCCTTCCGGCGACGCATCTTAATAAGGGGCTAGAGAAGCCACGCCGGTAGAGGATGCCTTCTTGTATTGTGTAGTGGGGAACTTTCCTCAAGATCTTCTTGGCTTCGTCACGCCTGTCGGGTAGTATGTCATCTTGCAAATATTTCCGGATAGGAGTCATCCAGGTTCCTTCTTCGATTGCTGTTATCAGATTCACTTGTTCGAAACTTGGGGCTAGCTGCCTTGAGATTGCTAGTGCTCCGGAAATGGTGCTGTTCTTCATACTAGCTTGCTTTACAAGTTCATCTGCCTCTTGGTTTTCTTCTCGAGGAATGTGTGTGATTAGATAATGGTCCAATCGATCGAGCAGCAGTCTGGTTTTCTTTAGGTATGCTGTGAGTCGTTCTCCTCGAGCCTGGAATTCTCCCAGTACCTGGTTTACGATAAGCTGAGAATCACTATGAATACATAAGGAATTGATTCCAATTTCTAGGGCCAGTTCCAATCCCGCTATTACTGCTTCATATTCAGCATCGTTGTTAGTGGCCGTGAACTCCAATCTTAATGCATAGTACAATTTTCTTCCCCTGGGGGTGATGATCACAATACCTGCCCCCGAGCCTTGTTCGTTCGATGCTCCGTCTACAAAGAGGTTCCACTTGATGTTTTTTGCTACTTCGGATTGTTCCTTGCCTTCGTTGGTAGTGAATTCGGCAATGAAATCAGGCATGGCTTGTCCTTTGATAGCGGTGCGAGGATGGTAGGTGATATCATACTGACTTAGTTCGATGCACCATTTGAGGAGTCGCCCAGAAGTGTCAGGACGATGGAGCACTTGTCTTAGTGGTTGATCGGTTAGAACCCTGATGGAGTGAGACTGGAAGTAGTGTCGCAGTTTTCGTGACGCGATCAATAAACAATATGCTAATTTCTCAAGTTTAGGATATCTGGCTTCTGCCCCTGTAAATCTCTTACTTACAAAGTAAACCGGGCGTTGTGTGCGGTCTTCTTCTCTTACCAAGGCGGCGCTTAGAGCATGAGATGATACAGCGAGGTATAGGTATAACACTTCACCTTCATTTGGAGTTGAGAGTACTGGTGGTCTCTGAAGGTGTTCGATTAGGTTGAGGAAGGCTTTTAAGCATTCGTCGGTCCACTCGAACCTCCCTTTGTCTTTCTTGAGTGCTTCGAAGAAAGGGACACACTTGTCAGTTGCCTTGGAAATGAATCTGTTTAGGGCGGCCACCTTTCCGTTTAGGCTCTGCATTTCTTTTCGAGTGGAAGGTATCCTTATTTCTTTTAAAGCCCGGATTTGTTTAGGGTTTGCTTCGATTCCTCTGGCGTGGACGATGAATCCTAAGAATTTTCCCGATGATACTCCGAAGGAGCACTTTAGAGGATTCAGCTTCATTCCATATCGGCGAAGTACCTGAAACATATCGTCCAGATGGCTTACATGGTCGTTGGCTTTCCTGGACTTTACCAACATGTCATCCACATATACTTCCATAGTTCGTCCTATCAGTTCTGCGAACATTTTGTTGACGAGGCGTTGATAGGTAGCTCCAGCATTTTTGAGTCCAAAAGGCATGACTTTGTAACAATATAATCCGCGGTCGGTGATGAAGCTAGTGTGGTCCTGATCGGGAGCGTGCATGGGGATCTGGTTATATCCGGAGTATGCATCCATAAAAGATAGGAGTTCGTGCCCAGCTGTGCTGTCTACGAGTTGGTCAATTCGGGGAAGTGGGAAGCAGTCTTTCGGGCAAGCGTCATTCAGATTGGAGAAGTCAATACATGTTCGCCACTTTCCATTGGCCTTTTTTACTAGCACTGGGTTAGCGATCCATTCTGGGTAGATGGCTTCCCGTATGAAGCCATTAGCAAGTAGATTTTTTACTTCCTCATCAAGGGCTGCTGATCGCTCTGCCCCCATGCTCCTCTTTTTCTGCTTTACTGGTACCTTGGTGGGATCGATGTTCAACATGTGGCATGCTATGTCTGGGGAGATTCCTGTCATATCGGCATGGGTCCACGCAAATACATCTAAGTTGTGGCGGAGAAAGTCAATGAGTTGATCCTTCAATTCCGTTTTCAGCTGAGATCCGATTTTTAATAGTCTACTTGAATCATGCTTATCTACCGACACGAATTCCATAGCCTCTGCAGGCTCGGCGGTAGCCTCCTCCTCTTTATCCCTGGGGTCTAGTTCATTGAAGGGATCGCTTGTGTATCGAAGAGGAGGGGCTTTCTTTAGTTGCTATGCCTCCAAGCTTTTCATGCAGAGAGTAGTCTCTGCATCTTTTCCTTTATTCTTTCTGCGGTTATTGCGAAGTTCAGTTACGTAGCAGTCTCGGGCAGCATCTTGATCTCCTTCTACTTCTCCTACTCCGTTGTCTGTTGGAAATTTCATTTTCAGGCACCAGAGGGCTAATACAATCTGGAAGTCAGACAAGGCTGGTCGTCCCAAGAAGGCGTGTAAGCCGAGTGGTTTTCTATTAGTACGAACGTTTGTTTTCGCACAACGGAGCGGGGATGACTTCCTATTTCGACGAAGAGGTCAAGTTGCCCGAGGGGCATTTTTGCATCTTCAGTGAAACCGTGCAGTGGTTTGTCACAGGGGGATACATCCTTCATTGATAACTTCATTTTGTCGAAAGCATGTTTGAACAGGATATTTACGGAGCTTCCCGTGTCTATTAGAATCCGAAAAACTTTAGCTGGACCGAACCAGGCAGAGATGACCATGGGATCCATATGTGGGTACTGTCTTCCTTCCAAATCACGCCTACTGAATACAATGTCATCGTTTTCTTTTCGTTTCGGGTGGCGTTCCTCCGTAATGGAGTTAACATATCCTTCGGCATTTCTAAGCGACTTGCCGTACCTTTCCATCTCTGCCCAACTTCTGTCGGCGATGTGTGGTCCTCCTGAGATGGTAAGGACCACTATCTTCTCTTGACTAGAGCCACTGGTGTTGTGATTGTTGCGATTCCCTCCGCCTACTTCTGGGGGGGGGTTGCTTTGAGTTCTCATTGGCAGGAGTTGGAGTCCTGTTCTGACCTTTCACATAACGTTCCAGTCTTCTTCTTCTAATGTGTTCTTCGATCAAGTCCCGAAGATGGTGGCATTCATTGGTGTCATGTCCGTGGGATTCGTGGAAACGACAGAACTTTCCGGACTTGAGTGCGTTATCTGATTCTTTCTTGTGCGGGGGGTGCTTGTATCCGAGTTCGCCCTGAGTGGCTAGGTAGATGTTTTCGATTGTTTCATTCAAAGGAGTGTAGGAGTCAAACCTTGGCCCTGGTCGATATTGGCGCTTTTCAACCTTTCTGCCCCCAGCATTGTCTCTAGATTCATTTCTTCGAGCGTCCTTAGCTGCAGCGGGAACCTTGTCCTGAACTGTCTTACCTTGTTGTCCTGATTGCCTTTCTGTAGCAGCGTCTTCAAGTCTCATATACTTTCCAGCTTCATGGAAGAAATCAGGCAAGGTAGCTGGTTTTTCCTTAGTTAACCTTCTGGCAAACTTGGTGTCTGGATGTACACCACTACAGAGGGCCATTAGAGTGAGTTTTTCATCGGCATCTTGAACTGCTGCCGCTGCGGCGTTGAACCGCGTTAGATATTGTTGCAGCGTCTCTCCGGATTTCTGTTTGACATTGGATAGAGAATAAGCATCCTTGGGTTGTTCCACATGGATGCGGAACTGGCTAATAAACCTTTCTTTCAACATCACCCATGAGCTGATGGATCCCTGGGGTAGATGGCAGAACCAGGAGGTAGCTAGATCTGCTAGGAATAGCGGAAAGCATTTGCATAATACTCCTTCTGTTGCTCCACTCATGAGCATATGCTGGGTGTATCTCTGTAAATGTACGATGGGGTCGGAAGTTCCTTTGTAAGGCTCCATGGTTGGCATTTTCCATTCCCGGGGAGTAATGGCAGTTTCGATATTTCGGGTAAAGGGGCTGGTGACCCTAGCGCCTATTCCTCGGTCCCTTTGCTCCCGTTGTACACATTCTCTGAATAATTGTGCCATTCGTTCGTCAGAACTTGGAGCGGACAAGAATGAGCTTGGTTCTTCCCTGCGGGATCTATCTCGTCCAGATGACCTGTAGGGATGGTACAGTCTATCACTTCTAGCATTATCCAGTGGTTGTCTTTGGCTGCTTGGATGCACGCTAGGACCAGCTACAGTTGCCCCCTGCCTTGATCTTCCCCTGCGGGGTTCTGTTTCGGGCACATCCATGGGGCCAACTTCGGGCTGGGTTCTAGCTCGGCTCTGTTCAGCGGGGTTTCTATGATTAGGTGGCATGACTGGCTCAGCTACATCCGACCCTCGCCTGGTGCCTCCCCCGCTGGGTTCGGTTCCAAGGGCTTCCTCGAGTCGGAATTCGGGCTGAGTCCGGGCGCGGCCCCTATCATTGTTGTTCCTGTTGATAGCTTCTTCGAAGAGTGAAGACCTTTGTTGCCTCCGGGATCCTCCGGATTGGGATTCACCCCATGATTCAGTGTTGCGGTTGGACTCTTCAGCATCCCTTAAGCGTGACATGAGTTGATCCACCAAAGTTTCTTGTTGGGATGTGAAGCGGTTGGTTACTTCAGCCACAACCCTGTCCAGATCTGCCCTAGTGATTGGTTGTTCCGTTGCGGGACCAGTTGGATTTTCCTGATTTTCGTCCGGTACTGCTGTTGAAGTGGGCTGATCTGTGATTGCTGGATCTGGAAGGCTGCTAGTTGCGATGTTCTTTCCTTTATTAACATCCCTTCTCTGTTTGGAAGGCATGATTTCTAAGCAACGAGTGATGCTGTTAGGAAGAAGGTTGAGTGGGAGAAAATGAAGCTTGAGTTCTATTCTCAGTGAAAGCACCAAAAATGTTTGCACAAAAAATGGACAAACACCTCCAAGTCGTATTATTTAGTTGATTATATGTGATTTTCAATGATTTTAGATGAGTATGTAAATATGGAAAAAGCAGGGGCTGAAATGTCAAGACACACAGATTTATAGTGGTTCGGCCAGAATGTGCCTACGTCCACTTTATATGTTATTATCTTCTTTCTTTCAGGCTACAAGTACAATGTTTTGTATACAAGCGTATGAAAGTAGTTTGAAAGTTCTTTCCTTGCTTGAGCTCTCAAACTTGTCTGCCATTGTTGTACCCCTGCCCCTCTATTTATAGAGTGAGGTACGGGGCAGGGGGTCTTGGAAGTATATAGCTGCTGGCGGGCCTGGACTGGAGCAATCTGGCCTGGTAGCATTCTAGTTCGGCGAGCTTCATTCGGTGGTGAGGTTGGACCGGTGGTAGCCTCGTTCGGTAGGGAGTTGTTGGAGTTTGGACCGGTGGTGCCTGGTCCGGCTATGGTGGTCCGGTGATGGGTGGATATGTGCCATTCGGTAATGGGTTTACATGGAGTTGGTTCGGTCTTGGAGGTGAGTTGGTTCGGTGCTCATCTGGGCCGGTTGAGTACTTGGATTGCCGAATGGGTCTACATAGGGGATGCCGAATGTGACATAGCCGAACGAGCTATAGGATGGATTTTGCCGAATGGAGGTTGCCATGCTCTGCCGAATGAGGCTCTTATTTGTGAATGCCGAGTGGACTGTGGTTTTTTATGGAATGAAATGCAAGATGTGAACATGAGTGATACTGACGCTTCCTGGTCTTGAGATCCTCTGGGTGAGAATTCGTCCAACACTGAAGTGCATAAAGTCCGAAAAAGAGTGCATGCTAGTTGTCTTGAAGTGTGTACACATGCAAAATAAAACTGGCATAACTTGGCCATAACTGTTGGAAGTGAATGCAAACAAAAAAGAGGTATGTGCTAGTATTGTAGTTGAAATTAATTTTATTTAATATAAGTATTCAACTTTTATCATGTTTGATGCTCTTGAAATCAATTTTTAAATCCCACATGGCATGCTAGAGAGAAGAATGGGTTCTGCTGTTGGCCAACATATTGAATTATTAGAGGTAGAAATTTATTGAAGATTAACTAAGTTTATCATTATGGTTCCTCAAGGATGTTGATGTACATCTCCATACTAAATCCATGCTTCATTATTAACTATCCCTCATAAATGTACATCTCCAACACTAAGTCCATAAAACCGTATCAAGTCTTTTCAACATCCATCTTTCTTTAGAATTTTATTAATTCTTGCATACACATGTCAAATCACTAGTTTTAGTGTATGTTGGAAAAGGATCCTATCTGCAACCAACATTGGATATTCTCTTAGTCAACAATATTATTATAAGCAAATGTCTTCCATTATGATGACACATGCACTAGTGATAGTATACTATAATGTAAATACAAAAGCTCTATTCATTTAAATATAAAAAATGAAATATATAAATCGAGTAAGAAATAAAATTGAAACATGACTCTAAATGATAGTTTGATGTGGTTTCTACCATACATCAGGAAGAATTAGTGGAGTTTTTAGAGCAATTACATTGATAAACCATATAGGGTCACATGATATGTTTTAATACAACAGTAAGAAAATGCATTTACGCTTATGGATTTCAAAATTTTGAAGTTTTGCATGCTTATGCCTTTTAATACAGAACTTATGTCTTTCAACTTTTTGTAGAAAACTTTTATTTTACCTGTGCCCAAGTTCTAATGCACAAGGAATTCTTCATCTTCACTTTATTTCTGTAACTTTTGTAGACCAAAATGTTAAGCTAGACAAATGATCTCATTCTTCTCTCTGACACAACAATAGTTTGAATAAATTAACTAAGTTTTATAAAAATTAAATATGTTTATAAAAATTAAATATGTTTATAAAAATTAACTAAGTATTATAAAAATTAAAAAATTTAAAACAATAGCAACAACAATAAAAACTAAGTTTGACAAAAAATTAACTAAGTTTATATAATAACAATAAACTATAATTTGACAAAAATTAACTAAGTTTATAGTAATAATAATATAGATTAACTAAGTTAATTGAGTTTTATAATTAACAACATTAATAACAATAATAACAAAAATTAAGTTTATAAAAATTAACAAGTTAACTAAGTTTTATAAAATTTAAATAAGTTTGTAAAAATTAGCTAAGTTTATAATGATAATAATAATAAATTAACTAAGTTTACAACAACAATAATAAATCGACTAAGTTTATGAAAAATTTATAAGTTTGAGATAATTTATAAAAGTTAACTATGTTGATAGAGTTTAAGTTTGAGATAATTTATAAGTGCAAGTTAATTAAAATGTAAGTTATAACAATTGAGATAATTTATAAGTCTAATAATAAACGATAGTTTGAATAAATTAACTAAGTTTTGTATAAAATTAAATACGTTTATAAAAATTAACTAAGAATTATAAAAATTAACAAATTTACAACAACAATAATAATAAACTAAGTTTTTTTTAAAATTAACTAAGTTTATAATAATAATAAACTATAGTTTGATAAAAATTAACTAAATTTATAATAGTAATAATAAGTTGATAAGTAAACTGAGTTTTATAATCAATAATAATAATAATAACAATAGAAACTAAGTTTATAAAATTAACTAGGTTAGCTAAATTTTATAAAATTAGATAAGTTTATAATAATAATAAAAAATTAACTAAGTTTACAACAACAATAATAAATTAACTAAGTTTATGAAAAATTTATAAGTTTGAGATAATTTATAAAAGTTAACTAAGTCAATACAGTTTAAGTTTGAGATAGTTTATAAGTTTAAATTAATTAAATAAGTTTATTATAAAAATTAACCAAGTTTTTTTTATAAAAAATTAACTTAAGTTTTAAAAAAATTATTTAAATTTAAGAAATGTTTAGCTAAGGATGTTTGATATACTTTAAATATGCAAAGCAGTTTCAAAATCGTTTGTTGATTGTTAAACTTGTCTACAGGTAATTAGCCTTTTAGGAGTAAAGACCAGTTGTAGCGAAGAATCATGGATAATCAAGTAATGAACATGGCTTTAATTGTTATATATATTATACCATTTTGTTAGTATTGTTGTGTTAACTTATCTATGAATGACTATGGATTTTAAGTGAATTTGCTTATTTTATCGAAAAATTATTATCGAAATGGCCATGGACATCATATTTGTTTATGTGATTAACGTGTTTTTTCAATTATTTGAATATGATGATAATGTGATTGATTGATTGTTGGTTTGAATATGACGATCATTTGATTGATTGCTGGTTTCAATAAGACTATTATGCAAGTGATGGTTGGAAATGATATACATGCCGTTAATAGGAAACGGTAGCATGTAAAGTATGCTGCAAAACAGTTAATAATCACTGTTTGCACCAAAATTGGTCACAACACTCTTCGGGAGTCTTTGAAGATATGATAATGAAGAATATAAATTGAAAATGAGGATTATCTAACAAAAACTCCAAACAATAGGAAAGTAAATGCGTAGACAAGCGTTTTAGAGTGGTTCGGCGTGTTGCCTACGTCCACTATGAAGTTTTTTGCAGTTTTATGCTTCTCTTTCAATGATTACAAGCAAGTACAGCAAACAACGGCAAGTTACAACTGTAAATTCGGAATTGACAGCAAGAATATGATGTAGGATGATGGAGATCTCAATCCGGCAGAGTCTGGGCGCTTGAGAGTCAAAAGATCCTTTTTCTGTAGGCTCTGGGGCTCTATTTATAGGCGTAGGAGGCTGAGACTTCGCTCAAATCTCGGAAGACTTTTTCTGGCATGTGAGTGGGCCCACGCGACCAATCTCAGGAAGTTTCGAGTCGATCTGTGATCGATACGAAGTTATTTCGGATCGATCAAGATGATGTCCAATTGAGCTGAAATTTAGTGTGAGCGTTCCTTGTCTCGTGTGCAATCTCCAGTGAAAATTTCATGGCAATTGGATCAGTGGAATATGAGATATAGTCGATACGAAACGAGTATTCTCGAGTGGCTGTTTGGTTCGAATCGATTAGTTCGAATCGATTGATTCGAATCGATGTTGTCACGCGCTTTCGTGATGACGTGGAGCGCATACTTCGCCTCGATCCGGTCTTCACTCCGAGTTGACCTCGTCGACTCCATATATCTTGGCTTGTTTGCATCGAGGGATGACACGTCACATAGGCTTGTTGACTCGATGGATACGAATTGCTCCGCCCAGATGGATTCGAAGAGTGGCTTCCATGATGGGTGCGAAGCAGATGCTGGCCGATCGTTATGAAGCGCTTCATCTGCTAATGGGTACAAAGTCCATCGATACGAACTCAATGGATTCGAACCCGGCCAATCCTGATCGATACGAACTCATGAGAGTTGACCGATACGAAGTAGGTTATTTGACGATGGGTGCGAAGTGGGCTTTCTGCCGATGGGTTCGAATGAGACCGAGTCGAACCGAGGCACTTCGATGGATTCGAAGTCGCCGGGACCTGATCAATATGAAAGTGATCGATACGAACTGCGGCACTTCGATGGATACGAAGTTGTTGAAACCTGATGGATACGAGCGGGATCGATTCGAACCGGAGTTCGATGATGGATACGAAGTCATCCATAGTGATGGATACAAAATCTGGGCCGTTTCCTCTAGATTGAATCGATCATTACGTGAGCATATGAACTCGGATCGACTTGAAATTTGAGATGCTGACTTCTATGGCGTTGCTTGTCATGTCTTATCAATTGTAGCCTGATCCGGGCTCGGACAAAATTTAGCGATATCCATAGTGAAGCAAAGTATAACCAATCTTCGAGACGAACTGTCTTTTGTTTTCGATCGATCTTTTGGTATCACGGCTTTGCCAAAAAGCGGGATAACATTTGCCCCACAAAGTATGTCTTGTGGAAACATGACGTGCTTTGAAAAACTGCAATATCTCTCTGAACAATCATTGCTCTTTTGTCGAAGGTTGTAACCTTGCGTTGATATAACTGATCGCTGTATGATAGTGCTTAGCTGTTTGTCATTGTAATAGGATGGGATGAGTATTCGATCCCTCTGAATATTGAAAATCGAATATTAGTTCGACATATATGCATATATGTTATCTAGACTCTCGTTAACGTTGAGTGTTCGCGAGTCGTTGTTAGTTTAGTTTGTTATCGAATTTCGTATCGATTCTCTCCTGAATCGATGTGAAATTTGAGTTGATATAACACTTGATGGTTGTTTTGGACTACCCTCTTGTATCGATCCTCTCCTGAATCGATGTGAAATTTGAGTTGTAACAACGTTTGTCAGTTGTTTTTTAGGAAGTTCCTTCGTATCGATCCTCTCCTGAATCGATATAGAAGGTTGAAAGATTGACTCTGCATCGGTAAATGGAAAATTCGGTGGATGCGAAATGTTCCTTCGCATCGATGAGTTTTGATGGATACGAAATATTCGTTCGTATCGATGAGCTGTGTATAAGTGATGATGATCATTATAGCTGGACTTTGAAGCTTTGTCGTTTGCATATTTTCTTTCATAGACTATGTATAGATGCAGGCTCGGCCTCTTGCTGGCAGGAATTTTTGGAATAATTTGTACATGAATCTTCACATACAACTAGTTGAAACGACATTTAGTCCTTTTGCTTCGACTCCGATTTCTTTTGTGCTTAAGTATTTGCAGTATTTGGCTTTCAGTCCAGTGCACTTGTGGTGTTTCTACCTTCAAGTTGAGTCTGTTTTATTTGCCAAGTCTATTGCAAATCTTGAGCACATGTCCACACTCCGGGGACTTAGGACAATCTGTGCTCGATAATCTTGTTCGCACTTTGGGAATTCGAGAATCATCGATGTTTGTAACATAGTTCGCACTCTGGGAACTTTGACTTGGCATTTTCACTCCAATTCACACTCTGGAAATTTAGAGCTGACATTTATATTTTGGTCCGCGCTCCGGGAACCTGGAATTGATGTTTATACTCCACTTCACGCTCTGGGAACTTGGAGTCAGCATGTATGTTTGGGTTCATGCTCCGGGAACCTGGAATTAATGTTTGTACTCCGACTCGCACTTTGGGAATCTGGAGCTAGCATTTACTTTTCGGCTCGCACTCCGGGAACCTGGAATTGATGTATACCCTCCAATTCACGCTCTGGGAACTTGTAGTTAGCATTTGTATTTTGGTTCGCACTCCGGGAACCTGGAATTGATGTTTGTTCTCCGACTCGCGCTCTGGGAATCTGGATTTCGTACTTATGCTTCGGTTGGCACTCCGGGAACCTGGAATAGATGTTTATACTCCAATTCGCACTCTGGGAACTTGGAGTTTGTATTGATGTGTCGGTTCGCACTTCGGGAACCTGGAATAGATGTTTATACTCCAATTCACACCCTGGGAAGTTGGAGTTTGCATTGATGTGTCGGTTCGTGCTCCGGGAACCTGGAATAGATGTTTATACTCCAATTCACACTCTGGGAAGTTGGAGTCCGTTCACACTCTGGGAACGATGGATTTGATGTTTATACTCAAATTCGCACTCTGGGAAGTTGGAGTCCGTTCACACTCTGGGAACGATTCATTTGATGTTTATACTCCAATTCGCACTCTGGGAAAGTGGAGTCCGTTCACACTCTGGGAACAATTTATTTGATGTTTATACTCCAATTCGCACTATGGGAAAGTGGAGTCCGTTCACACACTGGGAACGATTTATTTGATGTTTATACTCCAATTCGCACTCTGGGAATTTGGAGCTAGTTGTAGGACTGTCGTGTGTTGGTCCAGTTCATCCTTTGATGCGATGGCTTGCTCCCGAGCTGAGGTTTCACTTAGTGAGTGGTCGGTCGTATCACAGTCACTCGCTATTTGAATAAATTCTATTGTTCGATGGAACTTAACTCTTCGTGCATCGTGATTGTTGAATGTTGCATTCGGTGAATAACAGCTCTAGCTTGAAGAGATAGTAATTTATTGCTGGAACGGAAAATCATGGCAAAGTCAGTGCCTTATTACAAATTCAAACTTCAGAATGTAAAGGAAATTGCAAAGTATTCATGAATTAGATAAAGCCTGTCATGTGTAACAGTGACGAAGATCCTCGTCGTTCCAGGCTCATGACAAAGTGGGTCCGCCACTGATGGCGTTTATCACCAATCTCCCGCGGGGACAAGTAGAGTCCTTCTGTCTCGGTCGATCAGGTTCATTGTTTTGATTTGATGAGACCGCTCCTCCAGGCTGCGGCGCCCGCACAAACTGTTCCAGCTTTCTTTCTCTGATCAATTTTTCTTTGAGATCTTGCAAGTGACGACATTAATTCGTATCGTGCCCGTAGCTTTCATGGAACCTGCAAAATTTTCCCGTCTGGATTTGCCTCTCTGACGACGGTTTTGGAGTAGGTTTTCTATATTGAATTGTATTACAGGTTTGTAAATACAAGTTCTCCAGTGATGTATTTTAAGGAGTGTAACTGTCAAACATAGGATTCTTCCACGGTGGGCCACGGTTCTGATCTCGCTTTCTAGTTCGATTCACGTTCTCCCTTCGCTAAATTTGTTTGTTTTGAAGGTTCAACTGAACTTTTCCTGAACTCTCACCGGACTGTCTGATCGCGACATTGCTTTGGATCCCTTCAGTGCTTGGCCTGCATCAGTCTGCTTCCTATACTGTTTCGCATCTTTCCTTCTCAGGAATTGAGCCGCCTTAGCGTGGAAATGGTCCAACGATGCAGGGGGTTTTCTAGCCAACCAGTTGCCAAACTCAGAATCGGGGTCAACCCCCTTAGTCAACGCCATAAGGATGGAGTTATCGTTCGGATTGCTGATTTCGGCACATGCAGCGTGGAATCTCTCTAAGTAGTGTCTGAGCGTCTCTCCAGGGGCTTGGGTGACGCTAGACAGAGTGTTGACGTATTTTGGTCTTGTGATGTGCATGCGGAATTGCTCGATGAATTTTGTAGCCAACTGTCAAAGGAGGAAATAGATCGGGGTGGCAGTCGAGTGAACCACATGGTAGCGATGCCCCCCAAGGATATGGGGAAACTACGACACTTCACTGCATCGTCAGCTCTGGCAGCGCTCATTGACCATTCGTATTTCAGAATATGTTGGTTGGGGTCGGAGTTTCCCTCGTACACGGGTAGAGTTGGCATCCTGAATCGCCGTGGGGGTTCAGAAGTAAGAATATCGTCCGTGAAAGGAGTGTGACTTCTGGAGATTCCCCAGTCATCGTTCGTGAGACCCTGGCTCTCACGGACCATCTGACGTATCATGGCCGGAATATCCAGCATTTGTATGCTCTGTGCGGCTTGTGCCGGAGTATGATTGAATCCCACATTCTGGGGTTGGACCGGATGCTGTCGGCGGTCCAAATCTTGCCTTCTTGGCTCATAGTCCTCGGGGACGTATGGTTCAGGAGTACGTCCATGATGACGATGGTCTAGGTTCGACTGATCTTGAGCATCGACTCCTGGTTCAACCGCGACGTTCGTGGCGCGGTATTCTGCGGTATAATGAGGAGCGGCACCTCCTCGAGAGGAGGGTCCGGTATGGAAACTGGCCGATGGACCAACTCTCAGTTGTCCAATGGTCATTGCCGGTTGATATCCAGCAGCTTGTATGTGACTCCCATCTAGCCGGGGTCGTGGAGATCGATGATGATCGTCAGAAGATGAAGAACTTTCGCTGGAGGAGTGAGAAGCATGATCTCTCTTGGATCTTCTTCGCTTCTGGCGATTCAGCTGGTTGATCAGCTCGGTGTTAGCGCGTAGCTGTTCTGTTAGTTGTTGCCGACTCTGGGTCAGCTCTTGGAGTAGCAACTGGAACTCTTGTCTAGTAACCGGACCTGATGGTTCTGAGTGTCCAATAGCGTCTTGATTAGAGGGAGGTAGTGGCGCAGGATTCTGTCTATCCTGTTCCTCTTGATTGATAGCGTTAGAGGTGGTTCTTGTGCTAACCATCTTGAGAGTTGAATTCATTTCCTAGACTTTATGCAAATCTGAGTAGAAGGGAAGGAACTTGGATTTGTGATCTGGATCTCTCTCTTAGATTTATGCAATCCGGTATCGATGACAGATCTAACGAGCAGGAGAAAATCTGGGTTCTCTCAATGAAAGCACCAAAGTGTTTGCACCAAAATTGGTCACAACACTCTTCGGGAGTCTTTGAAGAGATAATAGTGAAGAATATAAATTGAAAATGAGGATTATCTAACAAAACTCCAAACAATAGGAAAGTAAATGCATAGACAAGCGTTTTAGAGTGGTTCGGCGTGTTGCCTACGCCCACTATGAAGTTTTTTGCAGTTTTATTGCTTCTCTTTCAATGATTACAAGCAAGTACAACAAACAACAGCAAGTTACAACTGTAATTTCGAAATTGACAGCAAGAATATGATATAGGATGATGGAGATCTCAATCCGACAGAGTCTGGGCGCTTGAGAGTCAAAAGATCCTTTTTCTGTAGGCTCTGGGGCTCTATTTATAGGCGTAGGAGGCTGAGACTTCGCTCAAATCTCGGGAGACTTTTTCTGGCACGTGAGTGGGCCCACGCGACCAATCTTAGAAAGTTTCGAGTCGATCTGTGATCGATACGAAGCCATTTCGTATCGATCAAGATGATGTCCAATTGAGCTGAAATTTGGTGTGAGCGTTCCTTGTCTCGTGTGCAATCTCCAGTGAAAATTTCATGGCAATTGGATCAGTGGAATATGAGATATAGTCGATACGAAACGAGTATTCTCGAGTGGCTGTTTGGTTCGAATCGATTCGTTCGAATCGATTGCTTCGAATCGATGTTGTCACGCGCTTTTGTGATGACGTGAGCGCATACTTCGCCTCGATCCGGTCTTCACTCCGAGTTGACCGCGTCGACTCCATATATCTCGGCTTGTTCGCATCGAGGGATGACACGTAACCTAGGCTTGTTGACTCGATGGATACGAATTGCTCTGCCCAGATGGATTCGAAGAGTGGCTTCCATGATGGATGCGAAGCAGATGCTGGCCGATCGTTACGAAGCACTTCCTCTGCAGATGGGTACGAAGTCCATCGATACGAACTCGATGGATTTGAACACGGCCAATCCTGATCGATACGAACTCATGAGAGTTGACCGATACAAAGTAGGTTATCTGCCGATGGATGCGAAGTGGGCTTTCTGCCGATGGGTTCGAATGAGGCCGAGTCGAACCGAGGCACTTCGATGGATTCGAACTTGGTCGATACGAACCGAGGCACTTCGATGGATTCGAAGTCGCTGGGACCTGATCGATACGAAAGTGATCGATATGAACTGCGGCACTTCGATGGATACGAAGTTGTTGAAACCTGATGGATACGAACGGGATCGATTCGAACCGGAGTTCGATGATGGATACGAAGTTATCCATAGTGATGGATACGAAATCTGGGCCGTTTCCTCTAGATTGAATCGATCATAACGTGAGCATATGAACTCGGATCGACTTGAAATTTGAGATGCTGACTTCTATGGCTTTTCTTGTCATGTCTATCAATTGTAGCCTGATCCGGGCAAGGACTAAATTCAACGATATCCATAGTGAAGCAAAGTATAACCAATCTTTGAGATGAACTGTCTTTTGTTTTCGATCGTTCTTTTGGTATCACGGCTTTGCCAAAAAGCGGGATAACAATCATTAGTAGAGTTTTATAAACGCTCAGAAATAAATGTAAACAGCTACCACATGACTTTCACGTTGAATAAACGCTACCAAAACATTTAGTAGCGATTCTGCAAATGTTGCAGCATGACATGCTACTAAATGTTTGAAACTTTTTGCAGCGTTTCTAGAACCCTACAATATGTCAAGTTTTAGTAGCGTTTTCTGCAACGTAACAAAAAGTTTCAGACTTTTAGTTGCATGTCGTGTCGCAGCGTTTATAGAAACGCTACTAAATGTTTTAGTAGTGTTAATTTCAACGTTACGAAAGGCATTTTCTGGTGTAGTGGGAGGAGCTTACGGTACTGTATAGACTATGGAAATATATAAAATGTGTTAAGTGAGATATGGATAACGCCTTAACGATATTTTAATACTTTACTATAGACACTATTATAATAGTGTATTGTACTACGTTCGTAGATAGTTTAATGAATCCTTAAGAGATGGAAATCCCGAACATCTCTTAAGTCATTGCACTTACGTTAGGCACTAGATAGGAGATGTCAAACTCCGTAAACATCTTTGACGTCGTTACACTCATATTTATTTACTGTTGATTTCACTTACATAAGATCTTTTAGTTCTGACTCGAGTGTTTTGTCCTTTCAATTCGTCCAGGTCAGACTGAGCTTTTTAGTTTATCGAAGACTGCTTTTTGGAGGACGAAGACGAAGATTGTAACATCCCACCTTTTCGCACACTTTAAACCGACACACGTGCCAATTCAAAGCATACGCAAGGGCAGATTGTTATGGGGTAAATAAGAAAAAAAACAGAGAAGAAATAAAACAAAATAGAATCTCACAGCGGAAGGATAAAATATAATAATCAATATACAGTTCCTGATGACTGTTTACAAAATATTTATTTTACTTATACAATGAATATCAGAGTTACACATACCAATACAATCAATGCAGCGGAATTTTAGAGTGTGGTGCAATACTATAAATAATATAATACGGATTCTTCGTCTTCGTCCTCCAAAGCTAAAATCTTCGATCCTGAAACGCTCGGACTGACCCGAGAGAATTTGAAAAGACAAAAACACTCGAGTCAGACTAAAAGATCTTATGTGAGTTAAATTAACAGAAATAAATATGAGTACAGTAACTCAAGAGATGTTCGGGATTTACATCTCCTTAGGATCCGTTAAACTATTTACTATGTAGTATATTGCGCTATTATAATAGTGTCTATTTATAAAATAAACTTACTTTTTAATAGCATTAAAGGGTTACCCATATAGCCCTTAACACAAATAATGCCAATAGTCTATACAGTACCGTAATACCTCCTGATCGGGAAGCTACCAGAGGATACTCCATAGGTACGACACAAATAGAAACTCGTAGTAAAGGCTCGGTATGGTAGGTGACACGGCACAACTAGGCAATGCCAGGGTAGATATACTAATTGCTATCCAGGCTGGTAGAAACGCGTAGCCGCAGTTACCGCCCACCTCGGACTAACTCCCCAAAATCAAAATATAGAAGTGGCCACTGAATCAATCCAAAATCAAAGTATAATATCGAAGAGGAGGGTCCGATCAGAGGAATGACCTCATTGGCCTGAGAATCGCTCCTGTTTTAGCCACCTTATGCCAACTCACGGGAGTCGGGTCCACGTATTTACCTTACAGGAAACGTCGCCACCACCTACTTCATTCTGGAATCTCCACCGCGTACACGGTTAGTCAAAGTGGTTTTCGGTATCGACAGAGAGTATGTCCATATCCGATCCCGGTCTCTTTGCCAACCCATCGTTATTATAACACCGCGGTCATTTAAAAATAGGTTATACTTTAAAAATCAGAATAAACATTCCATTTCATAACCATGAATACGATATCATTTCAAAACCCAAAACCATATTTTATCACTTATCCCAAATATAATTCTTTTCCAAAATCATAATGCTTTAACTTCATAACGTCTGAAAATCAAATATTTCAAAGCATAATATTTTGAAAATCATAATTTAAAACCATAACTTCTAAAAACTTGAATGGTTTGGACATTCAACGGTGTATGAATTAAATGGTTTAACTTAAATGTTACTTTGTAAAGAAAATAGTTCTCATGGCTTTACAAATACATTTCTTTATTAAAGTCTAAACCAAAATTTATATTATCTCTCTCAAGTTTCAAAACCACTTCAATTTATTTATATATACGTATATCCATTTTGAGTATCAATATTTCAAACTAAAGTCGGATTTTATGCTTTCAACAAATCAATTGTTCTATTAATTAGTCTTGAATATTCATATAAAATCCATAAATAATAAGACTTCAATTTCTAGTAATAAAATATATATATATTTCCCAATTCAAATTATACTAGAATATTCATTTCAATTTATTTTGGGAAAAATCGAATTATAAATATCATATCTTAAAATTTCCAAACTTAACATTTAAACATATGATATAAATTATTAAACTCCATTTTCTTAGTTTTCTTCCATTTTTAATAAAGATTTTTATACACCTTTTAATTTCAAAATTTTCAACTTCATATGTATATATATATGGAAGAAAAATATTTATACAATATAAAATTTAAGATTATTATAAACCGTATTCCATCCAAACCATAGAAATCACATAAAAATAGTTATATATAGACCGCGGTGCCTGTATAAAATTTTCTATCCTATGGTCAAGTGATACGGATATTTATCATTTCAATCCGCAATTTAAAAGATATAAAAATTTGCGGTTATATATCATTTCAAACCACAATCCCGAATGAAATGAAATATGCATGATAATTTGCAATTTAATGATATCCAATAAACATCCATTCATCAACATCATCCATAATCCAAATCGCAATCATCAATCAATATCAATCAATAACAATATTATTTTTGGTACTACATAACAGGTAATACTGGCAATTTTATTCAAATTAAATTTAACAACTATTAATCTACAGTCTATATTCAGTAATAAATTATATAACTGTTAACTAGCAGTTCATATACAAACAAATAAATTTTAACTGTAAATTTATACGCAATAAATTAATTAAATTAACAGTTAAATTAAATAAATGCAATTCAACAGATATGAATAAAATAAACATGCCAAATACTCATAAATAAATTTCTATTCATTTCTAAAATTAGTTTAACAAACATAAAAGCTTCTAGTAGTTGTGAGTGGGTTTAAACACTCACCTTTGGAATTTAAATCGAATTTAAATTCAATTTAAACTCAAAATTTTGACGGTCTTCAAATCCATCCAAACCAGCGTCAAAACGTCAGAAATTCCGATACGATCCCAGCAAAACAAACCGCGCGTGAATCCGAACTCGTATGCAAAAGTTATGGAAATTTGAAAAATGGAAAAATTCTGGTCCTGGGTCGACTTCGGGTTCGACTTCGGTGCGCCGCCTCAATTCCCCGGTGCTTGCTTGGAGTTTTCGCCAAAACGACCCGGAGCGACCCGAGTCATTTTCTTCCTGACCCGTAGTTGCTCTAGGGTTTTCTCCCCTGAAACCCGAAGCGCGACCAGAAGCTGCTGCAGATCCGATTTTTTTTTTTTTTTTTAAATTTGAATTTTTTTTTTTGAACTGACTGGATCTAGGGTTAGCACCCATTGAAGAAGAAGAGGAGCTTGAAGAAAGTATACGCTCAGATGAAAAGAAATTAGGTGGAGGTTAGGGCTTGTAGCTAGGTTTATATAGAGGGGTTAGAGATAGAGTAGATAGACCGTAGAATGAACGTGCGGAACAAACTATGGCCCAAAAAGCCCGCTATGCCTCCGGAACCGAATTTATTAAATCTACATATCCAAATAGGTAATTTAAAATATTCTGAACGCGATGGAAAAAGTTTCACGTCCAAATTTGATCGTATAAAGAAGTTATGCTGAAAACAAAATTTCCAAATTGATTCAAATTGATTTTAATTAAATTTGATTTCAAGGCGTTTGACGCCCGTACGATCAAACGACAAGTCCGATCGATACGAAACTTGAAACCCTATAATAATTCACCGATACGGATCCGATGAAACTGGTTTCATCGAAATCCGAGTCCGTGACAAAAAAAAGGCTATTTTTATATTCATTAAATAAATCAAAATAAATTACAAAAATCCAAATTTTATATTATATTCTAAAATTGTCCAAATTTTATTACTTATATAATTTAATCAATTTCAAATGATTTAACAAGCTTGGATGTGAATTAAAATTATAAGTATATCAATTTGCAGTGTTAATTTCTGCACTTTCCTATATTTAAGAATTATAAAATTAAATGCTCAAAACCCCGTATATTAGATTTTAACTTTTATATACTCATTCTTTATCCAAATAGGGATGCCACATACTTTGGTTCATGATTCACAATATTATTCTTAAAGTTCATTTTAAATTTCAGTAACGTAATATTTAACGTTAAATTCCCTTTATTTATGCAATAAGCGCAATTATTGAATTTGATACTCAAATTGATTTATAGATTCTGCTTTCAAAAAATCTATATCAACAATTTGGTCTAATTATAAATAGAATAAGTATTAACCTCATCTTATAGAATTAATTATTGCAATAAATCCAATTTACCATATCTTAAATCCAAATTAATAGATAAAGCTTGATTCCTTTATTAACTCCTTTGGTTTTCAATTAACCTTTTATGGTGAATATAAATTCCAATGTATAATTGAAACCTTATTTCCATTTGATTTCACTATTTCATTAAAAATCCTCATATTCCAGCTAAATTTCAACTAACGTATAAATTAGCTATTTCAATTTCATTTAATTGCGATTATCATACTATAGAAATTAAATTCCATTAAATAAATAAATAAATGTTGATTCCCATCTATTTACATTATATTACATTGGTACTTCTATTTACATCTTAGCTTTGTATAAATGTTTGAATGTAGAATCTTGTCTATTTCACGTATTAATTAAGCCTTAAAAATCAATTAATATTATATCCTTGGTCTAACCTCATTTTACCCATATTTATATTAATATATCCTTTGAATTAGGTAAATTACCATTGATTATCTACCTTAACTTATCAGACTCCACTAACGTAATGGTTAAATATTAATTCCGTTTGTAAAAAAAAAAACAATCCACAAGATTTGCATTTCACATTGCAAATGAATTCATAAATCTTGGCTTTCTTTTTCTTTGCTTCTTAAAGGCCAAATCAAACTACCCTATCATCACTAATTTATGGCAATTAATTGCAATTGATTCTCCATTAAACTACATAAGTTATCCAATTGAAACCTAAGTGAAACGTTTATTTATTTAAAAATCCTACTGTTTAAAAGAGTATATCATCTACGGTATAATTTACATTTGACCTGATTTCTCATATATTTCACACAACAGTGAATTCCAATTTCTACCAACATTATGTTTAATATAAATTGGAAATCCAAATCATTGGTATTTCACAACCTTATTGCGTACATTTACGTATAGTTACACTAAGTCCATACACTGATTCATGAATTCATTAATTAATACACAATTTGCCTTTGTTTTCTTATATTAAGTTTATTACCGTTTTTAAGTACATTCATTATCGAACAATATTCATAAAAAAAATTATCTACACTTATTGCATTGGTTTATTCAACGGTCGCCAAATGAAACAATCCTACTATTTATTTTAATATTAAATGAATCCCATTCTAGTAAATATTTTATTAATATTCACTAATTCAACATTTATTGGTTTCTTAACATTAAATTTTAACAAAGTGTGACAATTACATTATCCAAAACTATTGTCATAAAAATTAAATTGTTACATTAAATTTCAATTACTATAACAAATTACTACATTTTCTCAAATAAATCTTAAAGCCTTTTTTTTCTCTAAATCAGGTTAGAAATTATATTAATTTAACTCATTTAATATTATTAATTTAACGGGTCGTTACAATCTCCCCACTCAAAACTTTTCGTCCCCGAAAAGGAAAAAGAAGGGAGAAGGAAGAATAAAACATTACATCTTATTTCAAATATTAACTTATAAACAATAATTTACTAAATTAATTTCCTTAAATGAGATATGCCCGTTTTATAGTCATTATAACCTTTTATACTTAAATCATTAAAGTTTGGAAAATATTCAACAAAATTCTAAGTCCAAAATTTACGAAATTTTTTGGCAGAGTCTCCTTTGTACGGAGAGACTCTGGAGAAAATATAATATCAAAATATACAAATATATTACATATATTATCAAAATATTATCCCAACACGGGCAAAATTATAAAATAGTGCTTTAAACGTAATCCGAAAACGTACCTATTTGTCGGGCAATACGCTTATTATTAGGGAACCAGAGCAGTAGCAGTGGCTTCCATAGCCTGCATTTCACTTATAAAATCTAAAAGGTTAAATATTTATTTTAAAGTGAACTATTCAAGTGGATTCAATCATTAATCAACCAAACAATTCAACAACCATCAACCTTACAAACAACATACATACACACACAAAGCAATCATTTAATCCATCAAACAAATAGTTGTTTGGGTTCAAACTTGAAATTTGTATGAAATGAAATTAACTATCAAGTGCATCCTTTACTCAACAGTCTTAGATGGAACAAAGATAGATTATTTATTCATCCAACAACTTCAAGTTCCTTACCCCACAATCATAAATCAAACAGTACAATTCAAACCAACACCCAAATTTATTTATTATACATTTATCTCATGCTTCAATGGTTTGATTTTCTTTCTTTCATTTATGGAGTGATTTCTTTATTTCTTACAAATTTTCATTTTCCATTTATCACAAAATTCATTATATTTGTATTCCAATTTATTTACTAAAGTTTCTATCATCTATTTATACTACTTACCTTTACTTATAGTAAAATTTCCAATTTAACTTAAGTCTATACAATTAATTCTCATTAATAATAGCAAATTAATAGAATACCTTTATTACCTTACTCTTCACTTGTAAGATTTCCCTTTACATTTTCCTACTAACATTGCAACTTTTTATTATATGGTAAGTTATGTATGTTTTAAGAATGTAAGTGAAAATTTACAAGTTTCTTCTCCATTCCTTTAATTAATATATATTTGTTTTATAAATTACAATTTCGACTTACCTTTAATCTCATTCATTTATTTAATGTTGAAGTTTCCATTATATTTAATTACAGTAACCCTCTACTTACACTTAATTTATTAACCTTATAACTTGCATTCCTATAAGTGAAAGATTTTACTCATTCATTAACTATGGATTGCAGTCATTTATATTTTTCCTACTTTCCATTATATTAGAATAGGGGAAATTAAGGCGTACTTAAGTTAATAACCCTACAATCAAACTTTATAAATTAAGGAATTTCATTTTTTTTTTACTTTCTTAAGGTTAAAATCACCTATTAATAATACAACCTTTAATTTTAGTAAAATTCCAATCATCACTTAAGTTAATACCATTAAATTCTTATTTATAACAGTAATTTATTGAATACTTCATTATTTCCAAAAATTCTACTTGCATAATATTCTATTCCACTCTTAATTTACATTTCAACTTTTTATACTTGGTAAGTTATTTATGTTAAAGAAAATGCAAAAGAACTTATACAAGTTTAATCTCAATTCTTTTAATTCATTGATTTTCCAATAAATCTTTACCATTATTTATAATTTAAATTTTTAACTTCCTTTATACTTAGCATTAATTCTCTTACTTATTAGAGGTTTTCAATCCATTTATTACTTACTTTTTTTTATTCCACTAAAATTTAACAATTAATTAATGGAAAATTTTAGAATTAAATTCCGGGTCAGATTTCAATTTATTTTAAAAATAATAGATAAATGAGTTCTTACAACTTATATCTCAATTTATATTTAAAACAATTTAAAATTTTAGATAATTTCAAAATAAATCTGCAGTAAAATTTACTACAGTGGCCTTTCCCCTACGAAACTCGAAAATGAAAGTCGATGATGCGGCCGCCATCACCGAAATTATTTTCTAGCGACAGAGAGGAAAGTACAAAATTTATTTTCTCCAAAATCCTCTTTTAAAACAATTCTTCCGAATTATACTAAACATTTATATAAGAAATTACCTATAAAACAAATCATTATATTTCACAAATCCTTTGAAAGAAGATTTTCAAAAATCCCGGACTTAAGTTCTAAAATCTCCAATTTGATTTATTATAATTTCAACTTAGCTTCAATTGTTATAAATATTTTTATTTCCTACACCCAATCTATAGCAACCAAATATATATATATATATATATTTTTATAAAAATATTTTTATATATAGAAAATATAATAGGCAAAATTATTTCATTCACCTATATTAAAAACAAATATAATGTCGGTCTGTCCTATTAAGTGTTTAGAAATCCCTATTGATGTCATAGCGTCCTATGCATCAACCAGAATTTATAAATACAAAGCGGAACAGATTAACACAATATCAAAATCTTTATTAACACTAACAAATACGCTCTCTCATATATATACACTCAGCGACTCCCATAGGGTATTACTACCCTATTAACAAAGAGTCAAACCCCACAAAACCAAGGTTTATCGCTAAACCAAAGCTCTGATACCAACTGTAACATCCCGCCTTTTCGCACACTTTAAACCGACACACGTGCCAATTCAAAGCATACGCAAGGGCGGATTGTTATGGGGTAAATAAGAAAAAAAACAGAGAAGAAATAAAACAAAATAGAATCTCACAGCGGAAGGATAAAATATAATAATCAATATACAGTTCCTGATGACTGTTTACAAAATATTTATTTTACTTATACAATGAATATCAGAGTTACACATACCAATACAATCAATGCAGCGGAATTTTAGAGTGTGGTGCAATACTATAAATAATATAATACAGATTCTTCGTCTTCGTCCTCCAAAGCTAAAATCTTCGATCCTGAAACGCTCGGACTGACCCGAGAGAATTTGAAAAGACAAAAACACTCGAGTCAGACTAAAAGATCTTATGTGAGTTAAATTAACAGAAATAAATATGAGTACAGTAACTCAAGAGATGTTCGGGATTTACATCTCCTTAGGATCCGTTAAACTATTTACTATGTAGTATATTGCGCTATTATAATAGTGTCTATTTATAAAATAAACTTACTTTTTAATAGCGTTAAGGGGTTACCCATATAGCCCTTAACACAAATAATGCCAATAGTCTATACAGTACCGTAATACCTCCTGATCGGGAAGCTACCAGAGGATACTCCATAGGTACGACACAAATGGAAACTCGTAGTAAAGGCTCGGTATGGTAGGTGACACGGCACAACTAGGCAATGCCAGGGTAGATATACCAATTGCTATCCAGGCTGGTGGAAACGCGTAGCCGAAGTTACCGCCCACCTCGGACTAACTCCCCAAAATCAAAATATAGAAGTGGCCACTGAATCAATCCAAAATCAAAGTATAATATCGAAGAGGAGGGTCCGATCAGAGGAATGACCTCATTGGCCTGAGAATCGCTCCTGTTTTAGCCACCTTATGCCAACTCACGGGAGTCGGGTCCACGTATTTACCTTACAGGAAACGTCGCCACTACCTACTTCATTATGGAATCTCCACCGCGTACACGGTTAGTCAAAGTGGTTTTCGGTATCGACAAAGAGTATGTCCATATCCGATCCCGGTCTCTTTGCCAACCCATCGTTATTATAACACCGCGGTCATTTAAAAATAGGTTATACTTTAAAAATTAGAATAAACATTCCATTTCATAACCATGAATACGATATCATTTCAAAACCCAAAACCATATTTTATCACTTATCCCAAATATAATTCTTTTCCAAAATCATAATGCTTTAACTTCATAACGTCTGAAAATCAAATATTTTAAAGCATAATATTTTGAAAATCATAATTTAAAACCATAACTTCTAAAAACTTGAATGGTTTGGACATTCAACGGTGTATGAATTAAATGGTTTAACTTAAATGTTACTTTGTAAAGAAAATAGTTCTCATGGCTTTACAAATACATTTCTTTATTAAAGTCTAAACCAAAATTTATATTATCTCTCTCAAGTTCCAAAACCACTTCAATTTATTTATATATACGTATATCCATTTTGAGTATCAATATTTCAAACTAAAGTCGGATTTTATGCTTTCAACAAATCAATTGTTCTATTAATTAGTCTTGAATATTCATATAAAATCCATAAATAATAAGACTTCAATTTCTAGTAATAATATATATATATTTTTCCCAATTCAAATTATACTAGAATATTCATTTCAATTTATTTTGGGAAAAATCCAATTATAAATATCATATCTTAAAATTTCCAAACTTAACATTTAAACATATGATATAAATTATTAAACTCCATTTTCTTAGTTTTCTTCTATTTTTAATAAAGATTTTTATACACCTTTTAATTTTAAAATTTTCAACTTCATATGTATATATATATATGGAAGAAAAATATTTATACAATATAAAATTTAAGATTATTATAAACCGTATTCCATCCAAACCATAGAAATCACATAAAAATAGTTATATATAGACCGCGGTGCCTGTATAAAATTTTCTATCCTATGGTCAAGTGATACGGATATTTATCATTTCAATCCGCAATTTAAAAGATATAAAAATTTGCGGTTATATATCATTTCAAACCACAATCCCGAATGAAATGAAATATGCATGATAATTTGCAATTTAATGATATCCAATAAACATCCATTCATCAACATCATCTATAATCCAAATCGCAATCATCAATCAATATCGATCAATAACAATATTATTTTTGGTACTACATAACAGGTAATACTGGCAATTTTATTCAAATTAAATTTAACAGCTATTAATCTACAGTCTATATTCAGTAATAAATTATATAACTGTTAACTAGCAGTTCATATACAAACAAATAAATTTTAACTGTAAATTTATACGCAATAAATTAATTAAATTAACAGTTAAATTAAATAAATGCAATTCAACAGATATGAATAAAATAAACATGCCAAATACTCATAAATAAATTTCTATTCATTTCTAAAATTAGTTTAACAAACATAAAAGCTTCTAGTAGTTGTGAGTGGGTTTAAACACTCACCTTTGGAATTTAAATCGAATTTAAATTCAATTTAAACTCAAAATTTTGACGGTCTCCAAATCCATCCAAACCAGCGTCAAAACGTCAGAAATTCCGATACGATCCCAGCAAAACAAACCGCGCGTGAATCCGAACTCGTATGCAAAAGTTATGGAAATTTGAAAAATGGAAAAATTCTGGTCCTGGGTCGACTTCGGGTTCGACTTCGGTGCGCCGCCTCAATTCCCCGGTGCTTGCTTGGAGTTTTCGCCAAAACGATCCGGAGCGACCCGAGTCATTTTCTTCCTGACCCGAAGTTGCTCTAGGGTTTTCTCCCCTGAAACCCGAAGCGCGACCAGAAGCTGCTGCAGATCCGATTTTTTTTTTTTTTTTTTTTTTAAATTTGAATTTTTTTTTTTTGAACTGACTGGATCTAGGGTTAACACCCATTGAAGAAGAAGAGGAGCTTGAAGAAAGTATACGCTCAGATGAAAAGAAATTAGGTGGAGGCTAGGGCTTGTAGCTAGGTTTATATAGAGTGGTTAGAGATAGAGTAGATAGACCGTAGAATGAACGTGCGGAACAAACTATGGCCCAAAAAGCCCGCTATGCCTCCGGAACCGAATTTATTAAATCTATATATCCAAATAGGTAATTTAAAATATTCTGAACGCGATGGAAAAAGTTTCACGTCCAAATTTGATCGTATGAAGAAGTTATGCTGAAAACAAAATTTCCAAATTGATTCAAATTGATTTTAATTAAATTTGATTTCAAGGCGTTTCACGCCCGTACGATCAAACGACAAGTCCGATCGATACGAAACTTGAAACCCTATAATAATTCACCGATACGGATCCGATGAAACTAGTTTCATCGAAATCCGAGTCCGTGACAAAAAAAAGGCTATTTTATATTCATTAAATAAATCAAAATAAATTACAAAAATCCAAATTTTATATTATATTCTAAAATTGTCCAAATTTTATTACTTATATAATTTAATCAATTTCAAATGATTTAACAAGCTTGGATGTGAATTAAAATTATAAGTATATCAATTTGCAGTGTTAATTTCTGCACTTTCCTATATTTAAGAATTATAAAATTAAATGCTCAAAACCCCGTATATTAGATTTTAACTTTTATATACTCATTCTTTATCCAAATAGGGATGCCACATACTTTGGTTCATGATTCACAATATTATTCTTAAAGTTCATTTTAAATTTCAGTAACGTAATATTTAACGTTAAATTCCCTTTATTTATGCAATAAGCGCAATTATTGAATTTGATACTCAAATTGATTTATAGATTCTGCTTTCAAAAAATCTATATCAACAATTTGGTCTAATTATAAATAGAATAAGTATTAACCTCATCTTATAGAATTAATTATTGCAATAAATCCAATTTACCATATCTTAAATCCAAATTAATAGATAAAGCTTGATTCCTTTATTAACTCCTTTGGTTTTCAATTAACCTTTTATGGTGAATATAAATTCCAATGTATAATTGAAACCTTATTTCCATTTGATTTCACTATTTCATTAAAAATCCTCATATTCCAGCTAAATTTCAACTAACGTATAAATTAGCTATTTCAATTTCATTTAATTGCGATTATCATACTATAGAAATTAAATTCCATTAAATAAATAAATAAATGTTGATTCCCATCTATTTACATTATATTACATTGGTACTTCTATTTACAACTTAGCTTTGTATAAATGTTTGAATGTAGAATCTTGTCTATTTCACGTATTAATTAAGCCTTAAAAATCAATTAATATTATATCCTTGGTCTAACCTCATTTTACCCATATTTATATTAATATATCCTTTGAATTAGGTAAATTACCATTGATTATCTACCTTAACTTATCAGACTCCACTAACGTAATGGTTAAATATTAATTCCGTTTGTAAAAAAAAACAATCCACAAGATTTGCATTTCACATTGCAAATGAATTCATAAATCTTGGCTTTCTTTTTCTTTGCTTCTTAAAGGCCAAATCAAACTACCCTATCATCACTAATTTATGGCAATTAATTGCAATTGATTCTCAATTAAACTACATAAGTTATCCAATTGAAACCTAAGTGAAACGTTTATTTATTTAAAAATCCTACTGTTTAAAAGAGTATATCATCTACGGTATAATTTACATTTGACCTGATTTCTCATATATTTCACACAACAGTGAATTCCAATTTCTACCAACATTATGTTTAATATAAATTGGAAATCCAAATCATTGGTATTTCACAACCTTATTGCGTACATTTACGTATAGTTACACTAAGTCCATACACTGATTCATGAATTCATTAATTAATACACAATTTGCCTTTGTTTTCTTATATTAAGTTTATTACCGTTTTTAAGTACATTCATTATCGAACAATATTCAAAAAAAAATTTATCTACACTTATTGTATTGGTTTATTCAACGGTCACCAAATGAAACAATCCTACTATTTATTTTAATATTAAATGAATCCCATTCTAGTAAATATTTTATTAATATTCACTAATTCAACATTTATTAGTTTCTTAACATTAACTTTTAACAAAGTGTGACAATTACATTATCCAAAACTATTGTCATAAAAATTAAATTGTTACATTAAATTCCAATTACTATAACAAATTACTACATTTTCTCAAATAAATCTTAAAGCCTTTTTTTTTTCTAAATCAGGTTAGAAATTATATTAATTTAACTCATTTAATATTATTAATTTAACGGGTCGTTACAAAGATTTAATACTGTTATTATTTATTATATTTATTATGCTGCATCATGTTATTTCGACGCATTATTTATAAATTTCTGTTGTATATAACTCTGATCTATATTATAAAAGTACAATCAAATGTTATTTGTAAACAGCTTCATGAACTGTTTATTTGATAATTATATTGTGTCATTCCGCTGTGAGATTCTGTATTTGTTTTTCTTTTTTTCCCTGTTTTTTCTTATTTACCCCATACCAATCCTCCCTTTTGAATGGTTTGAGTTTGACATGTGAGGTTTATTGTCGATTTAAACTGCCCAAAAAGGTGGGTCGTTACGTCAATCTTTTAAAATAAATCAATTTCCAAAAATTTAAATCATATTTTGATTATAACTTCAAAATCTCAACTTCGATTATTTAAACAATTTCGATTGCCAAATTTAAATTTCAACATTCAGGGCTCATGTTCGAAAATAATTTGATTTCTCTAAAATTGATTTTTATTTCTATTAAATCAAAATCATTTAATTAAATTTCAAATCAAAATTTTTAAAATCATTTCATTTAACCAATCCGATGTCCGTATATAATTGTCTTTCCTATGACCAAGTGATCAGTTATTTCGATTTAATTTCAGGGATGGATATATATCATTTCAATTCAAATCATAGTGTCATAGGTATATACCATTTCGACCTATTTCTTTATTTATTCGAAATAATTTAGTTTACAGTTATATACTGTAAATAATATACAGGGTGACAATAGGATATATCAGAATAAATAAACATCCAAATCATCCAAAATATCAACCACCAGCATCCATCGTAATCAATCATCCAAATAGTCAATATAATTCACAACACTTTCATAGGTATTAAAATTGGGTGACTTTTACTAGCAACTAAATTCCTATTTCAAATTTAACTGTAAATTTTGATTTTTAACCGTTAATTCATTGACAGTTTAGATGACAATTAAATTTATCAAACAACAATCAATAAATTTATATCATTTCACAGTTTCGAATTTAACTAGCATAAAACTATTCTTGTACGTTGTGAGCGTTGTGAAACACTCACCTTGAGTTTTCAATTTTAAACCAAATCGAACAACGATTTAGCCTAAAATTTTAGTTATTTCCAAACGTTTCCATATTGACTCTATAGTGTTCATCGCCACGATTCCAATGCCTCTTGTTTCATTCAATTCTGACAATGTATGGAAAAGGTATACACTTTTAAAGATTACACGATTCTATAGTATAAATAATTTAAAAAATTTAATTTACTTTTTTTTCTTTTGATTAAATCTGGTCATAGGTTCAGATCCAACACCCATGTCCTTTTCTTCCATCGCATCTTCTCGTTCGTCCCAATAAAAACTGAAACCATCATGCACGAACTCTTCACAACCACCGCTCCCACCGTGATGATCGTTATGATGATCAGCAACCTCCCACACGAGCGCCTCACTCCACTTTGCCACCGCCTGAAGTCACTCGACACTCGGGCACCCACAACACTCGAAAAACCCACCGAAACACGCGACGAACGCGACCCCTTTCACCTTCAATCGACGACGATAATATAAACCCACTGTTGGATTTGATGAGCTCGCAATGCTCTACAACTTTCTAGTTGAAAGTTTTCGCTGAAAGCTGATGAATGGAGAGGAAACGAGGAGAAGATGGTGTTGAATTTCGACCATTAATTATGATGGAGGCGCGGCTGCGAAAACAGTAGGTTTTACTGTGCGTATGCGTGTATTTATAAGTGTAAACATATTATTTTAATATTATTTTCAACTTTATTCGGACGAACTCCAAACGAAGCGCGCTACCTGGTATTTATAATGTTATACACCTATTTCGAATGCAATGGAAAAGGTTTCGAGTCTTAATTCGCTTGTATGGAAAAGATAGCTTTTTGAATCGAATTAAAATATTAAATTTTCGATATTAAATTCAATGCGTTTCTATTCCGTCGACTAAACGATAGCTCCAAACGCTACGAAATTTGAAATTTGATAATAATACATTATAACGGATCCAATGGACTAGTTTCGTTGAATTACAAGATTGTGCCTCGGATCGCTATTTTTACGTCTCGATTATAATATAAAATTTCCAATTTCTAATTATTCACTTTTAACTCCAATTTTAAATGTTAACAATCTTCATTGTTGTATAAATAAAATTTACATCAACTTTTGATATCATTTTCAATCATATTAAATCCAGAATCCAATTTTTCGAATAAATCTTCAATATTAAATTTAAACAGATTAGTTGTTGAACTTTCAACAAATAGCAATATTAGATTTTTAATGAATTTTATTATCAATCAATTACTTTATTTACATCTAATGAATTCAACAATTATTATTTAATCCAACTATTGATTATAAACATAATCAATACGTAGCATCATCTTTCAATACTTGTTATTGTAATGATTCGGAATTTTCGATCCCGAAGATTCCAAACATTTAGGAAAAGAAGAAAAGAGATAGAAGAAGAAACAGAAAAGAAACACAAAATCTCACATTCGCAATGGATCAAAATATAATATCAAATAAATAACAGTTATACAAGGAAGAAAAAACTGTATCAGTTAAATTACATATAATACATCAGAGTTACTACATTACACAAACACTGGACAGTTAAAATCACATGTCCTAGATATACAACATATTACAGCGGAAACACTCCATACGTTCCCGTTATCCAGCTCGCCTTTTGAGCTCCAGAACGTCCTTACCTGAAAATCTGTAATACTCGGTCTGAACCGAGCATTACATCAAAGTAACACCCGGGTCAGGCTGGAAACTAGCGTGAGTAAACTCATTTAACAAGAAATACCAATGCATACAACTTTTTAAAACCCGGGTAACTCGTATCTTATCACGAGTTCTTAACTTGCTATAATCAAAATTTATTTCACACACAATCCTTTAAGTACCATTACATAATTTAAATGGTCCAGTTTACTTAAATTATTCCATTCTAGTCTATTGATTTCACAAACCAAATCTACAAAAAAATTATTATAGATTCCAAATCGAAGTGGTTTTGGGTATTTACTGATGCCCGACCCCGGTTTCTTCGAATCCAAAATTATCTTAACCCAAGTTATCTAAGTGAAATACAATTCAAATTTTGAATACAGGGTGTCATCTTTACACAGTAATTCATCATCGATAGATAACCACATTATCGTAGTTCCAACCAACATATCACATCACATAGCATCAAAGATCACATATCAGAGATACCAACCAATTCAAGGTATTCAATATAATTAATCATTCATAAGCAAGATTAATTGGTTGTTAAATTTCCAATTAGATCAATTTAATCTCCAAATAAATTAAAGCAATTACCTTTAAATCCAGCTTACCTATAATAACAAATCATTTTAATTAATTAATTAATGAAATTACCAATCAGCCTTAAATTTAACATTAATTAATTATACTGCAGTTAATTATCCTTTATTTACTCTCATTACTTAATTATATCATAATTAATCACATTTAAGTAAATACCCTTTTTATTTAATTAAGTAATTCACTATCCTTTTATTACTTTCATTAACCCTTAATTAATTACACCAAGTAATTAATTCTTAATTACTTCCATTAAGTAATTATTCTCTATTTACTTCTCTTAAGTAATTTCTGTTTAAGTAATTATCCATTAATTACTTATGCTAAGTAATTATACTTTAGTCCATTTCACAAGTGATTATTCTTAATTAATTTAATCTCATAAATAAATTAGTTAACCAGATTAAATTAATTATTTAATCTAAATTACTCAACCTTAATTATTTGAAAGATAAGTCATTTATCTTAATCACTATCTTAACCATCATCAAAATTTAATAAACTTTGAAATTAATTTAACTTGCAAATTAACATACATCCTTAAGTTTAATTGATGATAAACATTTAATCTTCTCAATTAGTACTTAACTATTATTATTAGTTAAGTTTTAATTAAACCAAGATTTAACTTAATATAAGTTAAAATGAATTACAAATCTTTTACTTAACCATTCATTTAAATAAACCGATATTGTTTTAAAGAAATGGCTTAAGGAAAAAAATTAGTTTAAACCTGAATTTTGTTTTTAACATAAAATTTGATGATCACCTTTACCCATAATTTATTTAATTATTGGTTTTGAAATCGCATACATCGTCTCTTTGAAAACTTGCTTAATTACTTAGCTATATAAATAACAACAGGATTCGTCTTATTTGAAAAACTCGAGCACAAACTAGGATTCCCATACAAACACTCGAGACACATCAGCCTTCACTTCTCTCGGTTACGCACTCGAATGACTCGAGCTCGGCACCGAGTCAAGACCTTGTTTCCCCAATACACTCCATCTTCTTCTTCCTTCAATAACGCAAAAACACAGGCTCAAAAGAAAACTGGTTCCTGTACATTGAAGACATGCACGTGCACATGGCATTAACGATTCTCCGATCACCGCCAATCCCTTCTCCAGTTCATCGACGTAACCCTCGTGCTTCTCGACCTAACGAAAAACTCTTGACGATGTTAGAACCCCAAAGTCGACCTTTTTCTCCACGAGAAAGAAATCCCCTTTCATTAACCACCTTGCACCACCGCTACCAGTCACCAGGACCCACCATCTTCCGTCTGAAGCTTCACCCAGCACCTCTCTAACTTTTCCCCCTTTCCGGTCTCACTCGACGACATCCAGCCTCCCAAATCTGCCACGAATTTCCTTTACCCAAAACACGACCTAAACCCTATTCTAGCCTCGCCGCATCACCAAGAAGGTCTTGAAATCAAACCCTTATTTTTCCCATGACCACCGATCCACGACCTTCCTCCAGCCATGACCCCGCCGTCCATAACCCACGAAATCGCCAGAATTTGATCAAACATCAATTACTGATCCACTCGAAATATCACAATATATACCAATTTGAAAATCTAGAGATTTTATCAAAATTCCTCATCTTCGAAAACAAATCAAACTATAAAGTCAAAACACAATTTAAACTATCGAATTTCAGATTTAATTTAATTTTCACAGTAATTTCTTGTTTTTGAGATAATTTCCTAATAAATTCATTGTAAAACATTTTAAAAAATAAGATATCATGATTTCAATCAAAGTTTCTTCAATCATTTATACCTGAAAGTATTTGAATGACGAGTTAAGAATTTTTGAAAGGGGTATGATGGTCTGGAATTCAAGAACAGAGAGCAGGAGTTCTTTACACAGTCATGCACACATATAACACAACAAATCCAAAACTTAAATCAGGCAACACATTAATACAACCATGCAAAACATGTTTGAATTATTTCTACGTTTTATTGTTGCATGTACTAGTTTTATACATATTTGAATTTTAAAAATTTATGTTTACTCACAGGCTATGGAACAGAGGACAGAGCTGCACTTGATTAGATCAGATCTTCCTGAATTGATTTTGAGTAGGATTGATTCTTTGCATAGCTTTGCTCAGGTTTGAAGCTTGAAAACTGATCTGGGTTTGAATGCTCTGATCTTTACTTGATTCAGTTGTTTAAATTTCCAGTTTTGATCAAAACTTAGCTTCTTTGATGTTGAACTAAAATATTATCGTGCTTTAAACTTACTTTTAGACTTGATCTTGTTGCTTCGATTTAATTTGAACTTGATTTTCAACTGAAACTTAAATTTTATTTTCTGGTTTTTAGTTTCTTTCCAGGTTTTGGTTTGAGTAAAAGTTTTTGAAAATGAAAGATAGAAGATGTAGGGATGTATTTATAACCTTGAATTAATTTTATTTATTACTTTTGAAAATAAAAAGACAAAATGACACTTGTTTAAATTGCTAGCCAATTTACTCACAAATGTTAATACATAATCTAATTATCTTACACTTGTTAAAGCATATTACATAATTTACACTTGTCTTTTATTCATGCACTAATTCAATTTTTAAATGTTAATAAAATTTTCATATTATATTTATCTTAGGTTTATAATATTACACTTGTTTAAATGTATGCTAAAATATTTCTAAATATACATGTATTAATGATTTTAATATGTTTTTGATAATATTTTATATTATATCCATTATTTAGTTTTGTATATAAATTATATGTTTATGTCTTATATTTATATCAATACCCTTTCCAGTATTTATACATATATTCATACATTGGTTTATTGCTAAATTAAATTTATATTAATTTGTAATTTGACATTATAATAGAAAACATATTCATTTGTTTTGAAAATATAAATTTTGTCGAATTAAATAATTATAAAAGAAGATCATTAAGCTGATATTGTCAATTATATCAGTAGATTATTAAATAAATATTTATCCAGATATAAATATTTATTAATAGATTTATCAGGTTAATTTGTTCAATCAATAAATCATTGTTTTAATAAATTTAATCCTGTTAATTCTAAATTAACAGCTGTCCACAAATCTGGGTTATCACAGTTATTACTTAAATCTTCGAAATTAGTTTATTTCAAAATTTTATTCAAGTTAGTATCCAATAAATTACATTGAAAATCATTAAATTTTTATTTTTAACTATTTTATTTAGTAATTACATTAAATTTAATAATTTAAAATAGCTAAAAATACGGGTCTTTACAAGCATGGAGTTGGAAGCCGCTACTGGAGGATTTGATGTGGAAGCAACCGCTATCGCAGCAGAGATCCACTTAGAGCATCTATGAGATTCCATTGGATACTAAAAGCTTGGAGGACAAGTGTAACAACCTTCATTTTAAGGGCATTATATTTAAATTACTAATTTAAATATTAAATTATTCATTAACCGAAGGTCCAAAAATCAGATTTTTCAAATATGGTTGAATTAGAATTGGAGATTACTTTTATTGTGTCTAGATTGAAGTTGCGAACAAAAATGAGTATAAATATTGTTATATTATGAGTCGTGGTATTTTTATGATTTACGTACTATTATTCATATTCAATAAACATACGTGCATGGTGAGGTCCTGTGGGATCTCGACTGTAACGACCCGGAATTTTCGAACCCGAAAATTCCAGATAGTTATGAAAAAAGAAGAAAGAGATAGAAGAAGAAGAACAAAAACAAAAACATCTCACATTCGCAGCGGACAAAATATAATAATAAATAATAACAATTTACAAAAGCATTCTGTCGATTACATTTAAATACATTATAGTTACACATTTATACAGACACTGGATATACAATTATTATGCCTCAGATCTACAATAATATAATTACAGCGAAAATATTCTATACGTTCTTGCCATCCAGCTCGCCTCCTGAGCTCCCGAACGTACCTACCTGAAAATCTGTAATACTTGGTCTGACCCGAGCATTACACCAAAGTAACACCCGGGTCAGGCTGGAAACCAGCATGAGTAAACCCATCTAACATGGAATGTAAAGCATACAACTTATATATATAACCCGGGGGTAACTCAAAGCAAATCACAAAGCCACAATTTATTATAGACATCACTTATTTCTCACATCCATATTTTTTTAGTACCAAAATTTGGATTTAAATAGTTCAATTCCTTTAAATCACTTCATTCCAGCCTATAGATTTCATATATCAATCTATAAAAATACGAAGTGGTTTCGGGTATTTTCTAATACCCGATCCCGGTCTCTTCGAGGCTCAAGTCATCCTAACTCAAGTTATCCAAATGAATTACACAACATTTCATATCAGAGATATCAATTCATTCAAAGCATTCAATACCATTCAATCATTCATAAGCAAAGCTTAATCACATACAAATTTAGTTTAATTAATCCTGATTGAATTACTAACCTCAACCACTTAGATTTCTTCATTTAACATTAATTAATTTCCAATAAATTAATCAATCATCCCTTCATTTTTCCTCTTAATTAATCACCCTGGATTAATTATCTTTCAGTTATATTCAAGTAATTATTTTAATTAATTTCACGATATTAACTCTTCTTAACCAAAATCAATAAGTAATCTTAATTACTTCATGAATTATTTAACTATTTTAATTACATTAATTCTTAATTACTTATATTAATTAACTTCTCATAAGTCACTTATTACTGATTAATTCATCTTAATAAATCAATATTTAATTACATCGTTATTTATATAAATTAATGATTTCCAATTATATTTAATTCTCTAATCTAAATTAATTACTTTAATTCAACTACAATATTAATCATTCTCGATTAATCTCAACCTATAATTAACTATCTTTTTACTTACTTCATTAAATAAATTAATTACTCTTTAATTAACTATCTTAATTAACCTCTTGATTAATTTCACAAAGTAATATTATATTTTATTAATTACATTAAGTAATTACCTATCAAACCATCCATTGATTTTTCTAAATTAATTAAACTTAATTAATTAACTTAAACATTATTAATTCAAACCCTAATTACTAAATTAATCAACCTAAATCATTAATTAATTGAATTAATTCATTATCCATTTTAATTACCCTACTAATCTAATGAATCACAAATCATTAAGCCCTTATCAGCATTAAAATGAAAACAATTCCTTATTTACGACTTAGGTTTAAATAATTTAAAACCCAAATACTTCGAGTCAAACCACAATTAACTCGAGAACCAACCAAAACCAAAGTCACATCATCATCAGTGCACATCCAATCAATTTAATCATTCAACCAACTATTTAAATTTAACCATTTAAATTCCAATAAAAATCCAACAGAGTGAGATTTACTCACCTTTTATTTTGCTGTTTGCAATCCATTCCAGACTGGCTTGTTTCCATGGTTTAGACCTTGTATAATATTATATAATTTATTAATATTTGAAACAAGCGGACGATAAATTTCCATTTATTAACTAAATTAATGATTTAATTTTAAACTAGAAATTTTCCTCTTGAAACTACTTATACGTTTATAAAAATAATTTATAGACTTCAAAATCTAACCTTTATAAATTCTCTTATATTCGAAATTCGTATTCATATATATATATATATATATATATATATATATAACAAATTGCCTTTACATATACTTTACTGCAAATGAGTTTATAAATTATTTTTTATAAACAACATAAATATTTCTGCTGTTCTTCCTTTTTTCTCTCTTCAAATTCGAATAAATAAGAAAAAGAAGCCATTCCCTAAAGAAATCGCAAACTGCAGATGTCAATCCATCGAACACAAGTCGATACCCTAGCCTCGCCGATCTCTGTGCCTTTGCCGTGACCCATTCGATGCCATCGCGACCTCCGCGAATTGCTCGCGCCTTGCGCGACTCGCCCCAGATCGCCGTCAATTTTTCTCCCTCGCGCACGCGCGCGATTTCCTGACGAGTCCAGCTTGTCGTTGATCGAACGTGGCTTCGACTCCTCCATCACCACGACCTCTCCCTAACGTCGGCACGCCGATGCCTCCACAACCCTAATTTCAACCTCGCGTTTCCTAAAAATTACCGCGAACCCTAGCTCGCGCGCGACCGCATCTCTTCCCCTCCCCCCCGAGTTCGAGTCGAACTCGACTGCCCCCTTTTTTTGGGAAAAAAAACCGCTATGGGTTATGATTCAATCGCCATTTTGTTTTTGAAATTTCGATTTTGTTTTTTTTAATGTTCGATTTACTGTTGAAAGTTAGAGAGGGGATGAGAATAGGATATAGGGTTGTGGAAGCTTCTTGAGTACGCGTGAATATTAAATAATTAAATATCGAAATATCTCGTGTTGCATAACGCGAAATCCCGAGCCCCAAATCAGACATGCTGATAGACGTTTATAAGGTTTTACCCGCATTCCGAACATAATGGAACATGTTTCGGAGGCTAATTTGATCGCATGTGCGAGTTACAAAAGAAAACGATCAAATTTCAATTAAATCGATTAATATAATTTCTAAGCGTTTCGAGCTGCCAGAGTCAAATGACAACTCCGATTGCTATGAAAATTGAAATCCGATAATAACTAACTATTACGGATCCAATGGAACTGGTTTCGTCGAATTCCGAGACTGTGCCTCGGAAGGCAATTTTTAAATTCAGTTTAAACGATAAAATTTCCAATAGTTAACAAAACATTTTCAAATTCAATTTCAACACTTTCACTACCCTCAGTGCTATCAATAAAATTCTATAAGCCTTCAAATTATTTTTAACAGGCTTAAAATTCCAGATTTAACGTTTTACCCAATTTCAAATTATATAATTCAATATTTAAACTATATAATTCAATAATTTAATTATCAAGTAAATATTGATATTTGGAATTCAAGTTAAAATTAACTTTTAAATATTCAAAATCAATTAATTATTCCAATTTAAATTGTTAAAAATTCCGGGTCGTCACATTCCTCCCCCCTTAAAAGAATTTCGTCCCCGAAATTATTTGTTAGGAAGAATGGTCCAATACCCGTTTACCTTTTCCCAAAACACAATTCAACGTCCTACCAACTATCTTTTATTAAAGACCCCTTATCGTTCTTACTAACTTCCCAAACTCTCCCATAGTTTCCAAACAATACCCTTTTTTTCAAAATTTCAAATTTCAATTTAAAACCAAATTTTAAATTATCAAATTTTTCTAACTCCCTAAATTTCCGGAAAATTTTGTCAGCGTCTCCTTTGCGCGGCTAGCTCGGTACAACTACAAAAGGCCTCTACGGGCTCCCAAATTCCAAAAAGAAACAGAAAGCCAAGTGGCTAGATCAAAAAACCGAATCCAATTTCATACAGAAATTTAAATACATACCTTTTAGTCGGGCAATTCAAATTTATCTTCTGAAATCAAAACCAATTTTTTTCCCCTTATAATACCTGCATATGTTACTTAGCAACAATATTCAATCGTAACCTTTCAAGTCATTTTATACATTTCCTTATAGAAGTTTTCACATTTACTTCTATTCAAATTAGTTTTCCCCGTTTTCATATGAATTCAATTTATTTTCAATTTTGAATATTGAATTTTATCTTTCATTTATAACCGATTCATATTAGTTTCATCTACTAATTTACTTTAATTTCCAATTTGAAATCGTTTTGTCATCAACAAAATTTTCCAAAATTTTCAAAAATTTTCTAACTCCCAAAATTTAAAAAAAAATTTGGCAGGGTCTCCTTTGTACGGATGAGCTTTTGCAATTTGACAAGTGATATAAATATATATACATCGACCCATCCGGTCGGAAAAGCAAAAACAGTTCATATTTCCTATTTTTGTTGCGTAGGCGTACCTTTATTTAGCATTTAAGCAAGCAGCTTATTTATTTTAGCAATTAGTGCAACCAAATCCAGCCAAACGGCTTTCCGGTACATGTACTTACTCAATTTAAATATGTAAGTGCAATATATAGAAAACTTATTTGCATTCCACTTACTTTCAATAACTAAACACATGCATTACATAAAAACAAGCACCAAACGCTTCCCATAAACTTTTTATATGATTTAAAGCTAATTCAATTGCTTTCAACCAATTCATATGCTGTTTCATTTAAATTTTACTGGTTCACAACTCAATTTCTTATATTCAATTTATTTTTAATCCGAACAAGCTCATATTTACTTCAAATGATTCAAAAATCAATTTATTAAATCTCTATTAATTTATAGAATTTTAATTACTTTTATTTACGTCAAACGACAACTATTTATATGTAAATTCGGCGATATCCGCTTAATTTAGTATTCATTTAGTTTATAACTAATTTAAATTAATTTTAACTCATTCTGTATGTAATTCCATTTCAAATTTATTCACCAACCATACATATGCATTTCATTTCATCTCCGCATCGTTTCCATTTTAAAACTATTCCCTTGAGCTTGAGAATACTCATTTCTTATATTAATATCCATTTTCCAGATAAATTTTAACCCAAATCCTTATTTAATGGTCTACTATTCTCACTCAAAACCAAGCTTTTATTTAAGTAATTTTGCTTCAAATTAATTCGCCTCATAACTTAAGTCCATTTTGACAATCCAATTCCAATTAAAACTTTGATTCAATTTTTATTCATCAGACTTCATCCATTTATTATTTAATCCCATTAACCCATTTTATTTTTTTAACTCATTTACTTAATTCATTTGCGAATTTATTTTATTTGTAATTTAAACCATCACTATTTTGATCCAACTCCATTTTATTTTTTTATTTTTACAACATCTCTTCTTATTTAATTTATTATCAAATCCAACTCGAATTCTATTTACAATTTGAATTCATTTCCAAACTCCATTATTACTTACAATCCATTTATTTAACCGGGTTAAATTCTATTAATATATTCTGTCAAATAATTAATTTAGCTGATTAGCTTACTTCCAACTTTTAATTCAATATTCGATTTTATTTCAAAAAAATCACTTCATTAAATTTTCCTGAGTTAAATTTTATTTATAGTTCCAGTTTGGATTTCTTTCATTTTCCAAAATTCCAACATTTTTATTTTAAAATTTTAGAAATTCTTTTAAATTCACATCATACTATTAAAATAGCCTTTTATAAAAAAAATACTTCTTATAACTCGATGTCTCAACCAGTCCATCCTCGTTCTCACAGAAATTCAGTCATACGTTGATCATGCGTAGGACTGAAAATCTATGAGTAATTGGTAAACCCGTTTTCAACATCCAGCGAAAATACTTGGAAAATAATTTTATTGAAAATATAGAAAACAGTTTTTGAAAATAGAGGAAATATCTTTGGTGAGGATGCTTTGGAAATCATCACTCCCATCCATGGTCGCAGTTACATCCTGGGTTACGTTGCCATCGCGGCAAAAGTCCATGTAACTGTAGGCACTCCGGGCCCCTTGATTACGCCAGGTAACCCACAACAGATCGCAGTTACATTCAAGGGTTACGTTGCCATCGCAGCAAAAGTCCATGTAACTGTTGGCTCTCAGCGGCACATACGATTTTCGCTATCAAAATAAAACTTCTCCACTCCTACATAGGTCGCAGTCTACCGATATAAAATCAAACGCAGACTGTTGGCTCTCAGCGGCACACACGACTTTCGCTATGTTACCATAGGTCGCAGTCTACCGATATAAAATCAAACGCAGACTGTTGGCTCTCAACGACACACACGACTTTCGCTATGGTATACTCTACTCATAATCCTCAGGAAGTAGTTTTGTCCGGACTCCTCACAGGATCAACTTTAGGACCCCCCTTGGGGCTCAAGGCAGCACCACCCGGTGGCACTCCTGAGAAGTTCATTTCAAGGGAGCGCCTTTTTCCTTAGAGCCATCATCAAAACACTTTATACTATACACATATAGTATCTTTCAAAACATACACCTAGTATGATCTCATACAAGGCTCCTTTACACAAAATCGATTATCCCAAAATCGATAATTCTTAAACTAGGCATTCCAAATACCAATATTGATTTTACCCAAAAATCAAAAGCCTTTCTAAATCCAAAGGTTCCCAAAACCTTTTCCAAAATCCTCATAAGATTATTTTATATATATATATATTCAGATATATATAACTTAAAAACTTTGGATCTTTTCAAAATTGTATAAAACTCCTTTTATACTTCAAACATTTTCAAGAATCCTTTTCTTCCAGCAATAGATTCATCAAGGGAAGATTTATCTTATATAACAAAGATATATAGCTTTGTTTATTCAAAACAAATATTCAAAATTTGATTACTCTTTCCAATATCAATTTCATTCAAAACTGTACGATGTACACTTATCATCCGTATGCTATATCAATCTGACCGCTCACTCGATCCCACAATTTTACTTCCGAACTTGTATCGTCCATCCGACTTCCTAGTGCGGGCACAGATCTGGTTTTCTTGATTAGAAACCGTCATTCTCCTTGCATAGCCATAACCATGATAGAGAATATCCAGAACCAGTCAACAATCCATATCCAGGTTCGCCTTCGAAAATCGAGTGAAAAATCCCAACTCGGATCGATATAACTATCTCGAAATTCTATGCTCGAATCTGGATCAAATCACTATGCGAATAGAATAATATACGTACATCCTACGTATTTATTTCCATAGATTATCAGCCAAATCAATTTCCTTTCTGTTCACATTTCCTTTAATTCCTATTCACTTATTTACAATTGCCTTAATTCTCATTTGGATCATATCTTCAATCCCTATCTCAATTGGTTATTTAATCAATAACAGTTTGAACTCCGACCAGTTTATATTTAGAAAATAGCTTGAAATTTTCAAAAGCAGATAAGTAGTTGAAAAATAATTATTAGTTTGCAAAATAGTTGTAAAATAGTTAACTAATCGTAAAATAGTTAAATAGTTATAGAAATTTTTAGATAATTACAAAATAGTTGTAAAATAGTAATTAATTTGTAACATAGTTGAAAAATAGTAATCAGTTTATAAAACAATTGAAAATTTGCTTAATAGTTCCAAAAATAATTGTAAAATAAATAATTTGGCTTTTAAAAAGAAAGATTGAATATATTAAATAGCTTGGAAAAATAAGTTTATATTAACACAATTTATAGTGAAAATAGTCCAGAGTCAAAACTGTTCACTTTCCTATCAATTCAATCTAAATTTCCATTTAAATTGACCCAATCCCAATTTAAATAACTCCAATTTCCATTGGACTTGATTTATTCCCAATTCAAGTTGAATAAATTCTGATTTCCTTCCCAATCCAAATCAAATTCCATTTGATTTTTAATCTTGTTCAACTTTATTTACAGTTCTAAATTATTCAAATAAATTTGGACAAATTTCAATTTGAATCCCCTTCAATTTCAAATCATTTCAATTCCTGCTTGAATTTAATCCCAATTCCCATTCAAATTTTAAACCTTCAGATTAATAACCTTTCCACTTAAGTTTAAAACTTGCTTCACTTTGGGTTTCACATCACATTACAAGGAAAATTCAAAACTCAACCTTAGAGTTTATTTCATATTTATTTCCTTTACACTCCAGGTTACCTTTAAATTTTAAACCACCCTTGGTTTAATTTCAAAACAAATCCCTTAAAAATCTTCCAAACATTTCTTGTTTTAAAATAAGATTATATTCAGAATAGTCTGAATTATATTATTTGTTATTTCTTTAACTCTTTGAAACAATTGATTGTTTTCTAGACTTAGGTTTTTAAAACTTCACAATTTTAAAACCTACTTTAATTTAGAAGTTATACTCATCTTATAAATTTACTTCATTTGGTTTACTTAATAACAAATATATCATTATTGATCACAAAAACTATTTATGGTAATACGCAAGGCAATCATATCTACATACCCATTTCCTTTTTATATTATTCTTACTTCTATAAATTCAAGATTAAATTTCAATTTGAATCCATTTCAAACTTGCCTTTATTTAAAGCTTTTAAACAATTTAATTTCTGAATTCTAATTTTAGAATTTCATTTTCAATTAAATAAATTTTAATTTGGTTGTATTTCCGTTTTCACTTAATCTAATTCCAATTCAAGACTTCAATTTGGTTGTATTATATTACTTCTTAATTTTAATTTCAATAATTTAACAACCAATTGCCATAATATTTATTAGAATGAAATATTTCTTTATATATCAAAACATACTTTTATATAAAATCATTTAAATCCTTTATATAAGAAAATAACAAGTGCGCGCTCATATATATATATATATATATATATATATATATATATATATATATATTTATATATATATATACACTCAACCCATTCTAGAGTACTACAGACTCTATTTAATGAGTAACTCCCACCAGAGCCAAGGTTCTCGCTTAACCTTGCTCTGATACCAAATGTAACGACCCGGAATTTTCGAACCCGAAAATTCCAGATAGTTATGAAAAAAGAAGAAAGAGATAGAAGAAGAAGAACAGAAACAAACACATCTCACATTCGCAGCAGATAAAATATAATAATAAACAATAACAGTTTACAAAAGCATTCTGTCGATTACGTTTAAATACATCAGAGTTACACATTTATACAGACACTGGATATACAATTATTATGCCTCAGATCTATAATAATATAATTACAGCGGAAATATTCTATACGTTCTTCCCATCCAGCTCGCCTCTTGAGCTCCCGAACGTACATACCTGAAAATCTGTAATACTCAATCTGACCCGAGCATTACACCAAAGTAACACTCGGGTCAGGCTGGAAACCAGCGTGAGTAAACCCATCTAACATGGAATGTAAAGCATACAACTTATATATATATAACCCGGGGTAACTCGAAGCAAATCACAAAGCCACAATTTATTATAGACATCACTTATTTCTCACATCCATATTTTTTTTAGTACCAGAATTTAGATTTAAATAGTCCCATTCTTTTAAATCACTTCATTCCAGCTTATAGATTTCACATATCAATCTATAAAAATTCGAAGTGGTTTCGGGTATTTTCCAATACCCGATCCCGGTCTCTTCGAGGCTCAAGTCATCCTAACCCAAGTTATCCAAATGAATTACACAACATTTCATATCAGAGATATCAATTCATTCAAAGCATTCAACACCATTCAATCATTCATAAGCAAAGCTTAATCACATACAAATTTAGTTTAATCAATCCTGATTGAATTACAACCTCAACCACTTAGATTTCTTCATTTAACATTAATTAATTTCCAATAAATCAATCAATCATCCCTTCATTTTTCCTCTTAATTAATCACCCTGGATTAATTATCCTTCAATTATATTCATATAATTAATTTTAATTAATTTCACGATATTAACTCTTGTTAACCAAAATCAATAAGTAATCTTAATTACTTCATGAATTAGTTAACTATTTTAATTACATTAATTCTTAATTACTTATATTAATTAACTTCTCATAAGTCACTTATTACTGATTAATTCATCTTAATAAATCAATCTTTAATTACATCGTTATTTATATAAATTAATGATTTCCAATTATATTTAATTTTCTAATCTAAATTAATTACTTTAATTCAACCACAATATTAATCACTCTCGATTAATCTCAACCTGCAATTAACTATCTTTTTACTTACTTCGTTAAATAAATTAATTACTCTTTAATTAATTATCTTAATTAACCTCTCGATTAATTTCACAAAGTAATATTATATTTTATTAATTACATTAAGTAATTACCTATCAAACCATCCATTGATTTTTCTAAATTAATTAAACTTAATTAATTAACTTAAATATTATTAATTCAAACCCTTAATTACTAAATTAATCAACCCAAATCATTAATTAATTGAATTAATTCATTATTCATTTTAATTACCCTACTAATCTAATGAATCACAAATCATTAAGCCCTTATCAGCATTACAATGAAAACATTTCCTTATTTACGACTTAGGTTTAAATAATTTAAAACCCAAATACTTCGAGTCAAACCACAATTAACTTGAGAACCAACCAAAAACAAAGTCACATCATCATCAGTGCACATCCAATCAATTTAATCATTCAGCCAATTATTTAAATCTAACCATTTAAATTCAAATAAAAATCCAAAAGAGTGAGATTTACTCACCTTTTATTTTGCTGTTTGCAATCCATTCCAAACTGGCTTGTTTCCATGGCTTTGACCTTGTATAACATTATATAATTTATTAATATTTGAAACAAGCGAACAGTAAATTTCCATTTATTAATTAAATTAATGATTTAATTTCAAGCTAGAAATTTTCCTCTTGAATCTACTTATACGTTTATAAAAATAATTTGTAGATTTCAAAATCTAACCTTTATAAATTCTCTTATATTCGAAATTCGTATTCATATATATATAAAACAAATTGCCTTTACAGATACTTTACTGTAAATGAATTGATTTTTTTTTTTTAATAAACAACATAAATATTTCTGCTGTTCTTCCTTTTTTTCTTCAAATTCGAATAAATAAACAAAGGAAAAAGAAGCCATACCCTAAAGAAATCGCAAACTGCAGATGTCAATCCATCGAACACAAGTCGATACCCTAGCCTCGTCGATCTCTGTGCCTTTGTCGTGACCCATTCGATGCCATCGCGACCTCCGCGAATTGCTCGCGCCTTGCGCGACTCACCCCAGATCGCTGTCAATTTTTCTCCCTCGCGCACGCACGCGATTTCCTGACGAGTCCAACTTGTCGTTGACCGAACGTCGCTTCGACTCCTCCATCATCACGACCTCTCCCTAACGTCGGCACGCCGATGCCTCCACAACCCTAATTTCAGCTTCGCGTTTCCCAAAAATTACAGTGAACCCTAGCTCGCGCGCGACCGCGTCTCTTTCCCTCCCCCTCCCCCCGAGTTTGAGCCGAACTCGACTGCCCCCTTTTTGGGAAAAAATCGCGATGGGTTATGATTCAGTCGCCATTTTGTTTTTGAAATTTTGATTTTTTTTAATGGTGGAATTACCGTTGAAAGTTAGAGAGGGGACGAGAATAAGATATAGGGTTGGGGAAGCTTCTTGAGTACACGTGAATATTAAATAATTAAATATCGAAAATATCTCGTGTTGCATAACGCGAAATCCCAAACCCCAAATCAGACATGCCGACAGACGTATATAAGGTTTTACCCACGTTCCGAACACAATGGAACATGTTTCGGAGGCTAATTTGATCGTATGTGCGAGTTACAAAAGAAAACGATCAAATTTCAATTAAATCGATTAAAATAATTTCTAAGCGTTTCGAGCTGCCAGGGTCAAATGATAATTCTGATTGCTACGAAAATTGAAATCCGATAATAACTATCTATTACGGATCCAATGGAACTTGTTTCGTCGAATTCCGAGACTGTGCCTCGGAAGGCTATTTTTAAATTCAATTTAAACGACAAAATTTCCAGTACTTAACAAAACATTTTCAAATTCAATTTCAACACTTTCACTACCCTCAGTGCTATCAATAAAAATTTTATAAGCCTTCAAATTATTTTTAACAGGCTTAAAACTCCAGATTCAACGTTTTACCCAATTTTAAATTATATAATTCAATATTTAAACTATATAATTCAATAATTTAATTATCAAGTAAATATTGATATTTGGAATTCAAGTTAAAATCAACTTTTAAATATTCAAAATCAATTAATTATTCCTATTTAAATTGTTAAAAATTCCGGGTCGTCACATCGACTCATGGCTATGTTTCTTCAATAAGTTTATTATGAGACATATAATTGAAGAATTTTTGGAATCGGATCATCCGATGGCCAAAACGACCTCGAATGGCGTGAAATTATCATCTTGAAGTGCCGTCTCAGATGGAAATTAAATTTATACCATCGAAACCGGAAAAATGAAGAGATGTGCATCGACGAGTTTCATAGCGATCCAAGGTACTGTGTGATCGTATGAGCTTGAAAATTATGACGATTTATTTAAGAAATTAAATAAAATTATATATTACATTATATTCACATATCCACATCTAGATCTTTTCCTACTTTACTTTTTTCATTCCCCTCCAAACACACATGTTAATGGATATTGGGTCCATCTTGATTGCGAGAGCAATAGGGCACGTTGACGATGAGAACATATCCATGTACTCGCGGTGCGGAGAGTATCTAATTTATGTAGTTGTTGGCAGGCCTTGTGGTGCTTGGCCGAGCTCACCTATTTCTTGCTGTGAGTGGATTAATGAAGTAGTGGACTTTGATGTCGCCGTTGGTGAATCAAAAGGCGCCATTGCAAAATTGGTTTGAAGAGGAATGGCGTAGAAGTAGTTAAAGCAACTCAGTTCAAGCTAACAAAACATGTTATTTTGCTATTTTAGGGCATGACTTTTGGTAAAAAAATGATTGGGTGGTAGGGACCTTGCAACTCAAGTACCATCGAGTTCATCGTCGCTCCACGAGATGAATATACGTGGTTTAGTAGTATATAGCTCAAGTGGAGGAGGATGACGTGTATGGCTAAGTGGGTTCGTGTGCACGTACATGTTCAGGGGGCTTGATTTTGGGGAAGAAGGTTTAGGAGTTAACTAGTTTATTAATTAATATTTACATTTTGAACTCTTATAATTGTAAGGACCCATAAATTTTAATGATTTTATAACGTAATTAACTAAAATTTTGCTTGAAATTTAATAGTAAAATTTGGAAAAAAATTAATATTTGAAATACGTCTAAGTAAACATTGCAAATAGTAAATTTCCATCTAAAAATGTGGAAGTTTATTTTTCTTGTGTAATTCTATTTCAATTCAAATCAGTTAAAATTGATGATGGTAATACATAACAAATTTGTAAATCATCTTCTGAGTGAGATGTCATATTTCATTTCTTCAAATTTGAACTTCTATTGCTCCGACTACCTTAATTCTGACCTTTTAGCAGCATTTTCGGTACCGATCATCGACTTTTGGTCAGATGATCATACCACCAATATCTATAAATCATTTTGATCATCTCGTTGTGCCGATCTCCATAGTATATTCATTTGCTTGTTTCAGTGTCCGGTGGACAACGGAAGCTGTGAAACAGATAACCATATCGGAACCTGTTTGTGCCTTTCGTTTCCTGTTTCCATTCAAATTTTCCATAAAATCAAATGGTCATCTACCTTTAATACGTCCTGAATTAGCGTGCGTATTCCAACCTGTCATCATCTTTTATTATTTTCAGAATTGAATATCAATTGTCACTATTTGCATTGACAGATATTTATTCTATTAGTCCCCTTCATTTCTGAGGCTCTCTGTTTTCTTTCTCTCTTCACGTTCTCTCTCTTCCCTTTTCTCTATCTCTTGTTTTTTCGTTGCTTGCTCCTCCCTAAAGCTTGCTTGCAACCCATCATTGTCTCGTCCACCCCTCTCTCTCCTTGTCGTGCCTCCGCCTGCACGTGAACCCGCACACAACAACCGCTCAGCCGATTGACTCACCTCCGCCCATACACTTCTTCCGCCTACCATTCTGGACCCGCACCATCTCGGCCGAGCACGCTTTCCCTCCTTCCTCCACCATGCTCTGGTTTGTCCATGCTTTCATTTATATTGTTTTATAAAACATGGGTTCTGTTCTTATATCATTATACACTAGTACAAAAAGTGCATATTGCTTCGCCTCATTTGCATCGGTTGAAGTAAAAACTGATGCAAATAGAACTATTTGCATTAGTTCTATCTTAATAACCGATGTAATTGGTACGTGGGAAGCAATAGGTAATAAAAAAAAAATCAAATTTGCATCGGTTCTCACCAACAACCGATGCAAATAGTTTTAGTCGCATCGGTTTTAAAGTCAACCGATGCAACTACATGTTGATGGCGATATGAAATTTAGGTGGGAAATAATAAAAAATTGGCTCAAAGTTGTACTCCTTCCTCCTCAAATACCCACTTTGAAAAAAAATAAAAAAAATAACAATACCGTGCCCTCCTCTTCTTTTCATTTTCAAGATCGAACAAAAGAAGAAAAAATTAAAAACGAAGATTTTGAAAATTTTAATGGCGAAGATGGCAGCATATTCGAAATTGATTTACACTAAGAAATCCACGGCCGAGCATCTCAAACAAATAAAAATCAAAATCAAAGCAGTTCCATAAAATTTCACTTCCCACTGATCTTCTTCACTAAATTCCCAAAGTGCAAATCAGAAAATTTAACGATTGTCGACTCCATCGTGTAGGGCTCCTTCGACCACACCATTCAAAGCCTCAAATTACCGAGTTATCCCTGGTCCTCTATCGTCCAGCGGCGCCGCCGTCTGAGACTTCCCTGTTCGTTCATTTTGCTCCCAATTGGATCCGATAGATGCTCAAAAAAATCTTCTGTTAGTGTTGCAGATCTGCATGAGGATTTGAATCCGCATCTTCAAGCATTAAATTAGGAGACAGGTATTAACAGTCAAGTTCTCCTATATCCTTCTTTTGTTTATTATTTAATATTTCTTCCATTCTACATGGGTTTTGATACATTTCTTCAAGGTGGAAGCTGAAAGTTAAAGGCACACATTTCTTCCTTTACTTATTTCATCGGTTAGTTTTTATTTGATTTTGTTTTTGTATTGGGTTCTTTTTGCATGACAGAATAATGTTTCTTATGCATGCGGTTATTGAATTAATGCATTTGCACTTCCAATTTCAAATCAATGAGCACTTACAATGATTTTCTATATAAATATCGTCATGATTCTGAAATTTAGTTGTATGACTTAGTTGCCTAAGCATTTGATAAACACGACTAAATTATTGAAGTTGCAACATTCCAAATTCAATTTGTGTTCAGATTTATTTATACAATTTTAATTTGATAACAGATATGTGTATATTCTGTAATTTAATAGAGTATAAAATAGTTAATGCATCTTTCGATCTAACCTCGATGTTACCCTTAAATTTTTTATAGCTTCATTTTCATAATAATCCCTAAAATCTCAACCGTTTTATGCAGTAATGGTAGACTGCACAAGTTTTTACATGTGACAGTTTTAGTAGGGAATTTCCCGACTTATGGCTGCTTCTGAAGCTGATATGTTTCATTGGTTCTTTTGTTTTATTTTGTGCACTCAATAGCAAGAATTGATGTATGGCCTGGGAAGAAAATGCATTGCCAAATACCATATCTTCCAAGTGGTTCCTATCAACATGTCTTTTTATAGTCCCACCGGTTTTTTATATTGCTTCATAAATAATTATGATACATACCAATGATACTATTATATTGCAAATTGATTCAGCAGTTGCCAATGAATTCATTTTGTTTGTAACTATGAAAAAATAGTCCATTTGTAATACTATTATTATCGTCTTCTCCTACCAAAGAAATTCAACTTTTAGCTTAGGCCTATAGCTTATTGGATATGTGATTCTATATCATATATTTCCATATTTTTATGATACAATGTAGCCCAAGTTTGTACTAGTCGTTCAATTAATATATATTTTTGCAGAAAATGGTGGCATACATAAATGAGAAGGGGTTGTCCAATGAATTTGGATGAGGTGCTGGAGAATCTTTGGACAATCCTTTTCTCTTTTGGTTTTCAAAAAGGTTTCTTTTTTATCTTTTCTTATATTAGTCCATATTCTTAAGACTCTAATAGAAGAATAGTTTACTTAATTATCATATGCATGCATTTCCTGGTCATTGGCAAGCTAATATTAGTATAAGATTTGGATGGGTGGAGCTTAAGTAAATAAAGTACTGGTGGAAAAACTCATTGTCCTATTTATACATTATTGGCCTTTCTATGTTAGTTTAATGTATACCTAATTAAGTGAATTTTAAATTTATTACTATGGAACAGTTTTTCATTGAACCTTTAATTGTTAAGTCGTAGGCAGGTAACTAATAACAATGCTAAATATATATGCCATGGAGTTATCAACTGTAAGTATATAACTTTTCATTTACTTAACCACTAAACCTAATTTCCAATATTCGTACTATATTTTCATACAGATCTTACAAAGGAAATGAGGTTAGTTTCACACTTATAATAATTATATCCAAGAGTGTTTTTGTATTTTCTTTTATTCCCCATCAATAAAAATATATATCCAATGAATAAAGATTGGAAAAGCAACGAGTGTAGACCCTCATGTATATATTTAAAGCGAGAAATGATGCAGTTAACCCTTCTTTTACAGAAGTCAATATCTGATGCAAATGTTATAGTTGTTTGACTCTTATATAAGAATACCTATTGGACATGATTTCACATTTGGAGCTAAATGCGTGGTTAGTGGAATGGACAAGTTATAAAGTATTTATAAGAGCTATATTTTTCTTACTGTATTATTAGCTTAGGCCACTTTGGAGGGAAGTAAAAATTGAAAGTGGGATCCCAATGTCTTAATGACTTATAGCATTTTAAGAGTACCATCATTATATACTTCATTCAAAGTTATGATAGATGAAATCTTGAGATGTAAGTAATATTTTCCGTAGAAATGAGAAGTGTATTAGGCCATATTACCCCTTGATTCATGTTTTTCTCCTCAACAATTGATAATCTTTTTTTCACTCCAAGCTATAAAACTGAACATAGAATGGATCTTACATTAAAGATTATGGTGAAAAAATGTATATATATGGCAGATTTTAAGATAACTTTTAACTCTTATGTCAAAACGGATATTTTTACCATTTCAAACTTTAATTTATGTTATACCTGCAACATATATGTTTGATAAATATGTCAAAGACATTGAGCTACACAAGGGGTCAAATATCTTAAAAAAGTACAAAAAAGATACATGGTAGTGTTATTCTTTTCACATGTAGCTTATATATTGTTTTTATTGATGGAAACAAAAAATGGTATACGTGTAGTTTTCACTATTCAATTTTTATTTAGTATCGGATAAATTGAACTCAATATTTGAATTATCATTACTACTATTAGATAGGGTATGCAGGTATTCACATTACAACATTGCACTATAGTTATGAGACCACACAATTGGTGAATAATCTGTTGGTGGATGCATATAATGCAGTGTATTGTTTCAATACTTTGGGCATGATATGATGTTTCAAATTAAAAAAGAGAGAAAATACCTAGATTACCTTGACTTTGTCAATGTCTATGTAATTGCTATACAATTGTGCCGACATAACGAAAAAAAATACATCTTTTAGGACTTCTTACAGAGGAAAACCATGCATAAGGGATACATAAGAACTTTGCAAAACCGGTGCAATCATTATTGATACACATTTTACTAGATATGGTTAATTAATATGAATTTCTAGGAAGAATTCAAAGAAGGGGAAAAAATGCCCAAGGATATGGAGGAGTTTGAGATGTAGTCATACCACCTAAAGGACCAATCGGTATCAAAATTCTACCCAACAGTTGAAATCAATAAAACTGGGTGCACGCAGGAAAAGTTGTTCCTTATGAATGGAAAGCTTGGGATTCTTAAGCCTGGATGATGGTGTTTGTTAGTGTTTCTTTGAGGTAAATATATATTCTCTATAATTTTTTTGATTTTCAAATTATTGATCGCCAATATTACTGTCGCTGTCATCAATATGCAAAAAAAGAAGTTTCAGTTGCTTTTTATTTTATCCAATGGTATGAAATTTTTTTAATCACATCATTCAAATACAGAGCCATTAGTTCCATTTTTAAATTTTACTTCATACGCAATGACTATGAGATGCATTGTGAACGGATTTAGCACACGCAATTTCCGAACACATAAATTTTTCACTCCGTGTATATATGAAAGTTTAGCTAGACATATTTGTTCTATGCAACTTTTGTTTTCTCTTGGTTCAGCTTACCTGTGTCAGCAGTAGCTCGCTTTTTTCTTCATTCTTGGCAGTCCTGCTAGGCATCATCAAGCAGTTCCTATATCATTTTCAGATGCACCTCTCGTCGCGTAGCAAAGCAAACCAGTTTCAGCAATCTCGGATAATATTGTAGTATAATGAGTCATATTTAACATATCACTATAATATATAGAAGAGACATAGGATTGATATCTAAATTGAGCTCACATCCTCCTAGCACCAGACCTTATTCTCCCAACTTAGTAGTTGGATTCCCATGTCCACTGTCATTGTTTTTGATCTTTAGAACTATTTATTTTTAAACTTTGGAAAAAGAAAATGCAAGTTCATTTTCCCTAGCCGACTCTCTATGTTGTAACTTAAAACGGGAGATTAATATTATTATGATTTTGCAGAGTAACAACAAGATTTTTCTACTCTCAGCTCAACCTAAGCTGCACTTCTCTTCATTAGTATCAAGAATGGATAAAACTCTACAATCTGCTGTGTAGGTATGGAAAGAATAGTTCGCTTTGGATAGATCAAAAGAATAATTTTATGGTGGATTTTCAAAATTTTGATGTATCAGACAAATATTTTGACAACCAATTGCAGTTATGTGATTTGTTGTATCATTTTGATGTATCTGACAATTATTAGCACAGTTAATTACTTTTATGAATGAAAATATATTTATCATAATGTTTGATTATATAATCTTCATGTTGTGTTTTTATTTGTTATATGCTGAATTACATATTTGGATATGTTCCACAGCCTCACGCTATTTTGTATTATTCTCAGAGAGCTACAGACGGCGGCCTTTTGCTAACTGAAGCTACTGGTGTTTCAGATACTTCTATAGGGTAATTATTTCACTTTTATTAGTTTCTACTTGTCTCTAATTTTAGATGGAGCAATTTTCTTGTATATATTTCTGTCAGTAATAATTATACGGAAAATAGAACTCTTAAGTTAATAACTGGATGCCTGAATCTGTGCAAAAAAAAATAGATACAATTTTTCAGGAGTTTTACCCGTGCAACTTGATTTTTCATTTTTATTTGCAAGCCAGAAAACAACGATTGATAGACAAATACTTCTGTTTACATCTTTTTGTATACCTAAGCTTTTATGATAGTAAAAAAAAACGTTCCACTTGTTAAAGCAGAAACAAAAAGGTTTGCTCTTGTTATTTTATTTTATTTATTTATTTTTATTTTTTACTGAAATTTACGCTCTTATTTATTTAGTAAAAAGCTTTGTTTTGTTAGCTGCTAAATGAAGTTTTATGTAGCGTGATATGCAAAATAGATGATTGCACAAATGAGTAAACTGATGTAAAGAACAGACGATGGCGATATGAATTGGGATTGCTGGATCAAATTTTGTGTTCTTAAATTTAATTTTTGGATTAACTATATGCTGTTTTAAACTTGCACATGTTAACATTTATGTGATTTGTTTGTTTAAAATATCTATTTTATCCCTGAAACATACAAAAATAGGTATTGTTGTGGCATGACAAGGGTGTAATTTTTTCTTTGCCAACTGTTTTCTGTGGCATGACGAGGATGGTTTGCAGAGGTTTGCAAATGAACAGGTTGTTATTGCTTGTGGTGTGCGGTGAAGTTGCACAGTAAGGAGGCTAATTGGTGGATATGAAGTATATAGCTGTAGCAAGTGGTAGTTTGGGTAGGATGGTAGAAGTTGGAGGGCAGTGGGCTGATGTAAAGATGAATGGCAGTGTAGTTGATGTGGCAAGAAGTTTAGTGATGGGCAGTGTAAATGAATTGTGGGGAGAGACTGGCCAGAGAAGGCACAGTGAACAATGTGCAGTGCTCGGTAAATGAAATGAACATGTGTAAAAGAAAAATCTTTTTGAAATTTGTACAAATGAAAATCGTAAATGAAATGGAATAATTGATATATATATATATTTTGGTATTATGTTATTCAGTTTGTATTTGCCATCAAATTTAATTTTGAATGATTGTAATATTGCATGCAATAATTGTTTGTTATAATCAATAATATATATATATATATATAATATAGTCTATTTGAGTACTGTAATAATGATTTCTAGGAATGACTTTTTTGCATCAGGTATAAATAGCTGATGTAATAGAGGGATTAGTTTGCATCGGTTGTTATAAAAAACCGATGCAACAGGTTACTTTGTTGCATCGGTTTTCCTTACAACCGATGCAACATGGGGGCTGTGTTCAAGCAACCAACCATGATATTTTGCATCAGTTGTTAGTAACAACCGATGCAAAAAGGATCTTTTTGCATCGGTTTCAGAACTGATGCAAAAGTGTTAAGCCTGTTGCATCGGTTGTTGAACTGATGCAAAAAAGGGTAAACAACCGATGCAAATGACCTGTTTTGTAGTATTGATATACTTGTATGGCTGCTAATATGTGATGACCCGCCATTCATCTCCACAGAATGATGCATCATTAATAAGAAAGAAAGAGATAGAAAAGAGAAAGATAGAGAAGAAAGAAGAAACAACATCAAAATCTCAACAGCGGAACGAATAAATTATATTAACAATATAGGTATTACATAGTATCATATACAACAATCTATCAGAGATACACAGCTTATACAACACATACTAGACAGTTATAAACACCTGTCTAGTTATTATAACTCAATACAACTAAGAGAAATCAAACACAGTGGAACACTATATATCTACACGCTGAAGCCTCCTGCTCCATTGCTCCTCCACAATTCGTCAAAGCTAACCTGAATCCCTTGGCTACTCGTAAAAATTTGAGTACCCAAGAGTTTAAGAAAAACAAAAGATAAACTCCGGGTCAGACATGGGTCTGGTGTGAGTAACAGGTTAAGGTTGCTTAACTTTGAAAAAACTTTTGAAAAGAAAAGGTATCACGTAAGACTTCCCACACATAAACATGGAAAAGTTTTTATCTTACGCTAACCAAAACATTTGATAGGAAATCCAGTGATTTTATAATAGGTCTAGGGTTTTCAAGTAAATATGAAATAGCCGAAATTGTTACATTTATTAAATTTCAGCTACTAGCCACAAAAGTGGGTAATACAATCAAAACCGATGGCACTTATTGGATTTTGGATTCCATACAATGGCAGGGCTACTGGGGTACCGCCCGTCACAGTACGTGGCCTAGATCAACGTACCGAGGAGCCACCCTAACTCCCTTACAACACAAGGCCGGAACTATCCCTTACTGGACAGTCCCGAACAAGACAACCTCGCAGTTGGTGCGCATATCCAACTGCCCACTAAGCCGAATAAAAGGGACCTCCAGACAGGGGAAAATCTCGTCCTACTTGGGCATGACCCACTTAGCCTTGCTGCACCTCCCCTGTTTTAGCCATTCTCGATTGATGAGGCTTGAGGCTACGATTACCTTTATAGAACACATCTATCTTAGAATGCTCATCGTCCACCTGACGATGTTCTGAAAGCATTCAATCCATACAAGTTCGTTTCGGGTTCGAACGAAACCGAAGGCATCATCTCGTTACACTCATTTTGGAATCACCATCAGAGTTAACGACGATAACCCTTGCACTCTGAATCTTCCTCTCGAATCTGAAAGTGCTACCCCGTTTAACTCGTATTGGAATCACCCTCAGAATTTTAATGACGAATAGTCCTTACACCTCGAGTCTTCACTCTTTACTTGAGATTCACGACCTATCGTTAATTTGGATCGATGTGGTTTCGGATATTCAACTCTGAAAACCTGATCCCGGTCTCATCGAAATCCAAAACGTATCTTTTAAGGCCAAGTTGTTTTAGGGTTTAAAACAATTCAATTTCATTATCTATATACACACAGATAGATAATTCACATACCACAATAAATAACCATCATTATCATCACAACAGATAATCCATATTATCATCACAAACAGATAATTCATAATATCATCACAATGCATCCAAGCATCCATACCATACATCATCACTTATCTCATATCTGATGTGAAGACCCGTAAATCCGTACCCCTTGAATATACACTAATCTCCATAGATTAACTCAAGATGAACAGAAATACGAATTCTCAATGTTTAAGAAAAAGAAAAAGGCAGAAGAAGAGAGAAAAAGATAGAAAATAGAGAGAAAAGAAAATAGAACATAGAACGGAACAGAAAGAAAACAACAGAACAATATCAGAATCTCACAATTCGCAACGGAACAACATATAATAAATAAATGAATAATCTTTAAACAAAGAACTATATCAGTTATTACATTTTATACATTACATTACATCATCATCAGAGTGTACAACAAACAACAAACAGCGGAAAAAGAAATACTATATACTAGTAATACGCCATGCCATCCAGCCTGCCTCCAGCAACTCCTGAATTCCAGAATATCCTGATAAACCTTAACTCTTGACTGCCCGTGTGGAAATTGGTGGGCACCCAGAGTTTAGGAAGGAAAACAATAAATTCCGAGTCAGTCATGTGACTGGTGTGAGAACTCAAAACAGTTTATTTATCTTTAAAATCAAAATAGAGGAATATTTTTAAGGTCAATTCGCAGTGCTTTTAAAAATGAGACTACCATAAGGCCTCCCGCACACACACACATGCAAACGCAGAATCGGAGGAGATTTCTCCTTATGATAGTCAAAGATGCTTGATACGCATTAAAAAGAACATTTGATATTATTACTAGTGCATAGTGTAGGAAAAATTCATTTCAAAAGTAAAGATATAAATCTTAGCCAGCATAGACATTTCGAACTGTGCCTACTATAGCTACCATCTAAACAGTGGTGACCACCATAAGTAAATGGCAGGTTCTACAACTAAAACCGTACAGGGTTTCATATTGGGAATTGGATTTCCAACGAATGGTCAGGCCAAGGAACTTCCCATTGCCACATGAGAACGCCTCTGGAAGGACGTCCCCGAGAACCAAACCGGATCTCTGCCAACACAAGGTCGGGTTACCCCTAACTGGGTAACTACTGACACGAGTATGCCATCCCCCGGTCCTTTAGGACCTTTAACCGAGCGCTCGTAATCAACATCACACCATAATAATAAGTGTTTCAACATGAGTAAGTATCTGGGCTCCATACCATGATACCACCCTTTTCCAGAAGGAAATGCACATACCCTAAAGGGAGCTACCCCTCATAACCTTGCCGCATCTTTCCTGTTTTGACCATTCCGGGGTGTGAGGCTCGACGAAGTCACGTCCACAAAGCCATGCTTTATACAAAAGCCATGCTTTGAGTCAACAAATGATCATAGAAATGATCACAAAGATAAACGATCAAACAAATGATCCTATCACAAATGATCAACACAATGATCATTTCACAGCAACACTCAGCATGTCACATTACCAAATTGGGAATATATCGCTGATAACCTTCAACTACATAACCTCTGAGCTCGTACGTCTCAGAGAAGGGTGTTAAGCTAAGGGAATAAATTCTCCGCCACCAACAGAAATATATTTGAAAGAAATCAGCTTTATATCTCAATTTGTAATGCTAGACATACAATCCGTACAAGTCTGTTCCGGGCTCGAACAGAACCGAAGGCACTTACAAAGAAGTCCTTGCAATCCGGATAATCTCTAATCACATCCGGACTTCCCATCACATAGGGAGTCTCTATACCGTAGCTACTCGGTGCAAAGACAATCGACGAGTTGTCCTTTCGCTTTCAAAATTATCCGGTCTTCAACACCGGTCATCAATGCTATCCATTACGTCGTATCACTATTCGGAATGGGTAATCCGAATAACGAGCGCAATAATTTAAAAATAAGTGTGGCATTCAAATTCAACAAATCACAACAAATACCTTTCAAAGGTAAATATCGATAATCGGTTATTGAACTATCAATGGATATGCACAACATCACCAGATTCTAAATAATTTTCCAAATTATTTATTTTTCAAAATATCTTTACAAGATATATGTTTTCAATACTTCAACAATAAATCAATATTTATTTTTAAACGAATTCCACTTTCTTTTATAAATTCCATAGTGAATTTATATTTCACAATATCTACTGATATACGATTTTCAATAGGTTTCAAATATTCATTTTCAATTTATCTTCAAAAAGATAAATTCTCAAAATATTCACTTTATATTGTAAAACATTTCCATACTCATTTAATAATAATTCACAATCTTTTATTTTCAACACTTGGAAAATATTCAATATACTTAAATCGAAATTAAGTATATATTTCATTCTTTAAGGAAATCATTCTCTTAAACATACTTATTTGGGCCAAAACGAATGTTCCGTAAAACATCGTTACGACAACCCAAAATCACTAGTATAGGGATTCGAAATTAAAATAGATATATAAATCCCAATACTATACAAAACATTTCCTCTCGGAAATCATTTACTATAACAACAGTGTTATAGTCCATCATTTCCTTCTATTTCTCGAAAACGTCTACTTCAACAATGAATGTTGAAATCTATGGATTCGAATCTTAACATATTTTTAAAACATCGTTAGATCGTTTTAATTCTATTTAAAACATCCCATCCAAAACATTTTCTTTAACATATTATTCACTATTCAAAAACGTGAATATACTACGTTAACCAATTTGATCATTTCTATTCATTTTATTTTAAAGGATTATTCACCGTCTAAAACGTGAATATAACTCCATAAATAAGTTATAACAATTTACTTATCAAAATAAGTCGTTTGCGAATTTATAAAACAACGTTTATAAATTCCTTTATTAACCTATTCAATTTCATATCTCAATTATATACTAAAAGTTCATATTATAAGTTAAACACTTATAATTTATTTGTTTGCAAAAACGTTCTTTCAAACTTCCCAAATTATAAATCTTATAACTTATAAGATTCATTTACTTACCCATATCTATTCTTTTAATAACTTTATAAATTTTATAACTTACTGCTTATAAAATTCCATTTATAACTTCACCGTTTATAATTCTATAAATTTCATTCATTTACGAAATTCATTCACAATTCATTCTAACATTTATAAAAACTCGTTTTATAATCCCAGCATTTTTAATTTACAAATATCCATCTTATAATTCTTTTATATAAATCAATTTATATTATTCTTTAAAACGTCTTTAAACTCCTTTATAATTTCATCATTTTGTTTTATAAAATAATCAAATTTATAAATCCTATATTTAAACTTTTATAATAAATTCAAAAATCCCAATTTAAACTATTTATAAAACCATTAACCCATATTTTTCTCAAAAATCAACTTTTAACTATATTTCTCAAAAATCATAATTTTATAACTTTTAAAAGTATAACGTTTATTTATTTAAAATAAATCAATTTCCAAAAATATTTTATAAACATATACTTTCAAAAATCTCTTTAAAAATCCTTTTAAAATTCCAAAATTTGGTCCAATGATGCTACATACCAAATAGTCAATCATGACAACAACGATATCATATATCGATATGATAATCAACGAATATCAAAATATCCATAATCAAATAAATACTGTTGAGGAATCCAGTTGGATCCCACCAACCTGTTTTCCTGCATCCAAAGATGTTAGCATAATACCAATTCCGTTCCAGTACGAAATTATCGCGGTATATGGATTTAAAATATTATCCGCTTAATAGACAGCGCAATAGGGTCTCATCTGCTATATACCGTGGGAAAATCAAATCCAAGTACATAAATAATACCAATATCATTGTTTATGAAATATTCGCGGTATATGTTTTTAATAAATAACATCCGCTTACTAACGGCGTATAATGTCTATTTTAACAATCAATAGATAACAATCATCATTCAAACATGCATTCAAATATTTTAAATATAACTATTTAAAATAAAATCGAAACCGATTCGATTGAGTGAGAAGTTCTCACCTTGATTTCAATTTCATTTTAGCGATTTATTACGAATAAAATTAAACGGACGTTTAATTTTACCCAAAATTCTCACTAACTCCAAATGACTCCAATCCATTTCCATCGCGTAGTGCTCGTCCATACGATTCCAACGCAACTGGTTTCGCGCATTTTTGACCTCGTATGAAAAAGATATGATTTTTCAAAGTTTACACGATTTTATATATTATAATTTACAACATTATTTTATAATTTTTATACTTCACTCAATCTAAGCCGTGCATTTCCATCCTCTGCAAATCTCCACTGCACCCCCCTTCATCTCTCCCACGCGTGTTTGCCTCCAGGTAACAACGAAAGGCCGAACCCAACATGCTCCTCCTAGGGTTCAAAACGCACGCTACCACCAACACTTCCACATCGATCAAGAGCCGCCGTTTGAAGCGCCGTCATCAACTCCATCTTCGGCCTGAGTAGCTTCGAGCTCGGTCGAGCCTGTCACTCGAAAAACGTGCGCGTTCGTAGCACCTTCCAGCTTCGATTGACGACGATCCATGCAACTAAAAACGATCACTTTCTTATGGATTTGTAGATCTCTTCTTCCTATTCAATGTTGTGGTTAGAAATTTTGGCTAAAACTTCACGAATTGGAAGATATTTAAGGAAGAAGGTGAAAAATTTTCGGCCTTCGGTTTTAGGGGTGGCGGCCTGCAGTTAGGTTTAGGGTTTTTTTTTATTTGTGAAGAGATGGGCTATTTATAGAAAATCGAATGAAACACTATTCATTTTGGATTTTCCAAACTCCGATTTACGTGCGGTGACCATTGTTTCTACGGTTTACCACGCATTCCGGAAACAATGGAACAGGTTTCGGAAGCTAGTTCGGTCATCTGTGCGAGTTATGGCTATAAACGTTCAATTTAAATTTAACCGATTTAAACGATTTTCTAGGCGTTTTAGCTTGCACCGGACAAACGATAAATCTGATTGACACAAAATTTGAAACCATATAGTAATATCACATTACGGATCCGATGAAACTGGTTTCGTCGAAATCCGAGACTGTTTGAAAAATGGCTATTTTAACTCGCCAAATTAATATAAAAACAATTTCGATGCGTTTCGAGCTGCCACGATCAAACGATAACTCTGATTGCTACGAAAATTGAAATCCGGTAATAACAAACTATTATGGATCCAATGAAACTAGTTTCGTCCAATTCTGAGACCGTTCGAAAAACGGCTAATTTCACTAGTCGATTAAATATTAAAATATTCAATTTTCACAAATTAACTTTTAATTCGATTTTAAAAGTTCTAAAATATCGTTCTAAATTCAATATGATAAAATAAAATTTTACGAATAATTTTCAATCATATTTTACCCAATTTTCAATTATTTCTGTAATTTAACATATTAAATTATCGATTTAATTATTCAATTAAATCCAATTATTCGAAATAAAATTTATTCGACTTATAAATTTCACTTATTAATATTTAAAATTAATTACATATTCAATTTTTAATTAATAAAAATCCTGGGTCGTTACATCTGAGATCCCAAACCATTCAAGGCAACCAATATCATCCATTCATATATAAGCAATGATTTGCTACATCACATCATATATAATTAATTTAAAATGAATTAAATTAATTACTTCCATCTCTAATTAATTTAAAGTGAATTAAATTAGTTACTTACATCACTATAAATCTTGCTCACATATCCATTAATTAATTACAATTTAATTAATTAATTATTCTTTAATTAGTTACCTTAATTAATCACCCTTGATTAATTATCCTTTAATTACATTCAAGTAATTATTCTTTAATTAATTTCACAAATTAATTACTCTTAACCAAAAACAGTAATTGACCTTTAATTATTTCATTAATTAATTAACTATACTTAATTACATTAATTCTTAATTAATTACATTAATTAATTACCTTTAATCACTTATTATTGATTAATTAGTCTTAATTAATCAATCCTTAATTACATCATTAATTATATTAATTAATGATCCCTAATAACATTTTAATTAATTACTTTATTAAAATTAATTACAATAAGTAATTAACTTTTAATTAAACCATAATTATTAATCACTTTTGATTAATCACATTCCTTAATTACTCCATTAAATAAATTAATTACTCCTTAATTAATTATCTTTAATTAATCCCTTGATTAATTATACAAAGTAATTTAATCCAAATTACTTGCGCAATTAAACCATCTTTCACTAATTACACCCAGTAATTATCAATTAATTACTTTACTGAGTAATTTCAATCCATTAATTACATTGTGTAATTATTTATCAAAGCATCCAGTGTTTAACTTAATTAAACTTAATTAATTAATCTAAACTAATTACATTAAACTCAATTAATTACATTAAGTAATTAATTATTTAATTACTTTCATTAAGTAATTATACTTAACCAATTCACAAATGATTATCATTTAATTAATTAATCTAATTAATTATTAAAATTAATCACATTAATTAATTATTAAATAATCTTAAGTTAATGACCATCATTAAAAAATCAAAATTCTTTAATTACTTTTCTAATGTAATTAAGTTACTTTAATCATTATTAATATCAAATTAATTAATCTTTAATATCCAATTAATTAACCTTTAATTATTTAATTAATTAAGTGTTAACTGTAACTTAATTAATCCTTAATTACTTGATTGATTAATTAATCTCTAATTATTAATTAATATTCTAATTAATAATCCTTAATTACAAATTAATTATCCTTAATTAATTAACCACAATCATTAATTAATTTAAACCTTTAATTACTTATTTAATTAATCCAAATCATTAATTAACCAAATAAATTAATTACCCATTTAATTTCCTTAAAAATTTAATGAATTACAAATCATTAAATTCTAATTTACTTTAAGATAAAACTTTGTTCTTATTAATGTCCAAGTTATCATTTACAAAGTACTTTAAAATAATTTACTTTAAATTTACTTTCAAATATCATTTAAATTTAAAATTTAAAATGGATACAAAATATTTTTAACAAAGTTTAAAACACATTTCTAAAACCTTTTCATTTCAAAAGTTAAAGAAATACTCATTTAATAAAGAAGTTTAAAAGAATTTAAAATCATATTCATTTTTAAATTCAAATCAATTTAAATTACACTTTAAACATTCAAAATTGTTTAAATCATTTTAAATTTAAAAACTTTCCTTCATTTCAAAACTGGAATACATATTTAAATTTGAATTCAGATTAACCTTTAGATTTTTAAAATCTACTTACATTTTAAAACTTTATTTTTAGAATTCAAACTACTTAAACATTTTAAAGTAGTTTAACAATTCAAGTTTAAAAACTTTATTTATTTTAAAACTGAGATTTAAACTTAAACTTGAATTCCAAATTTTAAACTTGGATTTAAAACTTAGTTTAAACCTTTGCTTTTCATCTTTAAACTTCAGTTTGAAATTTAAAAAAAAAACATTTCAGGTTTCTGTTTAAAACCTATTACCATTACTAAACCCGAACCACCCTATTCCTGCTTCGAGACAAATCAACCTTATCTTCGAGCAAATACAGAAACTACTCGAGTGATTCTCGAGTCCACTTCTCTGCTTCTACCCAGAATATCATCAGAAATCAAAAGTGCACGGTGCACATGCAACGTGCCTCCGATCGACTCCATCCATCGACCACTGCTTCCTCACGACGGTGATCAACCTCACATCCAAACACGATCAACAGATCATCCTTCCACAGCTCGAAATTGAATTTGAGTCTTCATCTCAAACCTAGAAACAAGCTGAACAAAAACACCGAAACCTGTCAACGCCACGACCACACACATACGATCACCAGAAAATCTGCTACTCCGACCAAGACTTCGCTTACGACCAACCTTCCATCTCCCAAAACCTAGTTGAACTCGATCACTCCTACAGGCCGTGCCAACCCAATCAACTAACCTAGTTAAAACTAGGGTTCCAGAAGAAAACCCTCTGCTGTAGCTTCCTCGATGAAAAGCAATATCATCCAGTATTTTTTCCATCAACAACGATCACTCCTTTACCTCCAGAAACAACCCTGGCCTCTCCGACCACTGGGATCACCAGAATTTCCCAAAACCCAAAAACAGTGCAATTCAAAACTGCACCATCAATTCTAATTTAAAAATTATGATTTTAGTGTTAAAAATCATGATTTGGTTTATGTATTCATTTCATAATACTGAATCTATAAATTTCACAGTTTGAATTTTTATTTATTTAGAGCATGCACTAATGTTTTAAATTTCCTGTGAGATTTTAAATTTAATTTAACTTAAACAAAATTTTAAAATCTTCTCTATGACAAAACAAACAAGTTTTATCTAAATCTTAAGTTTAAACAGAATCAAAATCAAAGGGTTTTGAATTTAAATCAAAACTTGTAAACTGAAGCTATAAACAGAGTGTACTTCTGATGAAAACAACATGCATACAATACATCCAGAAAAACAACAATGTATATACACGAACATACATATTTCAGATATTTAATCATGCAACTATATTCATAAACTTAAACTTTTAGAAGTGATATTACTCACCTGATTAAAGAAGATGAACATAGCATATTTTGAAAAGCTTTTGACAGAGAACTTGAATTGCTGATTTGCTTGAATTAAAACTTGAAAATTACTTCTTTTCTTTAAACTTGAATTGCTTGATGAAAACTTGAGTTGCTGGAGCTTTAAAACTTATTTTTAAATAAGATCTATATGCACGTAGCTGCTTTGATCTTTGAAACTTGAGTTGTTGGAAAGATTTGCATGTAGGCTTGATTTCCAGATCTAAGAAAAATGCAGACTTGTTTTCTTTATAGGGAATTGATTTTTTTTGAAAATGTTACAGGGGAAAATGATTTTGGTTTGTGAGAGGGCTTCAGGAATTATAGGTGGATTTCTGGTTTTTGATCAGATTTGAACTTGGCTTAATATTTAGAAAAATAGAAAAAGAAAGGGAAGGGAAGAAAATTTATAAATATAAAGGCTGAAATGTTTGTAAATAAAAAATAAAAGAAAAAGCTAAATTTTGAAATGCCACTTGTCTTTAATTTTAACATTTGTCATATTAGTTGTTAATCACCTAACACATGTTATTATAAGGCCTTAAGGAATTAACACTTGTTTTTGTTTTATTTTCTTTTTATTATAAATGTTAATAAAAGATGATGTTTAAGTAATTAGTTAATAAGTATTTATATATGTATAAATGATTTTAAAAGAAATGAAACAATTATATATATAAATAAAAGTATATACAAATAATTTAAAATCCAAAACAATTTAAAATATTTATACTTTAAATTTCAAAGCTTTAAATTCAAATTCAAATCAAATTCTAAAATTCAATTTTGAAATCAAGTTATATATATACATATATAACTACACAATTCAATTCTGAAAGACAAACTATTTTTATTAAAATCTATTTGTTAAAAACAATACATTATTATATTTTGAAAATAAAAAAATTGATAACTTTAAATAATTTATAAAAGAAATTGTTTCTTTATTAATAAATTACTCATTTTATCACACTATATTTAAAAAGGAAATCAAAATAAACCTTATTGTTAGTTTATTTAAATTTAAACTCAAAATCAATTTAAACAAATTAAAATTTTATCTTAACAATTTAAAACCATATATTATTTATTCAATAGCTTTTAAAAGCTTATATTAAATAAAAACAAATTTCCAATTTATCAAAATTAGTAGAATTAGAAAATAAGATTTATTAGATTTAAAATAAGGCTTATCTATTTACAATATTTACATATTCTATATATATTATAAATAGAAAACAATTTATTAGCTTTTAAAAGATAAAATCTATCAATTAAATATTTATTTTAATTGGATTATTAAATTAATTCCAATCTTATTAACAAAGATTATCAAATCAATTTAATTTTTAATTTAGATTATTAAATTTATATTGCCTAAAATTCTGGGTCATCACATAATACATAATATATAAGGTTATAGTAAATTTTATTATAAAGATATATTGCATATGGTTTTACAGTCTACATTTATACAGTAATATGTTTATAAAAGTTATATATGTATACCTTAGTTATTTGAATATACTTTATCTTATTTTAAATGTTTATAAAGTTAGTATATGTTATACATTATATGTGTAGGTTATATATCATAAACATGAGTTGTATAGGTTATATATATATATATATAAAATCTAAGTTATATCGAATATAATATACATGGGTTTGTATAGTATATGTTAAAGTCTTTTGCCTATATTTTTTTATTTAAATCCTAACTTTTATAATTCTGTTAGTATAAGTTATAGTGTATACGTAAGATTGGTTCTTCCATATATATGATTCAAGTGATGCTTTGTTTTGAAACTTTTTTTTTCTTTTTTTCTTTTACTACTCGCATTCCTGTTAGTGAAGCTTCTATTTTGTTCTTTAGTTTATATATACCTTTAAGTTGTTTTCGTCTTTTCTTATATTTAATAACTTTTTTAGGCATAGGTCAGCTTATATAAATGTACAACAGTTAGTTTATATGGAAAATTTGATATTATTTTTAAACTGTAATGTATAAAAAATATATAATGATAATATGTTAAGTTATATAGATATGTACAGGTTTTGTTATATATGAAAGTGAATAAGTTATATAGTTTGATTTACATGCATTGTTGTATGCACTGCTTATTGATAGATTACTTGTTACATTACATATGCAGTATTTATATATAGTTATGGTCTGCATAGTTATTAATATATATAAAAGTTTCATTATATTTCAGTATATTTAGTTATAATATTAAGTCTGCATCTATATATTTTATTATATATGGTCTGCACATATTTCCAATGTTATGTATATATTTTTAGGTGTGTATAAGTTCTGGGTAACTCATATGTATATTTTATGGTCTGTATATATATTGTAATACATACGTTATATTAGCCAGTACATCTCAAATTTGATGTATAATATATACACGTTATTATGTATGCAAGTTGTGTATTTAGATAAAAGTACATACATATATATATATTATAAATAAAAATATACTTGGACCCCACTTTTAAAGAATATATATTTATATGTAAGTACTGATTTTTAAATATAATATATATTTTTTATTTAATATTTAGCGTCAATTTAAATTAATTATTTTTAATAAACTAAGGATAATATAATATAATATATTTCGTTTCAGTCTATATCAAGCAGATTCTGATTTATTTCATCAATTCCTTATCTATCAGCTTTGATCATTGAATTCATGCCAATCTAGCTTTGCTTTGGAATTTGTGCTTGGATTCGTAACTTCTCTCATTCTCGTTCGTCTCTAACCTCGAGAGGTGAGCAATCACTCATGATTAACATTCTTATATTTATTAAATTTGATTTTCAATTGAAACGACAATTGAAATATGCTGCTGTTAGTATTTACATTGCTATATATATGCTATTATTTATATCTGTTCACCTGTGACATCTGACACCATTATCTGTCATTTATATTGATGATATATGCATGTTATCTTATTATCATAGTTGTTTCACTCTACAAGTTCCCTATTACTATAGAATTCCCTATGGGTTGAAATGATACACACTCGAATGATCTGTAGAATAGAAGAAAATCGTTATGGGTTGAAATGATAAACTTGATCGATTTTCATTTGAATTGAATTTGGGATTACAGGTTGAAATGATATATATCCATATATATTTAAATTGACGATTGAAATGATAAATATCCATATCACTTGACCAAAGGATAGAAAATTATATACAGACACCGCTGGGCTATATATATAGAATGATTTCCAAGGTTTTGAAATGAATATTTTGGTTTTAATAAAAATTGATTTAAGATATTATATATATGTTATTTTATAAGGGTTAAAATTTAGATTTTTAAATTTATATGTTTGAAAATTTTAAGATTATAAGTTAGTTTGAAATTTTATTTTAAGATAGATTTATAATGATTTTTATAAATAAGGTTGGGAAGATAAAATTGAATTTATTTGAAACTGTTTTTAATTAAGAATTTTATTTAATTAAATAGATTTGAAACTTATTGAAATTGAGATTTTAAAGGATATGATTTTATAACTTGATTTTTTAGTATAAGGTAATTAAATGAATATTTCAAGTTTAGATAAATTGAAGGAAATATTTAGTTTATTTGTAATTTAGGGTTTTATTTAAATGATATTGGATTTATTAAGTAAACATTTCAAAACTAAATAATAACGAAGTTAAATTTTGATATATATGAAATTATCAAATCTAGTTTTGAAAATGTTTGAATATTAAGATTTGAAGTATATTGAATTTTAAATAGTTTATTTGTGGTTCAAATCTGTATTTGAAATCGATATAATTTGAAATGATTTATTGAGAAACTGAATTGAATCGAAGTTGAAAAACTGAGATTGAATTAAATTGGAATTTTGGAATTCCAGTTGATTTGAATCGATTTGTGAAATTGGAGGAAATTATTTTATTTTATAAATTATTTTTAAAATATATTTTACTTTATAAATTATTTTAATATAAACTATTCTAATATAAACCATTTTAATATAAACTATTTTATATAAACTATTTTATAAAACTATTTTATTATATATTATTATTAATATTTAAACTATTTAAGTGGTGGAAGTTGATTTCAAACTTATGGTTTCCAAAGTATTATGATTTCAAAGACTTATGATTTCCAAAGTGTTATAATTTCAAGTGTTTTGGTTTTGAAAGTGTATAACTTTAATGTGCTATGATTTTTGGAAATTGATATATTTGAAATGGAAATGATACCGTATTGATATGGTTTTGAAATGGAAATGATATTTTGGTTTTGAAATATAAACTATTTTGAAATAATCACTGTGTTATAATAACGTTTGGTTGTTAAAGAGACCGGGATCAGATATTGTCATACACTCTGCCAATACCGAAAACCACCTTGATAATTATGTACGTGGTGGAGATTCCAGAATGAAGTAGGATGGTGGTGACGATTCTATATGGTATTTACATAGCCCTGACTCTCGTGAGTCAGCTTGATGCGGCTGAAACAAGAGCCACGCCGGGTCAAGTGAGGTCATTCCTCCTATCAGACACATTTCTTCGATATCATTCTATTGCTTTTGTGATGTGATTGGGTGCACCCTTTGATTTGGGAGTGTGTCATGAGGTGGGCGATAGTAGCTGCTATGCGTTACCACCAGTCCAGATCCGCAAAAGGTATATCTACAATGGAATTGCCTCATGTGCCTTGTCACATGCCCTAGCGCGTCTTCTACGAGTTTGTTTTGTACCATACCTATAGGGCGCCCTCTGTGTAAACCTCTCGAAGGAGCGTACGATACTGTATAGACTATGGGAATATATAAAATGTGTTAAGGGGGATATGGGTAATGCCTTAATGCTATTTTAATACCTTTACTTTACTATAGACATATATTATAATAGTGTATATTACTACATAGTAGATAGTTCCACGGATACTTAGAGGATGGTTATCCCAAACATCCTTTAAGTTACTTGTATTCGGTTGATATTTCACTTGAGTTGGATTTATTGATATAAGAATGTTAATCCTGACTCGAATGCTTTGTGTTTTGCTTTGTGCTCGAGGCAGACTGGGTGACACATCATTTGAGACTCATCTTTAGAGTTGGAGCTTCACTTGGAGATCCATCTATATCTATTCAGCTTTCATCTATCCAGTTGTTGGTTCAGACTTGTCATCTGTTTGTATTCGAGACTGCATTGTATCTAAGATATTCTGTTGTATTTTATTTCAACACTGTTATTTATCTATTTCGCTGCATATTATTGTTATATTACTCTATGTCTGTGATTTTGTGATTGATTTGTTTACTGTATATGCTGAGTTTTACCAAATTTTAAATTAACAATCTGATATGTTGAGCAATTTAAGTCCGACATGTGCGGATGCGAATGGCACAAAATATCGGGTCGTTACAATAATATTCTTATCTTTTGCATACGAGGTCGAATCGAGACATTGTCTTTGCCATTACACTCGTGGTAAGATTGTCTATGGCATAGTATGAGCTTGGATTGGATTTGAACATTTGAGAATTTATAGTTCAGGTGAGTGGAATTATTACTCTGAATTTATATTTGAATACAACTCCTCATATTTATATGTATAAAGAAATATCATTTAGAAGAAGGGAATATTATATATATGCATAATTATTTCTTTACTTGATTTGATTTTTTTGAGTAGATATTCAGAATAATTGATTAAGATCCCTGTATATAAATATTGTGCTCTATTCATATTGAATAGTTACATTTGATATTAATTTATAACATGGCTATAAATTAATTAAACTTTAATTTATTATTATATTAGTGATAGAAATATTATTATATAGTTTATTGCTAATCGGATGTTAGGAGTACGAATTTCAAAAATAGGATAGAAGGCTTAAAAAATTTATATGCTAGTTGTGTATATTATAAAATAGTTGCACAATTTATAAAATAGTGGAAGAAGATATTTAGACTTTTATAGGAAAGATTTAGTAAATAAAATTAAGATTTGATTACTAAAAAATCGAACTGTTTATATTTAAATGTATGTGTAAATGTGTGGATTATTATGTGTTGTGTAAGTTAGCATATACATCTATAGGAAGGTGATAAGGTAAAGTGTAGTTGGGTTATTGAGATGCACATCGCATTTTGGTCACAAAGCGATTAGGAAAAGGATTCGTGATGACACGAACATCCCTCCCGAATACACGATGGAATCAACATGTAAATTCGACCATAAGGCACCAAACTTCAACTGGCCAATGAAGACAACATGGTGAGATTGACAGGTAACTCGATGGAGAAGGTATTTGCCATGAAATGAGTGAAAACCGAGCCTTGGACCATGCTCAGATCTAGGCATTATTTCCTAGATCAAAGCACAGATCGATGGATCGGTTGCACTCTTTGGTTGGACCAGGCAATAAAACCAAGATCCATAACATTGACTTTCTGACCGACCTGATTTTCTTTTTATGACTTTAGGAAGACTATTAGGAAACTCAATGAAGTGGTATGCAAATCAATACCTCTTGGTTTCAACCTTGAGTATATATGTTTTTAATAATGGCATTGGTCTTATTTTAGTGATTATACACCTTATTGGCCGTATTAGTGGTCATATATATCATTGGTTCTTCAATGGTGACTATATATGATGTTATACTTGATGTATACATATATATACATCAATAATGTTTCTTTATGGTGTCAATAGCGTATTATATGAGACATGACTTTTATTTTCTTTTTGATAGAGGCATATGCAAGTTATTTGAGAAATCCATGATGATTAGAAAATGGGGATTATGACAATCAGCTACTATAGGATCATATATCATTCATGCATGATTCATAGGGTACGGTATCATCTGGAAAGGTCTTAGGTATTTAGAGTAGAGAGCATATCACCTAAGCTTGCTTCGAAGGGTATAGTGAGATCTATATGAGACTAATTAATAGGATGTGACAAGCCGCACCAGTAAACACATCGCTCCAAAGCCTAAGGTGACTTTTGGAGTTGCATCATGCCAAGAAGTACGAGTTGTTGGTTTTTAAAACATTAAAGAAATAAAGATAATATCTACAACACTCTGCATTTTCAGATCTCACAGCGAAGGAATTAAAATATAAGTACTAAAAATAGATATTTCAGAAAAGTAATCATAAAAAATACTTAGTTCATATACAATGTTTCCAAACTACAATATAAAATCCGATAGACATTTTACACAATAAACAACCACATGACGGATAATGAAGAATAATGGAACTGTAATGCTCAGCTCCTTTCTCCATATATGATGCCAAATCAACTGTTGCCTTATCCTCTAGTATTGGGGAAAATTAAAGGAGTGGATCAGACAAAAGTCTGTTGAATGGGTTATATTACTGAACATATGGTGACCGCAGGCAATTTACTTCATATATTACCTACATGATCTAGGGTATCCTACGTTTGTGTGAATTACTTAATAGGGTTTGTTAGTTTAAATTTTATGCTTACAAATACGCCTACACCCAACTATCCTATAAAGGTTTGTACTTAACGATCGAATAACTATCAAAAATGGATCAAATAAAGTATCGACTGATAAGAACTAGGACTATTGTACCTAACAATGCCTACATGTATCATACTTACACATTGATAGGATCCCGCAATGTTGGCTCGCATCAAAGACGACTTAGGGCCTATCAATCATCCATGTCCAAAGCTTAATGGTAATGCCGCCTATTACATTATCACCCTTGGACTACATTACCCAAATTACGACTACAACATATCATACTAAAACACTGAGAGGACCTTTAATGCCGACTCATGCCAACAATGTCTTAAGATATGCTGCATTCGTGTCCGGGCTCAACGGTAACGCCGCTTAGGTGGAGCCCGCAATGCTAACTCACGTCAAGGACAACTTAGGGTCCGCTGCATGATGTCTAGCATCCAACAACAATGTTACGTCCTAATTGCAGTATGCACTGAGGAACCTCCCGCTAGTGTCGGTCTAGACATTTCTCCAAGCATCCACCTGCAGTTTTGCATATCCACCAAAGAACCTTCTATGGGTGCTTTTGATGATTGAATCGCCTTCATCGAATATCGACTTCGTCAAACGAATAGTGTTTATGCCTAATTTCCTACGTACACTATGTAATTAGTTATGTAACATCCAAAGAATTAAGGAACTAATTTCCCTACTAATGTACAACATATAATATATGTGTGTGTGTGTGTGTGTATGTATGTATACATGGGCCTTAAGCCGAAGTTCAACCTATATCTGAAATTCAACGGTCAATCGACCACTGGCTACTATAGAGGTCGGCTAGCTACAATGATCCCATCGATCGGTTGATTTTAATTAACGTTAATTTTTATTCATTGTTTATTAATTAATTTCCCTTCTTCTTCTTTCTGATAACCTTAATCATAATTACATTAAATAAAGATTTGTTGAATAGTAACGATAAATCTTGTACATAACCAGACTTCACCTTATTATTTAAGTCTATAATTCTGCATGTAACTCTAGTGATTTCCATGTTTAATCTATAATTTCATTTATATGGTTTGAACGGTTTGAACCTAAGAAATTTTTTATAGTCACGAATGTATATCCAAAATCAGTTGAGGACGAAGCCAACAGGGTGTGGACATTTTAAATCTCGAATTCATTTCAAATCGAATAAAGGTGTATCCATATTAAAATGCAGTTAAAACAATTTATATCATATCGCAACATTACTTTAAAACAGTCAATTTCTATATACTTGTAGTTACCAATTAAACAATATCTCATATTTCAATAATCTTCAAATAAACTTTTATCTCCATATAATTGTAATTAAAAAAATTCCTTAATTAAATAAATCTTTCATTTTAGATTGAAATAAATTCCCAAATCAAATATATGTATAAATGGACCAAATTATTTGTTAATCCTCATATTCTAATAATCAACACATTTACCTCGTCTAAGTTTTTCCTTCTTAATTTATTTGAATTGCTTCTACTTTGATTTGTTGATTTCTCCCTCCCGTTTGATTTTATCTTTAATTTGGTTGTTTCCTCTTCTTTCTAATCTTTGATTTTAATCTTAGTTTTGTTTTTAGTTTTATTTTTGAAGAACTGGTTGATTCGAAGAGGAAGAGATAGAATTTAGACGTACCGGTGAGTAATTATGGTTTGAGGTTAACATTCTATTTATAACTGTAGGAACTCAACCCGGCTATTGATTTTAATTTATTTAAATCTGCACCTTTCGGCCTAGGTTTTCTCTAGCCGATGGTGCCCATGCTATTGACTGCTGGGGGTAGACTGATCCAACTTAGGCTGTTGACCGGTTTAAGTTATGCATTAATTCCTTCTACTATTTTTTAATTATTTTTGATTCAAAAATTTTAATAACTTTTTCATACGAACTCCAATTATGAGACTTTAATCATGAAAACTGACCAGAAAATTGCCGCGGATGCAATTGTGTAAGTTTTGTAGTAAAATTTTAGCATTTTTTCAAAATTTATTTTTATCTTTAATATTAATAAATTATTTTCTTTTAATAAAATTTCAACTAATTTTGTGGGGTGTTACATTCTCCTCCTTAAAAAAATCTCGTACACGAAATCTCTAAGGACGGAAAAATGTAACTCGTATATGCAGAAATCAATACATGTAACCATCTACTCGGTCATCAACCATTGGCAACCATTATCCTTAGTTCAAACTTCAAATGCAATATGTATGTAGACATGGAATGCATATGAACCTTTACTAATGCAAAAATTAGGTAGCCTCCTGATCTAGTCGACCTCTTAAAATGCAAGTCTTTATGCCATGCATCCAAAATGCATGTGATATGCTATACCTGCAATTCTATATGGATGAGCAACCATTCAATACGTATGCAAAATGTAACATCCATATGCGTAACAACCATATGCATATGACTAATAGAATAAAGTGAGTAAGGTAGGGTGCTTGTGTGTAGGCTAATCAAAATATCAGCCTACTATGTGCAATACTAACTAATAAAATTCATCCACTAGCAACCATCATCCAAAACATGTCCTAGTGACATGTTCGAAACTGTTACCTTAAGGTTTGACCAGGCAACTAAGTACTCGGCATTTGCATACTGTTCGGCATTTATGAATTGTTCGGGATCCAGAACGCTCGGCATTCAGGAATGCTCGGCATTTAGGAGCGTTCGGCGTTAGAGAGCGCTCGGCTTCCGGAGTCGTCCGGCACAACTGATTCGTTCAGCATTGAAGTTCATTCGGTATCTATGGGACGTTCCGCATGCAAGAGCGTTCGACATTGAGTGCCTTTCGATATTGTATATCGTTCGACATCTATGGACATTCGGCATGGCAGAACCATTCGGCATTCCATATCGCTCGGCATCCAGAGTCGTTCGACACAACGTACTGGGTCGGCTTCAAGTGTCGTTCGGCATAAATCTCGTTCGACATTCGGGAACGTTCGGTTTCTAGTGTCGTTCGTCACAAATACTTCGTTCGGCATTCAGAGTGTTCGGCATCACTTCGTTCGGCATGAGGATATCGTTCGAGAACACCAAGGAGACCCTACCGCATTCAGGATTCATTCAAGACTTATCTTTTTTGCTTAGCAATTGTATTCAATATAATTGGTATACGGATTGTATCTGTAATCGATTATCGAGAAAAGCAATAAAGATTAACCTCAAAGTGGACGTAGGCAATTACGCCGAACCACTATAAATATGGTGTTCATATTTTCTGCATTTAAATCTGCATATTATCCTCTGTTTAACTTTACTTTCTTCATTAATCTCTCTACACAATCTCTCTTAAGGGTGTTAGTGACCAATTCTGGTGCTAACATTTTGGTGCTTTCACTAAGAATCGAATTCTCAGGACAACAGGATCTACTTTGTAGCTGCTGGATTGAAAAATCCTCCGAAGGAGATCCAAATCATTCACAAGGCATCTGTTGATTCTACTCAGAGTTACAACCAATAACTCTACCACGGGGAGACCACGAACTAGATCGGCCTCTCACAACGCAGATGTCCACGAGACTGCTAGTGTGCAACAAGTTGGGACTAGCAATCAGTAGGCAATTCAAGGCGCAGGGCCCTCGACTCAGAACCAAGCGGAGGTCGTTTCCCGATCAGAGTTCAACGACTTGATAAGAGAACTCAGGGAAAGTAGAAGGCAACATGCTGAGCAGATCTAAGCCAATACTAATCTCATGACTCAGCTTGCCCAGCAGCGGCATCAGAATGCTGGAAGTAGTCCTGCTCCTTATTCTGAATCTGATAGATCGACCTCAGCCGATGAACCTCCTAGGCGTAGATGCCGTAGGGATGAAGCTTCACAAGCACGTGCCACTGATCGATCCGCCAGGGATCAGGCACGTGATGAGACAGGACGCTCGGATCACCAAGACCCAAATCAAGCGGGACATCAACCCACACGGTCCCGTGGAACGGAACCCAACCTCCCACCCTCCATACAAACTCCGGATTTATCAGCCATGGTGAGGCAGTTAATGAGAGAAAACAAAGGCCTGACCAACGAAGATTGGTGAGTGTCCAGAAGTCATACTCCCTTCACAGATGTTATCCTACAGGTTGAGTACCCCAAGAAATTCAATATACCGACTATCCCAGCCTACGAAGGGAAGACTGACCCTAGGCAACACGTGATGAGGTACGAATGGATGATGGATTCGGAAAGGGAAAATGACGCAACGAAGTGCAGGTGTTTCCCGATCACTCTGTTCGAAATCACCACTATGTGGTTTACTCGGCTTCCTCCGCGATCTATATCCAGCTTCGACGAGTTAGCGATGAAATTTGTTGAACAATTCAGGATACACGCTACCCGTCCAAATGACATTATGTCATTATCAAGCGTAACCCAAGCTACGGGAGAGTCTTTGAAAGCATACTTACAGAGGTTTCATGTTGCCGCCACTGAAGTTAGCAATCCTAACGACCACGCAATTTTGATGGCGGTAATGCGAGATGTAGATCCAGACTCGGAATTTGGAGATTGGTTGGCGGGAAAGCCTGTTCAGGACTATCCTAACGACCACTATGTAGATCATACGAAGGGAGGAGGCTCGATGGACGAGACAAGATAAGGCACCAGGGCCTGTTCAGGAGACTGTGAAAAGTAACATCGCCGTGAAGCAGTCCGGAGATAGTTCGGGAAAAGTTCAAGTCAACGTCCAGAACAAGCCTGGGCAGTGCAAAGGATTCGAAGGTGGGAATCTCGGAAAGAAAAGAGAAGCAGGGAAATGGAAGCCAAGGATTCCGACCTATGATGAATATACCCCGCTGAATATTTCTCTTGAAAACATTTATCTATCTACCTGTAACACCTTTGAATACAGAAAGCCGCTCCCAAAGGAGTCCACTGAAGAACAGAAACGGACAGGGAAGTACTGTCGCTTCCATGAGATCCATGGGCACAATACCGAGGAGTGTAGACACCTCCATGACGTCATAGAAAAGTTGATCAGACAGAAAAAATTACAGGAACTTGTCAAAAACGCGCAAGATGGAAGGAAAGAAACGTCAGACCCCAGACGCGGGACGGCTCCACGCCAACCAGAACAACCTGCTCGGACTGTGGGTAGATTGATCATAAACACTATTGTCGGAGGACCTCATCCTGTAGACAAGAATTGGCAGGAGATGGAACGATATGCTACCTCCTTGAGGCATGTAGATTATGAACGTTGTTCGAATGTGGAAGATGGAACCCCCGCAAAACAAAAACGCATGATGACTGACGATATAGTGTTTAGGAGTCGAGACGCAGATAAGGTGGAGGCTCCTACTATCGACCCGATGGTTATATCTGCAACAATCGAGCCAGCTTACGTGAAAAGAATCTTGATTGATTGTGGAAGCTCTTTCAACATCATCTTCAAGAAGGCTTATGACCAAATGAAGATGGAAACGAAAGATTTGAAACCATGTAAAGACTGTATCCATGGCTTTAACGGTGCTGCAACCAACGCGATGGGGTATATAGAGCTACCAGTTGAAATGGGGGAAGGTGAGCATAGGAGAGTGTGAGTCTTACCGTTCATAATAATGGATGTTGACTCTCCATACAATGTCTTTTTGGGTCGCCAAGCCTTGGCGGAATTTAGGGCTGCTTTAGCTCCATGGTGTTTGACATTAAAATTTCCGACAGACAATGGAATCAGTGTTGTACATGGCGATCAGGCGACCGGTCGCGCGTGTTATGTGGCGGAACTGAGAGAAGGTCAGCGGAGAGAGAAGGGAAAGGTTGCGGACAGCTCCGTCCGCATCCTAAAGCCTGATGATTGACAAGTAGTCCTCGAGCCCTGGCTCGGGCAGCATTCTCGGATCCTTAGAGACATAGATCCGAGAGATGATGATGGGGAACTCAGGAAACAAATGCGGCACCGAATGAGCTGACGATTGACATTCCAGTCAGCCGAGATCCCATCACGGGTTCTTAAGATTGGATCACAACTCGACCCCTCACAAGCCGAGGATCTTACTGATTTCCTCCAGGCGAATCTGGACGTTTTCGCTTGGACACACTCTGATATGTGCGGGATTTCTCCAGCAATTGCGAGTCATATGTTGAACATAGACCCGAAACACGTTTCCGTAAAACAGAAACGGAGACGTATGGACCCGGAGAGGTCTGCGGCTCTCAAAGAGGAGGTGGACAAACTCAAAGCTAATGGGTTCGTCCGCGACGCCCTCTACCCTGAATGGGTATCTAACCCAGTGCTAGTGAAGAAAGAAAATGGAAAGTGGAGAACTTCTGTTGATTACTCCGATCTGAATAAAGCATGCCCGAAGGATAGTTTTCCTTTACCTAGAATCGACCAGCTCGTCGACTCTACTGCCGGACATGATTTATTGTCATTTATGGATGCGTATTCAGGGTACAATCAGATCTCGATGCACATTCCAGACCAAGAGCACACCAGTTTTGTCACAAATATAGGGCTATATTGCTATGTAGTAATGCCCTTTGGATTGAAAAACGCGGGAGCAACTTATCAAGTCTGGTGAATCAAATGTTTAAGGACCAGATCGGTAAGACGATGGAAGTCTATGTGGATGACATGCTCGTGAAGTCACGGTAGTCAAACGACCACATCCGAGGCTTAGCAGAAATGTTTGATATACTCAGACATTACGGTATGAAGATCAACCCCTTGAAGTACTCTTTTGGCGTGGCATCAGGAAAGTTCTTGGGTTTCATTGTGAATGCACGTGGAATTGAAGCTAACCTGGAAAAGATTTAGGCTATTCAGGACATACAAGTGCCCAGAACTATAAAGCAAGTACAAAGCTTGAACGGAAAGGTGGCAGTGCTGAGCCGATTCATATCCAGAGCCACGGATAAGTGCATTCCTTTCTTTGATGTGATCAAGAAGGGAAAAAGGAATTTCGAGTGGACATCCGACTGCAAGGAAGCATTCTCTGGTAAGGCATTTGGAGAGCCCTCCAGTGCTATCTAAACCAATAGACCATGAAATGTTGTATGTGTACTTGGCAGTATCCCAACATGCTATCAGTACGGCTTTGGTTCGTGAAGAGGACCGAGTCCAAAAGCCAGTTTACTATGTTAGTAAACGTCTGACGGGGGCAGAAAGAAACTATCCCAAGATCGAGAAATTAGCCTATTGCTTGGTGATTGCATCACGCAAGCTTCGCCCATATTTTCAGGCACACCCAATGTTTACACTTATCAACCCTTGCGTCAGGTACTCCAACGAGTAGAAACTTCTAGAAGAATGTTGAAATGGAATATCGAACCGAATCAGTTCGATATTACTTACCTGCCGCGAAAGGCCATATAGGGACAAGCGCTAGCGGATTTCATCGCTGAATTCACCATGACAGACGAATCAAACGGCCGCAGTGTCATACCTCCCGCCCGATGGAAGATGTACACCGATGGGGCATCTAACGATCGTTGTTCGGGGGTTGGCATAGTTCTTGCAACTCTTGAAAACCGATCGGTTTACTACGCTTTGAAGCTCGAATTCACAACAACGAATAACGAAGCCGAGTATGAAGCATTGATTGCCGGCTTAAGACTCGTCAAAGAACTGGGAATAATATCGGTTGAAATTTTTTGCGACTCGCAACTGGTGGTGTATCAAGTGCGTGGAAACTACCAAGCAAGGGGCAGAGACTTGCCCCGTATTTGGCCCAAGTTCAGGAGCTGCTAGCGAATCTCGAGTATTATGATATTTCACATGTTCCGGGTGAACAAAACAGAGCAGCTGATTCATTGGCAAAATTTGCAAGCATTGGCGATGCGCAGCAGATGGGATTGTTTCCCGTTGAAACCTTATATGCTCCAAGCATAAATATGATGGAGGTAGATTCCATGTTAGAAACAGAAATCGAAAAGGAATCATGGATGACTCCATTCAAGAAGTACTTGTTACATGGGGCCGTACCCGAAAGAAGGAGCGAGAGACGACAAGTCATTCGTAAGGCTTCTCGTTATGTAGTGCAGGATGGAATAATGTAACGGAGGGGATTCTCGACCCCATTGCTCCGGTGCATTGCCCATGATGAGATAAAACGAGTCCTGACGGAAGTCCATGAAGGTGAATGTGGTGACCATACCGGCGGGCAGACGTTAGCAAAGAAAATCCTCCGCTGTGGATACTATTGGCCAACTGTAAATCGGGATGCGGCGGACTACATAAGAAGATGTGACAAATGCCAGAAGTATGCGAAAATCCCAAGAGCTCCGCCGACGAACTCACACAAATGGTTAGTCCTTGGCCATTTGCAATGTGGGGGATCGATATAGTTGGTTCCTTACCCCTATCCAAAGGTGGTGCAAAATACGCGATTGTTGCGGTCGATTACTTTACCAAGTGAGCAGAAGCAGAGCCTTTGGCCACCATCACCACAAAGAAAGTCATTAATTTCGTTGTACGAAATATCATATGCCGCTTTGGCCTGCCACGAACCATCGTTACAGACAATGGAACTCAGTTTGAAAGCAAAGAGTTCAGGGAATTTTGCCAAAAATATGGTATTGAGAAAAAGTTTGCAGAGTTGCTCATCCGAAAGCTAATGGACAAGTGGAGGCCGTAAACAAGAAAATCAAATCCATATTGAAAAAGCGTTTGGACAAGGCTAGAGGCAAGTGGGTGGATGAGCTTCCGACAGCACTTTGGGCTTACGGAACCACCTACAAGTCCACGACTGGCTACACTCCATTCGCATTAGCATATGGCATGGAAGCTGTCATACCCGTGGAACTTGAGGTCCCATCACATCAGGTAACTTATTATGACCCTGAGTCAAATCAAGATCTCTTGTCGGAATCGTTGGACTTCATTGATGAAAAACGCGTAGAAGCTAGTACATGCACCGAGTTGCTCGATATTATAATGAAAAAGTCCGACCGAGAATATTTGGCGTGGGTGATCTCGTTTTGAAACGAGTTTTCCCAGTTCCATCACACATGAGCCCTGCATGGGAAGGTCCATACGTCATTGAACGGAAGCTTGGAGAAGGAACTTTCAAGCTGGCGACCGTCGATGGTGCGATACTCCCCCGAGCATGGAATGGTGAATATTTGCGGCATTATTACACTTAGTTCATTTCTATCATATTTAGCTTATTTGCATTAATAAAGGCTTGAAGCCATTTCTTTTTCCATGAATTGTCAATGTTCCTGTGTATGATAACGCTGTAATAAATGACTAGAGATACATTACTCTGTCAGACGTACGAACGAGTACAAACGACTCAAAATCTCCAAGTCCCCGGAGTGCGGACTGGAGTACTCTAAGTCCCCAGAGCGCGGACTCGAGTATAAATGACTCAAAATCTCCAAGTCCCCGGAGTGCGAACTGGAGTACTCTAAGTCCCCAGAGTGTGGACTCGAGTATAAACGACTCAAAATCTCCAATTCCACGGAGTACGGACTGGAGTACTCTAAGGCCCCAAAGTGTGGACTCGAGTATAAACGACTCAGGATCTCTAAGTCCCCGGAGTGCGGGCTGGAGTACTCTAAGTCCCCAGAATGCGGACTCGAGTATAAACGACTCAAAATCTCCAAGTCCCCGGAGTGCGGACTGGAGTACTCTAAGTCCCCAGAGTATGGACTCAAGTATAAACGACTCAAAATCTCCAAGTCCTCGGAGTGCGGACTGGAGTACTCTAAGTCCTCAGAGTGTGGACTCGAGTATAAACGACTCAAAATCTCCAAGTCTTCGGAGTGCAGACTGGAGTACTCTAAGTCCCCAGAGTTCGGACTCGAGTATAAACAACTCAAAATCTCCAAGTCCCCATAGTGTGGACTGGAGTACTCTAAGTCCCCAGAGTGTGGACTCGAGTATAAACGACTCAAAATCTCCAAGTTCCCGTAGTGCGGACTGGAGTACTCTAAGTCCCCATAGTGTGGACTCAAGTATAAACGACTCAGAATCTCCCAAGTCCCCGGAGTGTGGACTGGAGTACTCTAAGTCCCTAAAGTGTGGACTCGAGTATAAACGACTCAAAATCTCCAAGTCCCCGGAGTGCGGACTGGAGTACTCTAAGTCCCCAGAGTGTGGACTCGAGTATAAACGACTCAAAATCTCCAAGTCGCCGGAGTGCGGACTGGAGTACTCTAATTCCCCAGAGTGCGGACTCGAGTATAAACGACTCAAAATCTCCAAGTCCCCGAAGTGCAGACTGGACTACTCTAGTCCCCAGAGTGTGGACTCGAGTATAAACGACTCAAAATCTCCAAGTCCCCGGAGTGCGGACTGGAGTACTCTATTTCCCCAGAGTGTGTACTCGACTATAAACGACTCAGAATCTCCAAGTCCTCGGAGTGCGGACCGGAGTACTCTAAGTCCCCAGAGTGTGGACTCGAGTATAAATGACTCAGAATCTCCAAGTCCTCGGAGTGTGGACTGGAGTACTCTAAGTCCCCAGAGTGCGGACTCAAGTATAACGACTCAAAATCTCCAAGTCCCAGGAATGCGGACTGGAGTACTCTAAGTCCCCAGAGTGTGGACTCTAGTATAAACGACTCAGAATCTCCAAGTCCCCAGAGTGTGGACTGGAGTACTCTAAGTTCCCAGAGTGCGTACCAGAGTATAAACGATTTAAATGTCCAAGTCCCCTGAGGGAGGACTGGGTATAAATGACTTGAAGTCATTGAGCCCTTGGCATACGGATTGGAAAAAATTCTAAGTCCCCGGAATGTGGGGTAAAATAATGTGCAAATACCAAGAAAGTTATCAACTTGTTTGAAGATGAATCGAGAAGTTCACGTAACTCGCAGTAGCTCGAGTTTTGACCACGGTTATACAAAAAACCAAACAACAACAGTCCTCTGAGAGGGAAAAGAACTAAGTTTTATTCATCACAAATAATTTTATTTACATGAACTACGTAAACAAAAATAATTACATAATCTAAACTAGCTCTTGTTGAACGAGGGCGAAGACTACTTCTTTGACTTCTTTGACTTTTGGCTAGATGAATCCTCCCCGATACGTTCACCCTTGATAGCTTTCTTTGACGGGGGAGTGACAGCTGAAGAAGTATGAGGAACATCCATGGGTTTGGACCCGCCTGGGAGGATGACCTTCAACGGCTTGTTTAAAGGACCGTCCAGGTCCACAGCTTGAGGTTCGACCTTGATCTTGATCGTCTTTTCCTTCTCTTTCTCAAGCCGCTCCTTCATGCTCAGTTAGGATGTGTGCTCAGAGACGCCTGTAATTTCAACTTCATAACTCCCATCGATGGGAGAGGAAGTCTCAGATTTGTCCTCATCAAGCGCTCTGATCACCTGAGCATCTGGACCAGGAGCCTCTCCTGCGTGAGTGGCTTCACTCGTTTTTTCCCTCACCTCCTTGGCGACATCGCTCCTCGGAGTGGGCTCAAGATCAGAACGGCCTACACAAAATCACGAAAAGCAAGTATTAGAGCTTCTGATGAAAAACGAAAACTCTTGGAATGTTAAAGCAAAAGAGTAGCCTACCAGGTTCCGCCTGGCTCTCGGCCGTCAGGGAGGCCTCACCCTCTGGAATAGGGGACAAAACGTAAACGCCAAGGCCGAGGTCCTCCGGGTCATAGCCAATGTGCTGTTCAAAAGGATCGAGTATCGGCCGACCGGCCGGCTGGGTAAGCACACGAGCTCGAGACTCAATCCTGGATGGACCAGCGATAACTTCTTTTCCTTTCGTTGACGGGGAGCCTTTGCAATAAAGGGCTTTGGCTGCTGACAGGTCCGAAGGCTCGTTTCTCTTAAGAAGTTCATTTATCAAAGCCCCCTTATCAACCTCCTCGATACAGTGTTTGGCCTTCTTTCAATTAAGGTCTCCCACGCCTCGGCCAAAGATTCGTGATAGCCCTCGCCTAGAAAAGTTAAGTCCCGGTGCATGAGAACGCGGGCATTGAATTCGGCAATAAGCGGATCGAACATGGTTTTGACTTCTTCTCTACCTTCTTCCTTGGCCGCCTCAAGGCGGGAGTCGATTTCCACAGATGCTATCTTTTTTCCCTCTTCGCGGGTTTCATTGTTCAGCGCCTCAACTTTAGAAAGCTCGCCCTTGAGTTTCGCCTTTAGGAGTCGCGTTGCAACGATCTCGTCACAATACCATTGCGACTCTTCTTAGGAAGCAATCTTCTCCCCTTGTTCTTTGCGTAGTCGCCCCTCAGGTTCTTTAACTCGGAGATAGAATGCATCCCTCTCTTTTCGCACCGAGTCTTTCTCCAAAGCCAAAGACCCACAGCGTTGTACCGCCTCGTCGATTTCTTTTTTGTGAGTCGATTCCAGACGAGTTACGGCTTCGGCGGTATCCTTCGCGCTTTGCTGGGCGACCTTAAGTTGAGATTTGTAAGACGCAATCTCTTCGTCCTGAGCTTTGATAATGTCTTTGTCATGAATAGCCTCAAGCTTCAGGCGATCAATCTCATGTTGGCGTTCTACGGTGACTTCTGACATTTTTTCAGCAAGATGAACGAACGCGTCATGCGGAACATAGAAGTCGTTGGTAGAAGCGATAACGCTCTGCTTAACATCTCCAGGTATATGGTGGATCGTCGAGAGGAACTTCAGACCATCAAAACAGATTTTTGGGAATTTAACTTTAAGCTCGGTCAGTCTCTCCGATACTGATGGATCTGTTGCAGGAGCAGGAGGAGACGACTTCGAAAGTTCAGCTCTCCTGTGAGGATCCCGAAACTGTCGGCTGGAGGAGGAATCAGAGTGTTGATCACGGGGAACATTGGATTGCGACCCCTTATGGCCGTGCTTATCTTTGCTTTGCCCCGAGTGAGAAGAGGGATGTTGGTGGTATTTGAGCTGATAATATGTTTTCTTCCGAGATGATGAATCCCGGGAATGATAATCCCTATCGCCATCACCGTTTCTATCCCGACGTTTTCCGGTACTTGAGTCCCGTCCAAAATGATGCAAGATAGACGACCCGCGGAGACGATCAATTCCGTGTGTACGCCCCATGTCACCTACACAGAATTTAAATAACAATGAATTAGCAAAGAGTAGTGTGATGACTGAAATTTAAGTGCAAGGTGAAGTGCATGTTTTTGTGTCCTAGTGTCCCCCCCCCCACACGGACCAGTTTCTTTACTTATGGGAGTTTTTTCTCCCTGAGTTTGGGCTTGAACGCCTGCATCGCCTCTGATGGGCGAGTGAAGTTTAAGTGCCTCCGGATCGTCAAAATCATAATTAAGTAGATCGTCAGGTATCGAGAGGTTCGAGAGGCCCTTTAAAGAACTTTCTAAACATTGTGGGGAAGCCTCTTTCTCTATTGGAATAAGAGTAACTTTAGAGGTTGCACCAATTTTTTCCCTCCTTATCTTGTACGTCAGTCTCTTTTTCCTCTTCAAAAGGGAAGATGACGTTTCGATGTCGTGAACTTCGACTATCGGGTCATGAGTAGGACCAACGTTCTCATCTTAAGCTTCGGGTGTTACGGTTTCCTTGATTTCCCCTTCTTCTAGTGCGCCAGGAGCGTCACATGCTGAAGACTCGGCTTGTTTTTTCCCTTTGCCAAAGGCGGGCCTGGGTATGGTAACTCCCTGAGGAAGGCTTATCCGACGGCCTTCTGCAACAGTCTAAACGTTGTAAGTGACACATTCGAAATGAGAGTTCGGATGTCCCATTCTTCGGCAGGAAGGGCTCTAATAGCTTCGACGACCTCAGAATACCCGCGGCCGTCAGGACGTTGATTGATATCTGAAAAGATGGAAAAAAGAGTTAGAAAAGGCACGACTTTGACCAAGAATGAATATCGATCCAGAGAAAAGACTTACTTCCTTCCGCCCATCTCCTCGCGAAACCAGGAGGGCAATGCACATAAAACCATTCCTGTTTGTACAGGGCAAAGTTGCTGCACGCCCCAGTCAAGATCTGGCATTTGTGGTGCGGCTCAAGAAACAAGAAAGAGGGGCTATCTCTCCGCTTTTTGATCATATATATATATATCTGATGTCACCCAGGGTTGGAGGCCTAGAGTGGACATTCGTGAAGAGGATGTAGGTACCATAGATGAAGGCATGACCGTTCGGGTGCAGTTGTGATAGGGCAATGTCGATGTATTGCAGCACGTCCCGAAGAAATGAGTTGAACGGTGACACGCTGCCGACCCAGCACATAAACTTATTACAAGCTGTGTATCCAACTGGGGGTAAGTGTGGACGATCGTGCCCCGATGGAACTAATACGTCATCGAAGGGGATTCCATGGACAGAGCATATCCGACGGAGTGCACTTTCATTAATCTTCGAGGCCTGTGAATCGACTGGATTGTCCAAGAAAATTGATGCCTCCAGGGCGCCGGGAGCTAAGTTATGAGCAGGGGAAGTCAACGGCTTCGAAGTATCTATGACTCCTTGTTTAGAAGACGGCCTAGGTCTATCTGAGATCATGGCGGAGCTAGATTTCCTAGACATCTTTGATAAATATTGAATCTAGTAGAGCACCTGTTTTAACTATACTTGAAAAAACAATCGACGTTAGACTTAACGACACAAGTATTCCCCCCGGTATGGTGTGTGAACTAGTGTGATGATTCAGATATAAGTGCTGAGAAATTGAAAGTCATAGAGTTGATGGTATAAAATTGAGCTTTGAATTGTCGCCTTCGAAGACCGTCATCACTGACCGTTTCCAAAAGCCTGCCCTATGATGTTTTCAATTTCGGGGCCAGACATTGGCGCTATATGTTAAAGGAAATTATCCGTTTTTGTCGATTTAAGTTCAGGCTTGTGATTACTGAAATTAGGAAGTTATCAGTCCAGATTAGTTCGATATGCTAGTCTGCTTAGGTCCTTGTCCTTGTTTTTGTCACAAGATTAGGCAAAGTGAACACCGGTCGGCCTAAATATCATTCGGCCAAAATGTTGTTCGACCTAAGTATCGTTCGGTTAAAATACTGGTCGGCCTAAGTATCGTTCGGTCAAAATGTTATTCGGCCTAAGTATCGTTTGACCAAAATGTTGTTCGGCCTAAGTATCGTTCGGCCAAAATGTTGTTCGGCCTAAGTATCGTTTGGGCAAGATGTTGTTCGGCTAGAATATTGTTCGGCCTAACTATCGATCGGCATTCATGACCGTTCGGCCTGCGCGCTGTTCGGCCGAAATATCGATCGACATCCTATCCAATTCATACTTCCTTCCTATTTTTCCACTTCGCCGCTCGGCATGTGGCGAATCATGCCGAGCTGAAGTTATGCTGATCCCCAACGCTTGGCACTCCGTCCAACACTCCATCCTTAACAATGCTTTTATCTTTCTCTCCCATCCATGCCGAACAACATGGCCAAGTCGTTCGGCAAGTCACACCGAACCGTGTTGTTCGGCACTCTAGCCAATTCTTGCTCCTCCTCTACTCTTCCCTTCAATCTCGTTCGGCATGAGAAAACTATACCGAACCACAATACATCTTCCAACAACTCCCTCATGTGCTTGCCTCTGACCACTTCCTCTTTTCTGTACGTCATCTAGCCCTAGAACATACCATAATCGTAGTTCGATCCTTTCATCTACGAAGTACCTATGGGTTACGGTTCTAATTTACGAACTTAAGAGTCGTATTAAAACTCTTTAGTCAGGGAAAGCATTTAAATAGAAGGGGTCGATACCTAGCAAATAGATTGAAGCTCGGGAGAATTCTGGAGTTAAGGGCACGGTTTTGATTAATTCCAAATGACTCGGGAAAGGAGTGATGTAGGGTATGATGCTAGAGAAAGGAAGGGAAGTTAAATCCTTGGAGTTTGGCGAGGTTCGTAAGTACAAGATAGCTGAGGAGAAAGTGAAGAAGAGAGGAAGAAGGAAAGTGCCGAACTTTATAGGGGAAGAAAGGGAGACGAAGGGGCAATGACCTGTAGAACCGGTCAAAACGACATCGTTCGGCTTCGACTATACCGTTTGGCATTTACATGGAACGTTCAGCTTCGGCTATACTGTTCGGCATTTGCACGACGTTCGGCACACATTGCCTCAACTAGTGATCAAGGGAAGTCACCATCGAAAGCACAGTGGACTCATGGTTCAAAGCACATTACGTTCGACCATGTGATGCACTTTGGAGGGCAAGTGTTACCTAAAGGTTTGACCAGGCAACTAAGTACTCGGCATTTGCATACTGTTCGGCGTTTATGAATCGTTCGGCATCCAGAACGCTCGGCATTCAGGAACGCTCGGCATTTAGAAGCGTTCGGCGTTAAAGAGCGCTCGGCTTACGGATTCGTCTGGCACAACTGATTCAATCGGCACTCAAGTTCGTTCGGCATCTATGGGACGTTCGGCATGCAAGAGCGTTCGGCATTAAGTGCCGTTCGATATTATATATCGTTCGGCATCTATGGACGTTCGGCATGGCAGAGCCATTCGGCATTCCATATCGCTCGGCATCCAGAGTCGTTCGGTACAACGCACTGGGTCGGCTTCCAGTGTCGTTCGGCATAAATCTCGTTCGGCATAAATCTCGTTCGACATTCGGGAATGTTCGGCTTCCAGTGTCATTCGGCGCAAATACTTCGTTCGGCATTCAGAGTGTTCGGCGTCACTTCGTTCAACGTTCAGAGTGTTCGGCATCACTTCGTTCGGCATGAGGATATCGTTCGGCATTCATGCCTTGTTCGACATATTATCGTTCGGCATCTATGGATCGACACACATAGATTACTCTTTTTGAGCCAAGCTACTTAGCTACCTGGCCCACCAGGGAAGTCAAACCCATATTCGCCTATAAATAGAGAGGCAGGGGCACAGTGAAATGAATCTTTTTTCGAGAACACCGGGGAGACTCTGCCGCATTCAGGATTCATTCAAGACTTATCTTTTTTGCTTAGCAATTTTATTCAATATAATTGGTATACGGATTGTATCTGTAATCGATTATCGAGAAAAGCAATAAAGATTAACCTCAAAGTGGACGTAGGCAATTACGCCGAACCACTATAAATCCGGTGTTCGTATTTTCTGCATTTAAATCTTCATATTATCCTCTGTTTAACTTTACTTTCTTCATTAATCTCTCTACACAATCTCTCTTAAGGGTGTTAGTGACCAATTCTGGTGCTAACAGAAATTGTGCCTAACATCCAACATACCTACCTATGGAATCTAATAAGCTAAATAGTAAGCTTATAAATAAGTACTAATTAGAATGACAACGTTCTAGGAAAGAGCCTTGGAAAGGTAGCCTTTATCTTCTCCTTTGGCTCTCATGTACTCTTAACTGGGTCGTCTCACCATTAGATTCTAACCAGCTTAATTACTTTATTGTGGGGCCACTTTGCCCTACGCTCAACAATAGGGTAGGCGCACAACGAACAAGTGACTCCCTATTCACTTTAACTTCTCCTAATTGACACGGTTCTACCACAATAGTTACATTATATAAATACCCTCACAAGTGTGACACATGGAAAACATTACGAACTCGCACCAACCATTTTGGAAGCTTCACTCCATAGGCTAACATTCCTACTCTATCCCAAATCGAAAAAGACCCTACAACTCTTGGTACTAGCTTTTTGAACTACTAACACAATAACGTATCTCAGTGGTAAGATCCTCACGCAGACCGTGTCACCCACCATGGACTTGAACTCCATGTGTCTCCTATCGACATATGTGTTCTACCTATTTTTTACAATATCCCTCCGTCTACGGAAAAATATTTCAGCAAGAGTCGAGATGAAAAGATCAGATTCTTTCTCTCGCTTCCCAAGTACTCTTTAGTGGATCATTCTTTCGACACACTTATCTTCTTTACTGGTGCTTGTAACTTCAACCTAAATGTATGTGCATAGGAAACCCTCTACCATTCTTGCTACCAACTCGAATAAAGTGATGTCAACATGCACCATAATAGATAACTTAAGCATGAGTATGCTTCAACGGAATATAGCCTTATGCAACCCTCAACGCACGTACCCGATGCGTTGAATCATTCAGCAGTACACTGATTACTTCATTCTTCTAGATACAAAGATAAGATCAGTCGATGGTGAACGGTTCCCTTTCATATCTACTAACTTAGATCATTAGTTATTCCTTCATTTTGGCCAAGGATATACAAACCTAGTGATTTCTTAAACCGTTGAAAATAGCATAACTTATTTTCCAATTAAATTCAACTTAAGCTATCTCATTTTACAATTGATCTGTTTCTCTAGTCCTTCAACCATCGTGGTACCCAGATCTCACGTTTATAGTCTTTAGAGATTTATCCTAGTTCCTTCAATATACAAGTAAGTAAATACTCAAGTATTCTAGTAAGGTAAACTTGGTCTATTTTCATATTCGACCCTAATAATTAAAATCCAAAGTGTAAGTAAAGTCTTAAATTTAAATTAAATTGTAATCTAAAATTATTTTAGCATTGGCAATAATTGACTGGGTGATACATCTTTCACGTGCAACTATTTTGTGATACAAACTATGTACCCTAAGTCAGTCTTTCATGACCTTACTTAAATAAATAGCCTTCTTCGAATCCGAGGGATGATTGGGAAGAATCCTATTATCCTTTCCTTCAAATTTTACCGAAAATTTTTATATCTTGTTTTCTATAAGAATTGCCTTAACATTTTCAATGCGTGCAAATAGCAATATCTTTTTCTTAACGGGAACCAAAATCCATGAATTAATCACCCTTTGCACAATCTTGACTCCAATTTCATCCAGTATATCTTTTGAAATTTGAACTTCTAAAATTTACCATTCCTTAATGTAATCTCATCAATAGGACCACCCCAATTTTGGTTAACATTATTTAGGACATTTAAATAGATAAATTAAGTGAAATAATGTAAATGGTTATAGGATTAAGATTTGAATAATTTAAGGTAGTCGTGACTTAATTAACCTATTAGCCAAAGAGAACTAAAATGGAATAAGTAAAAGGAATAAGATAAGGGCAAAATATGAATAAACTAAGTTCTTATACCCTAAACCCTTCTTACTTTCTCTCCTTATCCATTCTAAACAATTGCGAACAAATCTTAGAATGTTTAAATGTTGGCCGACCACCATTAAGGGAAAACAAAAGCGAAGATAAGAAAGAATTCAAGTAGGAAGCTTAATCAAATCAATTCAAGAGAAAATCTCAACCTCCTTAACAATAAGCTAAGATGTTTAATAGATTATATCTCATTTTTATTATTTCCGGTTTCTAGATGAGATCCAAATTTATTTTGCAAGTAAAATGCTATGATTTGATTGTTTAAATGGACATACGAGCTTGCTGATTATTTATGTTTCTTCATATAAATTTTATGATAAGTTTTGATTTGAAAAACCTATTAAAGGACATCCTAATGACTTGCGTTTTTGATATAAGGTTAAAAACAATATTTGAGATATGATTTTCAACTTTTATAATTTTCTAAGTTAATGTGGATTTATTATGAATTTTCTAGTAAAGAAAGGGTGAAATTGGGGGTTTAAATTATTTTTAGCTATTATATGTTAGCTTTGGGTCAGAAACTAAAATATTATAGAAAACATATTAAAAGTGATTTATGGGAATTTTTGGAGAATTTTCCTAAGTATTTTATTAAAGATATAAAATTATTTAAGATATGAGACTTAAATGTTTTATATGTTTAGAAAAGGAGAAGGAGCGATTTGTTAAATGTTTTAAAATTGTTAATTACTAAATTCAACAATATTTTTAGAAAATGTTCTGTAAAAGAACTGGTAACTAATTATATGTTGATAAATAAAGCAAGTTAGTTGGAAAGATGTTACTTTAAAAGGTTAAAAATCAGTTTTGTAAAGGATTACTACTTCGCGATTTATAGCAGCCACCTTTCGACACCATACATCCGCCTCCTACCAAGTCGAAACCAATACACATGGTATCAATTCCTTGGTATGTAGTGGATTGGAGAAAGACGAAAGGTATAGAGTCGAAACATGCTTTCAAAGGGGTAGAAGTTGCTCTTATAAACCTGGAACTATTTTGATTACAAACGAGATTTTCAAAAGGGGCTAGAGTTTGTTTCGACTTAACTAACTTGCTTCTATTTATATAAAGAATGGACTTTCGAATCGGTTGCCGCCTTCTATTTTAAACAAGCTTTCGAAGGGGTCGAAACCCCTACTGCTGCATTCAACCCTTCGAATCAATGCTTTCGAAAGGGTTGGTTTTGAAACCATCTACTTTCTTTTACTAAGGAACAATGATTTCGAAAGCAGTGCATTTTCTCTAGTTCCTTTAAGACCCTTTGTTTTATTAAAAGCTAAACCCAACAGTTTTGAAAGGAATGATTTTAAATGCTTTCGAAATTATATTCAACAAACTTTTACTGGGACCTAATGTTTTCGAAAGGTTTGATTTAAGTAAGGAATTTTAATACTTTCGAAAGGTATATAATGTAGGTTTCGAAGGGGAGGTACCCCGATGTTTTCAAAAGGTTTACGTGAATCTTTAAATGGAATGTTTCCAATTCTTTCGAAGGGTAAGTTTAAAGTATTTTGAAAAGAGGATGTCTAAGATTTTATAAAGCTTTCGAAGGGATACTTTTAATGATTTCGAAAGGTCTATTTTCATGTTTCGAAAGGTAAGTTTTGGCCATTGGGCCTACTGTTTCAAGGTAAAGTAATTAATCTATTTTGAAAAGGGTACTTCCAATGGATACGAAAGGGACTTTTAAATTTTTTTAACACGGGTTTTGAATGTGATATCTTGGATTTAAAACCTAATGTTTTCTAAGTTAAAAAAGGGCTTTAACTTGTTTTAAAGGGAAGGTAACCCTATTAATTTAGGTTTTCATCAATATTGTTTTGTGTAAAGCATGTATCATGGAAAATATATCTGAGTAAAGAAAAGAGTATATTTTCCTTGTTTAAGTATGATTTAAAGGGTTAAATCAATTTGAAAGAAATTTTCTTAAGGAAAATTTGATGGGGTAGTTAATCCTAAGTAAACGACTCGAATATTAGAATACCAGATAAGATTGGTATAGGGTCGTGCCCTATGCTTTAGCTAATAGCCCCTAGCTAATATAAGTCCAAAATTCTAATGTGTAGGGCTTTGTCATAGGTAAGACTAAAATGATGTTACACACAGAAAGGAATATACATATAAAATAGGTTATTAGTGAGCCCACAAAACCACTAGGATCAGTTGACCCTAGGAGAAGTAAGTTAACGACAGACTGTCCAGGAGTGTGTCTAATAGAAGTTAGATTACTTATTTTGACTGGTAGGCCCGTGTCAGCCAATGGTAAGTACTTAGCCAAACAAAACTATATTGTTGGGACAGATAGTCCATTGATTACCTGATTTATGTGCATATATGATATTGCTATTATTGCTCTAATCAGTTTGATTGCAGGATTCTGATTTGCAAAAAGATGTGTTTTTAAAGGGAAATTAGTGAGGGTAAACATGTTCCGCTAAGTAGCATGGTCTTGCTTAATATCAGTAAACCGAGATGTAATAGTGTTATTCACATCAAGATTTATATCTGAATCGAAGTTTATGTTTTCCCCTTAAACTCTCAACTGCTCAAAATTAATTTGAGTAGACTGAGAGTTGAGGTTTTACAAGCTTAGTAGGTGGACAAATAAGCTTCCAAAGACGTGTAGGAGGCAAATTTGGCTATATAAGAGTAATTAGTTTAATTCCCATCGTGATATATTTAAAACTGATATGTCTATTTAGTACTCTGATTATCCAAGGGGCATCTTCATATGTCGCTCATGGCATAATTTATAATACTTATATTTAATCAAAACCTGTGAAACATTTTAGGATTATGTATCCAAATATGAAATATGGATTTGAATGTAACTAGAAAAGATTTTTTAATTTTGCGTTGATTTTATTTCATATTCATGTGCTTCTAGTATTATGAATACCATTAACATTACCGTATTTTGTCACCGGAAGTTAATACTATAGATGACTGCAACATCTATAGCGCTCAGCTTTGGGCCTCAAGATAGAGGATGCTACCGACGTTTTTCTCAAACATAACTTCTCACCACTTTATTCCAACTATTTTATGGTCGAGTCAACTCAAAATGGAACGATGTCTTGCCATTTTAATCCAATAAACATAGTGTTTAATACTTAAATAATGTCAAATACTCATCTAGGAACATCTAAAATAGATGATGTCCTAGCCTAGTAAACATCTTATGGAATTCATGCCACCTCGGTCCCAATAACATACTTGTAGTTGTGACGACAACTCAAGTATCTATTACTTTATATATATATTGGTATATAACGTATATTATAAGACGACATCCTAGTTGCTTAGTTACCTATAATTCACCAAGTCAAAAACAATATGCCTGGCACCTAAAACTTCCTAAGCCAAAAGCAACATGCCTGGTACATATAACTTCCCAAGCCAAACAGGTAAAACTTCTTGCATCCGTAGCATTCTTTGATATATATAAAATATTTTGAGTGACTTTCTCTTTACTTTAAAAATATGTTTTACTCAATTCATACTTTCCAAACGTTCTTACGCAAAGATTCTACAATTCAAACTATACTTGGGTAGAAAAACACAAAGTGATGTTCACTCTTCACTATTACAAGAAGTTTGATCTAATAATATCCTTTCAATTCAAATGTTGATTGAAATGTCACTAAATCTCATGTTACTTCTATCACTACCCTAAACATTTCAATGCTTCTGAACCATGTAGTCAATTCAGTCCTTGTATGCTATGTAATCATGTTCATCTAACTCCAACTTAATTCTTTTAGGTTTTAGTGATAATCATAATAATTCTACCATTTTACCTTTTTAAATCAAAACCTTTGATTTTAACATTACTTCCACAAAACTAGTAAGTTTCTAAAACTGTAAAATCCACTATTAATTTTTAACAAGCATTTTTTTGGATAAAAATCATAACATTTTTCTTCAATTTAATTTTTTTAATCCCAAAATGGTTCCGCTTAACTTAGGAAAATGGACATATAAACATATCTTTCTAAAATTTTCCTTTATAAATAAGAAATTTCACAAAAATATCTCAAAAGAAAATATGATATTTTAACTTATTATTACTATTTTAATGTATGACAGAACATTTAGAAAAGACATTTTTAAGCATCAACCATTTCATATTTATAAAAGAGATTCACAATTTAGGTTTTACATAATTCTCTAAGTTCCTTTCAAAGTCTCATTATCAAAAGCAAAGTACACATCAAGGATAAGTGCAACAACGTGCCTAAAGAAACAAAACTTTAAGAAATTTAAAAAAATGTTTTTGTCAAATTCTTTTAGTTCTACTTTTTAAATAATTTTTATAAAGTTTATCTGATCACTTCATAGAAAAACATAAGCTAACTTTTCTTTTTAAAACATTAGACATCCGTTGTTTCTAACTTTTAAAAAACATTTCCACTAGTTAACCACTTAAATTATATTGGATAAAAGCAACCTAATTTACGCAAGCCCAACTACATCTAACAATGCTTTAAATGCAAAGGGTTCCGCCCTTTTCTTCTAAGATGGTTAACTCAAGTTTATCTTCCAATACAATGTCCAACTCCAATATAGGAAAATCTAGCCATAGATTTAAGTTAAAAGGGAGTCTTTGCAATTACTATCAATATAATGATATGATTCCTACTTTAACTGGAAATATTTGCTCTAAGTCCGTAAAGTCCTTCTTTCATGTTACCATTATGCCTTAAGTCGTCACACTATAATTATATGGGTCCAATGGTACAAATCGTCTTCCACTCACTTAAATTCCATAATTTACTTTGACTTGACATTTTTTCTTGTAGAGGAAGACAACTACCATATGAGTCAAAATGTATAAACTTTCGTCTATAAATATGATAGAAAATTATAGATACGCTCCCTTAGTCGGATTAGACTCAGCTTGTCCTCTTACTTGTAGATACCTATAGAAGCATGTAGGGATGTTCATGCCAAGAGGCTTAGCCGCCTTACCTAAGCCATTCCTAGCAAGATTGCTCATTCTCACTATCTGTGATTACAAATTATTAGCAACTTTCCCACAAATGATATTAAATAAGAATAGAGCAAATACGTTTTTTGTGTTATACTTTTATAAGTGTAAAACCTTTGAAATACTTTTTCAAAACATATAAATACGTTCTCTCAATGCGTACCTAATCCCTAAGGAAGCCTAAACCTATGATCTGATACCACAAATGACAGAACCCTCATTATGAGGAAAAACTTACTACCAACTCTAGTGAATGAGTTGTATTACTAAACATTTAGCGATCATATGGAATTTACTTTGTTTATAAACTATGTGATCTAGGGTATCCTACATGTATGCGAATGACTTAATGGGGTTAGTTACTTTAATGTAAAAGTTATGGTTTTGAATAAGCCTACACCAAACTATCCTATGAAGGTTTATACTTAAGGATCGAGCAACTAATCAATAATGGATCAAATAAAGGATCCCATAATGTTGATATCCAATAATGCCTGCATGTGTCATACTTAAACATTGAGAGGATCCCATAATGTTGGCTTGCGTCAAAGACAACTTAAGGCCTATCAATCATCCATGTCCAAAGCTCAATGGTAACGCCAACTATTACACTATGACCCTTGGGACTACATTACTCAAACTACAACCGCAACGTATCGTACTTACACATTGATAGAAGCTCGTAGCCGACTCGTGCCAAAATGTCATAGGGCCCACTGCATCTATGTTCAAGCTCAATGGTAATGCCACTTAGGGGAAACCCACAATGCCTACTCGTGTCAAGGGTGTCTTAGGGTCCACTGCATCCGAGTCGACCTCTCATTGGCAATGCCTTTTATTGCACAGCATTGGGCATCCAACTACAATGTCACATCCTAGTTCCAGTATGCACTGAGGAACTTTTCGATAGTGCTGGAACATACACTTTTCTATGCATCCACCAGCAATGTTGCGCATCCACCAAGGAACCGCCAGTGAGTGCTTCTAATGACTGAATCGCCTTTACTGAATATTCAATTCACCAAATGAATAGTGTCTAGACTAATTGCCTGCATACACTATCTAACTTGTTCTATAACATCCAAAAGTTGATAGTTAGGTAACTAATTTCCCTATTATATACTAACATACACACACACACATATATATTTGTATATATATATGTATGTATATAAATTTATCAACTTGGGCCTTTGGCAAGGTTCAACCAGCCTTGAAATTCGATGATCGGTGGACCATCGACTATGTAGCGGTTAACCGCTCCCTGTCGACCAGTTACAGAGACCCTATCGATTGCTCAGTTCCAATTAACATTGATTTTAATTCATTGTTTGTTAATTAATTCCCTTCTACTTCTTATTGTTGGCCTTCATCATAATTATAGTAAATTGAGCTTTGTTCAACAATGATTATAATTCAAATTCCTAACCAGATTTTACCTATATTTTCATGTCTATAGTTAAGAATGTAACTCCAATTATTTTCGTGTTTAATCTATAATTTTATTTATACGATTTCAACTGTACAAATTTTTTATAATCATATATGTATATCCAAAATTAATTAAAGGTGAAGTAAATAGGGTGTATACATTTTAAATCCCAAATTCAATTCAAATCGAATAACAACTATATCCATATTAAAATCTAGTTAAATTACTTTAAATCATATCTCAACATTACTTAAAAACAATCAATTTCTATATACTTGCACTTGCTAAATAAACAATATCTCAGATTTCAATAACCTTCAAATAAACTTTGTCTTCATATTCTTGTAATTAAAAAAACCCCAAATTAAAAAAATCTTTCACTTCATATTCAAATCAAATAAATACCCAAATCAAATAAATGTATAAAAAATCAAATTACTTGTTAATTATCATATTTTAATAATCATCCCTGTAACGCCTTGGTTCTAACGATTGAAATATCATAGGGTGTTTACGATCTGATAGCTCGGAATAATAAGCACAGAAAGAGCAATTTCTCATATACACTACTTTGGGTCAACATGGATACGTTTCAATACCTGAATACATCTAAAATAATACGTATCTCATCTCAACGCAAGCTAATGTACATGAGTTATGGACTTGAATAATACAATATTAGAGAGTGATAAAAATTTCCCAACTAACAGAATCAGAGTGAGTAAAATAATGAATTTTATATCATATCCAAATGTTTGATACATCATGTCATATATATGCAGCTCATCAAATCTACGTAAACTACTATAATGTCATTTAAATATAATTATAAACAGACTAATTACTCATCGTCGTCATTGGCTCTAACTCCATGTTGCAGCCCACAAATTATATACAATCATATCAAACACGTAGAACAACTTCGGTTTGACCCAAGGAGTTGTCATAAAACAAAACCTCAAGTCAGATAGGAAATCTTGCTGTGAGTATAATCGTCCAATAGATTATAAACGAATGTATCGTGTTGGGATCTATAGGGCAACTAAGTTACACATAAGGTCACACACACCAAACAAATTCCTAAATCCTCATTTTTACAAATTGGTTATAAAACCCATGTCACGTATAATGACCCAGCATTTTAATCATTCAAAATTTGGAATATTTAATTGCTTTTAAATATTGAGAAGTTAATTTGATAAGTTAATTTCAAATATAATGGATATTTGTATATTTGAAATTGCTTAAATAATTAAATCTTGAATTTTATATGAATGGAAATGATTTCGAAAGTTGATTTAAATTCTATATGGAGAAGAATGAAGTTAGTAAACTTTTGAATTTGAATTTAAAAGCGATTAAACTTATTTTATAATAATTATTTTAATTTATAGGTGAAAATAGCCATTTGGTGCACAATCTCGGATTTTGACGAAACCAGTGCCATTGGATCCGTAATAGTGAATTATTATACAACATCAAATTATGTAGCGATTAGACATATTGTTTGGACATGCGAGTCTGAAACACTTAGAAATCTAATTATATAAATTAATATAATATAATTGGGTTTGAAAAGCTACCTTCTGTATACGATCGAATTAGGTCTCGAGAATAGTTCCACAACGTTCGAAATAGGGATATTTAGTACAGAACGCCAGGTGGCATGTCTTGATAGGAGTTTGAGATTTTCAGATGTTTAAAGCTTGATATTTTTGATTAAAATAATATGTACCCCATGCTTATAACTATCTATAGCCATCACTCTACCCGTGCTTGCAAGTTTCAGCCTACCATCTTCCTTTTATAATATTGCATTCAAACTAGAGAATTTCCTTTACAAATTTAAAGTCAACATCCTTTCAAATCCGACGGCCATGCTCGATCGGAGCCAGTCCATGCCGTTTCAGGTGAAATCACCAAGTACAAAGTTGTAGACGAAATTGAGCTCGACTCACTTAACAGTTGAATCGTCATCAATCATCATGTGGCAGCTGCAATTTGCAGTTGAATGTTGAATCTATTTTCGAGAATTCTAACGATTCTTGGCACTTTTAGGTAATAGGGGCAGAAGGGAAAATGTCGAGAAATGCGAGGCTCTGGCGAGGTTTCATAGCCAATGGTCAACCATGGCGACGACAATAGTAAGATGAATGACGCGACGTTCGAGACCAATTTTCTAGAAAATGATGAGTCGAGAGGGGATCAGACTAGGGGTAAATAGCGTGGCATGGAGACGGCCTTCGGCAAGCTTGCGACGACAGCAGGAGACACGAGGCGGTGACGACACGAAGAAATCATGGTCGAGTTTGGGTTTGCCCGGGTTGTGAACGTGCGCTAGAGGGAGGGAAGGTAATTAGTTTAAATTTTCAATTAATTTAAGTTAATTGTAATTTAAATAATCTCAAATGTTCACTAATTAATATCTAATTCATACGAGGTCAAAATCGAATACGATAAAGTGCATTGCGATCGTTACAGCGAAATCTTCGTTATAGAGTTGGATTAGATGGATTAGGAGCTAGTAGGAATTTGGGTTAAAATTAAACAGGCTGTAAAGACCCAAAATTTTCGATCCTGAAAATTCCAGATAGTTAGGAAAAGAAGAAAGAGATAGAAGAAGAAGAAACAGAAAACACAACACAAATTCTCACATTCGCAACGGATCAAAATATAATATCAAATAATAACAGTTTACAAAATAATACTATATTTGTCGATTACATTTTAATACATCAGAGTTACACACGTACTCAAACACTGGACATATACAAATCAAATGTGCCTAGATAAAACAAAAATAATAACCACAGCGGAAACACTCCATACGTCCAGCCAACCAGCTCGCCTCCCGAGCTCCAGAACGTCCGTACTTGAAAATCTGTAATACTCGGTCTGACCCGAGCATTACATCAAAGTAACACCCGGGTCGGGCTGAAAACCAGCTTGAGTAAACCCATCTAACATGGAACACTAAAGCATACATCATATATAAACCTGGGTAACTTGTATAAATTTACAACTTCACAAGTTGTTATAGACATCATTTATTTCACACTCCAATTTCTAAGTACCAAACTTAGATTAAATGGTCTAATTCACTTAAATCATTCTATTCCAGCTTATTGATTCCACATATCGATTTATAAAGAATCGAAGTGGTTTTGGGTATTTACTAATACCCGACTCCGGTCTCTTCGAACCCAATGTCATCAAAACCCAAGTTATTCAATTAAATACAATTCAATTTTAATTACCGGATAACACTTTTACGCAGCAATTCATAATTGATAGATAATCACATTATCACCGTCCTTCCAACATAACCATATCACAAACATTTCTTATCAGAGATATCAACCAATTTAAGGCATTCAATATAATCCAATCATTTATAAGAAAGGTTAATTAACGACACAATTAATTTAAATCAAATAAATTACCTAACCATACTTGATTAATAGTAATTACAGGCCTTAGTTCTTACTTTAATTAATGAAATTAATTTATCATCCCTTCTTATCCAACTTAAGTAATTATCCTCAATTACTTAATTATCCCTTAAATTATTATATTAATTATCCTTTGATTAATTATTTACATTAACAAATTAACCCTTTAATTACTTAAGTTAATTAATTATCATGAATTAATTACATTAAGTAATTTAACTTTAAATAAATTAATCATCTTGAATTACCTTAATTAACTTATCACATTAATAAATCAATCCTTAAAATTGATTACACAAATTTATCAACCTTTATTAATTATCTTAATAAATTGATTAATTACTCCTTAAACTGATTAGATTAACTATTTAACCATCCTTAAATAATTAATCCTTGATTTAATTCCATTAATTAAATCACTTTTGAACATTTAAAAATTAACCTATTATATAATTAATTTAAACAAACAATCTCTAACATTTTAAAACTTTGAAAGCTTGTCGTAGGGTTCACTTTGCATTGAAACTTGTTTATTTCCACATATTTTAGATCTTTGGTCATCTGACTTAAACCTGATAACACTTACTCCCCATGTTACAAAACTATTATAACAACAACCCGAGACCAATCCATAGATACTTCGAACAACACCGCGGTCTAATACACAAACAATCCCAAACCAACATTTTAATTAATCCATTATTATTAAAAGAAACCGTTTTTAAGAAAAATTAGTATTAAAACTTGAATTTTGTTTTAATTTAAAAACTTGTTAATCTCTATCATTTACTGAGACAAACCAAGTTTTGTGTTCGAATTAAGTCCCGAGCCACCACCTTTTTTTTACTTGATTAAATTTAAAACTGTTACAGGTTATCACAACACACGTACGACTCGAAAATTAGCCCGAGTAAAACCTCTTCTTCCTCGAACCCCTACCCGAGACAATCCCATCTACTCAAGCCTAAAACTTCTGATACGAGAGACCCACGTTCAATTCGCGCCTGCCCCGAGTCATCCATCAGCTTCGAGCCATCCCTTCGTTCACACAAGAACCACCCGAGCAAATCACTAAAACCCCACGTCCCAAACTTGTCGTACACGCGGTGCACGTGTACCAACATCGTCGAACTCCGGTGATCAACACAGCTACCCTCGACCATCACACGATCCCACGCGTCCCCAAGCGAGAACCCAGATCGCATGAAAATCCACTGGAACGAAATCGTGCAAAATTCTCATCCATCAGGAAACGATACTTGCCAGAAAACCACTCATCTCGTTCGCCTCCGACCTCGAGATCGCCAGACCTCTTCACTGCAGCCTCGTCACACCTTCCAGCAACTCTCCCCACCATCGCGATTTCCTCCGAACCTTCCCCTTCGTCGAAATTTACTCGACAACCACGACGAGTACAAAACCTATCTAAACCCTAGCTCACTAAAATCCACTCGCCTTGGCAGTATTTTTCCCGAGTGCATCGACACCCCGTCCATCACTAGCCCAACCCTCGCTGGAATCCTTGCCCCCGATCACCTTAAATCGACGAAAATGTCGAAACCACACTTCTCCCTATATCCCAAAGAATACTACACTAAAAATCGTGATTATACCATCTAAATTCAAGATTTCCTACTACAAACACCATCATGCCATCCAAATCTAAAATTAAGTTGAGTGATTTTTATCATAAATATGAATTCCCCTGTTATTTTCATTTTAAACATTATTTGTTGTATTTTAAAAGTCCTGAAACTATTTTATAATCTTCATCGTACATTTACAAACCATTTTCATTTAAATACCCATGGCTAATATGGATTTGATTTTAAGATATTGAATTTAGTTCGAATTTTGAAACCTGTAAAATTTACAGAGTATCTGCTTGGTATATATATAGATATGAACATCCATACAGTTATGAACATATACAATCAATCCATTCTAAACAACGTGCTAACACTTATCATACTTCACTTTAAAGAATTACACATTGCATCTATGTTTAAATAGATTTAATTTGTTTACTCACCTTGTGTTTATAAACAGAGAATGCTTTTAAACTGGAAACTGCTCTTGCACTTGAAACTGAAATTTGGAGCTGAGAACTTGAACTAGCTGTTGATCTTCTTTATGTATGAAAAAGGGCAGTAATGTCTTCCTTTATTTTACTTAGCTCGAAAGAATGGGAAATAAAGGATGATAGTGGAGGTATACATAAGAAAGTAGGCTGCATTGTTGTACACAGCAAGCTTGTTTTACTTATCCTTTTGATTTTTATATTTTTTCTTTGGTCAGAAGTTTACTATGACCTGATTTAATCTCATGCTTGACTAGATGTATTGTGTGCTGATTTGCTATTTTTGTGGCTTGACTTGGAGTTCCTTCATTATGATGCTTCCTTATACGTCTACAAGTATTTATGTGAATTGATGTATGAATATATATTCATTTTTTTGTATGCATATCTTTACACTTGCATTTGTTATCACCATGTATATTCATATTCATACATATTAATATTTATCCACATATATATTCACATTTTCCACCATCGCTATTAATATAACGTATATACATATAAGTTAATTCAATATTTGTTATAGTTTCAAGTCAATTTATTTAATTAGATTAAATGTTAATAATGTAGAGCATTAATTAAATTTAATAAGGTAGATTTTATTTTAAATATTTTTAAAAGATTTTATTTTAAATTTTCAAATCATAATTTCCTTCCAAAATACACACATATATAAATAAATGGCAAATGTCCAAAAGTTTTATTCATTTAAAATGATAAGTTTGTATTTTATTCAATTAGATTAAATGCTTAATAAAATAATATTGCCAAAATACCGGGTCGTCACATTCCTCCCCCTTTGAATCTTTTCGTCCTCGAAAAGGAACGAAGCCAGAATTATTAAAATGCTTAAAATCAAATAAATTTTCTTTGATCATTTTTAAACTACTTTAAAAATCTAGATAATATTGCTAAAATAATTTTTTTATGAAAATACTTTTATAACTCGATGTTTCGACAAGTCCATCCTTGTTCTCACAGAAATTCGGTCATACGTTGATCATGCGTACGACTGAAAATCTATAAGTGCTTGGCAGACCCGTTTCCAACATCCAGTGAAAATATTTTAAAAAATAATTTTATTGAAAATATAGAAAACAGTTTTTGGAAAATAGAGGAAATATCCTTGGTGAGAATGCTCTGGAAATCATCACTCCCATCCATGGTCGCAGTTACATCCTGGGTTACGTTGCCATCGCAGCAAAAGTCCATGTAACCGTAGGCACTCCGTGCCCCTCGATTACGCCATGGAACCCACAACAGACTGCAGTTACATTCCAGGGTTACGTTGCCATCACAGCAAAAGTCCATGTAACTGTAGGCATAAGCGCCCTCGATTTTTGCTGTCAAAAATGAAACTTCTCCACTCCTACATAGGTCACAGTCTAGGGATGTAAAATCAAACATATACTGTTCGCTCTCAACAGCACACACGACTTTAGCTATGTTACCATAGGTCGCAGTCTACCGATATAAAATCAAACATAGACTGTTGGCTCTCAGCAGCACACACGACTTTCGCTATGGTCTGCAGTAGATCGCAGTGACATCGAGTTACACTGTTGTCACAGCATAACCCAAATGCCTCTGTAGGCATCAACGCCCTCGACTTTCGCTACACACCACTCATAATCCTCAGGAACTAGTTTTGTCCGGACTCCTCTCAGGATCAACTTTAGAACCCCCTTTAGGGTTCAAGGCAGTACCACCCGGTGGCACTCCTGAGAAGTTCATTTCTAGGGAGCGCCTTTTTCTCCAGAGCCATTATCAAAACATTTATACTATACACATATAGTATCATCCAAATCATACACCTAGTATGAATCTCATATAAATCTCCTTTCACAAAATTGATTATCCCAAAATCGATATTAAATTAGGCTTTCCAAATCCAATATTGATTTTACCCAAAAACCAAAAGCCTTTCCAAATCCAAAGGTTCCAAAAACCTTTCCTCAAAATCATTCTCATAAGATCCTTTACACACACACACACACACACACACACACACACACACACACACATATATATATATAACTTTTTTTAAACTTTGGATCATTTCAAACTTGTATAAAACTCCTTTTATACTTCAAACACCTTCAAAATCCTCTTCTTCTGACAATAGATTCAACAAGGGGAGATTTATCTTATATAACAAAGATTTATAACTATGTTTATTCAAAATTAAATATTCAAATTTGATTACTCTTTTTTTAAGGTTGTTTCCATCTTACTTAAAAATATCCAACTTTCTCTTTTGTATATTTCACAAAATATGCTTTCATTTCAGAAGAAATCATTTCACCAATTTTCAATATCAATTTCATTCAAACCCATCCAATGTACACATATCATCCGTATGCTATACCAATCTGATCGCTCACTCAATCACACAATTTCACTTCCGAACTAGTATCGTCCTCCCGGCTCCCTAGTGCGGACACAGATCTGGCTTCTTGATCAGAAACCGTCATTCTCCTTGCATAGCCATAACTATGATAGAGAATATCCAGAACCAATCAACAATCCATATCCAGGTTCGTCGTCGAAAATCGAGTGAAAAATCCCAACTCGGATCGATATAACTATCTCGAAATTCTATGCTCGAATCTGGATCAAATCACTATGCGAACAGAATAATATACGTACATCCTACGTATTTATCTTCATTGATTATCAACTATATCCATTTCTCTTTCTATTCACATTTCCTTTGATTTCTATCTACATAATCACAATTGCCTTAACCCTCATTTGGATTATCACTTCAATTCTTACCTCAGTTGGGTATTTAATCAATAACAGTTTGAACTCCGACCAGTTTAGAAAATAGCTTGAATTTTTTTAAAAATAGATAAGTAGTTGAAAAAAATGATTATTAGTTTGCAAAATAGCTGTAAACTAGTTAAGAAATTGTAAATTAGTTGGAAAATAGTTAAATAGTTTCAGAAATTTTTAGATAATTGCAAAATAGTTGTAAAATAGTAATTGATTTGTAAAATAGTTGAAAAATAGTAATTGGTTTATAAAACAGTTGTAAAATAGTTAAATAGTTCCAAAAGTAGTTGCAAAACAAGTATGAGATAGTTTGGGTTTTAAAAAGAAAGTTGTATAGTAAATAGATGGGAAAATAGATTTAAAACTATTTATATTAAAATATTTTATTTGGAAAAATAGTTCAGAGCTAAACTATTCAATTCCCAATCTCCATTTCCAATTAATTCAATTTAAATTTCCACCTCCATTTAAATTGACTCAATTCCAATTTAAATAACTTCAATTTCCATTGAAATTGTTTTATCCCCAATTCAAGTTGAATCAATCTTGATTTCTTTCCAAATTCAAATCAAATTCCACTTGATTTAAACCTATTCAACTTTAATTACAATTCCAAATTATTCTAATCAATTTGGACTAATATCAATTGAACCCACTTCAATTTCAAATCATTTTAATTCAATCCAATTTAAATTTTCCATTTAAAATTTTAAACTTATACATCTTCAATCACAAATCCAATTAATGCAAATCGGATTCAATTTGAACGAATTCAATTCAAATTTCAAATTTAAACCATCCCGAATTATATAAATTCGAGTTAAATTTTTTAATGTTGATTTAATCCTTCAAATCAAATCAACCGTTATTTTTAAATCAACAATCAAAATCTATAAACAATTTGATTCTTAGTCCAATTCTCAAAATTCCATTTTAAATTATCTCTACTTAACTTATTTCATAGTTTAAATAAAAGTTCAAAACCTTTTTAAACAACTAAATCTTGAAATTCAATTTATTATCAAATTTCAATTTTGAAACCAAACCTTTGAAGTTTTATCTTAAACATCCAAATCTTAAGTCCAAAATGATTTCATTTTATCTTAATAATGGATATATTACCACACCCCATATCTTCATTCATTTGAACAATCCCAATTTTCAACTTAAAGATTATTAATAACAGCAGGATGGTATCATTCAAATTATTTCAAAACATCCATCCATTTTCAATTTCCAGATCTCAAACTCTTTTTGAGACCACACAAACTCCCAATTTAAATTAACCATTTAACTTTCCAAGTTAAATCCCAATTTTATCTTGAAATTTCCAATTCAGGTTTCTTGTTAAATTATTTAACTTTCCCAAAGTTAAATTCAATTTTCTTAATCCAGTGAATTTACAAAATTTGAATTCCCATTCAAATTTTAAACTTCAGATTAATAACCTTCCCACTTAAGTTTAAAACTTGCTTCACTTTGGGTTTCACATCACATTCCAAGGAAAATTCAAAACTCAACCTTAGAGTTTATTTCATATTTATTTCCTTTACACACCAAGCTACGTTTAAATTTTAAACTACCCTGGGTTTTAATTTCAAAACAAGTCCCTTAAAAACCTTCCAAACATTTCTTATTTTAAAATAAGACTATATTCAAAATAGTCTGAATTATATTATTCGTTATTTTCTTTAACACTTTGAAACAAAATTTTCTAATTCTAGACCCATATTTAAAACTCCACAATTCAGATCAACTTCGGTTCTTATTTTTAAGTCATACTTGCCTAAATGTTTTGCTTCTTTAAAACATTTCATTTTGCTTACTCATTAATTATTAAACACAACAGTCATTTATGATAATAACCAAGATTATCATATCTGAAACAATTCATTATCATCTTATTTTGAAACTCTTTCCCAATTCAAGATTTCAATTTCAGTTTGAATCCATTTCAAACTTATCTTTATTCAATTTCAGTTTGGTTGTATTATATTACTTCTTAATTTAATTCCAATAATATAACAACCAATTACCTTAACATTTATGAGTAATAAATATTGGTCTATATATATATATATATATATATATATATATATATATATCAAAATATATTCTTATATAAAATTATTTAAAATCTTTATATAAGAAAATAACAAGTACGCTCTCATATACACACACACACACACACTCAACTCATCCTAGGGTATCGCTAACCCTATCCTTGATGAGTAAACCCACCAGAGCCAAGGTTCTCGCTTAACCTGGCTCAGATACCAAATGTAACGACCTGAAATTTTCGATCCCGAAAATTCCAGATAGTTAGGAAAAGAAGAAAGAGATAGAAGAAGAAGAAACAGAAAACACAACACAAATTCTCACATTTGCAGCGGATCAAAATATAATATCAAATAATAAAAGTTTACAAAAGAATACTATATCTGTCGATTACATTTTAATACATTAGAGTTACACACATACTCAAACACTGGACATATACAAATCAAATATTCCCCAGATAAAACAGAAATAATAACCACAGCGGAAACACTCCATACGTCCAGCCAACCAGCTCGCCTCCCGAGCTCCAGAATGTCCTTACCTGAAAATCTGTAATACTCGGTCTGACCCGAGCATTACATCAAAGTAAAACCCGGGTCAGGCAGGAAACCAGCGTGAGTAAACCCATCTAACACGAAACACTAAAGCATACATCATATATAAACCCGGGTAAATTGTATAAATTTACAACTTCACAAGTTGTTATAGACATCATTTATTTCACACTCCAATTTCTAAGTACCAAACTTAGATTAAATGGTCCAATTCACTTAAATCATTCTATTACAGCTTATTGATTTCACATATCAATTTATAAAGAATCGAAGTGGTTTCGGGTATTTACTAATACCCGACTCTGATCTCTTCGAACCCAATGTCATCCAAACCTAAGTTATTCAATTAAATACAATTCAATTTTAATTACCGGATAACACTTTTGCACAGCAATTCATAATTGATAGATAATAACATTATCACTGTCCATCCAACATAACCATATCACAAACATTTCTTATCAGAGATATCAACCAATTTAAGGCATTCAATATAATCCAATCATTTATAAGCAATGTTAATTAACCACACGATTAATTTAAATCAAATAAATTACCTAACCATACTTGATTAATATTAATTACATGCCTTAGTTCTTACTTTAATTAATGAAATTAAATTATCATCCCTTCTTATCCAACTTAAGTAATTATCCTCAATTACTTAATTATCCCTTAAATTATTATATTAAATATCCTTTGATTAATTATTTACATTAGCAAATTAACCCTTTAATTACTTAAGTTAATTAATTATCATGAATTAATTACATTAAGTAATTCAACTTAAATAAATTAATCATCTTGAATTACCTTAATTAACTTATCACATTAATAAATCAATCCTTAAAATTGCTTGCACAAATTTATCAACCTTTAATTAATTATCTTAATAAATAGATTAATTACTCCTTAAACTGATTAGATTAACTATTTAACCATCCTTAAATAATTAATCCTTGATTTAGTTCCATTAATTAAATCACTTTTGAACATTTAAAAATTAACCTATTATATAATTATTTTAAACAGACAATCTCTAACATTTTAAAACTTTGAAAGCTTGTCTTAGGGTTCACTTTGCATTGAAACTTGTTTATTTCCACATATTTTATATCTTTGGTCATCTGACTTACACCTGATAACACTTACTCCCCATGTTACAAAACTATTATAACGACAATCCGAGACCAATCCATAGATACTTCAAACAACACCCCGGTCTAATACACAAACAATCCCGAACCAATCTTTTAATTAATCCATTATTATTAAAAGAAATTGTTTTTAAGAAAAATTAGTATTAAAACTTGAATTTTGTTTTAATTTTAAAACTTGTTAATCTCTATCATTTACTGAGACAAACCAGGTTTTGTTTTCGAATTAAGTCCCGAGCCACCACCCTTTTTTTACTTGATTAAATTTAAAACTGTTACAGGTTGTCACAACACACATACGACTCGAAAATTTGCCCGAGTAAAACCTCTTCTTCCTCGAACATCCCATCTACTCAAGAGTAAAACTTCTCATACGAGAGACCCATGTACAATTCGCGCCTGCCCCGAGTCATCCATCAGCTTCGAGCCATCCTTTCGTGCACATGGTGCACATGCACCGACGTTGCTGAACTTCGGTGATCAACACGGCTACCCTCGACCATCACACGATCCCACGTGACCCCAAGCGAGAACCCAGATCGCATGAAAATCCACTGGAATGAAATCGAGCAAAATTCTCATCCATCAAGAAACGATATTTGTCGGAAAACCACTCATCCCCTTCACCTCCAACCTCAAGATCGCCAGACCTCTTTACTGCAGCCTCGTCACACCTTCCAGCAACTTTCCCCACCATCGTGATTTCCTCCAAACCCTCACCTGCGTCAGAATTTACTCGACAACCACGACGAGTACAAAACCTATCTAAACCCTAGCTCGCTAAAATCCACTCGCCTTGGCCAATGAAAAATATTTCCATTATTTTTCCCGAGTGCATCGACACCCCGTCCATCACTAGCCCAACCCTCGCTGGAATCCTTACCGCCGATCACCTCAAATCGATGAAAATGTCGAAATCACACATCCCCCTATATCCCAAAGAATACTACACTAAAAATCGTGGTTATACTATCTAAATTCAAGATTTCCTACTACAAACACCATCATGCCATCCAAATCTAAAATTAAGTTGAGTGATTTTTATCATAAATATGAATTCCCCTGTTATTTTCATTTTAAACATTATTTGTTGTATTTTAAAAGTCTTGAAACTATTTTATAATCTTCATCGTACATTTACAAACCATTTTCATTTAAATACCCATGGCTAATATGGATTTCATTTGAAGATATTGAATTTTGTTCGAATTTTGAAACCTGTAAAATTTACAGAGTATCTGCTTGGTATATAGATATGAACATCCATACAGTTATGAACATATACAATCAATCCATTCTAAACAACATGCTAAAACTTATCATACTTCACTTTAAAGAATTACAGCATGCATCTATGTTTAAATAGATTTAATTTGTTTACTCACCTTGTGTTTATTAACAGAGAATGCTTTTAAACTGGAAACTGCTCTTGCACTTGAAACTGAAATTTGGATCTGAGAACTTGAACTAGCCGTTGATCTTCTTTATGTATGAAAAAGGGCAGTAATGTCTTCCTTTATTTTACTTAGCTCGAGAGAATGGTAAATAAAGGATGATAGTGGAGGTATACATAAGAAAGTAGGCTGCATTGTTGTACACAACAAGCTTGTTTTACTTATCCTTTTGATTTTTATATTTTTTCTTTGGTCAGAAGTTTACTATGACCTGATTTAATCTCATGCTTGACTAGATGTATTGTGTGCTGATTTGCTATTTTTATGGCTTGACTTGGAGTTTCTTCATCATGATGCTTCCCTATACGTCTACAAGTATTTATGTGAATTGATGTATGAATATATATTCATTTGTTTGTATGCATATGTTTACACTTGCATTTGTTATCACCATGTATATTCATATTCATACATATTAATATTTATCCACATATATATTCACATTTTCCACCATCGCTATTCATATAACCTATATACATATAAATTAATTCAATATTTGTTATAGTTTCAAGTCAATTTATATAATTAGATTAAATGTTAATAATGTAGAGCATTAATTAAATTGAATAAGGTAGATTTTATATTAAATATTTCTGAAAGATTTTATTTTAAATTTTCAAATCATAATTTCCTTCCAAAACACACATATATATAAATAAATGGCAAATGTCCAAAAGTTTTATTCATTTTTAAAATGATAAGTTTGTATTTTATTTATTAGATTAAATGCTCATTAAGATAATATTGCCATAGTACCGGGTCGTCACACAGGCGTTCGATTTTAATTTCAACCGTATCGCTTCAACGATTACTGGAATTTCGATGAATTAACTCACCTTTTTTGTTAACCAGTATGTTATATAATTGATAAGAATTGTTGATTGGATGTTTGGATTATTTACTATTTTTATCAGTTGGTTTGGATTTATTCCCGCCCCTGGAGCGGGTGACCTTTTATATATACCCCTTAGTAGCGGATGAACAATATCATACGATTATAAGCTGTTAGTGATGCAGGGGATAGGTTGGAGGGATCCAATGCGATTCCTCGCCATTATTGAATTGTTTTCAATAATATTTTTGTTATATGGATCATTTGATATCAAAGCTGATTGTTGACACTAAGGGATATAACATTGTTATATGTTCAAAAATTAAACTCTATAGTGATAGAAAATCAATACTGATAATGGTTAAACAATCGGTAGCTATTGGCACAAATTAGCATTTTTAAAATATTATAAAATTGCCATTTGAGTTGAAGTTGGCTTTGAGACAGGAAATGATTTTAAATCTGAAGTTGGGTTTCAAAAATATTTTGTTTAAAGGATTTAACTTCTATTTTCCTCCAACCTTTATATCTGTCTTTTATGTGTTATTTATTTATACCTAATATTGTTTTAAGATTATTTATATTTAATATTGTTTTAAAGATTACTTATTTATATTTGATGTTATTTTAAAGTTATTTATCAATATTTTAATATTTTGAAAAGTTAATTATTTTAAATAATTAATATGTTTTGAAATTAATAATACTTATTTATTATATTGTTTTGGAAATTGATTATTACTATTTATAATAATGTTAAAGATTAATCATTATTGTTTATTTAATAATGTTTTGAAATTATCAAATATTATATTTAAGAATTTTTAAAGTTAATAATTATTATTTATGATGTTTATTACTAATAATAATTATGATATAATAGTGTTTTGGAGTAAATGGTCTTTATTTAATTATAATGTTTTTTAGGCTTATAAATAGAGTTTTATAAACGGGCTTCGATTTTATAAGGGGAGTCTTATAAAATGGTTTAAAGGCTTAAAAGAAGATTATGTACAAGGTAAAGTGGTTAGATATTTATAAACGAATTTTAGAAATAGGTTTATAGATTTATAAAAGGAGTTTCATAATTAGTTTTATGTATTTATAAAGAGCTATAGATGATTTGAGAAATGATTTAGATGTGTTTATAAATGGTTTCTGAAGATTTATAAAATAGTTTATAAATGGGTTTAGAGATTTATTAAGAGATTTATAAATGATTTTAGAATTGTATAAAAAGGAAAGATTTCTCTTTTTTGTGAATATACTTATACTGTCGAGATAGGTATATGGATATTTTCCAAGTACTGAAAATATAAGGGTTTGTGAATGAATCTTTGTAAAAGTATTTTGATACAAGTATTTAAAAAGTGGTTTTACTTAATGAAAAGATTAATTAAAGAGGTTATTCCCTTTGGAAATCAATCTTTGATATGAATGTGTGTTTGTTGATAGTTAAATAGCTCACTATCCAATGTGGATCCAAAATTTAACTTTGGAAATATCTAGGGGAAACACGCGAGTTATATGGTGCAGTCATCTCCGTTGATGTTGTAACGTGCGTATAAATCTCGTTTTTCTCTCCTAGGACAAACAATAAGGAAATCCGTTCACTGACGGTGATCTTCACTCTTATAATTCACTGTTTATTTCCTGAAGAACAAGGGTTGGGTTTACCAAAAACTATCGAATATTATTGCGAAGAGACTGGGATTGTATATGTTATTCGAAAACCACTTCAATCTAACTCAAGCATTTCAAAGTGAAGACATCTTGAAGATGATGGAATTGAAGGTGAAGTTTTTGAAGTGCAAGGGCTGCTTGTTATTGATCTCAAGGTCCAAAATGGATGTAGTGGAAGTAGTAGCTTTAGTTTGGTCATGTCCTAAACAAGTTATATAGATGAATGCTGGCGTTGCATTGTTGCCTAGAGAGTAGTGTTAGCATTCCAAGAGCGAAGTGCTATATAAAAGGTAAAACGTATCCTCAATTGTAACAACCCGCATATTTATCGATTTTATATTTAAATATTTTATTTAAATATTTTATCGTTAATCGGATTTTGGTCCGAAGCTACTTTTTGCAAACGGTCAAATTAGGACTCGAGACCACTTCCATTGAGTTCGAAACGTCGTTTGCAATCTTCTAAGTATAAACATTGATATGTTTGGGGTTAGTGGAATTTCACCACTTTTTCACTCGAGCCTTTGGTTTGGACTTTTAACCCATTAGGCCCAAGTTCCACCCCCCTTCTTCTTCATTGCTTCATTTCATTTCCTAACACTAAAGCTTCAACAAAAATGGTGAATGGAATGAGAAATTAAAACTCCAAAGTCGTTGTTTTATTGCAACTCCAACATTCAACTCCAAATTCAAGAAGAAGACATCGGATTCAAGCTTGTGGTTGCTTCTCCATTTGCCTTCGAGCTTTGTTCTTCATTTTCATTGGGTTTTGGAGCAAAGGTGAGATTTTTATCTCACAAATCTAGTCTATAACTATATTGGACTGTTGGGAATGATTCCCTATCACTTTTGCATGCACATTTGCATTTGGTTTGGATTGGATTGGCGAAAAACTCCAATTTTTAGTGTTTTTGGTGAAAAACTGCTCTTAGGTCGTTCTGTCTTCATTAGGTCGCTCGGGGTGGAAAAGTCACGGCCTTTGTATTTGACTCACTCGGTTTTAGGTCGTAGGTCGCAAGCCTTTTAGGTCGTAGGTCGTATGGTCGTTAGGTCGCTCTGCTTTGACTCTGGCCATTTTTGCTCACTCGCAGTTAGGTCGCTCACGACCTAGGACTTAGGTCGCTCGCGAGTTAGTGGCTTAGGTCGTTGGGTCATATAACCCATTAAGTCGCGCTCCTTTAGGTCGCGCCTCTTTTAGGTCGCGCCTCTTTTAAGTCGCCCTTCTCTGGACCTTGTTAGGTCGCTCAACATTGACCTCGTTAGGTCGCTCAACACACCGTGTCGCTAGGTCGCTCGACTCTGGACCTCATTAGCTCGCTCAACCGTCTACCTTTATAGGTCATAGGTCGTCTCCGACCTTAAACCACTCGGCCGCATTAGGTCGCGTGTTGCACTAGGTCGTATGACCTTAGGTCGTTAGGTCATATGGCTTTAGGTCGCTAGGTCGTATGGCTTTAGGTCGCTAGGTCGTATGACCTTAGGTCGTTAGGTCATTTGGCTTTTAGGCTGCTTCCATGCTAGGTCGTTCGACTCTTAGGCCGTAACACTTAGGTCGCTCGCCTCTTAAGTCGCTAGGTCGCGTGCCTTTAGGTCGCGTTTCTTTATTAGGTCGCGTGTCTTTGTTAGGTCGCTGACCTTCTTAACTCGCATGACCTAACCCCTAGGTCGTTGGGCCTCGTTTCTTCTTAGGTCACTGCTTCTTATAGGTCGCTCGACTCCTTAATTTCTTTAGGTCGTTTGAGTGTTAGGTCACGAACCCATTTTAGGTCGCATGACCTATACCCTTTAGGTCGCTGGACCACTAGGTCGTGCCCCTTAGACCCCTAGGTCGCAACCATTAGGTCGCTCGACCCTATCCCTCTTAGGTCGTTAGACCTCATTTTGTCTTCACTAAGTCGTACCGTTTTGGACGGGGCACTGCCCCGCACCCCGCCTGGGGCGCTGCCCCCTGGACCCCCGCGACCTGACCGGGCAGGTCGAACCCCGTAAGCGGTGGCGTTGCCCCCGCACCCCCACCTTGGGGGGTTGCCACCCCCCTGGACCCCCCCTCCGTAGGGGATCTTATCTGAAAAATATTCAACAGAACTTGCTGAGCTGATTTCCTTGGATTTTTATCACATCTTCGAATGTGACCTTTGTGATTGATTGTTTCTACAATCGCTTCTGTGATTTGTCACTTTAAAATATAAAGGTTTCAAAACTAGTAGTAAATATCAAAACTCTTTCAACAAAATGATTTCAACTCTATTTTTAATAACAAAGCTCTTTTCTTAAACCGTTTTCCAATCTATTAGTATATACAAGCCTTTACCTCACTCGGATGAGAAATCTAATTAAACGACTTAGTAAAACAAGTGGTATGAAACGCTTGCGTTCACTTCGTCGGTTAATTCTTGGACTTGTTCGATTGAACCTCTTGTGACAATTTTATTAGTGAAGATTTACAGTTTGTTCGTAAATATTTAAGTTAAGCAAGTGGTTATGGGACATGAAGCTAAACTTCTATATTTACTAGCTTAGTGTAATTGACACTTCTCGTTGATCTTGATGATCGCTTTATGAATTAGACTAGCAATTGCGCGATGTCTCTTTCATTGCAAGGTTAGACTAGACACCACTTGTGTGATTCCATTCACACATACCTTTCTGCTTTTTGGTTAGTCTTGACCTCAATCTGTGTGATTCCATTCACACATGCGGGGTAGCTCCCTTTGGTCTTCGGACCGTCATGTGATAGGCCTCTTTCCCTTTTTATGATTTCTGGATTTCTTGTGTTGATTTCTGGAATTTATCTCTTTGACTTGTCATGAGTACAAGTTTAGGGTATGATGCCCTCTTTGGATCTTTGAGAAGATTCTTGTGATATTGATTTATCTCTTATCGGTTGATCTCCTGTTGATCATTATTTGCATACTTATAGTAGTATGTCAGTATGGATATTTTATGTTTATGCCATATCTTTTATTTTATATCATGTCATCTGATATTTATAGCTAGACTGATCCGTTTATTATTTTCTTATAAATAATACTCGGGTCAGACCGAGATGTTACAGGTGCTACTGCTTGACTCCTCCCCCAGTGATTCACTACTTAGACTTTTGGCTACTTGTTTAGATTAGCAGCTTTTGTTGTTTACACTTGAGATATAGACTCATAGTTGCTATTCTTTTGTATTATCGTGGATCTTTTTAGACCACTACTCTGATGTACACTTTTATGTGATATATATTCATATCTCTTTCCGCCTTTGTGATATGGATATCTGTGATTGATTCGCATGTTATGCTTACTTCTATATTTGTTTCCGAAGATTATTTTATAGCCACCGTGTGATAAGAAATTACATGGATGGTCGCTCCTCAACAGCCTTATTCTCCGCGCTAGTTGACAGCACTACACCGTAGTGTTCTTGGCAAGCGTGGGTATAGAGGTGGGGCGTCACATCAATCCTCATCGACCGAGAATTACTAAAACATGGGAGATGTAGTAGGGCTAGGGGCACTATCATTAAGGTATGATCATCCCTATCAAGAGTCGATATTATCTCTCATTTTACGCCTTGGGGCGCATTCACAAAAGGGTTGATCATATTCAGTGCTATCCAGTAAGGGGTAGGCTGGTTCTGTATTAGCAGGGGTCGATAGGTTCGACCTTGGTGTTATTTTATCTAGGTATGCACAGTGATGGGCGATACCCTAATAGCCCGATCATTGTATGGAATCCATTCTCTGATACGAGTCTTTACGGTTTTGATTGCAGAACCTAGTATTCTGGAATTTAATTAATGTAATAATTTCAACAATAATTAATAAGTATTTGTACTCTAGACATTATTATAATATCGATGGATTTTCTATAGAAATTGTTTTGGTTATCGTAGGGTAAAAACCCGTTCGTGTTCATATGTGGTGTGGTCATACGTGATACCTTTATTTGAAAGGTTTTGATAAACATTAAATTCCATATGGGTGTATTTTTCTCACACTGGTTTACTAGACTGATCTAGGCTTTCTTCCCTTTCAATGCTCAGGTCGGACCGAGCATATTTATAGATTGGGTGGATGCATTGGGGATCAAGAGACGAGTGGGTGGTCCAAGACGTATCTACATTTTTATTTGTGATCCATTGTGTTGTATGTTGTTGGTTGTATTTATTAGCAATTATAAGGACAGACTGTTATAATTGTCCGGGCTGAAATAGGTTAGTATGCTCTGATTAGTGTATGTATTTACATTTTTCTTTAGGTAAAGATTTGTTGTATATTATAGATTATTTGTTCCCCTATGAGATTCTATGGTGCTTAGTTTCTTTTTATCTTCTTTCTTTTCCCTAACCATTCACCTTTCTGTTCAATATGGATTGGACATGTCTGGTTTATCGTATGATTAGACTGTACGAAAAAGTGGGTCATTAAAATTTTGGTATTAGAGCACAAGATTAAGCGAGAACCTTGTCTTTAGTGGGGATTACTCAATAGAGATAGGATTAGTAGCACCCTAGGATGAGTTTGAGTGTGTGTATGTGTGTATGTCTATATATGAGCATGTATTTGTTGGTGATACAAAAATGTTTCATATTGTGTTGATTGATCTACTGAGTGGCTTATGGATTCTAGTCAGTATGAGTAATTAATGTTACTGATAGGGATCTCTAAACACTTGAATATTGCAATTCGACATAGTACTGTTTTGAAATTGGGTAAACGAAATAATTTTATCTTTGATTATATTTTATACAAAAAGGAATAATTTTTCAGAATTATTATAATATATATGGTGTGTTTAGGTATTAGTGAATGATAATATTTGATTATTATCATTTGTTGTTTTTTGTTTGTGTTCTTATAAAATTTGTTATTATTATAATGTAAACAAAAATAAACAATCAAGAAATGGTTTTATTCAACCGAAGTGAAATTATATATAAGGAAAAATGTATAAATATGATTTGTAAATAAATAGGATTAAAAGTTGAGAATTTGAGAATACAAATCCCGTTGACTTTGAAAATTGTTTTCGAAGGTTAGGAAAATAATAATATTATTATTTGAAATTTATTTTCGAATGGAAATATTGTAAAATGGAATTTGAAATTGTTAAGAAAGTACAAAACTCACTTCGGTCGTTGGAAAATGATTTCGATTATGACTACAGCATCATTAATGTTCATTTTTGAGTTTTTGAAAGAGGAACTGCTACCATAGAAGATTTGTTTTGGTAAAACAAGTTTCGATTTAAATCCTAAATACGATTTGTTATACAAAATGTAGCGATCCAGGATTTTCGACCCTCGAAAATCGACATCAATACGTTCACTGTGCAGAATGCCAAGCAATCGAGTGGTGGAAATACCAAATCATCAGCGTTAAGAAGAAAAGAGATAGATTAAGAAATAGAAATAACAATAACACAGAATTTCACAATCGCGGCGGAACAAAATATAATATAATAACAGATTTTATACAAAGAAATTGTAACTGTTAATATACATGCAAATTATCAGAGTACAACCATCAACATAGAAATCTGGAGAATTATATTAACTTGTCCTTGAAAGTGCTGAATATACAGCCTACAATACACGGTGGAATATAATCAAGTACGTATGATGCGTCTTTGCCATCTAGCTCGTCCCGTGAGCTCTAAGCATCCTAACCTGAATCTGTAATACTCTATCCGATCCAAGCATTACAATAAAATAACACCCGAGTCAGTCTAGAAAACGAATGTGAGTAAACACACTTAATTTTAATTGTTTAAAGTTATCAAAATCCTTTTAAAAACAAAGGCCTCTTGTAAGACCGCGTCACATATAATCATGATGGGTTTTTCCCTTACGATACCAAAAAACATTTTTATAGAAAATCCAGTGATCCTATAATAGTGTCTAAGTATGAATGCTTATTTAAAAGAGCCGAAATTGTTACATTAATTAAAACCCAGTATACTAGGTTCTACAATCAAAACCATAATGGCTCGTGGTGATTATTGGGTCGAAGTGGTTTCGGATAATGTCGATATCCGATCCCGGTCTCTTCGAACTCAAAACAGTAAATTTGAAAAGTCTAAGTTGTTTAAAATAAACAATTCTACAATCAGGGTGTCAATATTCACATATGGAAATTCATTCCATAGTTCATTTTATCATGACCATTCCATCGAAATTAATTTACTTATAATCATCACATTTTCGAAAATCAAAATAGTGATCACTACAAGCCAATTTATTATCAAATAAAACGTGTCAACATTTTATTCAAACTTCTTTAATTTGTTTGGCAACTAAATGGCATAGACGGTAGATAATTGAAAGAAATATCTAAGAACAATATCAGTGAAAACATAGATCGCCGACTTCAATCAATAATTTACAATTAAATTAATTTACACATCAGATCCGATCTGGTTTCAATTCATCTGTGTCAAAACTATATTTTTAAGTCCAAATTACTAAGCAATCTAGAAATTTATAAAATCAATTATTTATTATTATATTTAAAAAAATTAAACTGTTCATTTAACAGTTATTTTATTAATTAACCTATAATTAATTTAAATAAAAATTTGCTTATTTATTCACTTCAATTTGTTTAAATCATTAAATTTTTACATAGCTGAATATCTTGGCATATTGGTTTATATGAAAATACTTGGCGATAGGAACACGATGTAAAAATCTGCGTGTCGTTTGGATTTAAATCGAGTGAGAATGAGAAATAGATGTTTAAAATTTATAGATTTTAAAGTACAAATTTTTTATATTTCTTTTTCATAACCCAGCCCGCTTAACCCCAAACCCAACCAAGACCGGCCCATCAGCTAAACTAAGCCCAAACCCTTTATCTTCTTTTCTTTCCATTTTCTTTTCACCTCTCTCAATCTATAAGAACGAGACCGTGCACATATGTGTGCACATACACACCATCCTCGACCATTGCCTCTTGCCGCCGATCATCCCCACAAGTCACGCTCGACTACCACCCCACATCTATCTACCCGCACCTAGTCCAAGACCCTTGTTCGAAGTTTCGAACTTCAAACTCGAATCCTAGAATAGACCGAATCCCTTCAAAAAGCCTCGCCACGACAATCCTGGCCATCGTTCATTATCGAACTTCGACTCAAGCATCGTCATCATCTCCTCCACCCTTTTCCCCCTATGTGCATGCCTCCTTCTTCCCCTACTTTCCGCCATTTCCACAAACCCGATCCTAACAGAAACCTAACCTAAACCCTACTTCGACCTCATCCATCCTACACGCCCCTCTAGAATTTCTTACGCCATTTTTCCTTGATGGCCCATAGCCCCAGCTTCCTCCACACCCAATGATACGCTACGAAATCCATTACCTCATCAGAGTTTGGCATCTTCCCTAATTCCGTTCATCTTCACATTGCTACCTCCACACACCATTAAAAATTCCCAAACTACTCCTAAAATCCATGTTTTTCAATTGCGAACCTAATTATATCATCCATTTCTTAATTTATGCAAATCGAACTTTGGCCATAATTGACCTACTTATTGGCGTATGGGTTTTACTTTATCTATACTTGATGAAATCAATTGAAATCAATTTTAAAACATGCTGTACTCTAAACCAAACAACTTTTTTTGACATCATAGTTTAAAAATTACTAGATGTTGAGTTATGGGTTTTTGAAGTTGAAGGTTTTTATCCTTTTAAACAAAACAACATAAACAGGAAGCTTTCCTGGAAAAGAACAGTAATTTCCTGTGCATTGATTTGATCTTTTGTGTGTGATTTGATTTAATATGTGCTTGAGGTGAAGTTTTGGTGTGCTTGACGTGAGATTTTGCCATCATGATGCTTCTTGTGTATATACATATATAAATATATACATTCTCATATGCACATGTTCACATATAGATATTTATATTTCTATACGCACTATTTTTATAAACACATACCCATATATATAGTCATAAGTTTGAATTTTTGCCATTATGAAGTTTATACATGTATGTGTGTGTGTGTATTTATATTTTTACATATATACATATATACATACTTATATATTTTTGAACATCATAAAGCTTTGTATATATATAAATACAGATATTTTATCATAAATTTGAAATGGTGAAGCTATATACATTTATATATTAATTAATTTTCCTTATTCAGAAATTTACATTTCAGAATATTATAGTTTAATCAATTTATAGATTCAGATATTTTAATTATCATAAAATTTGTCTATTTGACTTATAAAAATTAATATTTCAATATTTAAAATTAGTTATCATTTTTTTCTCATATTGAATTTTGTTATATTAAAATTTTATTTAAGTTCATATTAATAAATTTGGTTATTAAATCATTAAATTTTATTTTTAACCATTTCAATTCAAAAATTATATTAAATTTAACAATTTAAAATAGTTAAAATTACGGTTCGTTACATAAAAAGTGATATATATATATATATATATGTATTATATTATGTATTATTTCAAAATAGAGTTGAAATAAAACAGAGTGTTCAACTTTTGAAAATCTTTTTCTAAATATTTTATTGAAATTATAAGACATCAGTTTTGTAGCTTACAAATTGAGGAATAATTAGTTAAAACAAAGTTTTAAATTGTTGAACATGAATGTTAAGAAAAGAAAAATTGAAATGGAAATCAACTTAAGTTAAGTTAAATGAAATGATTTTTGAAATGAAATTGATTGTGATTTGAAATGAATTAATGAAATTGAATAATGAAATGAGTTAAATGAAATTGAATTTGATTGAAAATGAATATGAACTTAAGTTTAAGTCATAATAAACATGAGAAGTGTTGTATAATATGTTTATAATAAATTAAGTAAAATTTGATGGAATTTTTCTTAAGTGACATTAGTAAAGAAATATACTATGTAATAAATAAATGTAAATAAATCAATGTAAATAATGATTATGAATAAAAGAATCTGAATAATAAGCAACCAATAGAAATTAATACGTAAGTAGTTTATATATCCTTTTATTCGCATAATTGTTTGATCCAGATTCAAGTATATGATTTCGAGATGATTTACATCGGTCCGAGTTAGTACTTTTCACTCGATTCTTGACTGCGAACACGGGATATTGATTTTTGATTGATTCTGGAATTGTTTATCATAGTATATGGCTATATAAGTAGAATGTTGATTTCTATTTAAGAACTGGATTTGGGTCCGCATTAGAGTGGTCATGTGAACGATTCTAGTTCGGACGTGAAATTGTATGATGAAGCGAGCAATCAGATTGATATTGCATACGGATGATATTTGTACACCATACGGGCTTTAATGAATTAAATGTAGACACTGGAAAATGCAAATTGATAAAGTAATGAATTAATTGAATGGGTATTATTTGAATGATGGTTTCTTTAGTTACATTTGCTACATTTGCATATGTTTATGGCATAGTCTATGTTATATATTAATATTACTTTCTATATACATGTTCCCAAGGATTGTTGAGTGATTAGTAGGTACGGATGGAGTACGTGTAACAAACCGTAAATTTTCAACTATTTAAATTGTTAAATTAATGAGTTTTGGTAATTTAACATGGAAAGAAATAAAATCTTTGTAATTTGATAATCAAATGAATGCTAAAATGAAATGTAACAATGGTAATTAAAACTAATAATTAACAATTTGAATGAAATTACAATTAATTGAAATATTGTAAATTGTTATACTTGGTTATAAATTGATAAAAAAACAAATGCAAACATTAAATTAATAAATGAAATAGTATGAAATAAATGACCATTGGATAAAATTTAGGTTATATAAGGATTGTAACATTTGTTTGTGAATAATGAATTCATAAGTATGATCAAAAGTTATAGTAACGACTGTTGTAAGTTACCTGTTTATTTGGTCTATTTAATTGAAATGAGAAATAAATTAAAATTAAATGAACTTTAATGTTATATTAATGAGAATTAATACAATAACTGAAAGTGTGAATGTAATAAAATAAATAGAAATGTAAATTTATTCATAAAGTAATAATTGATGTAATAAAAGAATAGAACTAAGATAGAATAATTAATTGGATATAAAATCTTAATTAATGTGTGTAATTGACAAAATTACAAATTTTAAAATATACTCATTAATACGACTAAAAGATGGGAGTTGGAATATATTAATGTAATGAAATATAAAACAATGTAAAACCATGTTTATAGAATAACAACTGATTTGAGTATAAAGATTGAAACAAAATAAAAACAATTTATTGGAATTAATTATAATTAATTGGAATTCAATGTATAAAAAATGGATTTATGGTAAGTAAATGAAATTAAATACTTAGGCTAATTGAAATTAGGATGAATGGGAAATATTAATGTAATAAATTTAACCAATGTTAATTATACCCATAAGATGATAATTGACTGAATAATAAGATTTAAAATGAAATAAATGGATTTGTTGGAACCTCAATTGATAATTAATGAATTTACTAAAATTGAAATTAGATACTGTAATTGGTGAATTAATTAACCTTAAATTGATATAGAATTTTTTTATAAAGGATTATAAATTACTAAAGTAATCCAAGATGATAAAAATAATAAATTATAGAATTTGAATGGAAAAGTGATTTAATTAATTTAATATTAACATTTTTGATTAACTGAAATATAGCCATTTTGGCCACTGGCTTGGACTTTGACGAAACCAGTTTCATCGGATCTGTAATGGCAAATTTTTGTAGGATTTCAAGTTTCGTAGCGATCGGACTTGTCATTTGATCGTACGGGCTCGAAACGCCTAAAAATCAACTTAATTGAAATCAATTGAAATCAATTTGAAATAGGATGATTTTGGCATAACTTCTTCATACGATGATATTAGGACTTGAAACCTATTCCACTAAGTTTAAAATATTTGAAAATATCTATTTTGATATATGGGTTGACCCATTTGCGTTCCGGAGGCAGAACGGGCCTTTCGGGTCATTTTTCGTTCAACGTGTAAATCAATCGAATCCATTCATTCTATTTCAGATCTGCCTATAAATACCTCGTTATAAACCCTAGGTTGTTTCTATTCTCATTTTTCTATACGTACATTCTTTCTCAACTCCTCATTTCAGCGGCAGACAAAACCTAATTCCCAAACCTCAATTTCAATTTCAAAACAAAATCAAAAATTTAAACTCCTCAAACTATATCAAATTATATATCGATTTGAAGCACTTGAAGAGCGCAATTCAATTATGTGACTCGTTTCTCGATCTGGGTTTCTATGTGGTAGGAACTAGGCGATTTAGTCTCAGCCGTGCATCGGCGTTTGATGATCTTCGACAGATCGTCGATTGGAGGGTAGCGTTTTGTAGAGTGGACCGAGGGAAGTGCATCAGCTATGTTCGCATGTCGAATTGATGGTCAGATTGGTCATGAAAATTGTGTTAGGATTCACGAGAATAACAGTAGCTGCTCGGTTTTCACCAACGAACGACGATTGGAGGGGGAGGCTGCGAAGCTTAGTCGGTCGGTCAGGCGTGGGGTGTGGTCGACGAAGCCTAAAGGTGATCGATCGCCTCGGGCGATCGGCGTGGGTGAAGGGGCGTGGTAGCTACGCGATATTGGCTATAGGGTTTCGTTGTGATGATGGATGACGTGGCGAACGGTGAGTTGTTGGTTCGTTTTTGTTTTTTTATTTAATTTTAAATCATGTATGTTCTAATATCAATAACTTTTTCATACGAGGTCCGATTCACGCGTGATTCCTTTCGTTGGGATCGTATTGAAATTCCAGATATTTTGACGCTGGTTTGGACAAATTCTGAGACCGTTTGAACTTTAGGCTTAAATTGGATTTAAATTTAATTTAAATTCAAAGGTAAATGTTTTAACTCACTCACAACTTCTAAAATTTCGTACGTTTGTTAAATTAAATTCGTGATATGATTGGAAATTTATTTATGACTGTTTGGTATATTTTGAATCGTCATCTCAGCTAATATTAATTTGTTTGAATTAAATCGTTATTTAATTTATTATTGAATAAAATTGCTAGTTAAATACCTATCATCGATTATTAGATCTATATTGATATTTATTGGTTGATTTAAATGATGATTGTGACGGATGTTGATTGTTGATATTGGATGAATTGATGTTGTATTTTATATCGTTATAAACTGCAAGTTCACTATGGGTTGAAATGATACATACCCGAATGGTCTGTAGATTAAGGAAAATCATTATAGGTTGAAATGATAGACTCGAGCGATTTTATGGATTTTATTTAATTCAGGATTGCAGTTTGAAATGATATGTAACCGTAAAATTTTAAACTACATATTGAAATGATAAATATCTGTATCACTTGACTCTAGGGTTGAAAATTATATGCGGACACCGGATTGGTTAAATTTAACGATTTTGAACTTCTTAATTTTTGAATTAATTAAATGATATCTTGAAATATGATTTGACATATATAAATGGAGGTATTATTGAAAAATCAAGTTTTGTGTTGGAATGTGAATTGGTTTAAAAGGAGTTTCTTTAAGAAATTAAATTGGAAGTTTAAAGTTAAACTATTAAGTATAAATGAAATTCAATTGAAATTAAGTTATTGAAGTTGTTTGAAAATAACCTTGAAATATTTTGAAATTGGAGTAATCCGAATTGATATTTTGAACATGGATTGAAACGATATGAAATTCAATAGTGAAACGTTAAAGTGAAAGGTTTGGAATTTGGTTTGTTGACTTGGAAATTGAAAATGGTCCAAATGTGTTGAAATGAAATGAATAGTTTAATTTGACATTAATTCCCAATTCATGTTTTAATATAAACTGTTTTCAAAATATATTATTTCAAAATTTCTAATTATTAAGATTTTCAAAGTATTAAACTATTTTAACCTATATTAATTTTATTAAATCATTTTAACCTATTTTAAACCATTTAATTTATTTAAACTAATTAACCTGTTTTAACTTATTTTAAATCTAATTAATCTATTTTAAAGCTATTTAATATATCTTAATTATATTTAATTTATTTTAAATCTATATTAACTATTTATAACTATTTAAGACTATTTTTCTTCTAAATTCCAAATTAAGTAAAATGGATGGGTTATATTCAAATTCTCGATTTTAAAGTGCATATGGTTAATGATGTTATAACCTAGGATTTAAATGTTAACTAATGGGATATGATGATTTTGAAGTAAGGATTGAACCTATTTTGGAAATATGATTTTGGAAGAAATTATGATTTTTGGAAACGATATGATTTTGAAAGTGAATATGATTCGAAGGTGAATATAATTTCGAAAGTGATGGTTTTGAGAATATGATATTTTGATATAAATTGCGAATTGACTTTTGAAATATAAAAGAACCATCCGATGTGTAATAAGTTATTAGTTGTTAAAGAGACCGAGATCCGATATTGTCATACTCTCTGCCAATACTGAAAACCACTTTAAATACTGTGTACGTGGTGGAGATTCCAGAATGACGTAGGATGGTGGCGACGATCCTATATGAGGTATATACGTGGATCCAACTTCCACCAATTGGCTTAAGGTGGCTAAAACAGAAGCAATTGACGGGCCAAGTGAGGTCATTCCTCTGATCGGGCACACTCCATCGATACTATATTCTGACTTTTGATTTATTTGGTGGCCTCCTGCGATTTTTGCTCGGGAGTGTGTTTCGAGTTGGGCGGTAGTTTCGGCTATGCGTTACCAACAGTCCAGAAGTGTAATTGGTATATCTACCATGGCATTGCCTAGTTGTGCCGTGTCACCTACCCTAGCACGCCTTCTACGAGTTTGTTTTATGTCGTACCTATGGGGCATACTCTGGAGGCCCCAATTTACGGGGAGTTATGGTACTGTATAGACTATTGATATTATAAAATGTGTTAGTGGGGATATGGGTAACACATTAATGCTATTTTAATAGTTTACTTTACTATAGACATTATTATAATAGCGTATATTAATACATAGTAGATAGTTTAACAGATCCTTAGGAGGTGTGAATCCCGAGCATCTCTTGAGTTAATGCACTCATGTTAGACACTGGATAGGAGATGTCAAACCCCATAAACATCTATGACACCGTTCCACTCATATTTGTTTACCGTTGACTTAACTTACATAAGATCTTTTAGTTCTGACTCGATTGTTTTGTCTTTTCAATTCGCTTGAGTCAGCCTGAGTATTTCAGGATTCGAAGACCTTTTTATTGGAGGACGAAAACGAAGATTTGTGCCACTATTATTTACTATATCTATTATTTACTATATTTGTCCCACTGCATTCATACTGTTCCGCTGCATTATTTATTTGTCTCTGATATGTCTAGCTCTGATTGTGTATGGTATTAGCACAATCAAATGTTTTGTAAATAGCTTCATGAACTGTTATTTGATTATTATATTTTGTCATTCCGCTGTAAGATTTTGTTTGTTTTTTATCTCTACTTTTTCTTATTCACCCCAATAACAATCTGAGTTGGCACGTGTATATGCTTAAAACATACAAAAAGGTGGGATGTTACAGTACATTTCGCATTTGTAGCTCGCTTTCACATTATGTTGATTGTATATGCTTGCTAATATAAGATTACATACCGTATTTTTATATTTTTTCCCTATAGGATGGCTCATCCTTGAAAATGAGATGTATATTTATGATTATATATATATATATATGTATATTGTAAAAAAAAATTGATCGAACCGCGCAAAGGAGACGGTGGCAAAATTTTCCGTAAATTTAAGGCGTTGGAAATGTTTTCATTATGAATGAATTTAAAGATTTAGGAAAGTTGATAACAAAGTTTCAACAAATTATTTAAACTAAATGGTTTTGAAAAGTTAAATGGTTTTGTGGAATTCTTCTTATCCTGCTAATTTTGGGGATGAAATTCTTTTAAGGGGAAAGAATGTAATGATCCAGAATTTCAATCATTCAAATTTGAAATATTTAATTGCTTTTAAACATTGGAAAGCTAATTCTATAAGTAAAATAACTTGAGTTTCAAAAATAATGGTTATTTGAATATTTGAAATTGTTTAGATAATTAAATAATGAATTTAATATGAATGAAAATGATATCGGAAGTTGATTTAAATTATATTTGAATAAGAATGAAGATAGTTAACTTTTGAATTTAAAAGTGATTAAACCTGTTTTATAATAATCATTTTAATTTACAGGTGAAAATAGCCTTCTGTGGCACTATACCGGATTTTGACAAAACTAATGCCATTTGATCCATAATACTGAATTATTATATGCCATCAAATTTATTGGCGATCGGACGTACCGTTTGGTCGTGCGAGCCCGAAACGCTTAGAAAACTAATTAAAAAATTAATATAATATAACTAAGTTTGAAAAGCTATCTTCTGTATATAATCGAATTAGGTCTCGAGACTAGTTCCAGTGTGTTAAGAATATGGCTATTTAGTATAGAACGCCAGATGGCACGTCTCGACAGGAGTTCGAGATTTTTGGACGTTTAAAGCTTGGTAATTTTAATTAAAATAATATGTACCCCATACTTTTCACCATCCATAGCCCATCACTCTACCCATGCTAGCACGTTTCAACCCATACCATCTTTCCCATGTAAAATCGCGTTCAAAGTAGAGAATTCCCTCAAAATCCCTCCAAATCCAACGGACATGATCGATCAGAGCCAATCCATGCCGTATTAGGCGAAGTCACCAACCACAAAGTTGTAGACGATAAACAGTTTGTTGGACAATACTCGACATAATGACATCGAGCTTGACTCATTCAAAGGTTGGATCATCATTAATCATCGCATAGTGGCCGTAGTTAATCTTTGAAATCCAAACTATTTTCGAGAATTTCGGCGGTTCTAGGCACTTTTAGGTAATGGAGTCTGAAGGGAAAATGTCGCGGAAGGCGAGGGCGAGACACTGACGAAGTTTCATGGCCAACGGTCAACCACGGTGACGGCAACTGCAAGATGAACGATGTAATGTTTAAGGCCAATTTTTTGGCGAACGGCGAGGCGAGAGCGGATCGGACCAGGGAGAATCGGCGAGGCATGGCAGCGGCGGGCTTCGACGAGCTTGTGGCTGCGGCAGGTGACATGAGGCGGTGGTGGCACGAGGAAATCATGGTCAAGTTTGGGTTAGCCTGGGTTATGAATGTGAGTTAGAGGGTGGGAAGGTAATTAGCTTAAAATTTCAAATTAGTTTATGTTAATTATAGTTTAAATAATCTCAAATGTTCATTGAATAATATCTAATTCATACGAGGTCGAAATGGAATGTGATAAGTTGCGTTGCGACCATTACAGCGAAATCTTTGTTATAGAGTTGGATTAGATGGATTTGGAGATAGTAGAAATTTGGGTTAAAACTGAACAGGGCGTTCGATTTTAATTCAAATCGGAATGCTTCAACGATTACTGGTATTTCGGTCAGTTAAAATCGCCTTTTCGGTTAACCAGTATGTTATATAGTTGATAAGAATTGTTGATTGGATGTTTGGATGATTTGCTGTTTTTATCAGTTGGTTTGGATTTATTCCCGCCCTTGAAGCAGATGACCTTTTATATATACTCACCTTGTAGCGGATGACTCATATTATATGATTATATACTGTTTGTGATGATGGGGAACATGTTGAAGGGATCCAACTGGATTCCTTGCCATTATTGAATTGTTTTCAATAATATTCCGATTATATGGATCATATGATATTAAACCTGAATGTTGATACTATGGGGTATAACATTGTTATATGTTCAAAACTTAAACCCTATAGTGATAGAAAATCAATATCGATATTGGTTAAACATTGGGTATCTATTAACCTGAAATTAAGATTTTAAAAATACTATAAATTGTCCATTTGAGTTAAAGTTGGCTATGAGATAGGAAACGATTTTAAATCTGAAAGTGGGTATTGAAATTATTTTGTTTTAAATGATTTAACTTCTATTTTGCTCCAACCTTTTTATCTGCCTTTTTTGAATTATTTATTTACATTTAATATCTTTCTAAGACTATTTATATTTAATATTGTTTTAAAGATTATTTATTTAAATTTAATGTTGTTTTAGAGTTATTTATCAATATTTTAATATTTTTAAAAGTTAATTATTTTAAATAATTAATATGTTTTGAAATTAATAATAACGATTTATTATACTGTTTGGGAAATTAATTATTACTATTTATAATAATGGTAAAGATTAATCATTATTGTTTATTTAACAATGTTTTAAAATTATTAAATATTATTTTTAAGAAGTTTTAAAGTTAATAATTATCATTTATTTATAATATTTTTTTATTAATAATTATTATCATATAATAGTGTTTTGAAGTAGATGGTTTAATTTATTTATAATGTTTTCGAGGCTTATAAATAGAGTTATATCAAGGACTTGGGTTTTATATGGGAAGTCTTATAAAATGGTTTAAAGGCTTAAAGGAAGGTTATGTACAAGGTAAAGGAGTTTTATAAATGGTTAGATATATATAAATGAATTTTAGAAATGGGTTTATAGATTTATAAGGGGAGTTATACAATTAGTTTTATGGATTTACAAAGAGTTATAGATGATTTGAGAAATGATTTAGAGGTGTTTATAAATGGTTTCTAGAGATTTATAAAATAGTTTATAAATGGGTTTAGAGATTTGTTAAGGGATTTACAAATGATTTTAGAACTGTATAAAAGGAAATCTTTCTCTGTTTTGTGAATATAATAATACCATTGAGATAAGTATATGGATTATTTTCCAAGTATTGAAAATATAAGGGTTTGTAAATGAATCTTCGTAAATTATTTTGATACAAGTGTTTATAAAGTGATTTTAATTAATGAAAAGATTAATTAAAGAGGTTGGTGGTTGCTTTTGTGCTTAACCAATGTACGTTTTCCTTTTGGAAATAAATTCCTGATATGAATGTGTGTTTGTTGATAGTTAAATAACCGGTTATCAAATATGGACCCAAACGTAACTTTGAAAATATCTAGGAGAAATACGTGAGCTATATGGCACAGTCATATCCACTGATGTTATACTATGCACATAAATCTTGTTTCGCTCTTTTAGGACAAACAATAAGGAAATCCATCCGCTAACGTTTAGGAGGTGATCTCCGCCCTTATCTTTAACTACTTATTTCCTAAAGAACTCGGGTTGGGTTTGCCGAAAACTATCAAATGTTGTTTCGAAAACTCAAGCATTTTCAAGTGAAAATGTCTTGAAGATGATAGAATTGAAGACGGATCTCTTTGAAGTGCAATGGATGCTTGCTATGGATCCTGAGGGTGATTCCAAAATGGATGTAGTAGAAGTAGTGCCTTCTGTTTTTTCATGTCTTAAACAATTTTTACGGATGAATGTTGCCATTACTTTGTTGCCTAAAGGGTAATGTTAGCATTCTAAGTGGGAAGTGCTATATAAAAGGTAAAATGTAGCCTCAAGCCTCGTCCATCAGGAATGACTAAAACATAGGAGATGCAGTAGGGCTAGGTGGTTCACTCCCACTAGGATATGATCATCTCTATCTAGAGTCGATATTATCTCTCATTTGTATGCTTCAGGGCCCATTAACAAAAGGGGTGATCATATTTGGAACTATCCAGCAAGGAGTAAGCCGGTTCTGTGTTGGTAGAGGTCAACAAGTTCGTCCTCGGTGTTATTTTATCTAGAGATGCATCGTGATAGGCAGTACCCCAGCAGCCCTGTCATTGTATGGAATCCATTCTCCAATAGGAGCCTTTGCGGATTTGATTGCAGAATCCAGTATGCTAGAGTTTAATTAATGTAACAATTTTGGCTATGATTAATAAATATTTGTAATCTAGACATTATTACAATATCAGTGGATTTTCTATAGAAAGTGTTTTGGTTATGGTAAGGTAAAAACCAGTCCGTGTTTATGTACTGCGTGGTCTTGCATGATACCTTTATTTGAAAGGTTTTTTATAAACATTAAATTCCATTTGGGTGTGTATTTCTCATGCAGGTTTACCAAACTGATCCGGGTGTTTTTCCCTTTCAATGCTCAAGTCAGACCGAGCGTATTTTTAGATTGCTTTAGATGCATTGGAGCTTGGGAGATGAGCTGGAAGACCAAGACATATCTACATATTTCTTTATGCTCCATTGTATTGTTTGTTGGTTATATTTATCAGCAATTATAAGGATAAGAAATTATAACTATCCGGACTGAAATAGGTTAATATACTTTGATTAGTGTATGTACATTGCATTTCTCTTTGGGTAAAGATTTGTTGTATATCATCGATTATTCGTTCAGCTGTGAGATTCTGTGTTGTTTAGTTTTCTTGTGATTTATTCTTTCTTTTCCCTAACTATCCGCCTTTTCGTTCAAAATGGGTTGGACATGTGTATTGTCCGCTTAAACTGTATAGAATAGTGGGCAATTACATCATAACACTCTTCAATATAACATACATAGGCGCAACTCTAATCAACTAGAATATCATACCCTATCATTTTACCCATGAGTTGCCTTATGTTGTATAAATTCAAATCAATATTCAAAAGTCATTTTCGAATTAAACGGCATTTCTACTAATACTAACGAGAATGCTTAAATCATCTTCACCTCTTGTGAATTCCAATAGGATAATCTCATTTATGGATTTACCCTCTACAAAGACTAATCTACCTCGGCAAGTCGACCCGGTCTTTTTTACCCTTACATTTCTGGTCAGTTATGATGTGCACTTAACAAGGTTCTTTTGTTATCGTACCCTTCAGGTATCTAAAGGCATGGCAAACTTTACCGGTATTGTAGTCTATTGTATCCTATCTCCATCAGTGGCGCTACTTCTATTTGTTTGCACTCTATCTCCGACGATCTTCGTTGTCCTTGATAGCTTTAAATGTCCTGGCAACAGACCGTTTAGACAAATTGACAAGGAATAAGGTCATCATAACTCAGGTTGCGACACTCGAATCAGTTCGCTAGGATGGTTACTAGCAATCTAGTCAAATCCTATGCCAAACTTGAGAATTGTTAAATTTATACTTTTAAAATCATTTGGTCATCCTAAACGACATTTATTCCCAACTGCCGTGTTAAACCCATCATATTGCCCATTTGATTTGTGGTGTTCGAGCAATGTAGTTTAACTTGTAGAAAAAGCATCATTTATAACAACAACATTTTTTTTAAACATGACATCGAATATTAATAATCGATTTAAAATCAAGTAAATAACCAAAATGATGGATTTAAATTAAATAAACCTGTACAATGTCGTCAAAATAAGTATATTATCACACAAGACCAAATTATTTCAATCAAAGTGGATTTTAAATTATTTATCTAGAATTTATCCTTTTGATCCTTGTTTAAATTCAAAATAATGTTAAATAATTCAAATTTTAAACTTTAAAAATATCTGTTTCAATCAAACTATTTCATTTATGCATTTAAGAATTTTCAAAGGCATAAACTTGTATTTAATTTATTTTCTCATCCTTTAAAAATATTTTAAACCTTCAAATTCAATTTAACGAGTAATTCAAATTTAATCTTTAAAATCCAAAATTTATCTCAAAATAATTCAAATATGTTTTTATCATTTAACTTAAGATTTATTCAATTTTTTTTTCATTCTTAACTAATTAAAACCTTAAAAAATACCTCATTTTGAATTCAAAAATCAAACTAGGTTGAGATCTTTCAAAATATTCAAGTTTACTATTTTAAAAACATCACTTATAGGCCAATTTTTTTTTAATAGCAAGAGCTTTAAAAATTCTAGGTTTTACTTTTTAAATAAGTATTAAAATCAGTTAACATTTTATGGAAATAAAAAGAAATTTCCAGTGAATGAAAAATGCCTTTCCATTAATATTTTCATTCTTTTCTTTAAAACCAATATAAGAACTTCATAAATAAATTCTATATTTCAAATAAAACTATTTTAAATACCATGTTAGCTTTAAATATTCATATTGTATTTTCCATATTCTTTAAATAAGTTACCACAACATATTTATATATTATGTATTATTTATTTATTTTCAGTCAACAATCAAAAACAAAATTTTCATCAATCGCACATAATTCATTTCACCCATTTGTTGATCAAATAATTCAACCATCAAACATCTACTAATAGCAGTCAAGATTATCAAGCCATCATCGATCAATATAAATTAATTCAATTTAAAAATAGAAATGTAAAATTTTATTTTATTTTATTTTTCTTCTACAAATGATTTTATATTTCCTTAAGTCGATTTCATGAAGCAACTCAATTCAAATCAATTGCTTAAATCTATGTCAGACATTCTAATTTACTCAACATGACTTCATAATAGCAAATAAACTTAAGCAAAATCGATCGATATACTCTTTAAACTATATAATTTAATCCACCAATTAATTCAAGGAATTAAGTATTTGAATTTAAATAAGAAGGAGATATTACCCACTTCAACCATATAATTTAATCTAGAAATTCATTTAATGAATTAAATATTTGAATTTAAACAAAATTAAGTTAAATTATACTCACCATCACACTTTTACATCAAATCTTCATTTTTATTAAGTGGTTTCAAAGGTTCTATTTTTAGCATTAAACGCCTATTATTCATTCTTTTTTTAGCAAGGCAAGCCACTTAAAGTGGGCCATCCACTTTATTAATGAAATTTTAGATTAAAACTCCTGAGCCCGGCCTAGTCCGGCCTAGGCCATCTTAGGTCTAGGCCAATCTCCCTCAAGCAAGCCAAATGTTGGGGGCAGGTCGGCAAGGTAATAAGTGTTCGACCCATGCGTCAGTACATCTAAATAAAACATAAAAGCATAGAAGATCGGCTAAGTACCAATACTATTAACATGATGGAGGATTAATCCCCCTCAGAAGAAGAGGAACCACTGCCATCATCAGAAGAATCAAGCACTATAACATGAAAATAATCCACGAACATTGACACCAAGGAAGGAACATAGATAGCCGAATCAGAACAGTAAAGGTATTTCCTATCCTAAGAATCATCCGCCAATACATTCCTATTCCTTTCACCAAGCTCACCAGGAACAAAAGGTGAAAGGTTAGCAAACACCGCCTGATAATAGACCTCTCACCAACTTCACCCACATACTGGCAAAAAGTTTCATACTTTGGATTGTATCACATATTAGAATCTTCATGAGTCTAAGCTTATACACTCGCATTCCAATAAATAGCATCAATGGACATAGACATAAAAATGAATATATACTTCGACTTGATTTGTTTTCGTATCATATATTATTTTAATCTATATTTTCAAAAATTCTATCATTGCCATTCAAATTCAATTCTTTTCATATGATAGGAAAACATAAAAATCATTTATGTCATATATTTATCATATGAAAATAAAGGTTTAATTCGCTGTATCTAAAATGTAACATTTATGCCCACAGTCCTTCCTCATGCGCTATCACTTCTTCCTTCCTTTCCAAACGCCTAGACCATCGAGAAGACCGCACCGCTCTGTTGAAGTCACCAGCACCTCATGCACAACCTACCATCACCGCCTAATGCCTACACCTAACCGCATTCCACTTCTTCTCCTAATCGAGCATAAGTTAGCGTGCATCAATTTATCGAAGTTGCATGTACAGTCGCACCACCACCCACACTTTCCCGCTTCCTGCCTCTATCGCGATCACACTTCTTCACTGTTTGGCATTGCCTATGTCATCTTGGCTCTTTTCCTCCATCTCTAGCGATTTCATTTAGATGGAAGGTGGACTAGGGCTTTTAAACAAAATGGAGAATGAGATAAGGATGGAGCGTATGGGCTTTGAGGAAAGAGTTCAATAGGAGGAAAGAAAGTTTATTTTTTTTCTTTTAATTTTAAATCAGTAGCCTTAACCACTCTATTACTTGAACCTCCATTAAATAATATTTTATACCCGATCGAAAATCCATTCGAAGCGTTTTGCTCAAATTTTATTTTATTTTTATAATGATTTTTCTTTTTTCAAAATATTACTTTTCAATTTTCAACAATTATAAAGTAATTATTTTATATCCAAAATAATTTCAAATTTTCATAAATATTATTTATTTTGCCAAAATAAATTTTCAGACAAACTTTTGGATCTTAAAAATGTGATTCAAAATTCGAATTTGAATAGTAAACTAGTATTTCTCTTTTGTTATTAAATTAATCCTAATATTCAATTTATTAAATTCAATAAAATATCCCAAATAACTTTTAAATTTTATTTATCCTCATAAAGTACTTTCTCAACATTTAAACTCAAATTAAATCTCAATTTCAAAATTTTACATTCATGTACTTGAATTCTTATTTTAATATTTAATTAAATTCTTGAAATTCGTTTTAATATATTTATTTTCTTTAATTTCGAAATGGGATATTACAGACTCACCTTATTAAAGAAATTGCATTGTTGCAAATAATTGGAGTGTGTTGTGTTCAATTTAACAATTAACCACAAAATATTACATACACTTTATTTGTTACTATGCTTTCATTGTGCCACCATTGTAAAATCTCAAATTTATTTTATCGACATAGGAATAGTAAATGTTCTATTTCATTCAAATATATCACATAATATAATAGTAGTACCGATAACTATACGTATAGCTTTCAATAGTTCATTTGAAAATTTCCTAAATTTTCAAAGTGTCATATTTTTTTCCAGTGTTTCCTTTATACGGACAGCCTTTTAAACAATTGCAACATGATAATATATATATACACACACACACACACACATCGACTAAGACATGGTCGAAAACAATTTATATATCAAAATTTTCCATATGGCATATAATACACAACATATATAACTTTTTAAGTAAAAACATACATACCTTGTTTTTAGCATTTCAAAGAAATTTATTAAATTTTATGCAAGAAAACTTGAGTTCACGATATAATTTAATCCAAATAGTCTTTAAGTACCTGTGCTTAGCTCAAATAAATATTAAAAGATCGCATATATAAATTTATAACCATTTCTGAAATTAAAACAATATGCACGCCCAATTAACAAAATGGCTGCTTTTGCTTAGAAAATGATAAAACTTCACAGGAGTTTTAGCATAAAAGTTGTTCCTTATAGTTATGGCTTTTCAATAGGCGCAAGATCGTCGAAAATAAACGAAGCATTTGAAAGTTATGGCTAAAATACTAGGATGCTAAAATTCTGAAAATATAAAACCAGGACAGCATTTTTATCTGAACTTGAAACATATTTAAAAACTGTTAAAATTTAAAATTTTGGAAAGTGACGAACATGAAAGTTATTCTATTTCAAATATCGCTCAAAGGAAAAAAATTTGCCGAAATTGGATCACAAAATCAAAAGTTATGTTCGTACTTATAACATACATCAATGCGGAGTATTTTTAAATTTTCTTTTGTGTTTTCCTTTTTTTTAATCATGGTTAAAGTTGCATAAATATTCGTGGATTTCCTATATCTCCACATTGTGCATGTGTGTGTATGGAGCATGTTTTCAGTGGAAGAATGGAGCATATGCTCTCAGAACAAAGTAGAACCCTTTAGATTAAGATAATGCAAAAGAAAATGATGGCCGCATTATAAAGGAATAATCTCAATCATCTATGATTGACCAAATTTTTACAATTTGCATGAACTAAAAAACATCTATGTTGTTTCCAATTTTTTTCCACTTTAACCTTATGTACGTGTTGTCTATTTATTAGATATCTTTTGAAAATTGTAGTATAGCTTATCATGGTTGCCTAATGAAGGATGGACATGCATTGGACTCTGAGTCATTGGAGGTTATATGAGACGGTGGCACAGTGCTATTTTTTTATGTTCGTGAAAAGTAATCAAGCAGCTTATATACTGTCAAATGTGGAGAGTAAGATAAGTGCACAACAAGATTTCATGGAAAATGTTACATAAAGGATATTCTACATTTTGCAAGAACATAAGCACTTTAAGTATCTAAGAGGCACAAGTCACAAACATTTGTTGATCGGCAGTATCTCGACCATATGATGAATCTATGATAATTTCTAAAGCAAAAGGAAATATCATAGGAGATTAAAGCAGAGCTGAGAAGAGAATTAATAAAGAAGATATTTTTTCTATTGAAATTTAATAATGTTTTTGTAAATATCCGTAATTTAATCACTTTAAAATATAAATATTTAATATATTTTTAATTAATTAATTAATAAATCTTGTAATACAAATAAAACTCTTTTAAATAATAACTAGTGATAGAGAAATTGTTTTCAAAATATTTTTACAAAAATAATTAGTTTGAAAAAAAATAGAAAATATGATGGGAAATCGTTTTCTGACTTTTCGTCACCTAAAGTTGTTCGAAATGTCATGTGCATTTTGGTAAACATATGCACACATATTAATATTAACATAAGTATGGATAAGGTAAATAATACTGTGAAAATATATTTACTTAAGTAGATTTAAGAAGATGTGACATCTTTTCAAAAAATTTAATAAAAATAAATTAAGAATGAAATGTCATATTACCTCTTACAGATCATGGTACAAAGAAGTGTTAAACGCAGTGGACAATCGAGGTGCACCAATCAAAACCAATAACAACGAATATAGTATGGACTGAGTCCAAAGAAAATTGAAGAACGAATGTCCACTAGGGGTAGCTAGCCCACTTGGCCTTATCAAGCTGTCCTGTTTTAGTCATTTCAAATTGGCATAAGTGACGAGGTCTATCCATCATCATTCTCTTTCTTCAAATGCAGCAAACGATGCCAAATCCAACTACTTCGTTCTGGAGTCTCCTCTATGTACACAGTTGTTAAAGTGGTTCCAAAATTAACAGAGAGTATGCTAATAAGAAGCCTCGGTCTCTTTAACAACTAAACGTCGTTTTACACACCGGTTGGTACTTTTTTTATTTCGGAAAACGATTCATACTTGATATCAAAATATCATATTTGCTTCAAACATCAATTTCATTTCAACATATCATATTTACTTCAAATATGTCATATTAAGTTTGATATGTAATATTTACTTCAAATTTCAATTCAAATTACAATTTAGGTTATAACTTCATTTTAACCCAATTCGCATCTAAATCCATGATATAAATATAAACATCCAACCTTGCCCAGTTTGAATTTATAGAAAATAGATTGATTTTTTTTAAATAATTTGAGTTAAAATGGTTTGATATAGAATAGTTCGAGTGTTGAAAATGAAGTATCAAAATAATTTGAATATTTAAAAGATATATTTTAAATAATATATTATAAGATAATGTCAAAGTCAAACTGATTCAATCCCAAATCTTCCAATTCAAATTACTTCGATCTTAATTCAATTTGAATCGATTCAATTTTGATTTCAATTCAAATTAATTTCAATTTCAATTTGAATTAATTTCAATTTGAATTAATTTCAATTTCAATTTGAATTAATTTGAATATTGATTTCAATCCCAATTAATTTTTATTTCGATATTCCTTGATTCAATTTAGATGGTTTGAATTTCAATCCAGTTTCCAATTTTAAACCATTTCAATAAATATAAAGTTCAAGTTCAACTTCAAAATATCGATTTAAATCTTTAATTCAAATTAAACTTCAATGTTTGAATTTTAGATTCAAATCTTTAGAATAATTCAATTCCAAGCTTAAATTTGAAATATCGATTTAAATTACCCTTACTTAAATAACTTCGAAGTTCAAGAAAATTCAAATCTTTTTAAACAATTCAATTTCGATAACTCAAATCATAATTCAATCATGACTTCAAATCCCAATTAAATTCTTTAAAACAATTTATTTTAACCAAATTTAATTTCAACATTTCAACTCGAATTCTTAATTAATTCAATCTTTATAAATTCAATTTATATTTATTTAATTCAAAATCATTTAAATAATACCAAAACCAAGACTTTTAAAATTATTTAATTTAACAAATCCGATGTCTGCGTATAATTTTCTATCCTATGGCCAAGTGATTAATTATTTTTATTTTTATTTCAGGGATGGACATATATATATATATATATATATATATATATATATATATATATATTATTTCAATCCAAAGTAAATGTCATAGGTATATATCATTTCAACCTATTTCTTAATTTATTTGAATATAATTCAGATAACGGTTTATATATTGTTAATAATATATAGCGTGATAGCAGGAATATAAAGATAAATTAACATCCAAATCATTCAAAATATCAATCAATAGCATCCAATTACAATCAACATCCAAATCAGTCAAAGCTTCACAATCATTAGCTAGTTATCAATATTGGATGTCTAACTGGCAATTTAATTTCAATTCCAAATTTTTCGGTCAATCTAAATTTCTATTAATTCCAATCATATGTCAATTTAGATGTCAATTAAATTACCAAACAACAATTAATAAAATTCAATTACTTCATGATATCAATTTAACAAACACGGAAATATTTTGGTACGTCTTGAGCGTTATAAATCACTCACCTTTTATTTGAAACAAAAAGTATTTCTAGCTTCAAATAAATACCACTATTTGACATAGACGAAGTCGATACGATCCCAATGCAATTTGTTTCGTCCAAAATGGACCTCGTACGAAAATGATATGCTATATATTAATATGCGATAATTAAAACCTAATTAACAAAATAAAATAAAATAATTAAACTAAAAAAAAGCACAACCTTCTTCTCGTATGCGTACAAGTCACTTCCCATTCTCCCCAACTTGTGCTCAAACCTATCACCGCGGCCACACACTTCGAGACGCACACCACCATAGATTGTTGAACTTCCATTGGACATCGCCGCGAATGCCCCTACCACGCCACCAAGCCACGCGCGATTAATGCTCGCGAACCCAAGACCTAGCTGCCGTGAATGTGAATCGTGCGTCGCGTCATCATCCTCACGCGCCTCCAGCGCAGCACCGTCGCACGCTTCGTTCATGCTCTCGCAACAATCGCAGTCGTTCGTTTTGTTTTTTTCCTTTATCAATTTGCCAAAGCTTGAACGAGAAGGAAAGGAGGTATGGTACGAGGAAGATAATAAAGGAGCGAGGTGTACGAATTGTTGGGAGAAGTAAGTAAATATATATTATTTAATTAGAAAATATCTCGTCCGATCGACCCATGAAATTCCAAACTCTAAACGAAGCGTGTCGCCTGGCATTCTATACGTTATGCCCCTATTTTGAAAAAAAAATGGAACTGGTCTCAAGGTCTAATTCGACCGTATGCAGAAGATAACTTTTCAAAATCAATTTATTTAATTAAAGTTCTTTAATTAATTTCTACGCGTTTCAAGCTCACACAGCCAAACGATATGTCTGATCGCTACAAAGCTTGAAGTCCTATTATAATTCACTATTACAGATTCGATGAAACTGGATTCGTCGAAATCCAAGACAGTCGCCAAAATGGATATTTTACTCGTTAATTAAAATAAGAAATTTCAAAAAACAATTTAATCACTTTAAATTCAGTTGTTAAAATTTTACGACCTTCATTCCCGTTTAAATAAAATTTAAATTAACTTTTAAAATTATTTTCATTCATATTTAATTCAGGATTCAATTATTTGAAGAAAAAATTCTAATATTAAATTCAAACGATTTAAATTCAATGAATCGCCATTAATAAATAATTCAACATTTATTGACAATTATTTTATTATCATCTAAATAATTCAACATTTATTATTCAATTATAGACATCGATTACAAACATATTCAATAAATAGAATTTCATTTCAATAGTTGTTATCATCAAAATCTATGGAATTGTTTATTTCAAAATTTTATTATATTCAATAAACTACAACAATAAATCATTAAATTTTTATTTCTAACCATTATTCAATAATGATATCAATTTTAATAATTTAGAAGTGTTAAAATAAAGGTCGTTACACTCTCTTCCATTCAAAACTTTTCGTCCTTGAAAAGGGTTAAGTAGAGAATTTAAAGCTTGATATATTTTATTCAAAAATAATCAACATACCAAACTTTAAAATCTTATTTACAAAACCGTTACCACCCTTATACTACGCCATTTCGATATCAGCTGTACGGAATTTACAACTTACTTTATAAAACAAGTTATAGAATTTTAAAATCACAAAAAAAAATTAACATCCGGATTTACGGAAAATTTTAGCAGAGTTTCATCTGCGCGGCCCGATCGGGAATTTTTTTACAATACAATATATAACATAATATATACCAAATATACATCTCATCTCAATGATGAGGCATCCCATAGGAAAAAATATAAAAGTGCGGTATATAATCTGAGATACGTATTTTATTACTATTAATACGATCGCTCATATTAAGCAAGAAAAAGCAAATATAATCCACGTATACGTCTAAACGGTCTTTGTATGTACCTTTCTCAACTCAATTTAGAATATTAGTAGCATACAAAAGGATATAAAAGCATGTATGAGTGTAATAAACTATAAAACAGGTATTATGAATCCAAATCATAAGCACAAGCATACATACACAACATACAACAATTATATGCAATCAAAACAGTTATAACGATGATTTGCAACAAAAGAAACCATTCAATTATCAATATTCATCCAATTAATCCAATTAACTCATAGCTATGTCAATTTACATTTTCCAACGTTAATATTTAATTTATACACTTCATTTCTTATTAACATCTGATTTTTATTAACATCTAATCGGTTTGCTTCAAATTTATTTACATCTATTTCATTCGCATTCAGTTTATTCAATTCAATTTGTTAAATTCCAATTGTTTCACTTTTTTGTTTAATATATTTTATATAAATTCATTTATGAACCATTTAAAAAATTCCTTTTAACCTTATTTAAGTTAAATTTTATTTTATTACCACGGTATATTTTCTTTAATACTAATATCATTTATAAACCGTTTAAGTTTCTTATAAACATTTTATATAACACAACTCATGTTTATTATCACTTTATATCTTAAGTTCATATTAATTCATTGATTCACTTCATTTATTCATTTCATTTATTCAAATTCATATTAGTAATTTTACTTAAGTAAATTTTTAATCAATTTTTCCTTTTTATCATAATCCATTTCTTTCAAATTTTCTTAAGTTAACTTCCGTTTTATAATTTTTTTCATTAACTTACTTCATATTCAATTAGTTAATGTTCAGTTTATTAAAACTCATTCCATTTGCTTTCAATTTATTCACATCTAATCTAAATCAAATTCAATTACTCACACTAATTTCTATTACACTCAAATTGCATTTTATTTCATAATTCAAGTTCGTATTCATTTTATTAATTCGCTTTATAGTTTAAGTTGAATTAATTCACTTTACTAGTTCATCTAGTTCCATTCAAATCCAATTCAGTTCATTTAATCTTTATTAAGTTAAACTTCATTTCATTTAATCCATTACTCGGTTTATTTCACTTTATTTAAATAAGTTTTTCTTTTCTTTTCATTCACGTTTTACAAGTTTAAAATTTGTTTTTAGCTTAATATTTCTCAAATCTATAAGTTATTCAAACTTATTTACTTAAATTTCATTTCATTATTTTATCTAATTCATTCCAAATACAATTCGTTTTTATTAAAGCTTCCTTGAGCTAATCTTCAATTTATTTACTTCATTTCACTAACTCAATTTATTTAATATTTCTTAGGTTAATTCTTTTATTCTATATTTCAAATCCGAATTTTCTTTTGTTTCTTAACTAAAATGTTTAACCATTTTAAACGTTGGTTTTATTTTCCTATTAAAATTCACAAATTATAAACTTATTTCTTATCTATACCATTTTAAATTTACAAATCCTAAACTATTTTCATAATCGATCAAATCATAATTGGAATATTTTCACAATCAAAACTTTATTTAATTGAAAATAGATTTCTTTTGGTAGCAATTCTCACTTTGAGACTCAAAAATGAATACTGGTGATGCTGTAGTCATCCCTAGAATTATTTTCCAGCGACTAAAGCGAGTTCAATGCTTTTATTTCTTTCATAGTCTTTTCAAAATATATTTCTAGTCAAAACACTTTCAAATAATATTATTATTAGTTTTGAAGGCTTTTGAAATTAATTTTTAAAGAAACGGGATTTAATTTCTAAAATTCTTAGTTTTTAAATCCTTTCTATTTATAAGCCATGTTATAAATATACTTATATAATTTCATTACCTTATTATGAAAATATTTTGTTAATTTACATCTTTGTTATTGCAAAAAATTCTTATTATAATTAAATTTAAATTTAATTTAATTATTGAACGCTTCGTGAAATAGAGTTCATAGAGTATTCGTTTTTAATTCAATTCAACCAATAATCGATGATAACTAAATATTATCATCTCCTAACAAAAAAAATTCATTAATAATCATTATATATATATATATAATATAATTTAGGTAAAATTATTTCATTTTCCCGATTTTAAAACAATATTATGTCGACTTGCCTCGTTTAAGTGTTTAGAGACCCCTATCGATAACATGGCATCCCATGCACCGACCAGAATTCAAAAGCAACTCAACAGATTAGTAAACACAATATAAAACTTTTTATAACTCTAACAAGTACGCGCTCTCGTATATATACGCTCAAACAACTCATCTAGGGTATTACTACCCTATCTCTAATGACTTAAACCTCACAAAGCTAAGGTCATCGCTAAACCAAAGCTTCGATACCAACTATGACAACCCACATTTTGAAAGGTTTAAATCGACAATAATTCACATATGTCCAACTTAAACAATCCAGAACATTGATAATCATAGGGGTTAATTAAAAAATAAGAAAGAAGAAGAAAACAACACAGAATCTCCCAACGAAATGACAAAATATAATAATCAAATAACAATTTAAGAGGCTGTTTATATTATACATTTGATTATAATTTATACAACACTTATCAGAGTTGTATATACAACAAGGACAAATAAAATAATGCTGCAGAATAACATGATGCATGGAACAATAATAGTAATAATATACCAAATCTTCGTCTTCGTCCTCGAGAAAATGATCTTTAATGTGTTGAAATACTCTGGACTGACTTGAACATAATGAAAAGACAAAACACTCGAGTCAGGACTAAAATACCTTTATGTGAGTCAAATCAATATCACATAACATGGGTGTAATAGCATCATAGATATTTATGGGGTTTCACATCTCATATCCAATGTATAATTTCCGCGCAATAACTCAAGAGATGTTACGGGATTTTCCATCTCTTAAGGATCCATCAAAATATTATATATAGTAGAATACGCAATGTATAATGTCTAATCGGTAAAATGAATATTTTTCTTATAATTAAGGCTTTGCATTAACCCCCCTTAACGCGTTTTTAAGCATTGTCATACAGTTTTCATATAACGCCTCATTAGCACGTCGGGGGGTAGGGATGCACCGTGATACAACAATACTAAATCAAAATCATAAGGTCTCGTATAGGGATTAAAGTATGACAAGACACGTGAGGCAATGCCCAAGGTGGTTCGAGTCGCATGGCTGATGGTAATGCATCGTAGCCCACGATCGCCTACAGTGTCCATACATCCCATATCGAGTCAAAGGGAGGTTATTCCAAAATCAAGGCGCACCAGTCGAAACCAACAATAAGGAATATAGTACGGACTAATTCCAAAGAAAATCAAAGAACGGATGTCCGCTAGGGGTAGCTAGCCCGCTTAGCCCTATCATGCCGTCATGTTTTAGTCATTTCGTATTGGCACAAGTGTCAGGGTCTATCCATCATCGTTCTCTTCTTTAAATCCAACAAACGATGCAAAATCCAACCATTTCGTTCATGAGTTTCCTCCATGTACACAGTTATTAAAGTGGTTGCAATATCGACATAGAGTATGCCAATAAGAGTCCCCAATCTCTTTAGCAAACAAACGTAATTTTACATGCTGGTTGGTACTTTTTATTTTGAAAATGATTCATACTTGATATCAAAATATCATATTCTCTTCAAACATCAATTTCATTTCAAAATATCATATTTGTTTCAGTTCGATATGTAATTTTCACTTCAAATTTCAATTCGAATTACAGTTTAGATTATAATTGATTTTAATCCAATTCGCATTTAAATCCATGACTTAAATATAAACATCCCACCTTGACCGGTTTGAATTTTTAGAAAATAGTTTGAATTTTTTTAAATAGTTTAAGAAGTTAAAATCGTTTGACATAAAATAGTTCAAGTGTTGAAAATGGTTTATATAGTAAAATAGCTTGAAAAATCAAAATAATTTGAATATTTCAAAGATAGATTTTAAATAACTTATTTGAAAATACTTTCAAAGTCAAACTGATTTAATTCCAAATCTTCCAATTCAAATTACTTCGATCTCAATTCAATTCGAATCGATTCAATTTTTTATTTAAATTCAAATTTCAGTGTCAATTTCAATTTGAAATAATTTCAATATCGATTTCAGTTCCAATTAATTTCAATTCCGATTTTCCTTGATTCAATTCAAATGGTTTGAATTTCAATCCAATTTCCAATTTTAAACCATTTCAATTTATTTAAAGTTCGAGTTCAACTACAGAATATCGAATTAAACCTTTTAATTCAAATTAAACTTCAATGTTTGAATTTTAGATTCAAATCTTTAGAATAATTCAATTCCGAGCTCAAATTTGAAATATCGATTTAATTACCCTTATTTAAACGAGTGTATATGCACGCCCGGGTGGGCCTGCAAATCACAATATGCATGCATTTATAGTTGTACCTCTAAAAGTAAATTGGAAGTATAATTGTCTTCATAAACTGAACCTAAAGCAACATTTGAGAAGGTCAAAACAACTGAAGAACAGCCATGAAACAATTTTTTTATAACACAACAGTTTTATTATTCGTTTCTTTTGTTTTAGTTTATTTCATAATACTGGAAATAGAAATGATACTTGTACGTATACATTCATATGCTCTTTTAGCTAATATGGAAACATATTATATGCATCATCATTTAACAACATGGCTTCATCTCTTCTATTTAGTCTAGTAATAGGGAAAATTCAATGCATAAATCTTTCACCGTGGCTTTTGTTATACATATGAACTTCTATCCGTGGTTCTGACATTAGACTCTTGTTTATAAAAATATATTTTTTTAAATGAAAAAAAGAAGCGAAACTAAACTACTATCCGGCTTTATATCAAAAAAGTAGTTGAGTCTTCATAATTCAATCCACAAAGCAATTAAAGCAATCAACTTATAAGTTGATGAAATTACACTAAGTTTTATACAAATTTCAAAGTAAACCATGTTTATATGTCTATTAATAAATGATATATAAAATAGAAATTTTTTGATTACATGTTCTACATGTAATTATTGTATTTTGTTAGAACCGCTTTGAGTGTTTAATGTTTCTTATTTAAATGTTCAATGCATATTATTATATATTTAATTTTGTAGTATGTATGTGTATAACATTTACATGAAAAAGTTTTGCCTCAACCTCGAAACTTAAGCGTTGCCTTAGAACCAAAAAGAAATCTCGTTTAAGCCTTCACCTCTTAGAACATTGATATATACACACACACAATTGCTTACTAAAGTACTGCTGAATTTGTGCTAGCAGATATTCAAATATAATTGACAATGGATAAACCGAGATGTGGAAAATGTTTAATTATATAATTTCAAAAATAATATTTCTTGTATATTTTCATTAATTCGGTTAAATATTGAACGATAATAAATTGAAAAAACTTAGAATATGAATATTTTGCATATGAGAAAATAATTTTCAGTATTACTGATCTTTTCTGAATTTGCAGCTCCATTCCTTTTTGATGCATATGCTTCTTTGGAAAAATGTGTTTTGTCTAATTGATCGAACAGCGTATACCGTAGAAAAAGGAAATGAGATTAATACAATAACGAAGGATACATCTATTAATGATTAAGATGAGAGGCCTAAAGGATAGTATAGCAATACTATAAAATAGCAACATAATAGGTATGATTAATAATTATTAGATGTAAACCAAAACACAAATAAAACTGGTCACATGTTACTTCCCAAGTTAATAAATAAAATGTCTTTCCCTAGCTTGTATTACAACGTCAAGAAGTTGGTTGTTTCTTATTTTCCTTACTCTGGGGTCAGATGACCAAATTTTCTACTGCCACACTCCAAATTATTTGTGTTTTGTGAATCAAGCTGATGAGATTCATGCACCTTGAAATAGAAAAGAGAAAAAACCAATAAATGACCATAAATATAAACCATGTACTATAACTAATACACATATTTCTAATTACCGCGTGAAGTAACATTTGCCTATATTTTTGTTTTAGCCGATAGACTTTTGTATATGTTTTGTGCATACTTTTCTCTTTAGTTATAGCAATAAAGAATTTGAATCCTCTTCAAAAAAACTATTTGAAACTAATACGCCCTTTCCACCCTTGCAACATCCATCCATCATACTCATCAACATCAAAAAAATTATGGTAAAGCATCATCACTTTCTCTTTCTCCTTCTTCAGCATCTCTTTATTCGGTGTGTTTTACTGAATCCTAGCTCGCAGTGTCCTTAGCTGACATCTCTTTTAAGTTTCAAGGTTCTCTATCTGTATCAAAACAAAAGGCATGGAATGTATATGAGTTTCAAACATTTGTAATGGCCACTTGTTACTTGCTGGTTAAGTGTGTAACCTTCATTAAAATTAAACAGCATACGAAATTATTTATTGACGGACTAAATACCAATATTCATTATAAAGCAATAAAATGTAATGTGTTTCAAAAAATATAAACGCTATTGCGGCTAATATAAATTTTTACTTTTAAGCAATGTATCATGTAAACCATATATTTCTATTTGATGATAATATGACGTAGTATTATTAGTATTTTATACAAAAACTCGGTCCTCGAATAACTCATATTACCGTAGCTAAAATTACTCAACATGCGATATTTAAAACAATGATAAAGAGAGAAATCCCATTAAAAGCACATTACAAAGCCTTAATGTACAGACAAAATACCCGCTATTTGTTTATTATAATAACAAAAGATATCCTATGATCGAATATCATTCATGACCGTTTACATAAATGCTTAAAAATACAAACTCTGGAGCAAATACTTAAAATGTCATAAAAATGTACTTAAAAACACATGTTATCAAAGACAATTGCTTCAATCTGCTTGCAGCTTTGCACCCCCTAACTTGGTCACCATTTTTTCCTTTTGTTTCCCTACATGCACAACACATGAAACAAAATAAATCAGGGTAATTTACTTTTGCTGATGTGGTTTAGGGGAGGCCATAGCAAAGCAGTTGAACACATTGAGAAGGGTTATAGCCATATGAAAGATCGGAAAAGCTATAGAGGGGATGAGTGGAAAATAGATAAGAGTTTGTAATTCTAGAAGCTGGATGTAGTAATTGAACTGAAGATCGAATTCGGGGCTAGAAGCGGAAGGCACCATTGATGATGATGAGATTCACATTCCACATTTGGCTTTTTGGATCCTAAGGACGCAACCGAATTGTTATAACTGCAGCAGCCACAGTGAAAACAGCAAAAAGGGTCACATCAGTTCTTAGCTTGGTGGTCGGTTGCGCTTCATTGGAAATAGTAGCTGTTGCGGTTTCTACGTCGAGTCGAGGGTCTGCAACAATCACGGTACTCCATTAGAACCAACAGTAGTTGTTGCGGTGGAAAAAACGGAGCAGTATATTGACACATCAAAACCAATGGAATGAAGCGCTTGCATTGTATACTCGATTACAACCCTGAGCATAAAGTGCAGGTGTAGAAGAAATAAAGTGCAGCAGCCAAATACTGATCACGACCATTTTCCTGAAGTAGCCTTGAAGATGAATCTTTGTACCTACAACATGAGTTCATCTGTTCCATGTTAACTAATGCAGATAATGCTGAATATGATTAATCAAGTGAAAAGAATAACAAATATGAAAAGGAAACTTAAGAAAAAGATGGACTTGTTTCCTCTCCATAATGAAAGAAACCTACTTCATTTTTTTTTTGGACCAAACAATCTCCCACTCCTTTATAAGGTTCAGAAAGCAGGCCAGATTTAACCAACCCTCTTGATTTTGCATTAGGTGCTTCACTCTTATTAAAGATGACACTTCTTCCATCTATCAATTTTACAGATTCAACTGGTAATTTTGTCGGTAACATCTACATGAGACAGTACAATAACTTGGCTATTAACACTTTCAGGCTTATTTTTTAAAACACAAACAGATGTCTTGCATGCAACTACAACTATAAAAAAGGATACCTGAAACATAGTTAATGGACTAACATTGTAAGGGTAACCAATATTTTTATTTACCACGGTGAGCTGAAGTCATAAAAGAAGGGATATAAAATATATTTTCCTTCCTCATATCCCAATTTATTAAGAATCTTACCTATCTTTATTCAAATCTTCCAATTTAATTTTTTTTCATAGTTTTTAAGGTATAAAGCAAACAGTCGCTGAACCATACAAAAGTCATGGCTTCACCATTTTTTTAGGTATAAAGCAAACAGCAGTTGCGTCAATGAAAAGTGAATTTAGGCAATTTTATACTCCATTATATTTTCAAAGCAGTTGATTAAATATCATCGTGGTATATTATTAGTTTGGTGCTTCAACTAATAAACCAAAAAGAATAACATTTTCCTTTATCAAAAGTTCAGTAGGGTTATAGTTTGTGTTGTCTACATTATAATTTGTGTCGGGTACATTATTTTTCGCTCCAAAAAAATTAAATTAAACTATGTAGTTAGTACAAAGAAATAATCATGTGTAAAAATAAAAATTGTATATATAATCAAGTGGAGTATATAACATGATGAATTATCACTGTCACGTCACAAATAAGTAACAGCGGCATGAAAGAGAATCACATTAAAATGCTGATAGCGACTATTCGATGCCATAGTTCCAAGAAGACAGAGGTAACTTGAAAACATAATAAAATTTGAATATCATAAACTGAAATACATATTTTTGTTAACGTCAATGTTACAGCAGTACATCTATGATAGTATATGTCTTTTGGTTGGTGCATTGAAATAATCTCACTGTAATACCAAAAATACATATTTTATTTGAATGTTGAAAATGGCTGTAGTCTGCATAAATTAATATTGAAAAAAATAAACACAATCGTAGAATCTCGAATTCTATAATGCCCTAGAAATTTAGTGGAAAATTGCTCGAATAAATACATTTCTAATTAATCTATGGAACATGGAAAATAAATTTACTTTTAATTCCATTTAAAGGTGCATGGAAAATCAAATAAGGAAGTACATAACATTGTAATGCATATTTAAGCTAAACCGAAAAAAAAGAAATTTAAGAACTTCCTTGAATAAGTTTTATCTTGATTAAGTTTTCTCATTAAACTATCTTGGATTATAAATCATGGATAAATTTATGAAGATCTCTTATTTCCTTATATTATACAGGAATTGAAAAGTTTAAATATTTGTTGTCCATGCAATTTCATACGGACTGGCATTCTAACTTCGAATTCCAAGCATTAAATTCATTCAGGTATTGAATTGAAACAACATTGTTTAATGTCTTGGTTCTTTTAAGCCTTAAATTCAAACACAAACATTAATGCCTTAAATCCATTCAAGTCTTCGACTTATGTAGCAAGATAATACATGGAGAATACGAATTGTGTTATAACACAGTGAATTAATAGTGTTATAACATAGGGAATCAGTCGAGCTATAATCCAAATATTTACAATATATGGAAGAGGGTCTATTTGTAAAAAAAAGGTATTATAACAAAGTTCATTTACCATGTTGTAACACATATTCATTTTTCTCAAATGCATATTCATCTAAAAGCTTATTTGCATATGCAACCAATTTATTTAGTATATCATTTGATGAGTTAATTGTTAAACCTTATGAAGATTCTAATATTAACTTCTATAATATAGCCGACATGAATTTTGTCTCAAAAGCACTTGGTGGATTAGTACTGAAAACCATTCAAACTTCTTAGATATCTAATAGAGTCAATTTTAAAATCTATCAATTTCTCCTCATGTATTAGGCTCAGTTTTAATTTTGATTTAAAAGTATTCCAGTTTGTATTTATTGATCCATCAAATAATACGGAGTACTGAAATTGCCACAAATACAGCAACTAACTTATATCCATGCAAGTGCAAGTATGTAACCTAAAAGAAAAATTAGATCTTGATGCTCAGGTAGCTTACACACATGCACATGTAAGTACAGGGGATGAAATATTTCAAAGCAGGCAACTATTTTATTTGTTGAGTGAATCTATTTTCAGCTAACAAATATAGGAACATTTAGACAAATGAAAATAGAATGTAATTACAGAAGTTATCCATTGAGATAACTCCAGGAAAATCAATAAAAAAAACCAAAATTGTCATTCAATATCAAAAGAGATTGATATCAACAAAATAGGGAAAAAAACTTAACCTTGAATTTAGTTATAAAAGATAAATTGTTAAGGAACCCAAATACTACTCCAAATTTGAAGGGAGTATTGAAAATAAACAATACTTACCTTAGATTGAAAGTTAATAATTGAAAGTTAATAATGTCGCGTGAAGGATGACCAAGGTTAATTCTCTATCGACGCTGAATCAAAAAATCCAACTTAATTATGTGCTTAGTCCATAATCGAAGTTTTCGAAGATGTTATATCAAAAACCACAGTTTAATGGACAATCCTTAGTCGATAATCGATCAATCGATGATCAACGATTGAATGGAAGGTGGAGAGGATGGCAGATTTGGAAATTCATGAGTTAACCCTAGTTTCTAGTTGTGGAACTCCAAAGGGATGAAATCAATAGCAATGGGGTTTTTTAAGTTTTGGTAAGGCTGTAAAAGCCGATAGAAGAGAGATACGGGGAACTAAAAGTGTAAAGCGTATAATGGGTATTTCAAAAAGACACGGTTGATATCAATCCATTAAATTCTTATTATTAGTAGTAAAGATAAAGATAAATTAAATCACAGTTGTGTAACATTGCTACTTACGTTACTTACATAGGCTAAAAAAATACATACATACATATATATATATATATATGTATGTATATGTGTGTGTATATATGTATATGTATATGTATACACATGGTTGTACAGTTTCAGTGCCATACAATGAAGGTAATATTATGAAAATAAAATCAAATAGCTTAACTGCTAATTTAGATGACGGTATTTCTAATAAACGGATTCATAGGACTACATTCAAACTTAATCGTTATTGGGTTAGTCGATGGCCCCTGTATGTCCATAGAAGAAACCCTGTTTATCCTAACCCTGATTCTGTTATTCTTATCATCGGTATAAATTTCTTTAATAAACATGTACCTGGTGTGGGCCATTTTTGTCACCAGCGCAGTAGAGATCATAGTTGGATTTTGTACATTCCTCATCATAGCATGTTATAATGTAACTCCATTAATGAACCCATGGTTAAGCTTCCCCGCATCTTTATTCTCAGTCCATTCTGCATCCCTTTGAAAATTACAGATTTCACTATAATATTCTGTACTCCATCTTCATGCAGTGAGCCTTCAAGACTTCCAATGCTGCATTATTACATATGTCAGTTAACATGTATTTTTAGTACTTAGTGTTATATATGCATATTTATTTAAACATAAACCTTTAGCATCTCTTTTAACACATTCGATAAATATGTATATGATTTCTGAAAAAGAACACCTGATCCCATATCTTGGGCCACATTTAACTTTCTTGATCCATGTGTTGGTCAAGCCTTCACCCATTGATACACGGTCATATTAAGTTTTCACACTCCAAGAATATCCACATAACTAAACTTTTGAATGAGAATCTCATCTATGTTAGGACTGTTTCTAGCTGACTGAATGTTCACTGCTAGCACTATTAACATAGTTGCTTCTGAATAATATGAAATGTCTCGCTGCTCAACAAATTAATTCCACTAATGTGCACGTTTCTTGATTCCGTTGTACTCAAAGACTGCATTTTACAATTTCATAATTCATAAACAATACCTAATTCATATGAGTATTGGAAATATTATGAATTTACAGTTGCAGCAATGGCGCAATTAAAGCTGAGAGCCTTGCAGCGCCAAAGGGATTGTCCCTGGGCATTAGTGGTTACCTCTGCAATGGATAATTCAATATATGAATGTGATCTAGCTTTCAACATGTGATACATAGCTGATTCATTTATGCTCCCTAAATAAAACTTTGTGGAATTCGTTTATTATGAATATAAAGGTAAAAAAATTTGGGAATGACAAAAGATAAGCTAAATATAGTATATTGATTCTGTCAACAGGCAATATATAACTTGAAAGGACTTGCAAAATGATTGAATGACAAACCCACTTCCTTGGAAAATGCAAAAATACGGTAAAGGAAACCAAAAACTTATTATATAATTACTTCTAGTCTAGTCATAATGAAACTTCAGCTTGCTCTTACAGTAATAGCATGCTTTAGAATTATACGAAGTCATATAAATGAGTATAGAAAATATTAGCAATGTTATCAATGCTATCTAAATGAAACCGGAATATTTCAAAAAATGAGAACAATTTAATTTGAATAGGAGAAACATTATGTTATATTCACTTATTTGTATAAAATAAGAAAGAGTGTCATGTTATCCAACTGATAAAGTTCATATGTACAAAAATAATGAGAGACATCTGTGTTTATGTTTATCATACAACATCCAAAAATAATGAGAGACTTCGGTAGATAGTGTTTGACGATGCCAAAAAGTGACAGCAATCCACGTGTGTGAATATTTTAGTCAAAATCGATACATTGTATAGAAGTATACCTTGGACATAAAATAGTTGGTAAGAGAAATCGATTACCGCCTGAGCTGTCTTATCGGGGAGCAGTAAGCTATCTCCTCCGCCAAATTCAGTCTCCTACCATGGGATGAATGGAATCGACGATGAATAGGAAGGTCGCTGAAGATTCGGCGATGGGTAGGAAGTTGCCGTGGATGCTACATATCTTGAGGGAAGTTGCCGTGGATGATGAGGGAATTTGCTGTAGATGGTGAGGGAGGTCGAATCTAGAGAAGAACTGAATCAGGAATGAAGGGATTAGGGATTTTTTGGGCGAATTTGGGGGCTAACAAAATTAGGTTTTGGGAGAGGAGAATAGGAATAGAAGGCATGAGTGCGGGTGTGGCCGTAAGAGCGTGAATGTGAAAATATGTGTGGACGTGAAACTGGAAAGGGTATTTTTGGAACTTCAAAAAGACACCATGCAAATTAGTGTAATGAATTTGCTTTATTATTAGTAAAGATAAATAACTTTGAAGTTCAAGAAAATTCAAAGCTTTTTAAATAATTCAATTTTGATGATTCAAATCATAGTTCAATCATGACTTCAATTTCCAATTAAATTCTTTAAAACAATTTCTTTTAATCAAATTTAATTTCAACATTTCAAAGTGAATTCTTAATTAATTCAATCTTCATAAATTCAATTTTTATTTCTTCAAATCAAGATCATTTAAACAATCTCAAAACCAAGACTTTTAATTATTTAATTTAATCAATCCAGTGTCCATATATAATTTTCTATCCTATGGCCAAGTGATCAGATATTTTTATTTTAATTTCAGGGATGGATATATATCATTTCAATCCAAAATAAATGTCATAGGTGTATACCATATTAACCTATTTCTTAATTTATTTGAATATTATTCAGATAACGACCTATATACTGTTAATAATATACAGGGCGATAATAGAAATATAAAGATAAACAAACATCCAAATCATCCAAAATATCAATCAATAACATCCAATTCCAATCAACATTCAACTAAGTCAAAACTTCACCACCATTAACTAGTTATCAATATTGGATGTATACTGGCAATTTAATTTCGATTTCAAATTTTTCTATCAATCTAATTTTTTGTCAATTCCAATCATATTTCAATTTAGATGTCAATTGAAATACCAAACAATGGTCAATAAAATTCAGTTACTTCATGATATTAATTTAACTAACACAGAAATATTTTAGTACGTCACGAGCGTTATAAAGCACTCACCTTTTACTTATAACTAAAAGTGTTTCCAACTTCAAATAAATACCAAATTAGCTCCATGATGTGGACGAGGTCGATACGAACCCAATGCAATTTGTTTCATCCAAAACGGACATCGTATGAAAAAGATATGCAATATATTAATATACGATAATTAAAACCTAATTAACAAAATAAAAGAAAACAATTAAACTAAAAAAAGAGCACAACCTTCTTCTCGTACTCATACAAGCTGCTTCCCCTTCTCCCCAACTCGCGCTCAACCCTATCACCGTGGTTACGCACTTCGAGACACATGCCACAATAGATCGCCGAACTTCCACCAGCCGTCACCGCGAACGGCCCTACAACGCCTCCAAGCCACGTGTGATTAACGCTCACGAACCCAAACCATAGCTGCCGCGAATGTGGATCATACATCGCGCCATCGTCCTCAAGCGCCTCCAAGCACAACGCCGCCACACGCTTCGTCCACGCGCTCGCTACAATCACGGTCGTTCGTTTGTTTTGTTTTTTCTATCGCCCTGCCAAAGTTTGAACGAGATGGAAAGGAGGTATGGTACGGGGAAGACAATAAAGGAGAGGGATGTACGAATTGTTGGGAGAAGTAAGTAAATATAGATTATTAAATTGGAAAATATCTCGCCTGATTGACCCATGAAATTTCAAACTCCAAACGAAGTGTGACGCCTGGCATTTTATATGTTATACCCCTATTTCGAACCCAATGGAACTAGTCTCGAGGCCTAATTCGATCGTACGTAGAAGACAGCTTTTTAAAACCAATTTATTTTAATTAAAATTCTTTGATTAATTTCTACGCGTTTCAAACTCGCACGGTCAAAAGATTAGTCTAATCGCTGCAAAAATTGAAATGCTATAATAATTTGCTATTATGGATCCGATGAAACTAATTTTTTCGAAATCCGAGGCAATGGCCAAAATGGCTATTTTTACTCGTGAATTAAAATATTTCAAAAATTGATTTAATCACTTTAAATTCAATTTTAAAATTTACGATCCTTATTTCTGTTTAAATAAAATTTAAATCAACTTTTAAAATCATTTTTCATTCATATCTAATTCTGGATTCAATTGTTTGAAAAAAAATTCCAATATTAAATTCCAACGATTTCATTTTTCAATAAATCACCACTAATAAATAATTCAACCTTTACTAACAATTATTTTATTATCATCTAAATAATTAAACATTTTTATTCAATTACAAACATCGATTACAAACACATTCAATAAATAGAATTTCATTTCAATAGTTGTTATCGCCAAAATCTATGGATTTATTTATTTCAAAATTTTACTATACTCAATAAACTACAGCAATAAATCATTAATTCTTATTTCTAGCCATTTTTATTCAATAATTATGTCAAATTTAATAATTTAAAATAGTTATAAATACGAGTCGTTACACTATACACACACACACACATACATATGTACGTACATACATATATAAATATTATACCCGATAATCAACTCTTTCGACTATTCATACCTCGCACCTCATAAGTGAGAATCGTATATAAAAATGGGTAAAACAACCTAAGTCTCACTCCTTTAAAGTCAAAATATATCTATATCCATGTATTATTCCAATCTAGGATCTGATACAATGCTATAATGCCCCGGCTCCAGTGACTGAAATACCAAAAGGAGTTTACCACCTGATAGCTTAGATTAATAGACATGGAAGGAGCAATCTCTCTTGCACAATACTTTGGATCAACACGAATATATTTCAATACCTAAATATATCTGAAATAATAGGTTTCTCGTATCGATGCAATGAAATGTACATGAGTTATAGGCTTGAAAAATACGGTATTAGAGACACGTATAAAAATTTCACAACTAACAGAATCAGAGTGAGTAAAATAATGAATTTAATATCATATCTGAATGTTTGATACATCATCTCATGTATATACAACACACCAAATCTACATCAACAAATACAATTTCATTTCAATATTATTATCAAAAAACTAATTACTTATTATCGGCTCCAAATCTATATTTCTGCCCACAAAATATATACCATCATATCAAACTTGTAGAACAATCTCAGTTTAACCCGAGCAGTTGTCACAAAACCACGAGTCAGGTGTCTAACGACGAATTTTCTATCGTGTTAGAAAATCACTGAAAATTTATAATAAAAATAATCGCAAGCCACAACGTACACTTGTTAGTACATGGTGAGTACGAGTCGATCCGTAGGGAATTATTGATTTTAAATATCTATTCAATCAAATTAACCAAAGTCGAGAGAGTGTTAAGTTAAAAATGTAGAAAAATGACAAAAAGAAAATTGATAAAAATATGAGAGTGTTAAGACAATTTAGAGGTAATTTCCCCTCTCTAGATCACATAAATCAATAAAATGAAGTTATGATCTCTCTTTTGATCACTAGTGAAATTAGCTGATGTACTTATTATAAGTATGGTATATTTGTGCTATTAATTATCCTAATATAAACTATCAAACTATAACACAACCACTAATACACATTTAACTTTCATGAAATATGACAACAAAGTTGAAAGCAAAATCTATTTTAAGCATGGCCTATTAACTATATTGTTTAGAAATATGTGCCATCAAATTTTAATTTCAACATTAACTTCTTTTCCATAATTATATTTAGATGAAGAGACAATTCGTGTTATGTTTGTTTATGCATAGCCTATTTGGTGTCAATAATAAAGGCTATCAAATTCAAAGCTAAACAACAACATTAAACCACTTAAAATATTTCCATTAAGCACTAAAGGAGAACGTAAACATAAAAATATTGCATCTACATACTAGAGAGCTTCGTTACCCCTAAATTGAAGGGATTACACTCCTATATTTGTTATCAAAATCAAAAAATGCAGAAAACAACATGAAAAAAGAGAGGAAAATGAGAGAAAAATGAAAAGAAAAACTAATTAACAAGAAATAAACACTAATCTACTTGCATGAAAAGTAAACTACACTATTAACATAAGAAGAGAAGCATGTAAAAGAAAAGAGCATGTATTAAATTGCATAAAAAGAAATTACACAAAATAAAAGTGGCTAAGTAGCCATGAAAAGAGAAAGAGAGTTTTCTTTTATTTTTGATCCAAATTATAGAATTAAGAGGAAGAAAGCCTAATGGAAGAGAACCTTACATGAAACATAAGGGGTATTTATACAAGTTTAAAATTCTAATCCATTTTTTGGAAACTACCCACTACCCTCTTAGGAAATGTAACGTCCAAGTAATCATTAGCTCTAGCATAACCCTCCATTTAAACGTGCTTTGTAGCTTTAATCATGTGTATTAGCTCTTAAGAAGGGATCATGGTAAGTGGGTAGGTGCGGGTCCTCCATGATGCATGAAATGAATTATTTCCATCTTCATTTGCTTCCTTCTCTTATGTGCATGCATGAATACATTAAGCCTCTTCTAATTTCCATCAATTTTTCTATAAATAAAAATAAAATGTGCAAGTGAATTGTCTCAAATTAATTAACATACAATAATAACCATTTTTCCTCTAAATGAAGATGAATAAATAATGATTTGGAAATAATTTGAATTTTGGTTTAAACATGTTAAAGTACCCAATTTGATCATTTATTTAATTAAACTAGACTAAATATGGAAGCAAAAATATGCACATTTACGTGCACATCATCAAGCTAGAAATCTAGCCAAGAATATAATCATGCAAAAGAATATAAATGAATGTGTCGTATAGTTTCAGGTTCTATGGGAACATTTAAGTTACATACAGGGTCACACACATCAAAAAAATTCTGAGATTCCCATTTTTGCCAATCGGTTATAAAATCCATGTCATGACACTATTCAATATAACATACACAGTTGCAACTCTAATCAACTAGAATATCATATCCTATCATTTTACTTATCAAATGTTTTATGTTGTATAAATTCAAATCAATATTCAAAAGTCATTTCAAGTTGAATGGAATTTCTACTAATACTCGTGAGAATGCATAAATCATCTTTTCTTCTTGTGAATCCCAGGAGGATTGCACGTTGATAAATCTCATCTATGGATTTACCTTCTACATAGACTAATCTACCCCAGTTGTCCCAGTCTATTTTACCTATACACTTCTGGTCAGCTGTGATGTGCACTTCACAAGATCCCTTAGTTGTCGTACCTTTCAGGTATCTGGAGGCATGATAAACCTTACTGGGGCTGCGGTCCATTGCATCTTATCTCCATCGGTGGCGCTAATTCTCTTTGTCTGCACTATGTCTCCGATGATCTTTATTATCCTCGAAAGCTTTAAATGTTCTGACAATAGATCATTTAGATAAAGTGATGAGGGACAAGGTCATCACGATTCGGGTTGTGATCCTTGAATCAGTCCATTAGGATGGATACTAGCAGTCTAGTGGTTAAATCCTTTGTGGAATTTGAGAAATTTTAAATTTATTATTTTTAAAATCATTTGGTCATCCTAACCGAGATTTATTCCCAAACGTCGATTTAAGCACATCATATAGCCCATTTGATTTTTCTTGTTTGTGCAATGTGGTTTAAGTTGTAGATAATAGTATCGTTTGTAATAATAAAAAAATTTAAACAAGATATTGAATATTAATAATCGGGATAAAATCAAGTAGATAACCTAAATGTTAGATTTAAATTAAATGAACATGTATAATCTCATCCAAATAAGTATATAATCACACAGGACCAAATTATTTCAATCAAAGTGGATTTTGCATTATTTAATTAGGATTTATTCTTTTGATCCTATTACAAATTCAAAATTCAAAATTTAAAAATATCAGTTTCTTATCAAATAACTTCAAATATACATTTAAGAATTTTCAAAGCATAAACCTGCATTTAATTTATTTTCTCATCCTTCAAAAATATATTAAACCTTCTAATTCAATTTTGAATTCAATTTAAATTCGAGTAATTCAAATTTACTCTTTAAAAATCCAACTTTTACCTCAAAATAATTCATTTTTTATGATTTTTCAAATCATTTAACTTGATTTTTCTTTAATTTTTTCATTTTTAAATAATTAAAACCTTGAAAATACCTCATTTTGAATTCAAAAATTAAATTAGGTTAAAATCTTTCAAAATATTCTAATTTAATATTTTTAAAATCACTTGTGACTTAAGTTTTTGTAAAAAATTCAAAGTTTTGCTTTTTAAATAAGTTTTAAAATCAGTTAACATTTTATGGAAATAAAAGGAAATTTCCATTGAATGAAAAATGCCTTTCCAATAATATTTTCACTCTTTTCTTTAAAAACAATACAAGATCTTCATAGATAAATTCAGTACTTCAAATAAAATCCTTTTAATGACCATAATGGCTTTAAATATTCATATCATAAATAAGTAGCACATATCAATGGAGACTAGGGTTTCTCCTTTTCTACAGCCGCCGCTTTTACTTCTCTCCTTCTAATCACGTCTATTTCTTCCCTACCCAATCTTCTCCTCTTCCATCCTCCCTTAGCTTTCCCTGTTGTTGTGTGCTTTTTATATTTTTCTTCTTCTCCCTACTACTTATTCGCTGGTAGTAGGGAGAGCTTGTTTTCGGTTGTGATTCGACATAGGTTTCGTTTCTGGTATTTAGTATTAGTTCGATACTTTGCCTTGTTCCTTTTTCGTTTATCAGTTCAGGCTTCTCATGAGATCGCTTTCGCGACGGAGTTCCTTTGCTTCTATTGCTTTTTATGCTTTCTTGTGGCTCCTCCGTGTCAACTCTTTGCTTTTCACTTCAGACTTGGTTTTCTTATAGTTGAATCCCTGCCGTTTCTTTGTGTTTCTGTGTTTCTGTATCCGTGCATTTTTTACTCTGACAGGTAGCTGTTGGAGTTTTAGTGCACATCGTTTGTCTGTTTTTTAGCATGGTTTTATCTTTTGGTCTGTTCATGTTATTTCCATCAACGATTGGTTGCTTTGTGGCTCTGGTCTGGCTATGGCCATATTGGCTTCTTTTTCTGTTCTTTGGACTTCTTCCTTTCCATGTCTTCATTTGCCCATCTTCAAATCTAACCTTGGCGATTGCTTGTAATGGGGGTCTCTTCATTTGGTTATTGTTGTTGTGCTTTAATCTGGGTTCATGGTTGGTCGCTTCCACTGGTTCAAAATGAGTCTGCTCATTGTCAAGCTTGCTCTTCATTTCATGCTTTCTGTTTATTATTTTGGAGTTTTTGGTCCACTTCCTGTAATGGTCTTTTTGAAGGTTTGCTTTGGTTTGGTGAAATTTGTCTCCTTTTTCTATGCCGCTGTTATGGTAATGGATGGAAGGTCTTTGGGGAGCTGAGATTTATTCCTATGGCTACTTGTTCCTCTATGAAATTTTGTTTGTTTTCTGAGCTATTGTGGTTTTGTAAGGTGTGTATTTATATGATTGCCTAGTGCAACTTGCTTCGCATAGTTTGTACCCTACGCGGTGCTATGAAAATTAGTTTTGTGATGTTCTCAAGGGTGAGTTGTCAGTGGTCGGCCTACTAGAAAAACCTTGTTTAGTAGTTTAGGCAATCGGCCTAACACCTATATCTTATTAGTATTTATTACTTTGTTATAATAAAAGTGGACGGTCCACTATAAAAATCGGCTGGCCTTGCCAAAAAAAATATTTATATCATATTTTCAATTTTCTTCATATAAACTATCATAATATATTTATATATTGTGCATTATTTATAGGGGAAGCATGATGGTGACCGAGCATGTAAAGGAGAACAAGCAAAAGAAAAGAGAACAAGAAAAGAGAAAGAGGAAGACATGAGAGAATAAACTTACTGTAATTATTCTTTGTTTAGTAGAACGTGAATGAGAAAGAGATGAGATGGGAAATGTTATGTACGGCTATGAGAATGGAAAGTGAACGACTGTGGTATTGGAAAAGGCATCACTTACATTAAAGAAAATGAACTTATGTCTCTTGGAATTTCCAAGCCCATTAGCAAACAAGTCCAAAATCCAAATAAAATCAAATAAGAAGATCAAAGCCCAAACAAAATAAAAGTAGAAACGAAATAGAAAATAAAGAATAAAAAAAAAACTGAAAATAATCGTGTGTAAAACGCTGAAATTTATCAGATTTAAAAAGTATAAAACAGAATTTGACGAAACGAAAAGCAGAATGAATATTAAAATCAAATCAGCTTTAAAGGAAAAGATTGAAAATTTAAAATTCAAAATTAAATATTTCAACTGAGAGTCAAAGTTTGACCACAGTTGACCAAAATATAAAATTTCTAGAAAATCTTTATTTTATTATATTTGGAAAATAAATTATAAAAAATCCAAAATTATATTGGAAAATTCCAAAATTCAAATTTTAAATGATTAAAAATCAAAGTTTCAAATAAAATTGAATTAAAATATTTATTAAAATTAGGGTTTGTTACACTCTCCTCTACTCAAAATTTTTTGTTCTTGAAAAGGAATTAGACAAGAAAACAAGGAAAGATAAGATAGAATGGCGAATAGTACCTGAAACAAACAATTCTGGATTCGAAGCACGCATGCTGTCCTCCGTCTCCCAGGTACAATCCCGATCATCCGTACACCACTGCACTTTGACCAGGTTGACAGATTTCATTCTCAGCTGCTTCGTATCTCTATCGATAATACGAAGTAGCTTCCTTTCGATAGTAAGGTTAGGCTCAATATCCAAACTCTCGAGAGCAGAAGGTTAGACAATCAAAGATGGATCATGCAGATATGCGAAACATGGAATACATTATGCACTACAGAAAACTTCTCAGGAAAATCTAAACGATAAGGTAAATAATCAATACTCTCAGAGATACGGAAAGGACCAAAAAACCTAGTAGCAAGCTTCCCTCTCTAACCAAACCGAATCACATTCCTTAAGGGAGAGACCTTAAGGAAAACCTGATCACCAACATAAAATTCCAAACTCCGCCTACGACAATCAGCATACTTCTTCTGCCTATCCTGAGCACTCCTCAACTTCCTCTTAATCTCCTCAACCTTCTCAGAAGCCTCCAAAATCATATCAGGACCAGGAACAAAACGATTATCGGGTTCAATCCAGCAATATGGAGATCTGCAACGTCGTCCGTAAAGAGGAACAAATGGAGACATTGCAATACTAGCCTGAATTCAAAGATGAAATGTGATAGATAAAAGATTAAGATAAGACTAAAATAGAAGGTTGAAATTATACCTGATAACTGTTGTTTTAGGTGAATTCAACAAGGTGGAGATGATCTTTCCAAGATCCTCCATAATCCAGAACACAAGCACGAAGAAGATCCTCAAGAATCTGATTCACTCTTTCCGTTTGACCGTCGGTCTACGGATGGTAAGCAGTGCTCAGTTTCAGATGATTCCCAAATATTCCTGAAAGGCTTTCCAAAACTGACTGGTAAAGATAGGATCTTGATCACAAACGATACTCCCTCATATGGATCTTAGACAAACTAGAAGCAGAACGGGTAGACTTGACCGGAATGAAACGAGCTGACTTGGTCAATCTATCCACAATAACCCAAATACTCTCACTACCCCTCCTAGTCCTTGGCAATCCATCAATGAAATCCATAGAAATCTGTTCCCATTTCCAATTGGGAAGCTCAATGGGCTGCAACAAACCAGGAGTCTTCTGATGATCTGCCTTGACTTATTGACAAGTCGCACACCTACTAAAAAGATAGATATATCTCGCCTCATACCTCTCCACCAATAAAGCTTCTTCATATCCTGATACATCCTCTTCACACCAAGATGAATACAAAGTATGGATCGATGATTTTCCCAAAGTAACTCTTGCCTCAATCCATCAACATTCGGGACACAATTCCGATTATTAATCCTCAAAATACCTCTATCATCGATCTGAGCTCCACTACCATTAGGACTACTACCACCAACTCTGCTACGAACACTCTCCTTCATAAGCCTAAGCATCTCATCCTCATCTTGCTTAGCAATGATACGATCCAAAAGAGGAGAAGAAGAAACAATAAGCTGACACAACATGGCCTTCTTTCGACTCAAAGCATCGGCCACAACATTAGCTTTCCCAGGGTTATAGCTAATGTCGAGATCATAAGAAGCAAGAAAGTCTAGCCATCAAACCTGCCATTGATTCAAATCTTTTTAGGTGAAGATATATCTCAAAGACTAATGATTAGAAAAGAGCTCAAACTTAGCACCCAAAAGATAATGCCTCCAAAGCTTCAAAGCAAAAACCACAGCAAGCAATTCCAAATCTGAGCCACATAATTGACCTTATGGGTTTTCAACTGGTGACTGGCATAAGCAATGACCTTCCCATCTTGCATTAGAACAGCTCCCAAACCCTCACGACTAGCATCAGTATATACCGTCAATCCTTCATTTCCATTTGGAACGGTAAGCACTAGTGTGGAAGTAAGCTTATGCTTCAAATCATTGAATGCAGCTTTACACTTATCATTCCATATAAACTTAGCATTCTTATGAGTCAAAGCAGTGAGAGGTGCAGCAATCCGAGCAAAATTCTCAATGAATCTTCGATAATAACTGGCAAGGCCTAGAAAACTACGGATATCAGGTGGAGTCCTAAGAGTTTCCCAATCCTGCAACAGAATAGGAAGAAATAAGGACCACAGAAAAGATAGAATGATCAAATTACAAAAAGAGAAGAAAAGAAAAACTTACATTGATTGCAGCGATCTTGACTGTATCAACAGAAACTCCATTACTAGAAACAATTTGTCCAAGGAATTGAGCTTCACCCCTCCAGAAAAGGCATTTCAAGAATTTAGCCTTTACATGATGATTTCTTAGAGTCTCCAGAACAAATTTCAAATGCGACTCATGCTCTTCCCTTGACTTAGAGAAGACAAGGATATCATCAACAAAGACTAGAACAAACTTGTTTAGCACATCACAAAAACACGGTTCATGAAATCAACAAAGAAAGCGGGAGCGTTAGTCAAACCAAAAGGAATAACTAACCACTCATAGAAACCATTCTCAGTACAAAAAGCAGTCTCGGTAATACTTTCCTCAGCAACTCTTAGCTGGTGAAAACCTGTGGCAAGATCAATCTGAGAGAAAACAGAAGCTCCATGGAACTGATCAAACATATCATTGATGCGAGGCATAGTATATCTGTTCCTCATAGTGAGCTTGTTCAGCTTCCTATAATCAACACACATCCTCAAAGAACCATCGGACTTAGTGACAAAAACCAATGTTGCTCCCCATTCGAAATGGCTAAGTCTGATTAGACCCTTGGAGAACAAGTCTCAAATTTGCTTTCCTAACTCAACCTTCTCACGGGGTGCCATTCTTCTAAGAGGAAGAACTACAGGTCGAGCTCTAGGAATAAGATCAATACGAAAATCAATTTCCCGCTTAGGAGGTAAAGAAGTGACTTCACCAAGTACATCAGGATATAGTTTGACCACATGAGTCGAGTCAAGATCACCAGAAGAAGAATCCAGAGAATAAATAAAACTGCCAGCAAAATCCTAGGGGTAACGGCATTGAATCACCAAAGAATTACCAAAATCGTCCATAAGAAAAATAGTTTGGGTTTTACAAGAGATAACGGCTTCATGCCTCTTCAGCCAATCACCTCCAAGCAATAGATCAAAAGCTGCAAAACCCAGAACATAGAAATCACTAGAAAACCATAGCTAGAATAGAAGAGTTTCACTCTTTTATAAATTCTACTAAGGTTCGTAGGACCATCAATAGGATTTTTAACACACAAAGGTTCAGAAGCGAATTTGGGCGAAAGAAGATGCTCAAATTTATCACAAAGATCCATAGAAATAAAGCTATGGGAAGCTCCAGTATCAAATAGAACACGAATAGGAAAATAAAATAGAGAAAAAGTGCCCTGAAGAGTACCTTGAGCATCACTAGGAGCAGGAACAGGTGGAGCTGGTGAAAAAGCAGAAGTAACATCAAAGATACCAGAAGGCTTGTCCTTCTATTGAGTAGGACAATCCTTCCTAAAGTAGCCAGGCCGAAGACAAATATGACGGAGATCATGCCTTTTCATCTTAGCGGGAGGAGGAACATAAGCACCAACTAAAGTAGGGCAACTATTAGCAAGTATCCCTTTTGATCACACCTGAAGCAAGTGATGGAAGATAAGTCGATGGGCTGCCTCTGAGAAGAAGAAGATCCCAAACTTGGAGTCTTGTTCCAATTCTTCTTTTGCTGATCAAAGTTAGGCTTTCTCTTCTTAAGGTCACCAGAGAAAGACTGAGATGAAGTAGCACGAGCAACTAGAGTATCCTTAGAAGTAGGATTCTCATATCTAATGGCCATTTCCATCAGACTAGTGAAAGGGCTATGCACATGAGCGATGAGACGAACATTATACTCTGGGCAAGCACCAACTATGAACTTCTCATTCTTCTTGAGAGGAGTGTCAATTAGATTGGGGCCAAACTTGAAAAGTTCATTGAACTTTATCTCATACTCAGAAAATGACATATCACCCTGTTTAAGATCCATGAACTCCCGATAAAGCTGAGACTTCCCTACCTTGGGCATCCACTTTACAACAAAAGCATCCTTAAAACACGATAAAGAAACATAAGAAAGATTTCAAAAGAGAAAACTGAACCAAAATCAAAACAACCAGGGGATGATACCTAAACTGCTCCCAAGAAATATCAGCCTCGACAGTGTGAGCTGTAACAGTCTCCCACCAATCCAAGGCTGCTCCCTTCAACTGCCAAGCTGCCAACTGACGCTTCTGAGCATCAGTGATCTCAAGACCGAAGAAAATCCTCTCTAATCCCTTCAACCACTGTTGAGCCTCAATAATTCTCTCTGATCCGGTAAACTTGGTACCACCAAGCTCAGTGTATTCCTTACAGAGAGTAATGATCCTAACGGGTGCAGCAGGCTCAAGGACTGGGGCAACACCACAACCCTTACCCCTGGCATTCCTATAACTTATCCGGAAAAATCAAGAATGAATTTTAGGACAAAGGTAATTGAGAAACAAAGACAAGATTATATAAGATAAGATTCAACGAAAATTGAATATCCTAAACAAAGAAATTACTAACAAGGTGGATAAGGAAAAGGAAGAAATTTAGAAAAATTTGATTTCAAAACAAGAAAAATTTATATCAAAGTAATCTTTGAAAAATCCTTCTAAAATTCATTTGAAAACCATTTTATACTTGAAAATACGTTCTCTCATAAAGGAATGATTCTAAGACTGATTTCACTCATTCTAGGGTATTTCAACCCTATCTCTAATGAGTTTTTGGTCCGCAGGCTAATGTTTGCTTAAAACAAAGCTCTGATACCAAATGTAACGACCCACTATTTTGGACCATTTAAATAGGCAATAAAACCACACATGTCTGACTTGAATAATTCAAAACAACATATTGTAATATAATTTGGAGCAAATAAAACCAATCAAATACATAGAAATATCAGAATAACTCACAGCGGAAAAAAAAATAACCATAGTAGTTAATGAAGCTACTAGAACACAGAGTCACAAAACAAGTACCAAATATCAGAGTCTGAAAAGTAAATACAATAGGAAGTCCCAATACATATATGTCCACTAATACATAAGTTGAATAGAAATACTGAATAGAAATAGATGACAACTAGATAGATAGATAAACTCCAGCAAATCCTCTAGCTCGAGAAGGTAAAATCCAAAGCTGATAATCAGGCTGGCCTGAGCGTAAAGCAAAAACACAAAACACTCGAGTCGGGACATACATACTTATACAATGTAAACCAACTCAAGTGAACTATAATAGAAATGTACAAGTAACTTAAAGGATGCTTAGGACCTCCCATCCTTTGAGGATCCGTTAAACTATCTACTATGTAATAATAAACGCTATTATACTAATGTCTAAAGTAAAGTATAATATATTTAAAAATAGCGTTAAGGCGTTACCCATATCCCCCTTAACACATTTTATAGTGCCAATAGTCTATACAGTACCATCGTACCTCCGGATCGGGAGGCTACCACAAATACTCCATAGGTACGATACAAATCAAAACTCGTACAAGGCATGCTAGGGTAAGTGACACGGCACAACTAGGCAATGCCGGGGTAGATATACCAATTGCACTTCCGGACCGGTGGTAACATATAGCAGCCACTACCGCCCACCTCGAGCCACACTCCCAAAAATCAAAGCTGCGCACCAATCATTCACAAAGTAATAGAATGGCATACGAAGAAGTGTCTCAGATAAGAGGAGCTACGTCATTTGCCCATCAATTGCTTCTGTTTTAGCCACTTTATGCCAACTCATGGGAGTCAGGTCCATGTATATACCTTAACAGAACGTCGCCTCCATCCTACTTCATTCTGGAATCTCCACCGCGTACACGGTCGTTAGCTACTTTATGCCAACTCACGGGAGTCAGGTCTACGTATATAACTTAATAGAACGTCGCCACCATCCTACTTCATTCTGGAATCTCCACCGCGTACACGGTTGTTAAAGTGGTTTTCGGAGTTGGTAGAGAGTATGACAACTTCCGATCCCGGTCTCTTTAACAACCAAACGTTATTATAACCCATTGATATTTATTTCAAACATATCTATTGCGCAACCATTTAAAATCAAATGCTATTACTCTTTCCAAAATAATATCCATTTCAAGATTGGTAATATTTCCAAAATCCATATATATTGGTTATAGAACTTTTAAAATGTAATAATTTAAAATCATAAAAATTATTATAGCATTTTAAAAATGTAATAAGTTAGAAACCATAACACGTTTAAAATGTTACCCTTATATAATAGCACTTTAGAAAATGTTACAATTTGGAAATAGTAGCACCTTTAAAACATAACCTAAAGCAACAAAGCATTTTAAAAATGTTGTCCTTTTATAACTACAGCATTTTAAAAACATAACTAAAATACCATAGCATTTTAAAAGTGCTACGGATACTACTATAACATGTTTAAAACATACTATTTCAATTTTAATCATAGTTTTATTTATGCAAAACATATCTATTTCGTAAATAAAATATATTATTCTTATTTGGTTAGAATTAAAATTCCATATTCAATTAAATTTAAATTATTAAGTTATTTATCATAGATAAAATATTTAATTTAGTTTTAAACCAATTATTTATTTATAAAATTCCAACATATCATTATATTTGAAAATCATTCAATCAAATTTTTAATTTAAATTTCATATATTTAAAGATTCAAAATACTTAATAAATTTTAGAAAACTATTAAAAATTAACCATGGGTCTGTATAATATTTTCTAACCTAGGTCAAGTGAAACGGATATATATCATTTCAATCCATAATTTACAAAAAAATCCGGGTTCTATCCTTTCAAACCCGTAATCCCAAGTCGAATAAAATAAAAATCGCTTAAGCCTATCATTTCAACTCGTAATGATTTTTCCCTATTCTAATGTCTGTTTGGGTATGTATCATTTCAACCATAGTGATTCTATACTAACAGGAAACTTGCAGTGTGAGAAGCAGTAATTAAAATAAACATTATAGCATAGCATATCAGGTGATGTAACAAATATTAAATCAGGTTATAACATCATGAAATATTATATCATAGGCATGTATTGATTACTATCAACATCACATATCATCTACTACAACTCACATGTTATTGTTCCACAATTATATAAGTACAAATGTCGAGAGTGATAAACTCACCTTCTTAAGCTAGAGATTAGAATTCAAGACACACAACCAAAGTCTGAAAAGCACGACAAAGCACGAATCCAATTCGAGGAGAAGTAGCACCCAAATCCAAATCTTGTAGACAAAAAAAATAGAATATATATATAAGTAAATATTTACACAAGAAAATAAAACAAAAGACAAGAGAAAAAGGGCTAGACAACATAAGTGGGCTCGTCCACTTCCGTAATAGGCTCGGCCATCATCATATGGTTCGGCCATGACTTCATCTGAAGCAAATAGGTTCGGCCATGGTCAAAAAAGCACGGCTAAGCAATGGTATGTGAAGGGATGGCAAGGAAAACTCATGTAGAAGGCAAAAGGTCAAAGCATGATGGGTTTTGGGTTCGGCCTTATGGCTACATGGCTCGGCCATGATGCTAGGCTTGGGTCAAGGCAACTGAATAGGCACGACTATGGTGTGTTCACGGCAAGACAAGTCAAGTGGTGGAGGAATAGGTGGTGGCCGAGGCATAAAATAGGAAGAGGATGAATATAGTGGGCTCGGCAAGGGTTTGCAAGCAATTTTTATGATGGATTTGGATCTAGGGTTCACGGCAAGGCAAGGGGATGGTGATGAGATGGTGGTAGCCGATCCTAGGTGGTGGTGAAGTGGAGATGATGGTCTGCTATAGGGGAAGCATAATGGTGGCCGAGCATGTGAAGGAGAACAAGCAAAAAAAAGAGAAAAGAAAAGAGAAAGAGGAAGACATGAGAGGAAAAAACTTACTATAAATATTCTTTATTCAGTAGAACGTGAATGAGAAAGAGATGAGATGGGAAATGTTTTTTACGGCTATGAGAATGGAAAGTGAACAGCTATGGTATTGGAAAAGGCATCACTTACATTAAAGAAATGGAACTTATGTCTCTTGGAATTTCCAAGTCCATTAGCAAACAAGACCAAAATCCAAATAAAATCAAATAAGAAGATCAAAGCCCAAACAAAATAAAAATAGAAAATATAGAATAGAAAAATGAACAATAAAAATACTGAAAATAATCGCATGTAAAACGCTGAAATTTATCAAATTTAAAAAGTATGAAACAGAATTTGATGAAACGAAAAGCAGAATGAATATCAAAATCAAATTCAGCTTCAAAGAAAAAGAATGAAAATCTAAAATTAAGATTTAAAAATTTCAACTGAGAGTCAAAGTTTGACCACAGTTGACCAAAATATAAAATTTTCAGAAAATCTTTATTTTATTATATTTGGAAAATAAATTATAAACAAAATCTAAAATTACATTGGAAAATTCCAAAATTCAAATTTTAAATGATTAAAAATCAAAGTTTCAAATAAAATTGAATTAAAATATTTATTAAAATTAGGGTTTGTTACACCCCAAGGTTTCTACTAGAAATTAGGTAATCAAAGCTTACGAAAACACATAACTTGCGACACCTGCTAACTCGATTAACCTAACTCTAAGCTCAAAACCATGCCACAACTCAACCACTGAGATGCGAATTCTCGTTTGCACCTAGTTACACAACTAGAAATTTACAAATTTTAAAATAGAAAATTACAAATGAAAATAAAAAACTAAAAAAAAACTTGTAAAAAATGAAGCGTAATAAAAAGGATAAAACCGGCCCAATAAACAATAAAAAGAAGACTGTTTTTCTTTTGTTCATGTATTCTCTTGGCCGATCTTTTGGTCCTCTCCAAAATTAGGGTTCGTTCGTTTTGAAGCCGCCACTTGGAAGTTGATCGATTGACCTTCATTCCTCAATTCACTTTGCTGATTCTGCGTTCTTTGTTTTGCTTCGGCTGTTTCAAATGTGTCGAGCTCGACTGGTATGAAATTGGTATGTGATTTTGCCCCTTCTCGATTTTGATTATGCTTGACTTCGATGATTCGAGTTTTGGATTGGTTTTGATTTGTTCTAAGTATGCTCTCTGTTTTGCTTGAACTCAAACTCAAGTGAATGTCGATGATGACCTTTGGGTTTAAATTATAAGGAATGAAACCTTATATTTCGTTTGTAGAATTTTGGTTTGAATCTTTCAATTGATTTTCTTGGTCGTTCGATTTTTGCTTGTACGATGGTGATGATTTTTGACTTGTTCATTTCATATGTGTTACTCCATGAATTTGAATTCTATTTGGTTCTTTACTGCTAATGACTTGTTCATTCGCTTTCAGCTTGCATTTGAATTTGACTTAACTTTGATTTCCTGAAGAATCATTAGTTCATCTTGAATTTCTCTTCATTTCATTCTCTGCTAGCTTTGGCCGGTTCATGGTGTAACCCACGATTGATTCATGACCCTTGGCTTGATGTCTCCGCTGTGTTCATTGTTGTTGCATATGAATATCATGTGTAAGTAGCTTCGAGCTCAATTTGTATTTTTGTTACATATCTGACTGGTTCCTCATGCTGTACATGTTGAAACTATATTTGCATATGAACTTATGTCTTGGTCTGGTTACACTTCAGTGTACGTGTGTGTTCATCAGCATTGCAATCTGGTTCATTTGGTTCCAGTGTGGTGATCTGAAGTCTTGTTCCATTTTCTTGTTGAGTTCATTTTGAGTCTTATTTGCCATTGTATTATTCTTTGAACATGTGCATTTTCTAATTAGTTTTGATTTGAAGTCTGGTTTGGGTTTCATGTTGCTTTGTACATGTCTGTTGCTTTCCATTTAACTTGAGTTCACATTTGTGGTCTGATTTGGTGCACTTGAACATTTTGTATAATTAGTGGTCTTGACATTTCATTGCTTTGATGTTTTGTGGTCTGGTTCCATGTAAATTTGAGTCTTCATGTGTACATTGATCTAGTTCCATATTGATGTAGTCTAGTTGCATTCATGTTGACTTGTACTTGTGTAGTTCCTGCTTATGGTTTCATGAGCATGTTGTCATGTGGATCTTCATTGATCTGGCTCGATTTTTACATATGAAACTGAGTCACATGTGTTGTTCCTGAGCTGGTCTGCATTGTTTTGTTTCTGATGATCTCACGTAGCTTTAAGTATTCATTGACCTGGTCTGATAAATTTGGTGCCTTGTTCTATAGTCTGGTGTGTGTTCTTGTAATCTGGTTTCGTGTGCATGTCTTGATGACACTGCATATATACATGTCTGAAACCTTAAGTCTAGTTTGGTGGAAGCTTTGCATTCATGTTATTTAACTGGAGCGTCTTTGAAGCTTTATGTTGTTTCTCTGTTGCATATGTATAAAACTGGTGTGGTTTTGTCTGATTCACCATTTTGTCATGTTGTAATTGAACTTGTACTTGACCATTCTGTGATGATTTGTTTTTGTACTACACTTGAGTTGAATCCAGCCTAGACTTGGGTTTGACCTTGTGCTCACTTATCCCTATAAAATTTATCAAGCAAGTGTATGTTGGTGTGCACGACCTTGTGGCATGTACAATGATACACTATGCATGTCACAAGTTGTTCGTGTAAGATGAATTAAAAGAAAATGATGACGAATAACCCACATACTTGAGCCAAATAATATTTTCAAAGCACACACTTTATTGTGCACTGCAAAATAATTTCTTTTTCAATTTTACTGCATCAGTGTTTATTTTACAGATGGTTCAAATGCTGGATACAGGCTGGAATAGAGTTGAAGATCAAATATGAGTGTTGAGTGAATTATTTAGTGAGGTGAACCATGTATGAAAAATTGTATACAGAAAATTGTGTTGTAATTGAAACTTGTATGGTGAGTTCTTAAATATGTACTATTCGAATTTGTAATAAATATTTGTTTGAATAAAATATTTTTTAAATAAGAATTTTGAGTTATTTATTTTATTCAACAAATATTTGTTTAATTATATGACAAGATAAAATAGTATAATAACAAATACATTTAAACAAGTATATATATGTTTATTATCATCAAACAAAAATAATAGGCTATTGTATTCTACACATAAAGCAATTCAATCTAGATCAATTGTTTATATCTATGTCAAATATTCTAATTTACTCAACATGAATTCATAATAACAAATAAACTTAAGCCAAATCGATTGATGTACTCGCTTTAAACTATATAATTTAATCCACCAAATAATTCAAGGAATTATATGTTTGAATTTTGAGTTTAAATATGAAGGAGATTTATACTCACTTCAACCATATAATTTAATCTAGAAATTAATTCAATCAATTATATATTTGAATTTAAATAAAATGAGGTTATATTATACTCAGCACCACACTTTTACATCAAATCTTCATTATTGTTAAGTGGTTTCAAAGTTTCTTGTTAAAGCAATTTATTAAACACCTATTACTCATTCTTATAACCCATTATATGTATATACTTCAACTTGATTTATTTTCATATCTTCTATAATTTGAATCAATATTTCAAAAATTCAATCATTGTCATCCAAATTCAAGTCTTTTTATATGATAGGAAACCATAAAAATCATCTATGGCATATATCTATCGTATAGAAATAAAGGTTTATGCTATTTTTAAAATATAGCAGTTATACTCACGGTCCTTCCTCATGTACTATCACCTTTTCCTTTCTTTCTAAACGTACAGACCATCAAGAATGTCGCACCTTTCTGTTGAAGTGACCAACACCTCATGTACAACCTGTCATCGTTAGGAGTGGGCATAAACCACACCGTCATACGAAAACCCCCACACCGGACCATAAAAATGGTGCAAAAACCCACACCGAATCTTCTAACCAAAGCAAATACCCCAAACTAGACCGACCCACATCAATACGGTTTGGTTGTGGTTTGGACGATTAAATCAACCATCTTTAACTAGACCGAACCAAACATTTACACTACTAATCTTTTGGTAAAAATATAAGCAATTCCTATCTCATTTTATATTCTAATGATGTATATTTTATTTTTAGCTTATGTTAATAATTATCATTATCATAAAGGAAGAAGTTATAGTTTTAGTATAATATTTTTCATCTTCTTTTTTGGATAAATGCTAATTATAATCTTATTCTAGTCATTTTACTTAATGATTATGCATTGATTAAGATTGATGATTAGTTAATCTACTTATAAAATCTCAATTGTAGTTAAATATCAAATTGAAATATTCATACAATTAAGAACTAGTCTTTCATTTTAGTACAACATTGTGTTTTTTAACCTTTAAATGTAAAAGCTTCACATAGTTGCCTTTGAAAATTGATTATTGATGGTAGTAATTCCTTTATTTCATATTTAATACGGTTCAAATCAGATTGGACCAGAACTAGACCATATTACATTAGAACCGAACAGTTTAAAGGATTAGTACAATGGTTTGTATTTTTGATTAACTGTTTGATGCGGTGCAGAAGTGGTTTGGGCTTCATACCACACCAAACTGACCTGTGCCCGCCCCTAGTCATCACTACCTAACACCTCATCTAACCGTGGTCTACTTCTTCTCCTAGTCGAGCATTAATTATCATGTGACAATTCATCGAAGTCGCATGCACAGGCGCACCACCGCCTACACTTTCATGATGCCTTCCTCTGTCGAGATCACACATCGTTGCTACGGGGTATCACCTATGTCATCATGGCAGCTCTCCTCCATTGCTAGCAACTTCATTCAAGACCCTTTTTTGCCGATTTCAATTTTTAGATGGAAGGACTAAGTCTTTTAAACAAAATGGAGAACAAGATAAGGAGGGAGTGCATGGGCTTTGAGAAAGGGTCCAATAGGAAGAAAGAAAGTTTATTTTTTTCTTTTAATTTTAAATCAATATCCTAAACCACTCTATTAAATAATATTTTATTCTCGATCGAAAATCCATTTGAGGCGTTTTGCTTAAATTTTATTTAATCTTCATACGATTTTTCGTTTTGAAAAATATTACATTGTAATTTTCAACAATTATAAAATAACTGTTTTATTCCCAAAATAATTTTAAAATTTCATAAATATTATTTATTTTGCCAAAATAAATTTTCAAACAAACTTTTATATCTTAAAATGTAATTCAAAATTCAAATTTGAATTTTAAACTAATATTCTACTTTTATTATCAAATTAATCCTAATATTCAATTTATTGAATTAAATTCAATAAAAACCCCAAAATAACTTTTAAACTTTATCTATCTATATAAAGTAATTTCTCAACATTTAAACTCAAATTAGATCTCAATTCCATAATTTTACATTCGCATATTTGAATTTCATATTCGGTTAAATTCTCAAAATTCATTTTAACATATTTGTTTTATTTAACTAGGAATGGGATGTTACAAACCCACTCTCCTCGTATAAGCATTTTCCTTCTTAATTCACCTTGAATCACTTTTACTTTGATTTGTTGATTTCTCCATATCGTTTGATTTTATCTTCAATTTGGTCATCTCCACTTTTTTCTAATCTGTAGTTTTAATATTTATTTTTATTTTTATTTTTATTTTTGAAGAACTGATTGATTTTAATAGGAAGAGAGAGTTTCAGGAGAGACAAAGTTTAGACGTACTTGTGAGTCATTAGGTTTGAGGTAAATGTTCTATTTATAGTTGCAAGAAGTCACCCTAGCCATTGATTTTAATTTAATTAAATCTGGGTCGTTCGGCCTAGGTTTTCTTAGTCGACAAGGCCCAAACGAATGATGCACAGAGCGGTCGACCATGTCTAACTTAAGTTGTCGACATGTTTAAGTTATATATTAATTTCCTTTAATGTTTTTTAATTATTTTTATTTCAAGTATTAAAAATTTAATAACTTTTTCATACGAACTCCTATTACGAAACTTTATTTATGAAAATTGAATAAGATATTGCCACGAATGCAATTGGGCAAGTTTCATAGATAAATTCTTACATTTATTAAAAATTCATTTTTATCTTCAATATTAATAAAACTATTTCTTTTTAATAAATTTGATTTAATTTTGAAGAGTTTTACAAAGGATGTGGCTTAGGGTCTAAGGTACAATCGTGTACCAACTCTAATTATTTATTGGACTAGGTTTCAAGTGCATAAAGCAGGTCATATATCTCGAAAGCTCAATGTTGAGGGTATGGTAAGATCTACATGAGACCCATTACCAAGGATGTAGCTCATGGTCTATAGTATAATTAGGTATTGAATCTATCTACCCTCGAAGGAAACCATTGGATCGCGGTTAGACCGCCATAGTTGATTTCAACCATCAGCATTGATGAGTATCAATTTGTATTCTTTAGTTGTCTCTCCTTGCTATGTTGTGCGCATTATTAGTTGGCTGATGTTATTATTGCTATATTATTATTATGTACTTCATGATAGACTTATATTACGATTACCCTAACTTTGAATGTTGGGTTACATGTATCATGGTATACTGTTACTTAGCAGTCACATTATATTAGTTGCGATGAATCGTTGATTGCAAAATAAGGGCAGGTTATAGTATGATTTCATATCATTTGGATAGGCTTACTTTACTTGTTTATGGACAGTCCAGATTACCCTTGAGCCACGTTGGTAGGGAGGATTGCTTGTACCCTATGATCTTTCTATTCACATATGTATTGTTTTGATATACAGTATTTTGAGATAATTCCCTTCACACTTACCTTTACTTTTAACCCACATTTTGTCTTTGTTTATTTATTTCATGACAATCTCGGGTACCCGATTGAGTAGTTTGTGAGTTGGGCGCTTTGCGGATACACTATCAGAGTGGTGCAGTTGGAGCTTGTGATGTCCCGGAATTTTAGGCAATATTTATTTAATAATTTCCATTAATAATTATTTTAAAATGTGCAATATTGATTTAATAATCTAATTTAACAGAAAATATCTTTTCAAAATTGATAATAATAATAATTTAAATTGACAAATTTTATTCTTTTCAAAGTTAATAATATTTAATGGTAAAAATTTATCTTTCTAAGCTAATAAAAAGTATTCTATTTATAATGTATATATGTACATACATTGTGAAAAGGAAGTTTGGTTTCAATTTAAATTTAATAAGAATGTTTTCAATTTATAATATATATATATATATATATATATATATATTTATATATATTTATATTTATATATATATATTTATGAATGTTAAAAGTTTAATATGTTTTCTTTTAAAAATTTATGCTTGAAATAAATTTAGTCTATATATAATATCAACTTAGGTATAATAACTTAAGTTTAAAATTTTAAAATAAGATTTAATTAAATGTCCATTTCTTTTTAATTTTCTTTCTTTTAAATTTAGCTTTGGAAAATGTATTTTTGAATATATATAAATAAAACATAAATTAAAATAAACATAAACATGTTAATAAAAATATAAGAAATTAACTAAATAATGATTTAAAACATTTTTAAATATAAATAATTAATATAATATTGAAATCAAACATGTGTAAGGCCATAAAAACATGCAAAAACATTTGTAAGCATTTTACAACTTAAATTAACAAGTGGCAAACACCTTGCTTTTAAAAATATGAGTATATAACAATGTTTAAGAGGAAAAGCCTGTTTATTTTCTTTAGTTCAAAATTTTTCTCAATTCTTCCTTTCTTTCTTTCTTCTTAAAACATATAAACTAAAAACCAGAAGAAAATTTAAAGCAAACAAGCAATTACAAGCTTCTCTGGTTCAGACCAGTTTCAAAATTCAACAAGCGACTCAACTTAAAGGATTCAAGTGCTAGTTCTTTAACAAATCAATTCAAAATGCCAAATCAAATTCAACAGTTCCAGAAAAAAAATATAACCAATCTGTTCTCTGCTTCTTCTATGTCTGGTGACTAAACACTAATAACAAAAATCTTTTGGTACTAATATATCTGTGTGATGATGATGTAAATATGCATGTTTGCATGAATGTCTTTAATTCAAATCTGGTTTGAATCCTGCTATACATTGAAGCATTCCTGTGTATGTTAGTATATAATTCTCTGTGAAATCTCAAGTTCAATATCAAATTTAAAATAATTCCTGTCTTCCAAATGAATCACTATTAGACTTTGATTATTGAAAAGAAATTGATTGTAACAATGTAATCTTGTATTTAAAAATTATTTTAAGTATTTAGGTTTACTAAAATTTCTGAAAATTTAAGATTTACGGTAAAAATCAAAATTAAGTTGAAAATCAATGTCTATGATTTCATCTTTGGATTTTAGAACCTGATTCGTATAAACGAATCATGAATTTTAGAATGAATTTTGTAATTTTTAACTTAGTATTGGTCGAGAATTTGTGAGTTGTTCGTATTTGGGTTTTTGGTCGATTGCCATTGGTCGACGGCAATAGAAGGGTCAAGGTTTAGGCTGGAGGTAGAGTGGAGGATATGGATCTATGGAAAAATATGGGCATATTTTTCTGATGGTCGTGGAGTGTCATCAGGGGTGATCTAGGGTTCGTGGTCCAGTTTTTGTATGAGTTGGTATCGAGGTGATCTCGACGACTATGGTGTATCGGGTCGAATCGCGAGCAGGGGAAAGGATTCAGGGGTTTGAGGCATGACTGTGGTCGAGGCGGTAGGTTTTCTAGTGGAAGGGTTCGTCGGTGGTGCAAGATTTTTGTTAGTCGAGTTTCTGATCTATGTGGGTTCGATTGTCGATTTTGTTCCTCTAGCGATCTGGGCGATCTGTGAGGTCATGAGGGATGATGGGAGTGTCGGCGACGTGCCGAGGGTCGTAGCGATGGTCGGAGTTGGGTGGTTGCGACGTACACGTGAACGCGTGTACACTAGTTCAGGTCTGAGTTTTGTGGGTTTGAGAAGAAGGGTTGGTTTGGGATTTTCTCGAGAAGTTCACGTGTTCGACTCGACATCGTTGAGGTGGGATAGCCTCGTATTGTTGTCTCGGGTTTTCTTGGGTTTTGTCTTGGGATTTTGCTGTTTTTACTTGGGAACAATTTGTTACCAGGTTTTAGATTAAAGGAATTTCAATTTGAAGCAAAGTTAAATTTTAAACAAAGTTTTTAAAAGAAATTTCCATGTATACTAACCAATTTTAAAAATGTATGAAATGCCTGAAGTTTTGAGCAAGATGTTTAAACAAGTTTAAGTTTTAAAGTATGGATTTTCAAAGTTTAAATTTTGTTTTGAAAATATTTTGGTTTATATAAATATTGCTTTAGTTCAATCATGTAATTAGTCCATAAATGTTTTCAAATAAAATATAATTATTGAAATTTTAAATATGATTAAAGTGGAAGGTATTTAACTTTAGTAAATCAAAGGATGATGAATTTGTATAAACCAAATTCAAGCTTTTACATTTAATTAAATGGTAGGTAAAAGTTTAATGTAGTTAATGGGTTATCTTAAATTAAATCATGTTTATTAACAAAAGTAATTAAAGTATAATTACTTAATTAACTACGATGCTTAATTTAGGTAATTAAATTAAGATAAATTAATTTGTGTAATTTTTAAGGGTAATAGATTGCTTAAATTTGGATTGGTTAATCTAAGTAATCAAGGGTTAATTAATTAAGGAATAATTAAGTAATGGATGTAATTAGAGGATAATTACTTAATATTAAAAGGACTATTAAGGGTAATTATTTATTGAAGTAATTAAAGGAATAAATTGCTCAATGTAATTAATCAAATTAATGAGGTTAATTCCACTTAATTAATTATTTTAATTAATTAAGGTAACCACTTGATGATTGGTTAAGTATAATTACTTAATGTAATTAATGAAGTGTAATTACTTAGTGTAAGTAATTAACGGATAATTACTGGATGTAATTAATGAAAGGGGAATTACATAATGGAAAGTAACTAAAGAATAATTACTTAGAGGAAGTAATTAAATGTAAATTACTCAGTGTAATTAATTAAGGATTAATTAATTTAATTAATCAAGGAGTTAATTTAATTAATGTAAGCAATTAAAGAATACTTAATTACTGGAAGTAATTAATTAAGGGTAATTAATAAATGTAACTAAGTTAAAGATTTCTTATTAAATGGAATTTATTAAAAGAAAATTTAATTAATGAAAGTAATTAGAGGATCATTAATTAATGTAATTAATGAGAATAATTAAAAAGGTTAGTTGATTTATGAATGAGATTAATTAAAGGATAATTAATTAATGTAATTAATTAAGGATCAATGTAATTAATTATAGTTAATTAATTAATAGGATTAATTAAAAGTTAATTAATGTGAAAGGTTAAGAGAATAATTAATTTGTGTAATTAACTTAAAGGCTAATTACTCAATGTAATTAAAGAATAATTAATCAAGGATGATTAATTTAGGAAATAATTAAAGGATAATTAATCTGTAATTAAAGATTAATTAATTTTTTTATAAGGTAATTAAAGAATGATTAATTAATTAAATGGTGTAATTAATTAATGATTGATTAAGCAGGGTTAGGTATAAAGATCTTTGGTGAAGAGTTGGTATAAAGAGGAAAGGATGTGTCCTTTGGTGAAGAGTTGGTATAAAGATCTTTTTATTTGAACCAAAAAAACAAATACTATCACTATGTTGACATAGACCATAGGGAAATGTCATCATAAATAGTGTATTTTTGGTTTTCTTTTTCTAAATTTCAAATAGAGACTTCCGAACTTTAGAACTTATAATGCATGTTTATATGAAGATGTTTGGGGATGAACTTAAGTTGAATGGAAGAGCTTCAAAAGATATTGTTGTGAAGTCTTTAATAAAAATTCTAAGACTCAATAAACTTACTGAATACTTCTTCTATCTTCGTCTTTGAAGCGCTTTTGTGCCATTAGTCTTGAACATATATTTCATTTGCTTGATTCCATTCTTCATATATATAACTCATGTACTTGCTTTTATTCATTGTGTATCTTGTTGTCTATGTATAGTATCTTCATAATATATCTGAAAATTTTACACAACTTGGAGAAAAGTTAGTGCTAATATTTATATGGCTATTGTCATAAAAATTAGTACATATGGTATTGACACTTATAACTAATCTAGAAAAGAATAACTCCTGGTAATAGGATCTAACCTAGCATTAAAAATCTTATTTATATTAATAATAAGAATGAATCAATTAAAGTAAATATGATTTTATTAAAATAGCTAGATGGATCTTGTGTTAAATATTAGATTGCATAAGCTCCATTGAGATCCAACTAGGGGAACTTTTGAAATTTACCTATTTCACCTGTTGCAAAATGAACAGGATTCCTACAATTTCAAGAATTGAGCTTAATGATTGAACCAAATAACTCTTGGAAATTGTAATTTGTGGCAAGTTATTCACATTCAACACATACACAGTAGTCGTCATGGAAATCAAAACACCCCAACCACCATTATACAACTGCCGTACATATTATATTCGACACTTATAGCATCAATTGCAAAATTCAATAATGGTTTTAATACACTTATTTCTATGGTTCATAAACTTGTTAATCATTTATACATCCTTTCATTGGAGATAATGTGATTTAATACTCGCAACAGTTCATCCAATGCAAACACCAAGCCATAAAATCCAATTTCTAAACATATCAGATATCGTTTGATTTATATAACTCATAAACTGTTTTATGAAATTAATCTACTAGCCTGTTAAATGATGTGTATATCAATATTGGGGTGCACTAGTAATGTCATTGTACATTCTTGTTCATGTTAATAATATAATTTCAAATCAATTCAAGTTAAATTCCAAACACAATGAACAAGGGTTAATTCACTAGATCCATCGTATGGTTCACAACTCATTTCCATATCATTATCATGGTTGGAAGGTAATAATGTGTGTAACAACCCAAAATTCTAGCCATATGAGTTTAAATGTTTAATTTATTTTAAATATTCAAAATAATTAAATTTTAGAATTTAATAACTTAAAATTCAAATATATGGCATATTTAAATATTTGAATCGAGAATTAAATATTTGAATGTTGAACTAAATATGAATTAAATAGATTTAATAGTGTTATTTAACTTCTTTTAATTACTAAATGATAATGGTGAATCATTTTGCAAATTTGTTACAATAACAAATGGTTCAAATAATAAACAAGAAATCAAATTATAACAAAACAACTTGTTTTTCTATAATGTATTTTTACTTTACTTTATATGTTTTTTTTCTAATTTTTAATTGGAAAATGTTGAAATTATTCGTTTGATGATTTATTGGCAACGATGATATTTGGGAAATTTCAAAAAATAAAATAGTCAGTGTAATTCATTGTTGATTTATGATCCTGTTGCATTTCAATGCACGATTGTATTTTTATTTCGGCCACTCGCACTTCGAACTCAAATGAGATATTATGTAGCCTAGTACCATAAATAATCCATTCAAAAACCATTTTAAAATCGAATCAAAAATCAAATTTTAAATAACGATTTGACGTCATGGACATTTTGCGGCTCGATAAATTTTTGTCATGGGAAAGGGAAACATGACCATTTTGCTTTTATTTATTTTTTTTATAAAAATCTAGAGTCAATACCACTTCATTCATTCCCTTCCCCTACTATTATTCATCACTTTATATTTCCAATAAAGAAAAACTGTGGTCGAACAATTCAAAATATCCAAATCTACGTTTTTACTCAGCTAAATTTCAAGAAATTCTTTTTAAAAATCTATAGCAAAAGCTTCATCCTAGCATACTTTGGTGATGTTCAATCATGGTTAGAGGGGGGGCGAAGTGGAGTGGGCAGCGTTTTGAATTTTGTTTGATTCGTTTAGAATTTGTCGATTTTGAGCTTGGTTTTAGAACTAGCATTAGAAGAGATCGCTAATGCCGAAGTTTTGGAAGGATCAGCGATGTGATTAGTCACATGAACAATGCTTGGGAGAGGGTGAATACTGCAGTTCGCGTTCGTGAGGGGTGGCCGTTGGGCGTGGTTTTCGGCATGTGGGGTTTGTCAAGAGCAGTTCATCGGTGAAGACGGTATTCCATTCTGTCAACTATTGCTCTGTATCATTGGAATCATGCACGACCATGAATGGGTTTGTCATCGTGCATGTTTCTGGGATGATGGAGGAAGAAGTTAGTGAAGAGGGCATTATTATAAAATGTTGATAAGTTATTTAATTTTTAATTTAAAATTTTCGCTAACTTATAAATTTTGTATCTTGTTCATACGAGATCGAATTTGAACACCTTTTTTGCGTTGGGTTCGTGTCGTCGAGATATTCGCGATGGAATTAGTTTAGTTGGATTTGGAGCAAGTAAAAATTTAGGCTAAAATCGAACGTCCGCTCGATTTTAGTCTAAAATCTGGACGTTTCGGCGAAAACGAAAACTAATGTGAGTTTAATTCGCATTTAATTTTTTTATATCATATCAATGATGTTATAAATATTTATTAATTGTTTGGATGCTAGTTAAAATTGTTCGATTGCTTGTTTGGTTGAATTTCCACTTAGAAAATGGCTGACATATTAATTTGATCGTTATAAACCCAAATGATTATCTATATATTATTGGTAACCATTATTTTGTAAGCAAAATCTATAGGGAGACCAAGGGGGTTTCCAAACCATAATATTTATTTACATCATTATGTTGTAATATTGAGGGTTAATTAAAATTAATTTTTGATATTCCATTTAATGGTTTAAATGTCATTAGGGCGATTTTTGCTATATCGTCATTTATTAAATTTTATCCCCAGAGCCATACTATATGAACTTGAGCTTGTATTACCGCTAAAAAGAATATTCAAAATTTATTAACCAATTTAATTAATGATAATTTAAATTAATTAATCTTTTAAATTAATTAATTTGAGATTAATTAACCAATTTAATAAATGATGATTAAAATTGGTTTATCTTGAGATTGAATTAATCATTTTTGTTAATGATGTTTTATACTTAGTTAATCATTTTAATTAATGATTATTTGAGTTTAATTAATTAATAATTTAAATTTATGATACTCGAGTTTAATTAATTAATTAATTTATGATAATTGAAATAAATAATCATTTTAAATAATGATATTTGAATTTAATTAATCAGTTTAGTTAATGATTGTTTTTAAATTTAATTAATTGTTTTAACAAATGAATTTTAGAATTTAGTTAAATCATCTTAATTAATGATGCTTCATAATTAAATAAATAATTTTAACAAATGATGTTTTAATTAATGGTTTTAGCTAATGAAGTTTGAATTAAATTAATCTGATTAATTAATGATTATTTTAAACTTCATTAATTGTTTTAATTAATGGAATTTAAAATTACTTATCATTTTAATTAATGTGTTTGAGATTAATTATTCATTAAATTAATGACTATTTGAATTTAATAAATCCTTTTAATTAATTGGTTTAATATAGGTGATTAAAGTAAATTAACTAATGTAATAAAAAATTGCTTTAATAAATTGATTTAAAGTTAATAAACTAATTTGAAGAATTTAAAGTTAATTTACCAATGTTATAAAAGTGTTTGGAAATAATTATCTATTTTATTATAGATAATGAATTATTTATTTGAAGGGATTTTAAATGTAATTAATTATCTTTCGGGATAATTAATATTGTTTTTAAAGTATAAAAAGGTATGAGAACTCGATTATTGGGATGGTAAGATGGATAATCTTTTGGGTATTCGGTTTGATGGTTGTTTAAGCCTTCGAGGTCGTGCACTCGGAAAAATTATTCTCTTAACATTTTAATAATTAGGAACTAATTCTAAAAGCGTTTTACCAATACGGAAATCAAGCCAAAAAGTTCATTTCATTTTTAAAAGTAAAAGTTTGATTTTTTTTATGGAAATAAATTATTCCCGCAAAACGAAACACTTATATGGAAACGATTTATTTTTATAATTGGCACTAAACATCGAAGAAGAAGACTTGTCGCTGTTTTGAAAGTTAAGAATAATCGTGTGACATTATTTCGAGGTAACACTACCTTGACTTGTCTGGTGTAATTATTAACCAAGAAAACGTGCTAGTTTGAATTCAATGAGTGGTGATAAGTATACAAGACTTAGTTTTCATATATGATCGTTTTATGTCCTTGATGGTTGGTATATCAGCTATCGGTTACTTCAGCCACTTCATTTTCGTCACTCTAAGACGATGTGTTGTTCATTTAAGCTTTGTTATCCTTTGTCAGAAATGACTAAACCCAAAGAGTGAGGGGAAGCCAAGCTATGTGGCGTTGCTCCCAGTAGGGTATTTTCACATCCACTCTAGATTGGATTCGGTGTTGCACGTTGAGATGTGAAATACTTGGTTTCTCGGTAACAATTGGTAGGGTCCAGATTGGATGTGTTCGAGAGCCATCGGAGTTCTCGGGTATATTTCTAAAGGTATACTTTCGGTGAGGGGGGCACACCCTCCTAGTCATTTGTTGGGAAATTTCCTTTCCTTATCTGATTCAAATACCATGAATCTATTTTAGCTTTGAATAACCGCAAGTAGAGCCAACTCCTCATCATGGCATATAAGTGTTTATTTTGTTCATTCTATCGTGTTTGACTATTACCTTATTTAGTCTTCTCTATCAAGTTGGACTGTTACCTTGTTTAGTCTACTCTATCAAGTTGGACAGTTACCTTAGTTAGCCCATCCTATCGAGTTTGGATTGTTACCTTATTTGGTCCTCTCTAACAAGTTAGACTATTTTTCTTGTTCTATCCATTATGTCCAGTTTGGATTTTACTTGGTTTATTTCCATTCTTTTAAGTCTGGTTTCATATTATTTTTGCTCATTCATATTTGGATTTGTTTTCCTCATATTTATTTCTGCTCTTGCCTGTATGGATGTTATTCATGTGAGGTAAAAACTCGTTCCGCATTAGTGGCATGGTCTCATAAAACTTTTATATGATCTTCATTTTCGAGTTATCTCATGCTAGTATTTCTAGACCGATCCAGGTGTTATTTATTTATAATGCTCGAGTCAGGCCGAATATTATCCTAGGTTAACCATGGTGTTTTGGAGATCGTGGAGGGGAGCTAAAGATTCACCTATCGTGGTATTTTATTTTCCGCTGTATTTTATAATATACCTCTGCATTTGTAAGGTCAAGATTTCATAACTGTCCAGTTGATAAGGTTTGTTTTAACTCCGATATGCTATGTATTTTTTGAACAGATAGTTTCTACTGTCCTTGTTATATTATATATTGTCGGTTCCACTGTGAGATTCTATTTTCTCTGTTCTCTGTTCTTTTTCTTTTTATTTGCCCTAACAATCTACCTTTTTTTATTGGATGTGCGACACTTGAACACGGTGATAGTGTTCGGTGTAGACTTTTGATGGTCAAAAAAGGAGGGTCGTTACATTTCGTATCAGAACGCAAGGTTAAGCGAGAACCTAGGCTTTGGTATGGTTTAGCTCATTAGAGATAGGGTAACCGACACCCTAGAATGAGTTTGAGAGTATTATATATACGAAAGCGTAATTTTTAATGTTATAAAAACGTATTATGTTAATTGATCTATTGAGTTTTTATGAATTCTGGTCGAGACGTGGGATGCCACAGTATCGATAGGGATTTCTAAACACTTGACTAAGGCCAAGGGACATGGTATTGAAATTTTTGACAATTTGAAAAATTAAATATTTTGCCTAAGATTATATTTTATATATAAAGGAATAATTTTCAAAATTCTATATAGTTACATAGTGTATTGGTTTAAATGTGATAATATTTATTAAGTATCACTATCGTTTGTTCGGTTATGCTTAATTTAATAAGAAGCATTAACTGTTGTTTGTTGATTTCTGAACGGTGCTCGGTTTATTTAGGAGCATTTATAGTTTTGATTTAAAACAAACCTTTTGTGAATTAATTTCACAATTTAACTATAAAGGTGTTTAAAAAAATTAGCTTGAAATCTCACCTTTTAAATAATGATGGGGTAAGAACTAAACTTTATAAAAGGTTGTAAATATAGTTTAAATGGTCAGATAAAACATTTAGATAATAAACAATTGAGAAAATTTGATTATAGTAAAGAAGAATAATTATAATATGAAATGATATTTAAATAAAGGAAATTTTATATAAATTTAGTTTGAGGGACATGTTTAAAAAGAATTTTTAAATCTAAATTTTTGAATTTTTGAAAATAATTTCAAAGAAATTTTTGAGAAATTAAATATCAATATTTATGAAAGTATTTAAAGGTAAAAATATATTAGGAAGTAAAATTTATAAATAGAATACATTTTCTTTGGGATAATTAGGAGAAAATCGTTTCGACTAGTTTTGTGGTAATCTGGATAATCTTCTAAGTGACGATTGGACGTTTGCTTGAGCAAATGTTATGGAGTACTTAGTAGATTATTCTCTTTATCATTGTGCAAGCGAAATGAGTTCAAAATTCGAATAAACCTAAAGTAATGTTGTGATAAATAAATTGTTTGAAGTTATTATATATAAAAATATATGTGTACATTTTCGAAGATGAGTTTTAAAATTTAAAACTGGGTATCTAATTTTTAAGTTCTCTTAAATGGGAATTGTTTTGCAAGAAAAGGGTATTATTAATAAGAGATTGATTTGATAAATAGGATTTTTCCCCTATATAAGATAAGGGATAAATTAGAAACAAGTAAATAGGGTTAAATTAATAAAGAAAGTTTCAACAAACATTTTTTATTAAAACCATATAGTTGTTTGAAACATCTAAGTAGTATGAACTACTTATTGATTGGGTAAACCCATAAATATTATTTGTTTTAACACTATAAGTTAAAAGGGTTAATAGGTTGACTCAGTTTTATGAAATCATAAATTGATTTGACCTCCATTTGGATCTTTGAAAAAGTTAAAAAAAATAAAATTTATATGTACTCTCAAGATATAAAAGAATTATATAAGTAAATAAAGGGAATAACTTAGGATTTGATGTTTTACAAAGAAATAACTTTATAAGGTATTTTAAAACTTGGATGAGAATTGATGAAATAATTCATAAATATTTTTTTTTCTATTAAGTAAAATACTAAGTGAAAATATAAGTGAATTAGAAATTAATATAGTTAATAAACCAATAAAATATAGAGTATAACTTTACATTTTGTCCATGTGAGTTTGGATAATCTTCTAAGCAATAACCAAAGGCTAATGAGCAAAACGGTACGCTTGGAAAATTATCTATAGTTTTGAAAAATTAAGAAAGTTTTGAACCTAGGTTAAAATTTATTTGACTAGTCATTTGACATTTTAAAACAATGTTAAGTGATAAGTTTTCTATTGTGGAATTTGATTGACTATTGGTGTTAATTTATTCCTTCACGGAATTTGATTGATTGGATTTGATTGAATTGAATTGGTCGGATGTGTGATTTCATATACCACTATCTATAAAATTTAAAGAATGGACAAAAGGATTTTAAATTATTCTTATTAGGGCCTGAATCCCGGTAATTTTTAAAATGGATATTTTGGAAGATTTTGGGAAGGAAAAGATATTTATTCACTTTAGTTGATGTTATTGGAGGAACCGGAATACCATTGAATGCTCCATGTTGTTCTGATTCTAGAGTTTCACCATATTTATTTGGGGGAATTTCCTTCTTGTCATTTTAGTTTTGATCTTTGATTTTTCTCATTTGAGAAATTTGAAATTAAATTATTGAATTGAAAAATCTGGGTATTTAGATCTAAATTATAATTTGAAATAATTGAATGCATGGCATGTATTTTAGGATATCCTTTTGTTTATTAAATATGATTGAGATATGGTTGTTGGTTGCTATATCATGCTAATTTTTGAATGTAGAATTACATAACCATGTTTGTGTCTACTTGATTTTATTTTAGATTTCATAAGTATAGGTATGCATGAGATTACTATTTGATTCTTATGCACCGGCGTTCATAGAGAGATAATAAATTACTTGCCAAAATATAAATCAAACGCAAAAAGGTATGTAATAAATTTAGAAAATCTAAATTAGTTGATATTTTATGCCCCAGATATGGGAGGCCACTTGGCTTTTGTTTTCTTATGATTTGGAGCACGTAGAGGCCATTCGTACTTGTATCGATCGAGCCGTGCAAAGGAGACGCTGGCGAAAATTGTAGAAAATTTAAGAGATAGAAAAAAATTTAGAATTTTGGAAAAAAAATTATAACTAAAAATTGACTTTCGAGTTATATCTTGGCATGAATAAAAGGAAGGAAATTAGTTAGTATATGTGAGTGAACTTAAAAGGACTTGAAAGTTTGAAATTTATTCTAGCTAATTGGTTTTGAAAAGTTAATAAGTTTAGTAATTCATTTTCATTAACAGTTTTAAAATTAAGGGTTTGGAAACATTTTCTTCCTTAGAAAGTTCGGAACGAAATTTATTTAAGGGGGGTGAGTGTAACAACCCAAAATTCTGGCCATTTGAGTTTAAATGTTTAATTTATTTTAAATATTCAAAATAATTGAATTTTAGAATTAATTAACTTATAATTCAAATATATGACATATTTAAATATTTGAATCGAGAATTAAATATTTGAATGGTGAACTAAATATGAATTAAATAGATTTAATAGTGTTCTTTAACTAATATTAAATTAATAAATGATAATGGTGAATTATTTTGCAAATTTGTTACAATAACAAATGGTTCGAATAATTAACAAAAAATAAAATTGTAATAAAATGACTTGATTTTTGATAACGTATTTTTAATGTAATTTATATGTTTTTTTCCTAATTTTTAATTTGGAAAATATTGCAATTATTTGTTTGACGATTTATCGGCAACAATGATATTTGGGAAATTTCATAAAATAAAATAATCAGTGTAATTCATTGTTGATGTATGATCGTGTCGCATTTCAGTGCATGATTGTATTTTTATTTTGGCCATTCACAGTTCGAACTCGAACGAGATATTGTGTAGCCTAGAACCGTAAATAATCCATTTAAAAACCATTGTAAAATCAAATCAAAAATCAAATTTTAAATGCAATTTGACGTCATGGATATTTTGGTGCTCGAGAAATTTTAGTCATGGGGAAGGGAAACATTATCGTTTTGTTTTTATTTATTTTTTTATAAAAATCTAGAGTCAACACCTCTTCATTCATTCTCTTCCCCTACTCTTCTTCTTCACTTTACATTTCCAGTAAAGCAATACTATGGTCGAACCATTCAAAATATCCAAATCTACATTTTTACTCGCCTAAAAATCATGAAACTAAAAATCATGAAACCCTTTTAAAAATTTAGTTTTGGTGAGAGCTTCATCCCGACATACTTTGGTGACGTTCGATCATGGTTAAAGGTGGAGACGAAGTGGAGTGGGCAGCTAGGGTTTTGAATTGTTCGATTCATGTAGAATTCATCGATTTTGACCTTGGTTTTGGAATTAGCATTGGAAGAGATCGCTAGAGCCGAAGTTTTGGGAGGATTAGTGACGTGATTGGTCGCATGAACAGTGCTTGGCGAGGATGAATACTGCAGGTCGCGTTCGTGAGGGGTGGCTGTTAGGCATGGTTTTCGGTATGGGCATGTCGGGTTCGTCGACAGCAGTTCATCGGTGAAGACGATACTCCATTCCGTTAACTATTTCTTTGTGTCATTGGAATCGTGCATGAGCATGAATGGGTTAGTCATCGTGTAGGTTTCTGGGATGATGGAGGAAGTAAGTTGGCGAAGAGGGTATTGTGGTAAATATATTGATAAGTTATTTAATTTTTAATTTAAAATTTTTGCTAACTTATAAATTTTGTATCTCGCTCATACGAGGTCAGATTTGAATGCTATTTTTTACACTGGGTTCGTGTCGTCGAGATCTTTATGGTGGAGTCGGTTTGGTTGGATTTGGAGAAAGTGAAAATTTAGGCTAAAATAGAACATCCGCTCGGTTTTAGTCCGAAATCGGGTCGTTTCGGCGAAAACAAAAACCAATGTGAGTTTAACTCACGTTTAATTTTATTATATCATATCAATGATGTTATAAATGGTTATTGACTATTTGGATGTTAGCTAAAATTGTTTGATTGCTTGTTATGTTAAATTTCCGTTTAGAAAATGGCTGACATATTAATTTGATCTTTATAAACCATATGATTATCTATATATTATCGATAACCATTGTTTTGCAGGGAAAATCTGTAGAGAGACCCAAAGGAGATTTTCCTACCATAAATTACTTATTTACATTATAATGTTGTATTAATAAGGGTTAATTAAAATTAATTTATGATATTATATTTAATGGATTAAACGTCGTTATAGTGATTTTCGCTACACCGCCGTTTATTAAATTTCATCCCCAGAACCCTATCGTATGAATTTGAGCTTGTATTGCTGCTAAAAAGAATATTAAAAATTTATTAATCATTTTGATTAATGATGATTTAAATTAATCAATCTTTTAAATTAATTAATTTGAGATTAACTAACCACATTAACAAATGATGATTAAAATTGATTTATCCTCGGATTGAAATAATCATTTTCATTAATGATGTTTTATACTTAGTTAATCATTTTAGCTAATGATTATTTGAGTTTAATTAATTAATTTAATTAATGATATTGGAGTTTAATTAATTAATTATCTTAATTTATGATAATTGAAATTAATAATCATTTTAATTAATTATATTTAAAAGTAATTAATATTTTTAAATAATGATATTTGAATTTAATTAATCATTTTAATTAATGATTGTTTTTAAGTTTAATTAATTGTTTTAACTAATTTTTAGAATTTAGTTAAATCAACTTAATTAATGATGTTTCATAATTAAATAAATCATTTTAACAAATGATGTTATAATTCATGGTTTTAGCTAATGGAGTTTGAATTTAATTAATCCGATTAATTTATGATTATTTTAAACTTCATTAATGGTTTTAGTTAATGGAATTTAAAATTAATTCATTTTAATAAATGATGTTTGAGATTAATTATTCATTTAATTAATGACTATTTGAATTTAACAAATCCTTTTAGTTAATTGGTTTAATACAGGTGATTAGAGTAAATTAACTAATGTAATAAAAAATTGTTTTAATAAAATGATTTAAAGTTAATAAAATGATTTAAAGTTATTAAACTGATTTAATGAAGATTTTAAAGTTAATTTATCAATGTTATAAAATTGTTTGGAAATAATTATCTATTTTATTATAGATAATGAATTGCTTGTTTAAAGGGATTTTAAATGTAATTAATTATATTTTGGGATAATTAATATTGTTTTTAAAGTATAAAATGGAACTGGAACTCAATTATTGGGATGAAAAGTTGGATAATCTTCTAGGTGTTCGATTTGATGTTGATTTAAGCCTTCGGGGCCGTGCACTTGGAAAAATTATTCTCTTAACGTTTTATGTAAAGGCCCGCAAATCCGTACCCCTTTTGAGCCGGCAAAATTCCACAACAATTCAGCCCAAAGTGGAACAAATGTACGAGACTTCGGTTTAAAGAAGAAAGAGGTAGAAGAAGAAGAAGAAGATAGAAGAAGAAAATAGAACAATAACAGAATCTCATATTTCGCGGCGGAACAAATATAATAGATAAATGAATATCTTTAAAACAAAAAAAACTATATCAGTTGTTACATTACATCACATTACATTATTGGAGTTTACAACAACAAATAGCGGAAAAGAAATATTACATATATAAGTGATACGCCTCGCCATCCAGCTTCAACTCCTGATCTCCACAGCAACTTCTTGACTACGCTCAAGAATAATTGACAACCTGACTCTAGGCTGCACGTGTGGAAAATTGTGGGGATCCAGAGTTTAAAAAGGGAACAATAAACTCCAGATCAGTCGTGGGACTGGTGTGAGATCTTAAAAACAGTTATTTTCACAAAGAAAAGGAAAAGAAATCCGCTATGCTTTTGGAAAATGAAACTACTATAAGGCCTCCCGCCACACACACAATGCAAACGCAGAATTGGAGAAGATTTCTCCTTATGATAGTCAAACATGATTAATACGCAAAATCTTTTTAATATTATTATTAGTGCATAGTGCAGAAAACATTTCGAAAGTATAATATTAATCTTAGCCAGCATAGACATTCCGAACTATGCCTACTATAGCTACCATCTAAACAGTGGTGACCACCATAAGTAAATGGCAGGTTATACAACTAAAACCGTACAAGGCGTGCATTGGAGATTGGATTTCCAACAAATGGTCAGGCTAAGGAACTTCCTACTAGCACATGGGTACGCCTTTGGAGGGACGCCCCGAGAACTTAACCAGCTCTCTGCCAACACAAGGCCGGGTTACCTCTGTAACTAGGTAACTACTACACGAGTATGTCATCCCACGGTCGTTTGCGACCTTTATCCGAGGATCCTCAACCACAAAGCAACAACCATAAAGTATAATAAATTTGTAGCATCGAAATAGGTAAAATATCTGGGCTCCATACCATGATACTACCCTTTTCCAGAAGGAAATGACATACCCTCAGGGGGCGCTACCCCCAAATAACCTTGTCGCATCCTTCCTGTTTCGACCATTTCCGGGTTGTGAGGTCCGACAAAGTCTCGTTCACAAAGTTACACTTTTCAAAAAGTCATGCTTTGATCAACAAATGATCAGAAGCACTTCGTATGCCACGTTACCAATCTAGGAATATATCACCAGTAACCATCAACTACATAACCTCTGAGCTCGTACGTCTCAGAGAAGGGTGTTAAGCTAAGAGAATAAATTCTCTGCCACCAACAGAAACGTATTTGATAGAAACCAGCTTTACATCTCAAAGTGTAACGTCAGACAAACATCCATACAAGTCCGTTCCGGGATCAAACGGAACCGAAGGCACTTCAAAGAATCCCTTTGCAAATCCGAAAATTCACTAATCACGTCCGGAATCCCCATCACAAAGGATGATAAAATCTTTATACTGGAGCAACCCGGTGTAGAGACATTCGACAGGTAATCCTTCCGTTTTCGAAAATACCCGGTCTTCAACACCGTCTTCAAATGCAATCACATTTCGTCATATCATTAATCGGAATGGGTTTTATGACACAAGGTCCTCTCCCGGCTAATCCGAATAATGAGCGCTTATTTTTGAAAATAAGTGTTCAATCAGATTTCAAACAAATCACAACCAATTTCCACTTTGATCTTTTAAATAAAAGATCCATCACAATCACAAAGGTTCGATGTGGTTTTCGAATATCCACTTGGAATCTGACCCCCGGTCGCATCGAAATTCAAATGCCATTTAAAGGCCAATATTGGTAGTCGGTTATATAACTATCAATCAACATTCACAACAATCACCAAGATTTAAATAATTTTCCCAATTATATATTTTCAAACTATCTTCGCAAGATATACATTTTTAACACATCAACCATTTGAAAACAAATTTCAAATCACTTTTCACTAGCGGAATAAGATTCCCGATATTATTTATATCCACTGAAAGTCTGCCTAGTTCAAATGCTTTAAAATAATTTAAAATGCTTATCAAAATATACTTAGAGATATTTAAAATAAAACTACTTTGAAGCACTTGCTTAAATATTAGTTATGAAAATATTATACTAATACCACATATAACTTTAAGTCCAAACTAATTTTAAAAATAAAATTAGTAGATAGAGCAATAACCTTTTTCCTAAAACAATTATCAATTAAATCTTTAAATAATCACTTCTATAATTAATTAAATAAATCTTTACTCTAAAGATTTACAAAATAACTTAAGAAAATAAATTCTCCAAAATATTCTCTTTAAAACCATCTCTAGAACTTTAATTTATACCTTAAAAGCTACTTTGAAAATGTACTCGGCTTTCCAATGGAAATACACTTTCATTTCAAAATGGATTATTTTTTATCAATTAATAAATCCTTTTGGATTTATTTTAAATTTACATTCCAAATCTGTAAATTCCTTTCCACATTTTTAAAAATAAAACAATATTTATTTAATAAAAAATTTCCTTTCTTTTATAAATTCCCATTGTGAATTTAATTCTCCAAATATCCATTGATATACGATCTTCAAATCGATCCCCAAATATTCACTATCAACCTTAATTCGATTTTCAAATTGATTTCCAAATTTTATTTCAAACACCAAATCAAATTCCAAGTTGATTTCTGAATTTATTTCAACACCAATTCGATTTTCAAAATTGGTTTTCCAGAAAAAAAAATTTTTTAACACCAAGTCAATTTTAGATCGATTTCCCAAATATTTATTATTTTTACCGAATCAATATCAAGTTTATTTTCTAATTTATTTTCAAAACACCAAATCAAATTTCAAATTGATTTTCAAATTTATTTCAAACATCAAATTTATTATCTTTTGAAACAAATTCCTTCTTTTTAGTTTATTCAATTTTCTAAAATTAATTTATTATAAATTTTCTACCAAATTTCAAAAATCCAATTTGATTTATTTCTGGTATCCTACGATACCAAAAATATATTCGGCTAAATTATAGCCTTCAACAGTTTCAATCATAAATAGTCACACGCAGGTTATAAATAATCAACACACAATATTGAAACTAATTCAAATATTTGAGGCATCCAGTTGGATCCCTCCAACCTGTTTCCCTGCATCCACAGACGTTAGCACAACAATTAAATACCAATTCCACTTCGAGATGGAATATCGCGGTATATGGGATTTATAAAATATCTCCGCTATTATGCGACGCATAGGGTCTCATCCGCTATATAATGCAGGAAATCAACAGTTCCAAATACATATATAATACCAATTCCACTTCGAGGTGGAATATCGCGGTATATGGGTTTAATATATAATATCACCCGCTATTATGCGGCGCATATGGTCTAAACTAATATAACTGTTAATAAATTAATCATCCAAGCACACAGTCAATCAATTTTAAATTTAACTACTTAAAATTAAGTCAGAAAAATTTGAATGAGTGAGAAGATCTCACCTTTAACAATGCATGCAATCCATTTTCCATTCCAGTTTGTTTTTCACGATCTTTAAACCTTGTAACAAACATTATAAGATTTTATTAATATCCGAATAAATCGAACAATTAAATTCCATTTGATAATTTAATTAACCCGTGATTTTATTTTAAACCGATACTTTTAATTTTAAACAAATTCCTTTTAAAGTTCGCTTTAAAAATCTTTAAGTATCTAAAATAATTTAGATAAGTTAGTTAAACATTTTTTTCCCACCAAATCCATTATTTTAAAATAAACTTGTAAATTTAAAATACATATGTATATATTTACTCTAATAAATTATTTTTATGCTTATCTATATATCACTCACTATAATGAACTTCTCTGCGAAAGGTAAATATACATATAATTTTTTTTCTTTCAAACTTTATTCCTATTTTTTTCTGTTTTACTTGTATACTAATTTACTGTAAAAATCAAAAAATGATATATATGTTTTTTTTCTAAATTGAACAAGACTAAAACAAGTGATTACCTCACGAACAAAAATCGAATACGAGAAGAAACCACTGCAAACAGCAACATCACCAATTGCTTCCACCTCCAGCTACGCGCACGATCGAAATTTCCCTTCTCCACCTGCGCATACATGCGCACAGTCATGCCACGTCGACTCGACGTCGAGAAACGAAGTCTTCGACCTCGATCCATAAAGCACCGCGAGCCATCTGAGTTCGCACCGCCTTGTTGCCATCACGATGCCCCAAATCGACGTCTTCGCCACCGACTGGCCTTGCCTCGATCGAAACGACTTCGCCCCAAAATCGAGCGCGTGCCGGCTCTGATTTGAGCCTCGCGATTTGATTAATAGAGTGGAGGAAAGGAATCGATAGATTGAGAGGAGGGAGGCTCGAGCGAACGAGATTTCGCTCTGCCATGCTTTATGATTTCGAACGAGAGGAAGGGGCGGCAATGATTTTTATTTTATAGAAGGATCGGTTTGATTAATTTTTTCTTCGTTTAGCTTTCAACTGTCGCCCTTAAAGAAGACAGGGAAGGAAACACGATGGGACGTTATCGTGTTCAAGACGACTTGCTGTCGTAGCCCGAAGTGATAAGAAAACAGCTGATGTGAAATTTTGACTAGTCAATGCAATTATATTATTTATTTTTAAATTTAAATTGTCCCGGTATCGACGCTCAAAAATCTCGACCTCCTCGAGGTGTGCCGCTATTCGTTTATAATGTTATACCCCTATTTTGAACGAAATGGAAAAGGTTTCGAGTCCTAATTTGATCGCATATATAAGATAGCTTTTTGAACCCAGTTATTATTTCAAATTTCGACTAAATTTTCAGTGCTTTTAAATATCGTATGCTCACACAACAACTCCAATCACTACAAAATTTGAAATCTAATAATAATACAATATTGCGGATCCAATGGAACAGATTTCGTCGAAATTCGAGACTGTGCCTCGGAATGCTATTTTTTAAATATCGATTTCAACAATATAAATTCAAAACTAAACAAAACATTTCCAAATTAAATTTAGAAGCTTCCATTATCTTCAGTATTATCAATATAAATTTTCTAAACCATCAAATTATTTTTAACAAGCTAAAAATTGAAAATTCAAATTTTTACCCATCATTAATTAATTAAATTCAATAATTTAATTGCCATATTCATATTTATATTTGAAATTCAAGTTAAACTAACCTCCAAATATTTAAAATCAATTAAATATTTCGATTTCAAATGTTCAAAATTTTGGGTCGTCACATCCTTCCCCCCTTAAAAGAATTTTGTCCCAAAATTACTAGTTAAGAAGAATGATCCTTAACCTATTTATTATTTTTCCCAATCCAAATAGTTTTATCATCTTACCCAAAACAAATCTTTTGTTATTTAAGACCCATCATTAATTCAACTAACTTTCCAACTTTAATTATAAGTTCCAAACAACATTGTTTTCTTTAACTGTTTAAATTTAAATTCAAATTTTAAACTTTCAAAATTTCTCGAAATTTTTCTAACTCCCTAAATTTTCGAAAAATTTCACCAGCATCTCCTTTGCGCGGCTAGCTCGGTACGACTAGAAAAATAGCACCACGGCCCCCAGATTTCAAAAAGAAAACAAAACGCTAAGTGGCTAGACAAGAAAATCATCAAATTTTATACTAAAATTTACATACATACCTTTTGTCGAGCAATTCAAATTTATCTTCGAAAATCAAATCCCAATTCCTTTGTCCTTTATAACACCTACATGCAATTTAACAACTATATCCAATTTCTACATTCAAAAATCATTTTGCACATTCCATTACAAACTTTTCAATATGTACTTCTTATACCATTTTTACTTCAATATTGAAGTTATATATCCATTTTCATTCAATCTTACTCTTTCAATTTTATTTGTATTCAATTTACCTTCTGAATATTGAATTTTTATCGACTATCTTTCATTCATAATTGATTCATATCACTATTTTAAATTAGTTTCATTTACTAATTCATTATAAATTCCAATTCATTTTATCTCACACCATTTCTTTGTTTCACCTTTATTATCTTTAGTTCACTACGAACTAATTTTACAACTTTATTTTATTTCACACAATTCAAATTGGTTTTCAATATTCACTTTCATTTCCAGTTTTATTCTTTTGTTCATTCCCAAACACAATTCAATTTCAATTCACCATTTTGGTTTACAACCACTTGTATTTAAACTGGATTTCAAATTCCATATGAATTTAATTCACCTTTCATTTATAATTATTGAATTCAATTTATTCCAAACCATATCTATTTGGTCATTTCTTCAATAAATTTCACCTACTAATTTTATTTTAATACTTTGCTTTACAAATCAAATTCAAATCCAATTCCACTTCTATTTGCTTACAAATTCGAATTTCAACATTCAATTTCACTTTCATTTAATTGCAATTGTAAATTTATTCATTTGAATCCATATCATTGTTTTATTTGACTTAAATTTTTAATCTCAATTCTTTTATTCAATTTCCATTTTTAATTCCACTGGAATTAAATTTTTCGTCCAACTTATTTTGTTTCCACATTTACTTTTATCTAACTTCTCTTTAAGTTAGATTTTATTTTAACAACTTCAAACTTTACAGGTTGTCAACTTAATGATATTCCATAAATATTTTATATAACATTCCAGAGTCTTTTCAACCTTTCAAAATCATTTTTTTAAATCAATTCAAATTTTCTTATGAATTTCCAAAACCAAATCCAGTTTGCCAACAACTTCCATTTAAAATGATTTGGCAGTAATACCTCTCTTGGAAACTCGAAAATGAACATCGATGATGCCGCGATCATCATCGGAATTATTTTCCAGCGACCGAAAAGAGTCTAGAGCTTTTCATCTCTTCAAAACATTTTTTCCAAAAACCTTTGAAAATCATTTTCAAACTCAAAAGGGATTTAAACCTTCCAAATCTCCAAAATTTGCAAATTCTTTTCAAAACATTTCTCTGGAATTCCATTTCAAATTACAAATCACATTTACAATTTATATTCTCAAATTCCATTTGTATGTGAATTTTATTTCCTTAGCTTTAAGTTATGATTTCAATTTCCTATTCAAATGATAATAATATTATCACTTCCTAACAATCAAGCAACCATATACTATAATAATTTACAAAGATTATTTCCTTTATCTACGAAAATAGTTTGGGTAAAATTATTTCATTCACCCTATTTTAAAACAATATCGTATCGAATTGTTCTGTACAAGTGTTTAGAGATTCCTATCGATAGAGTTGTACGGACTATACCGACTAGAATCCATATACCACTCAACAAACCAATCATCACAGTATAAAACAATTTTGTATTCACTAACAAATACGCGCTCATATCTATTAATATACTCAAACTCATTCTAGAGTACTACTGAATCTATCTCTAATGAGTAATTCCCACCAGAGCCAAGGTTGTCGCTTAACCAAATGCTCTGATACCACATGTAGAGGCCCGCAAATCCATACACCTTTTGAGCTGGCAAAATTCATTAACAATTCAGCCCAAAGTGGAACAAATGTACGAGTCTTCGGTTTAAAGAAGAAAGAGGTAGAAGAAGAAGAAGATAGAAGAAGAAAATTGAACAATAACAGAATCTCACATTTCGCAGCGGAAAAAATATAATAGATAAATGAATATCTTTAAAACATAAAAAATTATATCAGTTATTACATTACATTATCAGAGTTGACAACAACAAACAGAGGAAAAGAAATATTACATATATAAGTGATACGCCTCGCCATCCAGCTTCTACTCCTGATCTCCATAGCAACTTCTTGACTTCGCTCCAGAATAATTGACAACCTGACTCTAGGCTGCCCGTATGGAAAATTGTGGGCACCCAAGGTTTAGAAAGGGAACAATAAACTCCAGGTCAGTCGTGAGACTGGTGTGAGATCTTAAAAACGGTTATTTTCACAAAGAAAAGGAAAAGAAATCCGCTATGCTTTTGGAAAATGAAACTACCATAAGGTCCCCCGCCACACATACAATGCAAATACAGAATTGGAGGAGATTTCTCCTTATGATAGTCAAACATGCTTAATACGCAAAATCTTTTTAATATTATTATTAGTGCATAGTGCAGAAAACATTTTGAAAGTATAATATTAATCTTAGCCAGCATAGACATTCCATACTATGCCTACTATAGCTACCATCTAAACAGTGGTGACCACCATAAGTAAATGGCAGGTTATACAACTAAAATCGTACAAGGCGCATATTGGAGATTGGATTTCCAACAAATGGTCAGGCTAAGGAACTTCCTACTGCCACATGGGTACGCCTCTGGAGGGACGTCCCGAGAACTTAACCAGCTCTCTGCCAACAAAAGGCCAGGTTATCTCTGTAACTAGGTAACTACTACACGAGTATGCCATCCCCCGGTCGTTTACGACCTTTATCCGAGGATCCTCAGCCACAAAGCAACAACCACAAAGTATAATAAATTTCCAGTATCAACATAGGTAAAATATCTGGGCTCCACACCATGATACTACCCTTTTCCAAAAGGAAATGACATACCCTCAGGGGGGCGCTACCCCCAAATAACCTTACCGCATCCTTCCTGTTTCGGCCATTTCCGGGTTGTGAGGTCCGACGAAGTCCCGTCTACAAAGCTACACTTTTCACAAAGTCATGCTTTGATCAACAAATGATCAGAGCACTTCGTATGCCACGTTACCAATCTGGGAATATATCACTAGCAACCATCAACTACATAACCTTTGAGCTCGTACGTCTCACAGAAGGGTGTTAAGCTAAGAGAATAAATTCTCCGCCACCAACAGAAATGTATTTGATAGAAACCAGCTTTACATCTCAAAGTGTAAGGTCAGACACACATCCATACAAGTCCGTTCCGAGATCGAACGGAACCGAAGGCACTTCAAAGAAGCCCTTTGCAAATCCGGATATTCACTAATCACGTTCGGAATCCCCATCACAAAGGATGATAAAATCTCTATACCGGAGCAACCCGATGTAGAGATATTCGACAGGTAATCCTTTCGTTTTCGAAAATATCCGATCTTCAACACTGTCTTCAAATGCAATCCCATTTCGTTGTATCATTATTCGGAATGGGTTTTATGACACATGGTCCTCTCTCGGCTAATCCGAATAATGAGCGCTTATTTTTAAAAATAAGTGTTCAATCAGATTTCAAACAAATCACAACCAATTTCCACTTTGATCTTTTAAATAAAAGATCCATCACAATCACAAAGGTTTGATGTGGTTTTCGAATACCCACTTGGAATCCGACCACCGGTCGCATCGAAATTCAAATGCCATTTAAAGGCCAATATTGATAGTCGGTTATTTAACTATCAATCAACATTCACAACAATCACCAAGATTTAAATAATTTTCCTAATTATTTATTTTCAAAATATCTTCGCAAGATATATATTTTTAACACTTCGACCATTTGAAAAAAAAATTCAAATCACTTTTCACTCGCGGAATAAGATTCCGATATTATTTATTTCCACTGAAAGTCTGTCGAGTTCAAATACTTTAAAATAATTTAAAATGCTTATCAAAATATACTTAGAGATATTTAAAATAAAACTACTTTGAAGCACTTGCTTAAATATTAGTTATGAAAATATTATACTAATATCACATATAACTTTAAGTCCAAACTAATTTTAAAAATAAAATTAGCGGATAGAGTACAATTATTCCAATAACCTTTTTCCTAAAACAATTATCAATTAAATCTTTAAATAATCACTTCTATAATTAATTAAATAAATCTTTACTCTAAAGAATTACAAAATAACTTAAGAAAATAAATTCTCCAAAATATTCTCTTTAAAACCATCTCTAGAACTTTTAATTTATACCTAAAAAGATACTTTGAAAATGTACTCGGCTTTCCAAAGGAAATACATTTTCATTTCAAAATGGATTATTTTTTATCAATTAATAAATCCTTTTGGATTTATTTTAAATTTACGTTCCAAATCTGTAAATTCCTTTCCACATTTTTAAAAATAAAACAATATTTATTTAAAACAAATTTCCCTTTCTCTTATAAATTCCCATTGTGAATTTAATTCTCCAAATATCCATTGATATACGATCTTCAAATCGATTCCCAAATATTCACTATCAACATAAAATCGATTTCCAAATTTTATTTCAAATTCCAAGTTGATTTCTGAATTTATTTCAACACCAATTCGATTTTCAAAATTGGTTTTCCAAAAATTATTTTTTTTAAACACCAAGTCAATTTTAGATCGATTTCCCAAATATTTATTATTTTTACCGAATCAATATCAAATTGACTTTCTAATTTATTTTCAAAACACCAAATCAAATTTCAAATTGATTTTCAAATTTATTTCAAACATCAAATTTATTATCTTTTGAAACAAATTCCTTCTTTTATGTTTATTCAATTTTCTAAAATTAATTTATTATAAATTTTCTACCAAATTTTAAAAATCCAATTTGATTTATTTCTGGTGTCCTACGATACCAAAAATATATTCGGCTAAATTATAGCCTTCAACAGTTTCAATCACAAATAGTCACACGCAGATTATAAATAATCAACACACAATATTGAAACTAATTCAAATATTTGAGGAATCCAGTTGGATCCCTCCAACCTGCTTCCCTGCATCCACAGACGTTAGCACAACAACTAAATACAAATTCCACTTCGAGGTGGAATATCGCAGTGTATGGAATTTTATAAAATATCATCCGTTATTATGCGGCGCATAGGGTCTCATCTGCTATATAATGCGGGAAATCAACAACTCCAAATACATATATAATACCAATTCCACTTCGAGGTGGAATATCGCAGTATATGGGTTTAATATATAATATCACCCGCTATTATGCGGCGCATAGGGTCTAAACTAATATAACTAATAATAAGTTAATCATCCAAGAACACAGTCAATCAATTTTAAATTTAACTATTTAAAATTAAGTCAGAAAAACTTGAATGAGTAAGAAGATCTCACCTTTAACAATGCATGCAATCCATTTCCCATTCCAGTTTTTTTTTCACGATCTTTAAACCTTGTAACAAACATTATAATATTTTATTAATATTCGAATAAATCGAACAATTAAATTCCATTTGATAATTTAATTAACCCATGATTTTATTTTAAACCGATACTTTTAATTTTAAACAAATTCCTTTTAAAGTTCCCTTTAAAAATCTTTTAGTATCTAAAATAATTTAGATAAGTTAGTTAAGCATTTTTTTCCACCAAATCCATTATTTTAAAATAAACTTGTAAATTTAAAATACATATGTATATATTTACTGTAATAAATTATTTTTCTGCTTATCTATATATACATTCACTGTAATGAACTTCTCTGCGAAATGTAAATATACATATAATTTTTTTCTTTCAAACTTTATTCCTATTTTTTTCTATTTTACTTGTATACTAATTTACTGTAAAAATCAAAAAATGATATATATGTGTTTTTTTTCTAAATTGAACGAGACTAAAACAAGTGATTACCTCATGAACAAAAATCGAATACGAGGAGAACCCACTGCAAACGGCAACATCACCGATTGCTTCCACCTCCAGCTACGCGCACGACCGAAATTTCCGTTCTCCACCAGCGCATACATGCGCACAGTCATGCTACATCGACTCGACATCGAGAAACGTAGCCTTCGACCCCGGTCCAAAAACCACCGCGAGCCTCCTGAGTTCGCGCCGCCTCCTTGCCATCACGATTCCCTAAATCGACGTCTTTGCCATCGACTGGCCTTGCCTTGATCGAAACGACTTCGCCCTAAAATCGAGCGCATGCCGGCTCTGATTTGAGCCTCGCGATTTGATTAATAGAGAGGAGGAAACGAATCGATAGATTGAGAGGAGGGAGGAATCAAGCGTGCTTTCACCGAGAAGCTAATTCAGGAAGAAGTTGAATTTGAAAATTCAGGAGTTCAGATCTAGGAATTATGGGAAGACAATCGAGTAGGAGGCCAAGGACTGAGAGAAGTGAACCACAAGGAAGCCAAGAGGCTTCCTCAGGAGCAAATCAACCATCGATATACATTACTAGGGACGAGATGGAAACTATGATGAAGAGGCAAGAGGAAATGATCCAGAGTTTATTCCAACAGATAGGACAGCTTGGAGCACAAAATAGGGAAGCCAATGGAGTCCAGAACGGAGCGGGACCGTCCGGCGTAGCACCAGAGCTAGGGGGCACACATATGGAGAATGTTGACCCAATCTTGGAAAGAGAAAGAGAAGGATCTGCGCAACCTAGGAGTAGTAGAGGAGTGAACGCTCAGTCAAGGGGGCAGATCCCGGAGTTACCTCGTGAACTCGAAGGGCAGGTTGGAAGTAGTGAACAAGGATTACATCTCGGAGACAATAACCGATTAGCAGAGATAGTTAGGAGAGCTTTGAGAGGCGGTATGGTGAACAAAGATTTGGAAGATGTTAATAGAAGTCCTTTTACTTCAACAATCAGGCAAGCTAGGAACCCACCTGATTTCAAACTACCATCATTGGATATGTATGACGGGAGAACGGACCCCACGGTCCATCTGACAAAATATATGAGGCATATGGAAGTGCTGGGGGCATCGGAGGAGGTTATGGCCCGATGTTTTCCATTGTACTTGACAGATATCGCTGCACTATGGTTTAGACAGCTGGAGAACGGATCCATCGGAACATGGAATGGTTTAGTGGAGAGATTTATGAGGCAATTCAGGGTCCATATTACGAGACCCAAGAACGTGATGACTCTGGCAACCCTAAAGCAAAAAGCCGGAGAGACCTTGAGAAGTTATTTAGCACGATTTAATGCAGCAGCAGCTTCAGTGGATAGAGCGGATCCGTCCATGGTGGTAATGGCAGCTGTGTCCGGAATAGCCGACGGCACAGAGTTCAAGAATTCATTGACTAAAGATCCACCCATTGATCTGGAGGAATTCTATCATGAAGCAGAAAAGTTTTTACGATTAGAAGATGCGAATGCCGAGAGAGAAGAAGGAGATGGGATAGAAGTTTTTGCATTTAGAGACGAAAAGCCTCTTAAAAAAGATTCGGATAAAGGTAAAAGAAAGATTGAGAATGACAGAGACAGATCAAAGCGGCAACGGAGGGAGCCGCGATTTACCACCTACGCTGAGTTGAACGAGAGCCTGGAACGAATTTATCAGGATACCAAAGAACAGATTCCGTATCGTAGGCCAATGCGAAGGGATCCTACTTCTGACGAAAGGAAATCAGATAAGTTCTGTGTATTCCATGAATTAAATGGTCATAACACTAACGATTGTAGGCACCTGAAGGATGAGGTGGAAGGGCATATCAGGAACGGTATGCTCCTTCAATATGTAAGGAGACGAGCTCCTGTGACGGAACCAGAACGACCACCGTCCACATCAGCTAGGGGCGACCCCGAATCAAGGCACCGTATGGTTATCAATTGAGTAAGATAACGATGAACAAGTTGTAAGCTTCCACTAACGCAATTAAATCATTTACACATGTGCGAGATCGCGAACGATCTCCAGACATGCTCTGAATGATCGTTGACCGTTTTGTAGTGGGAACTTACACTTTGACATCCATGCTTTACTTTCATTTCGCTTTAATTTGAACATTTAGACTCTGTTTGTTTGGACAATTGTTTTTGAAACTCATCCGTGTAATAGATATTTGATTCTGATAACTCTGGAATGGCTAAGCTACTTACACGCGTACGGGATCGTGAACGATCCTTAGGTATGCTCTGAGACGGCGGTAAACCGCCCATGCAAACGATCCAGGAACTCACCCGAACGTGACCCTGGCATCGATAACACCAAGCCCTCCCGGGCACACACACAATCCGCCTCGAACGGCACCCGACTTCGAACAGTCATAACTCACCTTACCTCAATGGCTTGATCGCGAACGGTCGTCACTTGAGGTCCGACATCCGACCACGAACGGTCACGAATTCGCCTCGAACGGCACACGATCGCGAACGATCACTTCCTGCCTCGAACGCCATCGATCGCGAACGGTCATGGCTCACTGATTATGAAATCCGACCTCGAACGGTCACCATTCGCCTTGAACGGCACTTGGTCGCGAACGATCATCATTTGCCACGAACGGCAGTCGACCGCGAACGGTCCCATCTCATCATTCGCCGCGAACGGCATCGACCGCGAACGGTCCTATTCCATCTTATGCCACGAACGGCACGGACCGCGAACGGTCCCGATTCACTTCAAGCAGCATACGATCCCGAACGATCGAAGCATGAATTTATACGCTCGACCGCGCACGGTCGCACTTCCCCTCGAATGACTCGATCACGAACGATCGTCATTTGAAGTTGAGCGCTTGACCATGAACGGCCGCACTTCATCCCAAATGGCTCGATCCCGAACGATCGTCATTTGAGGACATATGAAACTATTGAGTTCTTTGCAGGTTGATAATCGGATACGAACATCCAACTCAAGGCATTACAAAACACACCTTCCTACAGCAAGGCATGTTTTGGGGGGCAAAGTGTTATCCCGCTTTTTGGCAAAGCCGTGATATCAAAAGATTGGTCGAAAACGGGAAACAGTCCGTCTTAGAGATTGGTTATATATCACTTAGCTATGGATATCGATGAATTTTGTCCGAGTCCGGATCAGGCCACGATTGATAGGACACGACAAGAAAGGTTGTAGGAGCCATCATTTCAAGTTTCAAGTCAATCCGAGTTCGTATGCTCAAGATATGATGGGTTCAGTGTGAAGAGAAGTATTCGTTGTCTGGTTCGAAACCATGAAGTTCGAACCCATCCTATTCGAAACCATCCGTGCCCTTGCCTTCGAACCCATGGTGTTCGAACCCATCAGCTAGTACCCAGCCTCGAAACCCTCCGCTTCGAACCCATCTGGTTCGAAACCGTCCTAAAGCCTTCCTTCGAACCCAGGCGATGTTCGAATCCATCTACTTCGAACCCGTGGCTTTGAAACCATCCATTTCGAACCCACCCATTGCTTCGAACACATCACCCCCTGCTATGTTCGAACCCATCGGCCACAGTTAACTTCGAATTGATTGCGTTCGAATCCATCAGTCCATTATTAGGTTGCATCTTCGTATCGATGAGCGTCGAAACATCCACGCCGGTGCTTAGTTCGAACCGATGAACCTTCGAATCCATCGCGGAGCTTCATTTCGTATCCAGTATCGATACGAAGGAAGCTCCCTCCCCTCGGTTCGAACTAGACACACGAAAGCCATGTAGTTGGTTGATTCAAGCACACAACGGTCATCGATACGAAGTCAGCGAAATCCATGGATTCGAAGCGGTCAACTCGGAGATAAATCTGGATCGACGCGTGGAGTGCGCGCCACGTCACTGCAGAAACACGTGCGTACATGGGTTCGAGCCCCTGGTTTCGAAATGATCGGTTCGAAACACACAGCTAACCAAGAAATCTCCATTTCGAACCGATCATATCTCCTAAACCACAAATCCAAATGCAACCAAATTTTCACAGTAGCTTCCATATGAGGTAAAGATTGTTCCTGCCAAGTCTCAGCTCGATTGGACCATTTGTTGATGGGTTCGAAATCACTTCGAACCGATGTCAGATCGAGACGAAACTTGGTGGGGTCGGTCGCGTGGGCCCACTCACGTGCCAGAAGGAGTCTCACGAAGTTTCAGCAAGATCTGGGCCTCCAACGCCTATAAATAGCACCCTGAAGCCTTCAGAAAAGGGGATCTTTCCGCCATTGAACGCCAAGACTCTGCCGGATTCAAGTTTAACTATCAGAATCGCTGTTGTATTCAGATTTCAAAGCAATTGTCAGCTGTAATCCATTGTAATCGATTTAATCAAGCAAAGCAATAAAGAGAAAACCTTCAAAGTGGACGTAGGCGCGAACGTCGAACCACTATAAATCCTGTGTTTGTGATTGTTGTTCGTGAATTACTGTGATTTGTTGATTAGAGCTGAATTATATATTGATTGTTGCTGAGTTCTGTGTTAATCATTATTGATTTGAGTACGTAAACGGGTGCTTTCACGACTTTGGGTGTTTGTGACCAATTTTGGCGCAAACAAAGCGAACGATGTTTCGCTCTGCCATGCTTTATGATTTCGAACGAGAGGAAGGGGCGGCCATGATTTTTATTTTATAGAAGGATCGGTTTGATTAATTTTTTCTTCGTTTAGCTTTCAACCGTCGCCCTTAAAGAAGATAGGGAAGGAAACATGATGGGACGTCATCGTGTTCAAGACGACTTGCTGCCGTAGCCTGAAGTTATAAGAAAACAGCTGATGTGAAATTTTGACTAGTCAATGCAATTATGTTATTTATTTTTAAATTTAAATTGTCCCGATATCGAAGCTCAAAAATCTCGACCTCCTATTGAGGTGTGCCGCTAGGCTTTATAATGTTATAACCCTATTCTGAACGAAATGGAAAAGGTTACGAGTCCTAATTTGATCGTATGGAGAAGATATCTTTTTGAACCCAGTTATTATTTCAAATTTTGATTAAATTTTCAGCGCGTTTAAATATCGTGCGCTCACACAACAACTCCAATCACTACGAAATTTGAAATCCGATAATAATACAATATTGCGGATCCAATGGAACAGATTTCGTTGAAATCCGAGACTGTGCCTCGGGAATGCTATTTTTTAAATATCGATTTCAACAATATAATTTCAAAACTAAACAAAACATTTCCAAGTTAAATTCTAAAGCTTCCATTATCTTCAGTATTATCAATATAAATTTTCTAAACCATCAAATTATTTTTAACAAGCTAAAAATTGAAAATTCAAATTTTTACCCATCATTAATAAATTAAATTCAATAATTTAATTGCCAAATTCATATTTATATTCGAAATTCAAGTTAAACTAACCTCCAAATATTTAAAATCAATTAAATATTTCAATTTCAAATGTTCAAAATTCTAGGTCGTCGCATTTTAACAAGCAGGAACTAATTCTAAAAGCATTTTACTAATACTGAAATCAAGCCAAAAAGTTCGGTTCATTTTTAAAAGTAAAAGTTTGATTCGTTTATGGAAATAAATTATTCCTGTAAAAAAATCACTTATATGGAAATGATTTATTTGTATAATTGGCACTAAACATCGAAGTAGTTGAATTGACGCTATTTTGAAAGTTAAGAATAGTCGTGTAACATGACTACGCGGTAACACTACCTTGACTTGTCCGGTGTTATTGTTAACCAAGAAAAAATGCAAGTTTTAATTCAATGAGTGGTGAAATGTATACAAGGCTTAGTTTTCATATACGATCGTTTTATGTCCTCGATAGTTGGTATCTCGGCTATCGGTTACTTCTATCACTTTATTTTCATCACTCTAAGACGATGTGTTGCTCATTTGAGCTTTGTTATCCTTTGTTGAAAATGACTAAACCCAAAGATTGGATTCGGTGTTGCGCTTTGAGATATGAAATACTCGTATTCTCGGTAACAGTTGGCGGGGTCTGGCTTGGACGTGTCCGAGAACCATTGGAGCTCTCATGTATATTTCTAGAGGTATACTTTTGGTGCGGGTGGCACACCCTCATTTACGTGTTTATTTAGTTCATTCCAAGTTGGACCATTTCCTTATTTAGTCCGCTCTATCAAGTTGGACCGTTACCTTGTTTAGTCCACTCTATCAAGTTGGACTATTACCTTAGTTAGCCCATCCTATCGAGTTTAGATTGTTACCTTATTTAGCCCACTCTAAAATGTTGGACTGTTTTTCTTGTTCTATCCATTCTATCTAGTTTGGATTTTACATTGTTTATTTCCATTCTTTCAAGTCTAGTTTAATATTATTTAGGCTCATTCATATTTGGATTTCTTTTCTTGATATTTATTTCTGCTCTTGCCTACATGGATGTTATTCTTATGACGTTGAAACCCATTCCACATTAGTGGCGTGGTTTCATAGAACTTTTATATGATCTTCATTATATGAGTTATCTTATGCTGGTATTTCCAGACTGATCCGGGTGTTATTTATTTATAATTCTCGGGTCAGACCAAGTATTTTCCCAATGTGTCCATGGTGTTTTGGAGATCGTGAAGGGGAGCTGAAGATTCACTCGTCGTAGTATTTTATTTTCCACTGTATTTTATATTGTACCTATCGGCATTTATAAAGTCAGCATTTTATAACTGTCCACCTGATAAGGTTTATTTTAACTCTGATATACTTTGTATTTTTTTGAAGAGACGGTTTCTGTTGTCCTTGTTATATTATATATTGTCAACTCCGGTGTGAGATTCTGTTTTCTCTGTTCACTGTTCTTTTTCTTTTTGCTTACCCTAATAATCTGCCCTTTTGTCGATTGGATGCACAACATTTGAACACAGTGGTAGCGTTCGGTGTCAACTTTTAATGGTCAAAAAAGGCGGATTGTCATAATGTGATCATACGCAAAAATGCAACCATACAACCGTGTTTATATATATATATATATATATATATATATATATATAACTTTAATTTAAACCACCTCAATTTTCTAACACTTTCTTATTTTTAAATTGGATATTTATGTGGTAGTGCATAATTTTACTGCAAGTATTAGGTAGTAAATAGCATACTACAAGCCAAGATATGTCAAGTGATTCGAATAACGCTATGCAGGTTTCAAATGTAATACTTCACGGACCAAAGGCGAAGTGCTTAACTTCTAAGATAGTGATGTTAAGAAATTTTATAATGCTTTCACTTAACTAAATAATCATTTATAGAGGTATAAAAGAGTGAGTAATGTTTGCATCAAAATTGATCACAAACACCCAATTGAGTTTTGTAGAGAAATAAATGAAGAAATAATCTACATGAAAATAGAGGAAATAAGTAATTAAATCACATAAAATAAGAAAAAATAAGAACACAACGATTTATAGTGGTTTGGCGTTGAAAGCCTATGTCCATTTTAGAGAAATTTCTTTATTAACGACTTTGAATTCCGAGTACAATCGGAATCGGATCGGAGTCCGTGAATACAATGGAGTATAAAGATAACAGCAGCGTAAAAATCCCTAAAATAATCCATGAAGCCTTATTTACAGGGGAAGACAATAGAATATCTCCATGAAATTTCGATGGCAGAATCTCCAGATCTAGACGAGGTCAAACGAGCGATCACCAGGTCCAAATCCCAAGGAATATGGACCGGCCTTAATCCCTCTTAACATCCACGTGGCGAGTTGCGATCCCTTTAGAGGGTCCCCCTTCATGCCAGCTTCATGTTTCCGAAGTTCTATGCATGGTTAACTTATGAACTTTGAGATGTCGATAATTTCGTATCAAGTTGAATCACTAAGCTGATACGATCTGATCCATTATGTAGGGGGATGGATCTTACCAGATCCCTTGCCTAAGGGAGGAGTTATTACATACTTGGAGTGTTCTACAGAGTTCGTATCTTGGTTTTGCTTTATTGCCGCTTCATATTATCGTCTGTGCTTGATCTCTGGACCCTATGATCGCCACTGGCCTACTGGCCTTGATTATAGTCAAGTCTAACTTGTCCAGTTAGTCTGAATATAGCTGGACCAAAAGACCAGATAATATTTTCCTTCCAAAATACATCTAGTTCTAGACATAACGTGCTTTGAATTGAAGAGAGTTAGAGTCATCGAGAAGAATTACATTCAACTTTCTAAACACTCGCTATCCTTCCACTGAATTCTCTTTTCGAAGGGTTGCATCTCCCTGTTTGCTATGATGGTTGGTCGATACTCATCAGTATAAAACTGGAGTGCAATCTCTTATTTATTATATGTGCCTGGTTCCACTGACCTAGTATTCCTTGATTATTTGATCCAGTATTTTCTCTAATAAATCTAGGTGAGAATTCAATTTCTATCCGTTTGAAGAAATCAAATTTTTGGGATGCACATATGCATGTTCATATACACATTCATTACAATTTTATGTCATTGGCTCCGGAACGTGATCGTATGCTCACGGGTCATTGCCAATTCCTTGTAGTTTAATAGCAATTGGATTGCAATTTCATGTTTATATATTATTTTATAATGAAATAGAGGTCGCGATAAGTCACTTGATGAGAAGGGACTTTAAGTTCTACAAAGATGACGGCCTCAGAGCCATAAGCAAGGGCGAACGCAGTATGGACAGTCGTGGACTTGTGGGCGGTTCTTTATGCCCATTATGATGCTGAGAGTTCATCTACCCACATGCCTCTAGTCTTTTTTCAAACGCTTCTCCAAAATGGACTTTATCATTTTGTTAACAGTTTCGACCTGTTCATTAGCTTGAGGGTGAGAAACTATCATGAATATTTTCTCAATATGAAGTCAGTGGTAGAAATTTTTGAATTTCGCACAGTCGGATTGGGTCCCGATCTCAGTTACAATTGTTCAGGGAAGACAAAAATGACAAATGATGTTTCAAATAACAAATTTGATTACTTTTCTCATTGTGATTATGGAAAAAAGTTTAGCTTTAGCCTATTTGGTGAAGTAATCAACTATTGTAATGGCGTACTTCGCACCACCTTTTAGAAATCGGTAAGGAGCCAATGATGTCAATAACCCAAGTAGAAAGCAGCCATGGACTAAATATTTGAGTAATTTTTGTTGGTGGGGCTCTTAGAATTTTTGCAAATATCTAACATTTGGCGCATCATCTAGCGTAACAACTGCATCTCAATTGATATTGGCTAGTAATACTTGTAGCGGAGTATTTTCTTTGCCAGGGATTGCCTTTCGGTGTGATCGTCGCATTCTCCTTTATGGACTTCCCTCAAGACTCGTTCAATTTCATCATGGGTGATACACCAAGGTAGAGGAATGAAGAAACTCTTTCTATACATGACTCCTTCTTAGATGATGTAGCATGAAGCTTTATGGAGGATCTATCGTTTTTTATTCCTCCTTCCAAGAAGGATCCCTCGTTGCAGATATTCTTTGAAAGGAGCCATCTATGACTCCCTTTTTGGCTCCGTCCAAAACCCAATCAATCTCCATATGGTCGATGCTCGAAGCATTTAGTACTTCAACCGAGACCAAGCTCATTTTCTGCACATCCTTAAAACTGGCCAACTTAACTAGTGAGTCAGCTTTCTCATTTTGTTCTCTAGGGACATGTGTAGTGGTGTAATACTCGTAGTCGACCAGTAACGCTTGAACCCTGTCGAGATAAGGAGCAAGTTGCTTCCCTCTAGCCTAATAATCTTGCCTGACTTGGAATACTACCGACTAGGAATCACAAAACATTTGAAATTTTTTCACTCCCGGTTCTCTAGCAAGTTTGAACCTGGTAATCAAGGCTTCATACCGGGCTTCGTTATTCATTGCGGAGAAGTTGAGTTCAGGGGTAGATCAATCATTCCTCGGGAGTCATTAACACGACTCTAGTGCTAGAACATCTATCATTGGATGCCCCACTCATGTACATCTTCCATCGGACAGTCAGTTCTCCACTGCTCTTCAGAGAGTCATCTATGTAGTGAATTTAGCTATAAAGTTTTCCAATGTCTGCCCTTGGATAGTTCTCCAAGGGAGATAAGTGATACCAAATTGGCTTAATTTGATATTCCATTTGATCAACCTTGCGGACATCTTAGGTCGCTGTAGGGCCAGTCATAATGGCTGGTCGATGTAGATGTTGATGGAGTGAGCCTGGAAGCAAGGGCGGATCTTTCGCGACACAATGGGCAGTATGCGAGCTTTTTCAGCTACGGGTAGTTTCTCTCAGCACCTTCCAATCGCTTTCTAACATAATATAATGGCCTCTGGATTGATTCTCTTCGCACAACAATGCGGAATTTGTGACATGTACTAACACCACTAAGAAGATGTATAAGTCTTCATGATCCAGCAGCTTGGATAGAATGGGAGGTCTCTCTAAGTGATCTACCAGAAGCTTGAAATGCGTCAATGCAGTCTTACATCCATTCAAAATTCCTCTACTCTCTCCTAATAAAATCGAAGAAGGGAATACACTTGTTGATGGCCCTAGAGATGAATCTGCTTAAGGCGGCGATCTTCCCATTAAAGCTCTGTACCTACTTAATCATCTTTGGCACTTGGATATTTTGAATTGCCCGAATCTTCTAGGGATTTGCCTCGATTCCGAGAGAATCAAGGATGAAATCCAAAAATTTCCCTGATGCAATGTCGAAAGAGAATTTCAAGGGATTGAGTTTCATTTCATATTTGTGGAGAACACCGAACATATCTGCCAAGTCATCGTTCTGGTCATTTAATTGTCATGACTTCATGAGCATATCATCCACGTATACTTCCACCGATCACCCAATTTTGTCTTTGAATATCTGGTTGACCAGTCTCGGGTAAGTAGCTTCAGCATTCTTTAATCCAAACAGTATCACAACATGACAATATAACCCTAAATCGGTAATGAAGCTAGTATGCTTCTGGTTGGGGACATGCATCGGAATCTAGTTGTATATGGAATATGCATACATAAATGAAAGCAACTCATATCCATTGATTGATTCTACCATCTGGTTGATCGTTGGAAGTGGAAAGCTATCTTTCAGGCATGCCTTGTTCAGGTCTAAGTAGTTGAAGCATTTCTACCACTTTCTATTAGCTTTTCTCATAAGAAATGGATTGGATACCCATTTGGGGTAGAGAGCGTCGTGAATAAACCTCGTTTTTGAGTTTATCCACCTCCTCTTTAAGTGCAGCAGATCTCTTTAGATCTATGCTGCGTCACTTTTATTTCATCAGGACATGTCGAGGGTGGATATTCAATGCATGGCTCGCGATAGTCGGTGAGATCCCACACATGTCAGAATGGGTCCAAGCAAACACATCAAGATTTGCTCGAAGAAAGTCAGCTAATTCCTTCATCATCATTACACTGAACTTTGATTCGATACAGGACCTGTGATAGGTCATCGTGGCTAACTGTAATGTCGATCGTTGGCTCGGTGGGTGTATCCCTTGATCCTTTGGGTTCCTCTTCTTCATCTCTCGAGTCTATATCTTTTTAGAACCAACTATGGTGTTGTTGCTTCATATTGGCCTTATGTTGTGAGTTGAAAAATGCTTAAGTGGATTTTCCCATGCAATAGGATCGGCTCTGATCCCTTGTATTAGTGAGACTTAAGCAGTTATTGGTTTGATATGAATGTATTAGACCATGTGAACTCGAAGTCGATCAATGGGACATGCCATATATGAATTACGTACTTGAACTAGCATATGGCCTTGAATCGATATTTACCACTTCAGACTTGAATAGATCAGTATATTTGTACTTGTATGGATTGTAACACATGCCCTTGAATATGAACATCAGATTCTTATATATTAATAGTCGATCTTTGAGTTTGAACATAACTATTCCATGTAACCATCGACGTGAAATCCGGTTGGAATGATCAGCGATGATGGCCACTCCGGTCGAACTTTCGAGTTTCGCCACAAGTGCCATATAGTATTGAATGGTATTACACTGCACAACACTACACTAAACTGCACTTAGCATGGGGGACGTCTAAATTAGGTTTGCGAAGTCACTTAGGCGATGGGATCTGTGCTGGCCCCTTTCTTAGGCAAGTCTTGTAACTTCAACACTTTGGTGGTGTATGTAGGTATAGAGAATGGTAGTTTCAATTGATGTAGATCACCATGTTCGAGAATTTCTCAAATGCATAGTCAATGGCATGAAAGCCGATTGAAACGGCATGTGATGATGGCTACCCCGGTCGAACTTTCAGATGTTGTCATAAGCTGATGAGTCTGATAGTGATGGGTTACAGATGCTTTAAGAAATTATCTACAGTGGCTGTAACGACCCGCTATTTTGGACCATTCAAATCGACAATAAAACCATACATATTCGATTTGAATAATTCAAAATACCGAATTGTTAATTAAAATTTGGCAAAACTTAAAATATACAATAAATCAATCAATCACAGATCACAGAGTAATATAATGCAGCGGAATATATAAAGAATAGTAGTTCATGAAGCTACTATATACATCAGAGTTAGAAATAAAATACAACCGAATAGTTCAAATGCAGCGAAGTCTCCAATGCAACAGATGACTTCTCTAAACCAATCAACTAGAAAGGCTGGAATCTGAATCGATAGTTGGATCTCCAAATGAAACTCCAAACTCCAAAGGTGAGTCTCTAATGTTGTATCACTCAGTCTGACCCGAGCGTAAAGCAAAACACAAAACACTCAAGTCGGGATTAACATTCATATATCAATAAATCCAACTCAAGTGAAATATCAACTGAATTACAAATAACTTAAAGGATGTTTAGGATAACCATCCTCTAAGGGTCCACGGAACTATCTACAAGGTAGAAATATACAATATAACACCGTGGTCATTTCATCTTAATTTATACTTCAAAACCAAATATCATTTCACTTCAAATATCTCTATATTTTCCAAAATAGTATTTATATATATTAAATAATTTATACAATAAAGTATTTTCAATTCCCTCAACTTAACAAATCGTTTCAACATCAACCCGACCTTTCCATTTAAATTAAATTCAATCTCAATTTATCCATTTAAATTCAACTCAATTCCTAAAATAACCACTTAAATTTTATCGATCTCAAATTCGGATTTGAAATCACAAAATACCCCTTTGTATTTCAATATATTTCAAAACTTTGAGTATTCAACGTTTCAACTAAATTTTTATTCAATCTAGTTTTCTAAATAATAATTTCAAATTTAGTTCAAGCTAAATTTCACTTTAATTCAATTTAGTTGCTAGATAACAAATTCAACTACGTTGATTTCAAATACAGATCTGAATCTCAACATAAACCATTTAAATTCCAATATAGTTCAAGGCTTAAATATTTAAATGTTCTATATAACAGTTTCATATAGATCTCGATTTAATCTCATTATTATTTAGTCTTGAAATACTCCCTTATTAGATTCCATATCATTTAAGTAACCTTAAATTACATTTTACTCAATATTTTCTTTAATTTTATTAAACGTGAAATATTCATTAAATCACTTAAATCAAAAATCCGGTTACAAAATCATACCTTTAAATTTTTCATTCAATAATTTCAAATCGATTTAATTAAATAAATCCTTATTTAAAATACCATTTTTAATAAACCCAAATTTATCTCCCAATGTTAATTATTCAACATTTTACAACGATAAATTTTGAAATATAAATCTTAAATAATACTCAAACATGTTATATGGATGAAATCAATCTCAATAATATTATTATTAAATCTATATATAAAATTTCCATTTATATATATAATATTTTAAGAACCAATATTTATTAAATCCCATATATTTCTTTTCAACTGTAGAAATTTATTTTCAAAATATTTATATGGACCAACGGTGTCTGTATATATTTCCTATCATATAGTCAAGTGCTACGGATATTTATCATTTCAACCCGTACACTAAATATATACGGGTGGATATCATTTCGACCCGTAATCCCAAATTCAATTAAATGAAAATCGCTTGGGTTTATCATTTCAACCCATACTGATTTTCTCCTATTCTAAAGTCCGTTCGGGTATGTATCATTTCAACCCATAATGATTTCTATACTAACAGGGAACTTGCAGAGTGATAACAGATATGAACATAATAATAACAACAGGCATATATCATCAAAATAAATATAAATAATAGGATATGGAGTCATATCCCATAAGTGAACAGTTATAGATAATAGCACATATCACAATTTAAATAATTACAGCCTCATATTTCAATTGTCGTTTCAATTGAAATCAAATTTAATAAATAAAAGAACGTTAATCGTGAGTGATTACTCACCTTTCGAGGCTAGAGATGAACGAGAAGGAGATGAGTTACGGATCCCAGTACGAATTTCAAATCAAAATTAGATTAGCACGAATTCGACGGACGGGTTGATAGATAAGAAATCGATGAGAATGAATTCAAATAAATTTAGATGCAAACTAAAATATATACATTATTTGTTAAAATCAGTTTCCATTTAAAGCACAATAAGTAGATATATATATATATATATATATATATATATATATATATATATAACGCCTGTATAATACAACCTTTAATACAAATAACTAGTATAAAATCAACTCATATATATTCTTCTATAAAAATCGACCTATTTTATTCTTCAAAAACTGACTAGCTATAAATAAACCAATGTACTCATATACTCACAGATTACATATGCAACTACACCTATATCTGTTGTATATAGATAACACTCTGCCTAAGCCAACAGACCGAATATATGAAATATGTAAATGCAGACTTATATATTGAAATATGTACAAACTGTAAACAATATTTCTTTTATAAAAATGATCTACTGTGTCAAGTTATATATTATGTATTAACAAGACCTTATATGTATATGAATTACTTTATATATACTAACACCTTTCTATGTAAGTTTTACAAAAGCACCGAACAGCATGCTCTTGTCCATATTAAATACAGTACTAACGGACGTGTGTGTGTCTATATATATGTATGTATGTATGTATGTATGTATGTATGTATGTATGTATATATAATTGTATATGCAACTAAAAGCTTTATACATACTTACTATTAATATATAAGAGGAGACTGCTGTGCTTATACGAGAGAAACAACACTCTTTTTCAAACAGCAAAACTATGTTTTAGTAACCCAATTATGTGTAAAATACTGTCACATATTATTTTATTTCCAAAACCAAGTTATGCAAACATTTACCAAATCTAACATGCAATATATAACTTACTTCTTTAACAACAAAGTGATACATGCCACTCTTAGCATACAAGATGTCATACGTACTAAAATATATACTCAACAAAACTGTTATGTTTATAAATGCTCAAACTAAACTTATTTACTTTGTAAGTTATAACAGTGTGCTTTTGTAACTTTATAAATCATATATATACAACCTGAAGAGAATATATATATATATGTAGACTCATAAAAAAAATAGAATACAGAACTTAGAACAGATCTTACATGAAAAATCTGTATTATATCAAGCATATATATCAATTTATAAACATTATATATAATAATACACATTCACCTGCCTAAATGCAACCGAGCAGGGGAGAAAAAAAAGGGATAGAGTTGCCGACACGGCAGGCGGAGGAGGCTACCGGCGAGGTGGGCACGTGGATCTCGGCTATTGGCGCGAGCATAGCGGTCGGTTGCAGCGGAGGCTCGGGAAGGTAACAGGTTCGACTGTGATGGATGGCTGCGGATTTGAAGGCTGCCGTGGTCGCTTGGTGATACCTAGCCGAGGCGAGTGGAGTTGATTAGGAAGGAAGGACGAAGGAGAAGGAGTGTGGTTCAAGGCGGCTGGCGGGCTGGTGTGCTCGGCCGCGTTTGGTGTTGGCCGATGATGAGGTGGGGTACGACACGGACGTGATGGGAGGAGGCAGAGTGAGGCCGGGTTGGAGGAGCTCTTGCATGAGTGGTTTTGTGGTTAAATGTGGTGGAAGGGTTGGATGCACGGCTATGGGGAAGAGAAGTTGATGGGTTTCACTTGATGAGGAGGTTTGGAAAAATAACTGAAGAAAAAGAAAGATGAGGAAAGAACAGTTGCGTGCTCTGCTGTAACACCATATATATATATATATATATATATATATATTTGTGTGTGTGTGTGTGTCTTTGGAATAGTGAATAGTGTGAAAAGAGATATGAACAAAGAGGCAGAGAAAAACGTACCATAATTAAATTGATATTGATGTAGATGTAACAGGTGACCGTTTATCAAGCAAAAAGTTATTAAAGCAATTAATTGATGTGGCTAGCGATTCAAATTTGAAAAGCAAGAGTATAAAAATAAAAGGAATGGTAACGGTCTATTCCCTTGATTTCAGCTAAGTAGCTATTTAACGCAATTTAAATTGTGAAGGCAACGTTACACTACGTTTTATTTTTTAAAATAAGAATGTTGAACGATAATCAACAGTCAAATATGGAACGATGTAAATGGCAAGAGTCACGCTGATTACTGAATAAAATAAAACGAATAACTATTATATTTTTAAATGGTGGAAAAATGAAGAAATAAGAGGTCAGTGAAAGTGGGAATGAATATATTAGAAAAGTAATGATTTTTAGTAGCAACGGTCATCTTAGATTAAGCTGAAAGATTTATAATAATTTATTACCGTGGCTACATTTCAAATATTTTTTTTTTTGAAAGCAAGGAAACCAAAAGGTCACAATTTCGGTACCGATACGACAAACAATTTATCATTTCCGTCGCGCATCAGACCTCAAAATACAGAAATAAATATACCATAGAAATCAGCACGAAGAGACGATCAAAACGGTATACACATATCGGTGGTACGATTGAATTATAAAAATTCAAATTTTCTACTAGCTGAAAATGCAACAAAAATGCCGAAGAATAAGATTGACGGAGCTAAAGAAGTTCAAATTTGAGAAAACGAAAAATGGCATCTTAGTCAGAAAATGATTTAGAATTTTTCTATGGAAAAATATTCAGGATTGAAAAATATTTTATTGTCAACAATTATTAGCTAGCGAATTTAATAGAATTTCACAATGAAATAAACTTTGATAAAATTAATTGAAAATTTACAATCTGCTATTTTTAATTGGATGTAATCCAAATATTAAATTTATAATTTAAAATATCATTATTTAAATTTCTCAGAATTTCAGTTAAATACGTAAATAAACAAATACAAATTATTAAAATTTTACGGGTCGTTACACTCTCCCCAACTCAAAACTTTTCGTCCCTGAAAAAGAAGGTAGGAGAATAGAAACAACCTAAAAGATAAACAGATTGAAAGACTAGGAAAAACAACTAATTTAAAACTATATAAATTTTATTTGAAATATTTATTTGAAAACTTCATTTGAAATTCAGTTATCTTTAATACTTTAAAATTTTTCAAAACCCATTGGAATTAAATATGTTTAAATAACACATTTATAAATATGTGAAAACTATTTGAAAACAGTCTATTTACATAATTAGTTATATTTACACAGAAGCTATTGAAAACATTAAATCTATAATTCATAAATTTATTAATTTATCTCAAGATATTTTCCAAATATTATCACTAATCATTTACTTTAAATATGTTTTATTTAATTAATAATTTATAACACTAAAAATTTTTGATTAAACCATGTAGTATATAGATAAACAATATTTAAAAAGATATAGTCTACATGAAAAAGAGGGTAGATTCAAAAAAACAGAATATAGGTGAATAAATAAAGCTAAGCAGATAAGGTAGATTCAAACGAATAGTATCGGGCACGAATAATTAATTCAAACCATAAGAATTTCAATTTCAAATATTAATATAAAATTTCTTGTTGGAAATACTTCTATAATAGAATACCTTTATAATAAAATACTTTTATAACTCGATGTTTCAACAAGTTTATCCTCATTCATGCAGACTCTGGCTATGCGTTGATCAGGCGCAAAGCTAGAATTCTTCATGTACTTAGTAGACTTGTTTCAACACCCAGTGAAAATACTTGAAAAACCTTTAAAACAGATATGGAAAGTACAATCCAAACAAAACAACCAAACCAAAACCTTTTTCCAACCATGGTTCGTGGATACACAATGGTTACGCCTGGATCCTCCAGGAAACAATCTGTATCCGTAAGCTTTCTCAGCCCTGCGAGTTACGCCATGATGACTAGTAGAGTGCAGGATACACAATGGTTACGCCTGGGTCCCCCAGGAAACAATCCATACCCCTAGGTCATCTCAGCCAGGCAGTTTCGCTACTAATCGCGACCTATACAGATTGCAGGATACACAATGGTTATGCCTGGATCCCCCAGGAAACAATCCGTACCCCTAGGCCAGACTCAGCAAGGCAATTTCGCTATGCAGTCGCGAGAGGAAAATAACCATGGGTTACGCCACCGTGGGAACACTCGAGTATCACATCCGGAAAACCAAAAATCAAAGAGAATAATATCGATAGAATGAATCCGCAATGTGGCCACAAAGCGGATATCAAGCAGAAGGCACTTTCCATATCATTGCTTCAAAAAAAATATCATATAGTACCTTTTCAAATACCTTCAAATATCATACTTATATAAAGTCCATTATATATAGGATTCTTTTTTTCAAATCGAATACTTTCCAAATCAATAGTATATCAAATCATACTTATATAGACTTCGATTATATAAAATTCTCTTTCCAAATTGAGTACCTTCCAAATCAATAGATTTCAAATCAACTTCATACTTATACAAATCCATTTTATATAAGTTCGACCACTCCCAAATCAAGTGTTTAATAATATAAGGTTCTCAATTTCAAATCATTTCAATATCAATTCAGTTTCAAAATCATATATGATTTCACCAAATTTTCTTCCAAATTAAATATCTAAATTTCAAAGTTCCCAAAATAATAGGTTTAGAAAATTATCCCAGTTTCCAAATTAAAATAATTCAAGTCAAACAAATTCATTTCCAAAATCACCATATAAGTACTGGTTTTTAATTTCAATTTAATTTCAAAACCAAATATTTTCTCAAAATCAATTATACTCAAAATGGTTTCCAAATTTATAATTATCCCTTTAAAACTTTTAAACTATCTATTTCTATTCGAAATATCCAATTTACCTTTTTGAAAACCATTATTCAAAACTTTTTTTTTTCAAAACATTTCAAAACTAAATTTATATTCTTTATCAAACATTTTATACTCTTCGAAATTTCTTAGCTTTGAAAATTTAATCTCGAATTGGAAGTGTTCGAACATTCAAAATAGTTAGGGAATCAAATTTCCAAATTCAAGAGTTGAAAATCAACATAAATCAATAAATCGGTTTCAATAGATAGGATTATACTAAATCAAATCCGAAACTCAAGGACTGAACACCGGTCTCACTTTAAATTGTTTCAAATATATACATATATCTTTCGAAAATATCAAATTATACTTCAGAATTTGAAATCAAAACAGTTTACAAAATCACTCGCATAACGAAGCTATTAAAGAGGCCTCTCCCCCACTCTGAGACTCGAAAATCAATGTCGATGATGCGTGCACTCATCACCGAAATTATTTTCCAGCGACATAAGTGAGTTCTGGACTTCTATTTTCTTAAAAACTTCTTTTAAATTTCTTCAAAATTATTGGAATTCATTTGAACTCATTTGAAACATTTCTTATTCGAAAAATACTTTTAAATCGTATTATTTTTATATTTTTCCAAAATCTTAAAACCAATTTCAAAATACCGGAATTCAATTCTCGAATTTCAAATTTAACCCTTCAGTTATAAATCATTTTTATATAAATCAGTTTCTATAAATTTTCAAAATTTCAAATCCTTTCAAAACTTTTATATATAGGGTAACATTTTCACTTTTATATATAGAATAAAATCATAGTTATCAAAATAATAATTTCGATATATAAAACAATTTTAAAATACGAACAAAACACGATTTTCAAAGGATGATTCAAGAATGGATTTTAAACAAAGATAGGGATTTAATTTATAGGAACTCCAATCAATAGAATCCTGATTCGAAGATAGACTCGATCGAAGATGCGATAATTAAATTACAAAATAAAAGATGGATATACTTCTATAAATCGTAAACGACCTTAACCGGGTCAACCGTGACTTCAGGAATATAATCGATACGGAATTCCAAAACAAATCAACATTCGATCGCCGGAGATAGAATTCGGCATGTCAAGATAAAGCAGCATCGTAAACCGAGGATACAGATATCTTCGGTGAATCAATGCCAATTGTAAAGGAGTTTTCACCCCCTTTACAAAACGTTCAGTGGAGTTATGGGATACTCCAGAATCAAACGAAAATAAATAGAAAGAGACTAGAATGAATTCCGGAACCGAGGGACATTCCAAAATTCAAAGGAAATCGAGTCAAAAGGAAGAGATTCAACTCGAACAAAAGTGATTCTGTAAATAAATTTACCATATATGCTAAGTTTTGCCTAGAACCAAAGCTCTGATATCAACTGTAACGACCCGTTATTTTGGACCATTCAAATCGACAATAACACCATACATATCCGACTTGAATAATTCAAAATACTGAATTGTTAATTAAAATTTGGCAAAACTTAAAATATACAATAAATAAATTAATCACAGATCATAGAGTACTATAATGCAACGGAATATATAAAGAATAGTAGTTCATGAAGCTACCATATACATCAGAGTTAGAAATAAAATACAACCGAATAGTTCAAATGCAGCGAAGTCTCCAATGCAACAGATGACTTCTCTGAACCAATCAACTGGGAAGGCTGGAATCTGAATCGATAGTTGGATCTCCAAATGAAACTCTGAACTCCAAAGGTGAGTCTCTAATGCTGTATCACTCAGTCTGACCCGAGCGTAAAGAAAAACACAAAACACTCGAGTCGGGATTAACATTCTTATATCAATAAATCCAATTCAAGTGAAATATCAACTGAAATACAAATAACTTAAAGGATGTTTGGGATAACCATCCTCTAAGGGTCCATGGAACTATCTACAAGGTATAAATATACACTATAACACCGTGGTCATTTCATCTTAATTTATACTTCAAAACCAAATATCATTTCACTTCAAATATCTCTATATTTCCCAAAATAGTATTTATATATATTAAATAATTTATACAATAAAGTATTTTCAATTCCCTCAACTTAACAAATCGTTTCAACATCAACCCGACCTTCACATTTAAATTAAATTCAATCTCAATTTATCAATTTAAATTCAACTCAATTCCTAAAATAACCACTTAAATTTTATCGATCTTAAATTCGGATTTGAAATCACAAAATACCCCTTTATATTTCAATATATTTCAAAACTTTGAGTATTCAACGTTTCAACTAAATTTTTATTCAATCTAGTTTTCTAAATAATAATTTCAAATTTAGTTCAACCTAAATTTCACTTTAATTCAATTTAGTTGCTAGATAACAAATTCATCTACGTTGATTTCAAATACAGATCTGAATCTCAACATAAACCATTTAAATTCCAATATAGTTCAAGGCTTAAATATTTAAATGTTCTATATAACAGTTTCATATAGATCTCGATTTAACCTAATTATTATTTAGTCTTGAAATACTCCCTTATTAGATTCAATATCATTTAAGTAACCTTAAATTACATTTTACTCAATATTTTCTTTAATTTTATTGAACGTGAAATATTCATTAAATTACTTAAATCAAAAATCCGATTACAAAATCATACCTTTAAATTTTCCGTTCAATAATTTCAAATCGATTTAATTAAATAAATCCTTATTTAAAAGACCATTTTTAATAAACCCAAATTTATTTCCCAATCTTAATTATTCAACTTTTTACAATGGTAAATTTTGAAATATAAATCTTAAATAATACTCAAACATATTATATGGATGAAATCAATCTCAATAATATTATTATTAAATCTATATATAAAATTTCCATTTATATATATAATATTTTAAGAACCAATATTTATTAAATCCCATATATTTCTTTTCAACTATAGAAATTTATTTTCAAAATATTTATATGGACCAACGGTGCCTGTATATATTTCCTATCATATAGTCAAGTGCTATGGATATTTATCATTTCAACCCGTACACTAAATATATACGAGCGGATATCATTTCAACCCGTAATCCCAAATTCAATTAAATGAAAATCGCTTGGGTTTATCATTTCAACCCTCACCGATTTTCTCCTATTCTAAAGTCCGTTTGGGTATGTATCATTTCAACCCATAATGATATCTATACTAACAGGGAACTTGCAGAGTGATAACAGATATGAAAATAATAATAGCAACAGGCATATATCATCAAAATAAATATAAACAATAGGATATGGAGTCATATCCCATAAGTGAACATATATAGATAATAGCATATATCACAATTTAAATAACTACAGCCTCATATTTCAATTGTCGTTTCAATTGAAATCAAATTTAATAAATAAAAGAACGTTAATCGTGAGTGATTGCTCACCTTTCGAGGCTAGAGATGAACGAGAAGGAGATGAGTTACGGATCCCAGTACGAATTTCAAATCAAAATTAGATTAGCACGAATTCGACGAACGGGCTGATAGATAAGAAATCGATGGGAATGAATTCAAATAAATTTAGATGCAAACTAAAATATATACATTATTTGTTAAAATCAGTTTCCATTTAAAGCACAATAAGTAGATATATATATATATATATAACGCCTGTATAATACAACCTTTAACACAAATAACTAGTATAAAATCAACTCATATATATTCTTCTATAAAAATCGACCTATTTTATTCTTCAAAAACTGACTAGCTATAAATAAACCAATGTACTCATATACTCACAGATTACATATGCAACTACACCTATATCTGTTGTATATAGATAACACTCTGCCTAAGCCAACAGACCGAATATATGAAATATGTAAATGCAGACTTATATATTGAAATATGTACAAACTGTAAACAATATTTCTTTTATAAAAATGATCTACTGTGTCAAGTTATATATTATGTATTAACAAGACCCTACATGTATATGAATTACTTTATATATATTAACACCTTTCTATGTAAGTTTTACAAAAGCACCGAACAACATGCTCTTGCCCATATTAAATACAGTACTAACGGACGTGTGTGTGTGTGTGTGTGTATAATTGTATATGCAACTAAAAGCTTTATACATACTTACTATTAATATATAAGAGAAGACTGTTGTGCTTATAGGAGAGAAACAACACTCTTTTTCAAACAGCAAAACTATGTTTTAGTAACCCAATTATGTGTAAAATATTGTCACATATTATTTTATTTCCAAAACCAATTTATGCAGACATTTACCAAATCTAACATGCAATATATAACTTACTTCCTTAACAACAAAGTGATACATGCCACTCTTAGCATACAAGATGTCATACGTACTAAAATATATACTCAACAAAACTGTTATGTTTATAAATGCTCAGACTAAACTTATTTACTTTGTAAGTTATAACAGTGTACTTTTGTAACTTTATAAATCATATATATACAACCTAAAGAGAATATATATATATATATGTAGACTCATAAAAAAAATAGAATACAGAACTTAGAACAGATCTTACATGAAAAATCTGTATTATATCAAGCATATATATAAATTTATAAACATTATATATAATAATACACATTCACCTGCCTAAATGCAACCGAGTAAGGGAGAAAAAAAAGGGATAGAGTTGCCGACACGGCAGGCGGAGGAGGCTACCGGCGAGGTGGGCACGTGGATCTCGGCTATTGGCGCGAGCATAGCGGTCGGTTGCATCGGAGGCTCGGGAAGGTAACGGGTTCGACTGTGATGAATGGATGCGGATTTGAAGGCTGCCGTGGTCGCGTGGTGATGCCTAGCCGAGGCGAGTGGAGTTGATTCGGAAGGAAGGAGGAAGGAGAAGGAGTGTGGTTCATGGCGGCTGACGGACTGGTGTGCTCGGCCGCGTTTGGTGTTGGCCGATGATGAGGTGGGGTACGGCACGGACGTGATGGGAGGAGGCAGAGTGAGGCCGGGTTGGAGGAGCTCTTGCATGAGTGGTTTTGTGGTTAAAGGTGGTGGAAGGGTTGGATGCACGGCTATGGGGAAGAGAAGTTGATGGGTTTCACTTGATGAGGAGGTTTGGAATAATAACTGAAGAAAAAGAATGATGAGGAAAGAACAGTTGCGTGCTCTGCTGTAACACCATATATATATGTCTTTGGAATAGTGAATAGTGTGAAAAGAGATATGAACAAAGAGGCAGAGAAAAACGTACCATAATTAAATTGATATTGATGTAGATGTAACAGGTGACCGTTTATCAAGCAAAAAGTTATTAAAGCAATTAATTGATGTGGCTAGCGATTCAAATTTGAAAAGCAAGAGTATAAAAATAAAAGGAATGGTAACAGTCTATTCCCTTGATTTCAGCTGAGTAGCTATTTAACGCAATTTAAATTGTGAAGGCAACGTTACTCTACGTTTTATTTTTTAAAATAAGAATGCTGAACGATAATCAACAGTCAAACATGGAACGATGTAAATGGCAAGAGTCACGCTGATTACTGAATAAAATAAAACGAATAACCATTATATTTTTAAATGGTGGAAAAATGAAGAAATAAGAGGTCAGTGAAAGTGGGAATGAATATATTAGAAAAGTAACGATTTTTAGTAGCAACGGTCATCTTAAATTAAGCTGAAAGATTTATAATAATTTATTACCGTGGCTACATTTCAATTTTTTTTTTGAAAGCAAGGAAACCAAAAGGTCACAATTTCGGTACCGATACGACGAACAATTTATCATTTCCGTCGCGCATCGGACCTTAAAATACAGAAATAAATATACCGTAGAGATCAGCACGAAGAGACGATCAAAACGGTATACACATATCGATGGTACGATTGAATTATAAAAATTCAAATTTTCTACTAGCTGAAAATGCAGCAAAAACGCTGAAGAATAAGATTGAACGAGCTAAAGAAGTCCAAATTTGGGAAAACGAAAAATGACATCTTAGTCAGACGATGATTTAGAATTTTTCTATGGAAAAATATTCAGGATTGAAAAATATTTTATTGTCAACAATTATTAGCTAGCGAATTTAATAGAATTTCACAATGAAATAAACTTTGATAAAATTAATTGAAAATTTACAATCTGCTATTTTTAATTGGACGTAATCCAAATATTAAATTTATAATTTAAAATATCATTATTTAAATTTCTCAGAATTTCAGTTAAATACGTAAATAAACAAATACAAATTATTAAAATTTTACGGGTCGTTGCAGTGGCTGAAGATCAGGCTTAGAGGCACGTCGAATCAAATGTCGAGAAGGCTACAGCCTCATGTTGTACGCAGCTGCATAGCCGACTCTTGCTTTGAGTTTGAATCTGCTTGTGTATTCGAATAATGCGCTCTCCATTCAACGTACTCGCGATATGTTGGTCGCCGTTCAGGTTGGAATGATAATCAGTCGCCCATGAGCCTGGGCATCGATTCGATGATTCTATCTCTATGCATCCTTTTGATCATAGCCTCGAGTCATGGTAACACTAGGTATGAGTCATAGTAATAAGCAAATGCAGTCAGTTTTTGGATGATCACACTTCTGCCCCTAGTCTCAGGTTGATAAATGTATTGCATGGACAATCGAGTCTCATTTTAGTTATGTTTATACTCCCACCTAAGCTTCGAAGACTTAGAGTTGATCGATGAATGGTAAGTTCACATTCATCTTGTTTCTTGCTCATGCCCCCAAGTCAAGGGTAAACGTCGATAAGTGGACGGGCATGTCATATCTGTTTTGATTTTACACTCTTTCCCAACAAATTATGGGATCGAGTTAGTTTATGGAAGGATGAATCTTGCCTATTCTGGATTAAATTCTGGCTATTCCTACCCAAGCGAAGACTTTAATGTCCCATCGGATTTTGGGCACGAGCTGAGTACTGGATGGTCAATTACGTCCACTTTTGATGTAGAGGTTGCTATTCTCCAGGCAAGGACCAAAGAATGGTTGGTTAAGTCACATTCAATCTGCGACTGATGCTCCCCGTCGATCCAAGGGCAAGGATCAATGTGCAGTCGGTCAAGTCATGTCCATTTTGAACTACTTTTCTAGTCGAATCATGGTCGAAGATACCGAATGAACGGTCATGTCACATTCATTCGGAGCTGGATGGTCCGTCATGTCTATTTTGATTTATGTTCTCCTATCGAACCAAGGGATAGAATTAGCTCAGGAGCGATCAAGTCACACTTGACGGGTCAAAGAAGGGTTATGGAGAATGAATTGTCAGGTCACACTCATTAGTGATTTATTCTCTTATCCATGCTCTGGTGACCGAAGTTACTTGATGGACATTTAGGTCACATCCATGGTTGGTGCAGATTGACATTAACCGTCAATCCAGCGGCATGCTATAGAAAGATTGGATCGATATTACCTGTTGATCTGATGGTATGATATAGTCAGTTACCCGTAACTTCGTATGTCATTTTGATTGGTTCTGCATTAAGGCCTCCCTATTGTCATTGACTTGAGTCATAACGAACACAAAGCCAGAGCTAAAATGAGTTTTCGTATTCAGATTTCAGTAGTTTATACTTCTAACCCCAGTCTTGGGTCAGCAAAGTTAGTTCGTGGATGATCGAATTCCATCTTTGATGAGTTTATACTTTTCCTATCAAATTTTGGTTTGAGTTGGCGACTGAGTGGTTGAATTTCATTCACTCATTTTCCATACTCTTAACTGCACTTAGGGGATCAAAGTTATTCAATGGACGATTAATTGCACCCGTTTGATGTTTGTAATTTAGCCCACACTCTAGAAACTGGAGTTATTTCAAAAAATGATCGAACCACATTTTCTTTAGTCATTTCTTCTACCCCTAAGTCAAGGGCAAAAGTAGAAGAGTGGTGGCCGTATCACATATACTCTTACTTGGAGTTCTTCCCGTCGAATCATGGGAAGGAGTTGATTAGTGGAAGGTCGAGTCACATATGTTCTATGTATTATACTCAGCATGTTATTTTATAGGGGAGAGTTAATGATGAATGACCAAACCATGTCCATTTTCTACCTATACTCTTATCCATGCCCCAAGGACCGGAGTTGTTGATGGGCGTCAATCGCACCCATTAAGTGTTTATACTCTGGCTCGCGCTTTGGGAATTTGAGTTATCGATGGACGAACGAACCATGTCCATTTTTTGATATAAGCCTCATATATCGAACCGAGAGTGAGAGTTACTAATTGGATGGTCAAACTGTGTCCACTTAGTGAATTTTTACTCCAACTATCATGGCAAAGATTGAAGTTGGCAAGCATTCGCGTTTTGATGGGAAGTCACATCCATTCAGAATCGGACGGTCAATCATGTCTATTTTGTGAATCTAGCTCTTCTTGCCGAGTCAAGGAAGAAATTTTTGAATGTATGGTCGAAGCGCATCCGCATGAATTTATGTCGTGGTCCCATGCTAAGGACAAGAATTGATGCATGAACGATCGTGTTGCGTCCACTTTATACCGGATGGTTGAGTTGCATCTGATTTTGTTGTCTATACTCTAGTCCATTCTTAGGGAATAAAGTTTGTCGATAGGCAGTCAAACCACGCTTATTTGAAGTTTATACTTCAATTCGCACTGGGGAACTAGAGTTAATTGATGGACAGTTGAACCGCGTCCATGTTTTTTTGTTCATAGTTTGGTCTGTACCGAGGGAGCAGGGTTGGTTGACGGACGCTCGAACTGCGTCCATCTTGGTTTTTATACTCTAGTCTACGTTGGAGGAACAAAGTTGATCGATGAACAGTCGAACCACATCCATATTTTTTATGTTTATACTACAGTCCACGCTAGGGGACCAGAGTTAGTCGATGGGTGGTTAATCGCACCCGTTTTTGATTTATACTCCACCTGTCAGGTCAAGGTAAGAGTGTTGAATGAACAGTCGAGTCATGTTTATTCGTGGAAAGGAATTCTACCCCTAGTTTCAAGGACAAAGGTTGGCAAGTGGATGACGGATTCACATCCACTTGGTGATTAAACGATGGATGGTCGGATCACATCCATGCTTGGGATGGATAGTCAAGTCTCACTAATTTACTTCGTACTCTTCCCGGCAAGTCGATGTAGAAAGTTATTTGGTGGACGGCCAAGTTACATTCACCTCAAACTGTAATTGTGTCCTTGTATCGAGGGTGGTGGTTGTTAAGTAGATAGTCATTCATGCTTACTTGTAGTCAAGCTCCCAAACTTCCTACGGTGTTTAGGGCAGGAGTCGACATATGGACGGTCACGTTACGTCCACTTCTAGTTGAACCTTGGTCTCACTAAGTTCCGACGAACTTCAAGTAGGAGCTTGGGAGTAGATGGGTCACATCCACTGCAAGACTTTTTTTGGTCCCAAAGTCGACTACGGAGGTTGATGAGTGGACGAACGATCGTGTCCACTTTGCATTGAAGTTTGACCTTATTGGGCTCTGAGCAAGATGTAGATATTCTACCATAATGGAAGCACAAAATAGGAATTGGGTGGCCGAGTCACACCCACTTTTCGTTTTAGGTTCTTGCCCTAAGTCAGGGGCATATGATAGGTGATGATCGGTTGAATCATGCTCATCTTGATGATACTCCAAAGGCTCAATCATGGTCCGTGGAGGTTAGTTTAGGCCTAACTCTAGGTACTTGGTCACTACATCATTTGCAAGTAGTTCAATTCAAGTTAGTCATAGTTCAAAACATAGCTGAAATTAAAACAAATTTTATTTATAGGTGAGTAGTGTCGTATGCTCACTCTTCCACTTTGCCTCGGCCCTTCTTAGTTGGAAATTGACCGTAGGTGGTCTAGTTGATACTCAAAGGCCTTTATTGGTAAGGGTCGGATGTCTCCTGCTAGCTATTCTGTAAGGCTTGCACATATTTTTGAAACTTTCCTTTTCGGATCAGCTCTCCAATCACATCTCGGAGGTGTCTGCAATTGTTAGTGTTATGACTATATGTTTCGTGACATATACAATACTTCCCGGACTTCCTTTGGGTTTCGGTGGACTCTCTTGGGCTAGTTTCCTGTACTACTCCGAGTCATGAGTCGCCAAGTAGACACTTTCAATTGAATCATTTACAGGAGTATATGAGTCGAATTTTGAGATTCTGGGTCATCTCCTAAAATCCGAGTCCTCTTTTAGGTCATCATCACTACTGCCCTCGCTTTGAATCCCTTTGGCCAACGAGCTTGCATTGTTCTTTTTCCTAGTCTACTTTGCCTCCTCCTAGCTTAAGTTCTTGTTCACAATGATTTAAGATCGTATGAGGCTCTCCAATTAACCATTCGCCAAAGTGTGTCTCGGGGTTAATTCCCTTATCAATGCCATTCATATGATATTCTTATTAGGATTGCTCATTTTAGTGATAGCGGTATTAAATCTCTGTCAAAAATCTTTAAGCAGCTTGCCAGGTGCTTGAGATAAGGTGGATAATGACATCGTGACCTAGGGATGAGCCGCATGCACTCTGAATTTCTCGATGAACTTCTTAGTCGGTTGATTAAACGAGGAAATGGACTTGTGTGGTAATTGTGTAAACCGCTTAAACGATACTCCCTTGAGGAATATAGGAAAGCATCAGCATTTGATTGCGTCCATTGCTCCGACGAAATCCATGTACCCTTCATATTTCTTGAATGCTCCCGATGGTTTATGTTTTCAGAATATGCGGGCATGGTTGGCATAATTGAATCTCCTTGGATATTCTGCACGTTGGACAGCTTTAGTGAATGGGCTTGGACTGGGGGAATGCTCCAATCATCATTAGTCCGGTCTTTAGGTTATGGCTTTCTATAATTCTTATGAATGATATATGCATGATTGTCCAATGTATGGATGGCTGAAAATGCCAACTGAATGGCGAATCAATTAGGATAGGGTCGCGGATCGATGATGATCCCTAAATTGCCAAACTAGGTGAGGTCAATATGGGGTGATAAGGAATACCCCGTAAGGTTCGAGTCCGACCCGAGAAGATCTGCTATTTTCTTGGAATCGGCACATGGTTAGCTTTGAGTCGTAGAAATTTGGAGTGTTGGGTCGATGACGAACGGTGATAAGAGTCACTTTGGGGTTCGCTTGGAGAAACACTTGATTTTACCCGAGTCTAACTTTAAGCCAGAATTTCCAGAGTTTGCTTTGGGTTTGACTTCAGGTCACTAGACCGAAATCCCGAGTTTGACTTAGGGAAATTTCTATAGAATATGCTAGTGTATGATTTTTGTTTGATAATAATAAACATATATATTCGTTTAAATGTATTTGTTGTTGTACTATTTTATTTTTCACATAATTAAATAATATTTGTCGAATAGAATAAATAACTCATAATTCGTATTTAACAAATATTTTATTCAAACATATATTTTATTACAAATTCAGATATTACAAATTTGAGCTCTCACTACATTTACACATTTTCAATTGCAATATAACTTCGATTATAACACATTTTCACTTTACAGTTTTTCATACATAATTCATCTCACTACATATTCACTCTCACTCATATTTGATGCTCAACTCAGTTCCAGCCTGTATCCAGCATCTGAACTATATGCAAAATAAATACTGAAGCGGTAAAATTGAAAAGAAAATATTTTGCAGTGCTCAATAAAGTGTGTGTTTTGAAAATATTATTTACCTCAGTTATTTGGGTTGTTCGTCGTCACTTTATTTTAATTCATCTTACATGAACAATTTGTGACATGCACAGTGTATCAATGTACATGTCACAAGGTTGTGCACACCGATATATACTTGCTTGTTAAAATAGCAGGGCTAGGTAAGAACAAGGTCAAACCCAAAGCCTAGACTGGATTCAACTCAAGTGCAAAAGCAAAAACAGACTTCAAAATCATTATGACCAGTCCACAATTCAGACAAATGGTGTAGCGCATATGTGCATACAAGGAACCATAGACCGATGTTCATGTACATGAGTGCAAGGTAATAACACTGATGGTTTTCAACATGCATATGAAATTCAGTTACAAAGGCAATCGAGAGTTCAAAAGACAAGTATGGATGTAGTGCAAAATTAATCAAGAAGCAAGAACACAATAGTGATGGTCACAGACGCTAAAGCATGACTCAAACAAAACAAGACTTCAACATGCACACCAAACTTCAATCAAATGCAACATGAAGACCCACAGACTCAAGTGGAACCATACCAGACAGACTCAACTATAACAAAGGCACAAGAATGAAGTGAACACAAAGTCAGCCAGTGGAACAAGACCACCGAACCAGATTTTAAAAGAGAAGACATGAAAGCAGGTCAACCAAACTGACCTCAAATGGCATAAAGGCAAAAGGAAAACAACATGACAGCATGGAAACACATCAGATTCAATAACCAAAGACACAAAAGAAATTTAACTCAAAGCAAATCAATGTAGTTTCATTCAACCCAGCAAAATGACCAAGCTAAATGAATAACAATGAAGTTCGTTTTCAAATGCAACATGACTTCATAGTGCAGTTCAACATGGATGAATACAAGGAATCAAGACATGCAACATTTCAGTTTCGACACAGAAGCCAAGCATGAAACATGAAAACAAGCCAATAGAGTTAAGACATTATAACTCAAACAATATGACCACCAGACCACTCCAAATATACAAAGACACAATGAGCAGTGGAGGCATCAAGCCAACCAAGTGGATAGGCACAACAATCGTACACATATATACATACATATATTGAAGCATTTTATATCTCTATAGTAAAAACAGTTGCTAGTCGCAGTTCAAAGTAAAGCAGCAGTTTTTAAAAAGAAATGATCAAGCCAAAAAAGTCACATAGGGTTGCACGAATTGAACAAGTCAAGAAGTGTTCGAGTCTCAGAAAATGGAACAGATCAAAATTCGTCAAGTCCAGATTATCTAAAATTCAAAATGCCAAAGTCATAGGAGCACAGGACAGAACCGACTCAAAGAAATCCAAGCAAATTAAACAATGAACAACTCAGAATCATCACATACATTCAATCAATAATCGAACAGCCAAGCAAAGCAACAAAAATATTCAAACCAAAATATACGAACAAGATTGTAGGGTTTAGTTCCCTATAAATTCCCAATTTCATCATCGGCAAAAATTCACGAGTTTGAAAACAATAAAAGTCGAGCATAATTAAAAATTGAAAAGGGGAAATTCACCTATTAAATTCAAAGCAACATCCATACGAGCACTTCATTGAGGCAACCACATGCACTCAAGCTAGGGATCGATTGACGAAGCAAACCAGTGTTGAAATCATCACTTCAATCCTTCTAACTCAAGCGGCGGCTTTAATTAATCAAAACCCTAATTTCAGAAGAAGAATAAAAGGAATGGCCGAAAGAGAATACATGAGCAAAAATGAAAAGGGAGAGTTTCTTTTAATTATAATTAGGCCGGTCTTTGTTTATTTTTTTGGGCTTAAGTTTTAAAATAGGGTTTTGTTTTTCTAGTTTTAATTTCATTTGTAACCTTTTATTTTAAAACTTTGTAAATTTCAAGTTGCATAACTAGGTACAAAATACATGGCGTAGTTTGAGAATTCACAACTTAGTGGCTGAGTTGTGGTAGGGTTTTGAGCTTAGAGTTAGGTTAATCGAGTTAGCAGATGTTATGAGTTTACGTGTGTTTTATAAGCGTCTAATTAAATAATTTCTAGTAGAAATTTTGGGACAGCATGCAGGCAGGTTATTGCCGAAGCTGGGAAAAACTATGTGCGATCTTTTCTGCTTTGTTTCTCCGTTTCTGTTTTTATTTTTATTTCCGCATTAATATTTAGTATCATCCTACTCACCCCCTAGGGTGAAAACGATCCTACAAGTGGTATCAGAGTAAGGTTAATAGCATTTATGTCTAACCCTAGTTGCAAATCTAGCGATAATCGATCCAATATTATTCCCTCTATTTTTGATGAAATGGATATTTTAAATTGGAAATTGAAAATGGAATTTTATTTAAAATCTGTTAATTGTAAATGTTGGGATATTACTGAAAATGGGTGTGATATAGTAGACAAGAAAAATACTTCGATTAATGCACTTGCTATGCATATACTACATTCTCATATTAATCGAGATAACTTTAACCATATCTCTCATTATGAAAGTGCATAGGAAATCTAAAATACCGTTGATGCAATATATTGTGTAAAAGTCAACAACAGTGAGAAATCCTCCACAATCGACTCAATTAAAAAAACATGCTTGACAGGATTTGCAAAAGACAGCAGTGATGAAGATTCAACAGCTAATGAGATAAGTGATTTTTCATTCAATGATTTAGTTCTCTTGTGTCGAAAATTAATTGAAAATAATGAAGCTCTTGAGATGAAAAATAATAATTGAGAAGGGAACAATCTAAACTACATTAAAAAATTAATGATTAGGAAAATGAGCGTAAAAATATTAAGAAAAATAAAAATTCCTATGGAAAAAGGGGTTTGGACTATGAAATTTTTTTTTGCCTGTTTTCATGAAAACTTTCAAAAGTTAGAAAACAAAATTTTAGCTCGGGAGAAGAATAAAACTGAATTGATTTGTAAAAATAATATTTTGCAAAAAGAGTTGGATAGTTTTAAGAGGTCGGAAAGTTCTAAATGTGCGATTTTTGAAAATAAATTAAATGAGGTCAACGAAAATTTCAAAACCCTCGAAAAAGAAAATGTGATTGTGAGCAAATATAAAATTATTCGATTAAATCACGGGTTTGAAAAGGAGATTGGAAAAGTCAAGGATTTTGAAAAAACTGAATTTAAAAAACTCCAACTCTTTGAAACTGAGATGCTAGAAATTGAGACTAAAATTAGAGAGCTTGAAAATAAAAATATGGGCTTGAAAATGAATAATTTTGAAAAGAGAGATAGTACCATTAGTTGTTTTCGAAGCTAATAAATGAAAATAAACTTTTAAAATCCAAAGTTAATAAACTTGAGTTGATTACTCCGAAATTTTTCACTAGAGAAAAATCATTTAATATGCTCTTAGAAAATCAACTCTTCGTGAATAAAAGGAAAGGATTTGGATTTGCGAAAGTGTCAAAATATGAACAAACGACTAATAATACTGTGAAGGGGAAAAGTGATACCCAAATGCGTAAAGTGTGGAAACATTAGACGTGGAAAGGATAATCGAAATATATACAAACACAAAACCATTAAACAAACATGGGTTCCAAAAAGTAGGAATATAAATGGTTTGAAATATAAACAAATTTGGAATTCCAAGGGTACAATTGTAGGTGCTAACAGTTTGTTATATAGAAAAATTTGGGTATCAAATATTTCAATAGATAATAATAGTGGTCCTACATCCTTAGTTAGACAACTTGCCTTCTCCAAAATTTAGACACATAAGTGGACTAAGGAACAAATTTGATGGAGATAGATTTCGAGTTGTTCAAGGTGATTGATAAACTGAAATTTAAATGTTCCTTAGACTATAAAGATTAGATAGAGATCATCGCATTTCGGATATCACGACATCGAAGGAAAGTGAGGTATAATCTCTTAACTCGATTTTGTTTACATATTGTTAATTATGTTTTCATCGACATTGTTGAAGAATTTCTGCTATATCTTGAGCTTCTTAATCCGATTTGTAAAGTTCAAGATGTTCTTAATGATATATTTAAAATTCTATAACTTTTATTTTTCATGCATTTCCAAAATCTAAACTTAAATGGATGAAAAACTGCAAATCATTTGGAGTTATGTTTGAAAATAGTTTCAAAACTTTCTTAACATAGCTGTAGTAATTAGATCATATTTTGAACATCTCAACTTTGATTTTTGAAATTCTTGAAGTTTTGGAAAGCTAACTGATAATGCTACAACTTTTCTATTTTTAGTTTTTATTGACTCACTTTCTAATGTCATGAAAAACTGCAATAAATTCAATATATAACTCAGTAAGCATATCTGTTTTATACAAACAAGTTGTGGTATTTCAAGTAGAATTTTTGACTAATTAGACAAATTGACTTGAAACTAATTTTGGCAAGTAGCATTTTTGAACATCTAAAACTCTCGTGTTATGAGCCAAATCAAACTTCAAACTTTTGTCAGCCAGATAAAGGTTTCAAATTGAATGAGTCTTCGAAACAAAGATTGCCAACTACTTTGAAACAACAATTATTATTGACTCTCTTCATGTCTATCAAATCAATCAAAACTGCTTTGACGAATTTTTTTTTTGAATGTGTGATTTGCTCAATATAGATTACTTTATTGTGCTTGATATAAATGGACGTGCTAAAAATTTCAAAAAACAATTCAAGTGTTGGGGTGTACACGTTTTTCTTATATACCACCATGAATACCTCAAATACAAGTGGTATCTGATATCATCTCATGTTGAAATCATTTTTGCAATTATTTAATTATTTATATTGATTTTCAACTATAAGTCATTTTCACAAAACCCTCTTATAGAAAATTGATTTTCGCTTATTTTAATTTTTGAAACTTGGGTTTTCATCATGTTAAAAATACTCTAGTTTATTTCGGTAAGAGATTTACTCTAGAAATGATAACCATTGATTAATTGAATCTTTTGAAACTTATCAAAATTATTATAGTGCTTGAAAAGTGATGGATAGTGACTAAATCATATTTCATAACAAGAGGAAGTATAATTTTATAATTTCATGAATATTAAACAAATTTTATATATTTTTAGATTAGTACTTATTCCATGATCATTTCTATCACTTCCACCTTTCTATCAATCCATACATCATAATACAGTGTGCAGAATTTGGTATTTCAAAATAAGGAAATATTTAATTGTAAAATAATTATATCCTAAAGTGTTCACTCATTCAAAAGTCCTCGCTGTTATGCATGGATGAACTACTTGAATTTCTATATATGGGCTTCCATTCTCATTTAAAAGTCCTCGCGTTTATGCATGGATGGGATGCATATAAGAAAGGGATAAATATCAAGTATGTTCTAATTTAATTTAAAAGTCCTCATGATTATGCAAGGTTAGAAATACATGACATATTTTTTTTAAAAAAGGGGAAACTACTAACCTCGTTTAAAAGTCCTAACGGCTATGCATGGTTAGTAAGTGCTTTACATTTTTTTTTGTATAACATTTGAAAAGGGAAAATGCACAAATTATTCCTTTATTGAAAATATCAAACTCTTGTCACTATATAAAAAATTTCATAATCCTAGCATTTCTTTAAAGTGGAGTTTGTTTCTAATTGATAAATATTATGATTTTTGTTTGATTAATTGGAATTTGAAATTAATATTTCCCTCTTGATTTGATTTTATATTTTTAATCAAAACCGTAGCTATTTCAATTAGTATTATTATTTTTTATGATGACAAAAGAGGAGAGAGGTTAAGATTTTGTTTTTTGAGCGATATCCTTACTAATATTCGAGAGTGTTTTCATTCAAAATTATTTTTAATTAATTTTTCAGTTTTAACTACACGCATCTGTGTAGGGTGAGTTTGTTGTAGGGGGTATTCAAATAGGGAGAGCTAGTAGAATTCATCATGACCAAATACATTTAATAGAGTCAAAATCTTAATATATGTTTGGTATTATCAAAGGGGGAGATTGTAGAATATGCTAGTATATGATTTTTGTTTGATGATAATAAACATATATATTCGTTTAAATATATTTGTTGTTGTACTATTTTATTTTTCACATAATTAAAATAATATTTGTTGAATAAAATAAATAAATCAGAATTCATATTTAACAAATATTTTATTCAAACGAATATTTTATTACAAATTCAAATAGTAGAAATTTGAGCTCTCACTACATTTATACATTTTCAATTGCAATACAACTTCGATTACAACACATTTTCACTTTACAGTTTTTCATACATAATTCATCTCATTACATATTCACTCTCACTCGTATTTAATCTTCAACTCTTTTCTAGCCTATATCCAGCATCTGAACTATCTGCAAAATAAACACTAACGTAGTAAAATTGAAAAAGAAAATATTTTGCAGTGCTCAATAAGGTGTGTGTTTTGAAAACATTATTTTCCTCGGTTATCCGGGTTATTCGTCATCATTTTGTTTTAATTCATCTTACACGAACAACTTGCGACATGCATGGCGTATTACTGTACATACCACAAGGTCGTGCACACTGATATACACTTGCTTGTTAAAATAGCAGAGATAGGTGAGCACAAGGTTAAACCCAAGCCTAGACTGGATTAAACTCAAGTGGAAAAGCAAAAATAGACTTCAAAATCATTATGACCAGTCTATAGTTCAGACAAAACAGAACAGTGCATATATGCATACAAGGAACCAAAGACTGATCATCATTAACATGAGTGCAAGGCAACAACACAGTCAGTTTCAACATGCATATGAAATTCAGTTACAAAGGCAACAAGGAGTTCAAAATACAAGTGTGGATGTAGTGCAAAATTAATCAAGAAGAAAGAACACGGTAGTGGTGATCACAGACACTAAAGCGTGACTCAAACAAAACAAGACTTCAACATACACACCAGATTTCATTCAAATGCAACATGAAGACCAACAGACTCAAGTGGAACCACACCAGACGGAGTCAACTATAACAAAGGCACAAGAATGAAGTGAACACAAAGTCAGCCAGTGGAACAAGACCACCGAACCAGACTTTAAAAGTGGAGTCATGAAAGCAGGTCAACCAAACCGACCTCAAATGGTACAAAGGCAAAAGGAAAACAACATAACAACATGGAAACACACCAAATTCAATAACCAAAGACACAATAGCAATTTAAATCAAAGCAAATCAATGCAGTTTCATTCAACCCAGAAAAATGATAGAGCAAAATGAATAACAATGAAGTTCAGTTTCAAATGCAACCTAACTTCATAGTGCAGTTCAACATGGATGAATACAATGAATCAAGACATGCAACATTTCAATTCGACATAACAAGTCTAGCATGCAACGTGAAAACAAGCCAGTGGAGTCAAGACATTATAACTCAAACAGTATGACCACCAGACCACTCCAAATGTACAAAGACACAAGGCAATATGATAACATAAATGTAATGCAACAGCAATAAGCGGTGGATACATCAAGCCAACCAAGTGATGGCACAACAATCGTACACATATATGCCTACATATATTGAAGCAGTTTATATGTCTACAGTAAAAACAGTTGCAAGTCGTAGTTCAAAGTAAAGGAGAAATTTTAAAAAATAAATGATCAAGCTGAAAAAGTCACAGAGGGTAACATGAATTGAACAAGTCAAGAAGAGGTCGAGTCTCAGAAAATGGAATAGACCAAAATTCGTCGAGCCCAGATTATCGTAAAATTCAAAATGCCGAAGTCATAAGAGCACAGGACGGAACCGACTCAAAGAAATTCAAGCAAATCCAACAATGAACAAGTCAGAATCATCACATGCATTCAATCAATAATCGAATGGCCAAGCAAAGAACCAAAAACATTCAAACCAAAATATACGAACAAGATTATAGGGTTTTGTTCCTATAAATTCCCAATTTCATCATCGGCAAAAATCCATGAGTTCGAAAATAATAAAAGTCGAGCATAATTAAAAATCGAAAAGGGGAAATTCACGTACCAAATTCAAAGCAACATCCATTCGAACTCGTCATTGAAGTAATCGCATGCACTCAAGCTAGGGATTGATTGACAAAGCAAACTAGAGTTGAAATCATCACTCCAATCCTTCTAACTCAAGCGGCGACTTCAATCAATCAAAACCCTAATTTCAAAAGAAGAATAAAAGGATCGGCCGAAAGAGAATACACGCAAAAATGAAAAGGGAAGAGTTTCTTTTAATTATAATTGGGTCGGTCTTTGTTTATTTTATTTTTGGGCTTAAGTTTTAAAATAGGGCATTGTTTTTCTAATTTTAATTTTATTTATAACCTTTTATTTTAAAATTTTATAAATTTCTAGTTGTGTAACTAGGTACAAACTACATGGCGTAGTTTGAGAATTCGCAACTCAGTAGCTGGGTTGTGGTAAGGTTTTGAGCTTAGAGTTAGGTTAATCGATTTAGCAGGTGTCATGATTTTATGTGTATTTATAAGCGTCTGACTACCTAATTTCTAGTAGAAACCTTGAGGGTGACACGTAGGCAGGTTATTGCTGAAGCTGGGTAAAACTGTGTGATCTTTTCTTCTTTGTTCAGTTTATGTATTTATTTTTATTTCGGCATTAATATTTAGTATCACCCTATTCACTCTCCCTCTATGGTGAAAATGATCCTACAATTTCTAAAGTGAGTTTTTCGACAACCGTTTCGACTGTTTTTGTCGATTTTCAACGGCAACCACTTGTGACATAACGATGGGAGTTCCATGATGGGAAGTAATGATTTTGATGATGAATAGTTATACTTCGATATAGCAGAATAGGCGGTGTAGGGCGGTCGTCACACAAGCCATCGTGCCATAGCTGCCAAGTCAGGCGTTTGGAAGCTGGTCGGTTGAGAGCAGTAGCTATCTACCCTGGAAGCTTGACCCGGTAATCGATCCCAGTTTGTGTCATATAGCCTTGATTCTCCAGCCTCTGAGAGTACCGTTTGAGTAGTAGTTCCTTGTTCATTCCTTGGCATGGCGCTACGAAAAAAAATAGAATTATTTTCTTTTTAAAATGAACCGATCCCTTCCTTCTTCATTTTGTTGATCTGATCCCCTACCTGCCCCCAATCTCCCTCAAAATCGAAGTCACTTCCTCATACAACCTTGATTTCACGTTAATGTGACGAGATTAGGTATGATGATGATCACCCACGTTGGTTGACCGATCGGTACTAGCTTAGGGACAGGTGATGGGTAGATCGATCGATCATAACATGTCCAATCCCTTAGAAATTGGTTGTTGATGCATAGAGGAGCGGTGGTGGCTTGTTTCTCACATTGGTGGATAAGATCGGTGTGATATGCAATGGAGATGAAATGGAGTGGTAGACATACGATCGATTGAGTATGCATGGAGGGGTCGTCTATTGAATGATTAAAGGGATCGGTTGTGATTTGTTTGAATACATATGTCAGTTTGGTTCCGATCCCTTGTTCAGGCAGCTTCTTTGCTTTAGTATTTAAGCATTCCAAGATTAGATTGCATTTGGTGAAAACATGTAGGAGATTGGTTCGGAGAAGATAAATCTGTAAGAACTTGTTTCTTCACATATGAATTTGGAAATATATGCGCTCTTGCACTTACAAACTTTTGCACATGCGAATGTTCGAAACACATATGAACTTGAACACTTGACTTCGCATGCATACATAAATGGTCCCATGAGATCGTGGACTTAGGTTAATCCATCTAGCAATGTTTATCTGTTGAATTGGATAGTTTCCTTGTAGGCTTTTTCCAAGTCTAAATAGAATAAGAAACTTTATGAAGATGAATTTGGATCTCTTCCTTATATTTTTGCTGAGATTAGCTCTCTCAATGAAAGCATCAAAATATTTACGTCAAAATTGATCACAAAGACCCAATAAAAATTTATAGAGAAATAAATGAAGAAATCTAAATTAAAATAGAGGAAACAAGCAATTAAATAATAGAAAATAAGTAAAAACAAGAACATGATGATTTATTATGGTTTGGCGTTTAAAACCTACATCCACTTTGGAGAAATTGCTTTATTAATGACTTTGAATTTTACAATAGGGATCAGATCGGAATCCGTGAGTACAATAGAGTACAAATAAAATAGCAACGTAAAATCCCTAAAATGGAACATGAAGCATGTATTTATAGGGGAAGACGACAGAATATCTTCCTGAAATTTCGATGGTAGAATCTCTAGATCACGACGAGGCACACGAGCGATCGCTAGTCCAAATTCCAAGGAATAGGGTATGGTCTCGATCCCACTTAACAGCCACGTGGAGTTGCGATCCTTCTAGAGGGTCCTTCCCCTTTGTGTGATTTCATGCTCTCGAAGTTGTTTGCATAGTTGACTTCTAGATTTTGAGATATCGATCATTTTCCTTTGAGTTGAACTGCTAAGCTGATACGATCCGATCCATTATGTAGGGGGATGGATCGTACCCGAACTGTCTGAACCACATAGCAGCTATATCCGTCATGTACAAAGGGAAACACCGGGCCATAACTTCCTCCGATGCCCCCAGCACTTCCATATGTATTATGTATCTCATCAAATGATCGGTAGGATCATCCTTGCCGTTGTATACCCCCAGAGTAGGCAGCTTGAACTCTGATGGATTCCGAGCCATTCAGATGTCACGGTAAATGGGCTCCTATTTATTCCTTTCAAATCTCTATTTGCTAAACCTCCGCGCATTGTTCGCCTGATAATCTCAGCTAATCCAGCATTGTCGACCAAGGGTTGCCCCTCGAGTCCTCGAGGGAATTCTGGTCATACTCTTCATCACGTACTCTTGTGCTCCTACCGGCATCCTGTTCTGTGGTATCACCTAAAATTCCTCCATGAATTGGTCCATCGTTGCCATGTGGTGTGCCCCCCGAGCCTGGATCCATCCAGATTGATAGTTGCATGCAGATTGGAGGCTGTGCCCTGTTGAGCTGCTCCATCTGATTGCCTGGTGAGTCCTTCTGTTCCAGCTCCGTGGATCTGAAATGCAGCAGCTCCAGCTGTTCGTGCCTGTCCAAACTGATTGAGAAGGTTTTGCATCATTTCCTCCTGCCTTTTCAACAGTTCTTCCTACATTGCTCCCTTCATCATTTCCTTTTCATCTTTGGTGATGAAAATTGAGGTCTGATTTGCTCCTGAGGAAGCCTCCCGACTCCCTTCATGATGACTCATTTCCGCTCTTTGTCTCCTTGTTGATTGCTTTGTCATGGTTCCTTTTAGATCTGATCTTTTAGCTTTTCAAATCTGAACTCCAAATCCGATATAGCGGGTGCCAGTCATTCTCAGTGAAAGCACCAAAGCATTTGCGTCAAAATTGGTCACAAACCCCAGAAATAATGAAAGCACCAATGTATATACACGAATTCACAATATTCCAACACAGATATCAGATCCAAATAAAGTAGAGAATAAAAATGAAGAAACGGTAAAAATTAAAATGGAAGAAAGCAGGAAGAACACAAGGTTTATAGTGGTTCGACAATCCGACCTAAGCCCACTTTGAATCAATCTTTTTTATTCCCTTTGTACTGTAGTTACAATTACAAGTCTTTAGTATCAATTATAAAAATAGCATAGTTTCAGCTTCAGGGAAGGAGAAGATCCCCTTTTTAGTTGCCATCAGACTTCTTTCTATAGGTGTAGACTTGAAAATATCCACCCCAAAACCTAGAATACCTTTTCTCTTACGCAGGTGGGCCCACACATCGATCCATAGTGATTTTGGATCGATGCATGTTCAATTTGTATTGATCCAAAAATGGTCCAATCGAGCTGAGATCGATCATGGAAGTTCTCGAGTGCATCAGGAAGCTCCTCTCAAAATTTCATAGCATTTGGACTTGTAGATTGTGAGTTATGAATGCAAGTTTGTATTCACGAGTTGGCTGTTGCGTTCGTATCGATCTAAAGCTCCACATTCTCCTTTCTTCGTATCGATATAGTTCACATCGATGACGTGTCTCGAAGATCCAGAAAAGATCCACCATTCGTGCAGTTCGACCGAGTCATCCACTTATTTGTATCCCATTCATATCCATCCATCCAACTTTCCTACCCGTGCTTTGTATCCATCCATCGGCTTTCGTACCCATGCTTCACATCGATCCATACTGCTACTTCGTACTGATAATCCTTGGCCTATTTCATATCGATAGAGGAAGCCAAGTTTATATTGATCCGAAGCTGATCGATACGAAACATTGTTATTAGTGGATCGATACGAATTGGACCAATCACGCCATTACTGATCGATACGAAGTGAGCTAAGTTGGATCGATACAAGTATGATGGATACGAAGTGAGCTAAGTTGGATCGATACTAGTATATGATGGACACGAAGTGAAGCTGATCATTTGATTTGCATCGATCATATCTTGAGCATACGAACTCCGATTGATTTGAAATTTGAAATGTAGCTTCTTCTATCCTTGTTCATTATTCCCAATCGATCCCGCCTTGATTGAAGCTCGGTCATCGATCATAGCCTTATTTCTAATCGATCTTCAATCCTGATATTCATTCTTTCCAATCAATTTGTTAATATCCCTACCGAAAAGTGGGGTAACACACGATAAAGAAAATAAAATAAAAAATAGTAGCACCCTCAAGTTGTTCTGTCATGGATTAGACACCGTTCAACAGTGATCGTAGTTTTGATACAACAAAAAATGATGTGCAATTTTATAATATTTATAACAATCGAAATATGTGTTTGGAAGTTCTCGATTTTAGATATTAAATCATGTTTCATAAACCCTTAAAATTATAACCTGTTGTATTGTGATGAATTAAAAATATAAATAATAGAGGTAAACAGAATCAGATATGCAGACAGGTCAGGTTTCATAGTTTGAAATACAATACTCCCAAAAGCATGAAACAAACAAGGTCTCACCAGCCAGTAACTTAAATGATCTCAACATAAAATACGGGAGCAAAGAGAGAACTAACCAAACCATTACTGCTTATATATAAACTATAACACCAGCTCCACAAACACAATATCGATTATACTAGCACTACAATTCAACTATTTTCTATTTCTTTGGTTCCACCTCTCCCTTTTGTCATTCAACACACGCATTTGTTAATACAAGTAATTTGACCCCGTTTGAATTGCATGAGTTCCGAACAGATACTGCACTAAAGATCCACTAAAGGTCCACTAAAGATCCCGTTTGAATTACAAGAAATAAGCACACAGCATGAAATAAATATTTACTTTGGCAACGGACAACATCCACTAAAGGTCAACTGATACTGCACTAAATGAAGATGAGCACGCCATGAATTCAACTTTCAGGAGAGGTAGAATTTTGATCCGTACGTCCATTTCCATTCCCATCTGGGCCATCGATCAAGTTTTGCTCTCTTGCTTCTTCCCTTGGTCCATCAATCATATTTTGTGGATCCGATTGTGATGCAGGTCGACTGTTTTCTTTAAAAGTTTGAGTTGCTGTTCGATTTAAGAGGAGAAAAAACAAAGATCGGCATGGGTATTATACAGAAAATGTTCAACAAAACTAATGGGTATTAAACCATGATGTTTCTATTTTCTATTTTTTTTTTCAGAAAGTTTCAGCATACCTGTAGTTGCAAACTTTTGAAGCATAGACTTTACATATTCAATTTCACCATGGTGGGCTATCATAAACTTGGTCTAAATCAAAAGTAAAGCCATGTTAGCTGGTCGCAGCAAGTATTTATGACATAAAATTTGTACTGGATAAGCCACAGACAGAAACATACAAGTTCTCGAGTTGTGAAGTCGTGCAATTGATCTAGTCTCTTTTGATGCCTCAACAGGAAAGGACGCAGATGCCGTGCATACAAATGCTTTGCTCCCTTATGAAAAAGAGATGCACAGTAACAATGTATTATGTTATGTTACAAATATACGCTTGAAATGGAAGCAGGTTTTATTCCACTTGCACATCATACAGACAAAACAACTTCGTTTTCAGTTAGCTTACTCTCAGCTATGCTCCATACAGTCACTTTGAAAAAATGCTCAAAGATCATTTTTGTTTATTTTTTACTTCCCAATTTCACCGTTTTGACCTGGCACTATTTATTTGTTTTATTTATTTATTTTCCTTTCTCCCAAAAAAATTAGTAATTTTAACCCTAAATTGCATAAATTATTCATTGCTAATTGCTAAAAACATCAAGCTGATAGACTGAGCAAAGGAAAACTAGGTTAAAAATAGGTAACTGGGATGAAGTGAGGAGCAATTTTGAAATCAAGCTGTACCAAATAAGCCTAATTAATTATCATGTGCTCCGGAAATAATAATAATTGAATAGTGATACAGAGGGTATTTGCATATTTAGCATATCCTGGGGAAGTTACCATAGATAAAAACAACACAAAATTTGTTTTCTTTTTTTCCTCCTTTTTTTGGGGATTGTTCTTAGGAACACAGTTTTGTATGATGTAGGATATTAATGTATCTTTATATTGGGAACCACACTAAGCTCGTATCATTCAGTACATTCTAATGTGACATGTAGTTCCTACTAATTAACTGACACCTACCGATTAGAGATGCTACATCGATATACTCGTAAGTGAACCAACAATGTTTGGAAAAGAAGGCGCAGCACACAAACTTATAGGCTATCGGCAAAGCCTTTGTATGTCTATAGAGTCTATAGAGGTTAGCAGACCCCTCAAATTTTATTCGAAAGTCAACACCTTGTGACATATCCATTATATTGTGTTGAATCAAACATATATTAACTAAATTATACACAAATTTTGACCCTCTTATTTTGATGCTCCTAAGTCTGATGTTTGGATTCACACCAAGTTATAGGATATGTACTGATGTATATCAGCACTAGGGTTACTGCGATAATGGTAAATTTACCATACCAAAACCAACATTGAGCTAAATTGGTATATCAATGCTACCAGTATGGTAATGGTAAATATAACGGCAAAGAAACAGCAAAGTAGTGGCAACGGTAAATTTAACAGTCATATTAATCTGGTTTATTACTATTTAAATCAATCTTAACCACACATTTTTGAAGGTATATCAACTTTTAATAAGATATTCGTAGTATCATTTATGATGTTTTTTTTTAATTTATTAGGTTCGAAGTTTAAGATTAGCAAAGCCATTGTTTCATATTATTAATAACTTGTGATGAATTAAAAAAGTTTTCTATATCATCTAAAATAAGTCAATGTTAATACAAATATTAATGAAGTTTGATTCGGGAACAAAATATTACTTCTTTATAATTATCAAAATCTAATTGCAATAAAGTAATGTTTTATGTATTGATACATTTACCAGTACCCATCAACGATTTACCAGTTTATTAGTATATCAACGACTATTTTGACATTTTACCAACGGCAACGATAAACTATGATACATTTACCAGTACCCATCAACGATTTACCAGTTTATTAGTATATCAACAACTATTTTGACATTTTACCAACGGCAACGATAAACTATCGGTGGTCATTTTTGACTTACCAATAGCATTGGTACGACAATTGATTTCTTGTATCGGTAACATATATGTGCAATTCACGTGCATATAAAAATGAAAATTGGTATCTCAAAATAAAATTATTTTCAATGGAAACGGATTATGTTTTAAATTTATGGATGTGAATTCAATATAAAATGTAAAAGAATGAATATTGGATGAATATGAAAAGGAAATTTGAATTATAATAGGATCTATATATTTTATTTGAATAAATAGGAATTCAATTATCATACACAATTAATGGATCATAGATATCTTTAATGGATGGGTGCACGCTAGCATTTTCCAATTTAAATATGTAAATTAAGGGCCTCCAACTTTAAAATAGACACTCATGCCCCTAAATTAAAACTAATCGTGAAAAATCTAGAAAGAAGAAGCTCAAACATAAAGAATCATTGCTATATATGTATATGTATATATATGTATTTGTGCATATGGCAATGATCGGTTACACTTCGTTTTTGCTATACCTCGGATTCCTCTGATTTCAACCATATGTTCCAAATTAAATAATAGAATGAAGTGGCAAGAAAGAGAAGGTATAATTATTTAAATCGGAACATATGGTTGAAATCGGCAAGACTTGAGGTGTAGCAAAAAAATAAAGTATAGTCAATCCTTGCCCTATATATGTCTATGTATAAAGGAAAAAATAAGTGAAATCGGTATTGTCGATGTTCTTAATCAACAAACATCTAGGCAATTTGTTAAATATATTGTTTTCAAAGATTCATGATGTGTGTGTGTTTTTAAATAAATCATATAAATAATCAAATTAGGAAGTATGTAATGTAAAGCTTAGCGACTACTACGCTTGTTTTGAAAAGAAGTTTGGAATTAAGAGAAAACAACCAAAGTCGCATTTTGTTTGAAAGTTTATTAAACTATAAATCTATATGAGAAACTCGTGAATCGAGAACATAAATGATACCGACTACACATTCATGTATTTTCTAGCCATTTCAATAACAAAATGATTCTTTTGTTTGAGAGCATATGATGCATAAATTCTGAAGTTAATAAACAGTTCTCGTGTTTGTTGCATAATTGTTAATCTATCTGATGCATATTCGAAGTAAGAAACTACAAACTCAAGTTTACGGCAATAAGCTAGAAAATGGTTCCAACAATTTTTTACTTGAAAATACTTGACTAACGATTGTTATAATTTCTGGAGTAGATTTATATCATAATGGTTATTTTTACTATATTGTTATAACCACAGGCAGAAGATAATGAGGAACTACATACAACTAATAGCAACTATTATCAAAATTCACACTGGATATAGGTAATGTTGTCTTTTTCACATTTAAAACAAGATTCATTCGCTTCTTTATAGCCACAAAACAAAGTAATAGGAAAAAAAAAATTCAAATTTGTGCCAGTGCTCATTTCTCTACACATCCACAAAACATGAAACTTAATAGTGCAAATTAATTAGACCAATATTCAAATAATTTTTGTTCTACAACGGAAATATTAAAACTAAATGACATTTGCCAGTACTACATTTTAAGAAAAACAATGCCAATATTGATATTGTAACAGAAGCTGAGATAAAAAATATTATGTAACTATAAATTGGATATAATATAATTTAAAAAAATAAAGGAATAAATAAAGGAATACACGAAATGATGCATTTGTGTATCAACTTCAACAATTTTACAGTTTATCCAGAAAAAACCAAAAGAATGCTTATAAAATAATAATTATCATTTAAACAACATCTTATACTTGAGTGATTAACATATATAATTACTTTTTATATGATAAGTTTGTATGATAAATACAAATTAAAATATGTTAGTGGAAAAAAAAATATAGTAGAAGAGTACATATTAAAATCAAATAAAGTTTAAACGTAGCAAAAAAAATCAGATAAATTTCACTTATATTATTTCCCAAAAATTACATATTTAATTTCCAGTACATCTAAATTATCCAATAATGATCCTTAAGTGTATTGTTTTCAATAACTTGTATTTGCGGTAAAAATTGTTAAATATTATTTTCCATAACGTATAAAATTATATATTTATAGATGATTAATTTATAAGATTGAGATAATATATAAATCTCAAAATCAGATTTATTATGTCAGAAATGATATGATAATGTGCGATTTCCTTTTAATTACATCTGAAATAATATAATTTGGTAGAATATGATAACACTAGGAAGAAAAATAATAAACAGTAACTAATTTAACATATACAACATGAAAATAACACTTCTGAATATATTAATTCAATTCTTCGCAAAATTATGTTTACAACAATAACAATTCATTCTTTTTAAACATACTATATAACAATATTTAGTCATTTTATATATAGAATGTAACAAAAAAAAGAGTTAATTACTTAACTTCATAATAAATTTTTAATATGCAGCAAAAAAACAAAACAAAAAAAGAATGCACACTATTTGTACTGCATCCAAAACTGTTAAAAGACAATTGCTTCAATTTTTTATTTACTTTTTAATAATCGGCATAACCATAATTACTCCGAACTTGAAACAGCAAATTAAGCAATGAAGTTGATATTGAATCCAGTAAAAAAGCAACTGATTGCACATGATATTTAGATGAAAAACTGAAATACCGCAAACTTAAAGAACTACGGTGTACAAAAATGATAAACAAAATGCAACAGCTATGGAAAGAATTGGAGAAAGAAATTAGAAATAAAAAATATAAAAAACGAAGATAGAGGAAAGAAAAAAAAACAAATCCAATTAAATGACATATTTATCCTGTAAAATCAGTAAATTCCGGAAAATGCAATAATAATAAACATGGCCAATTGATTATGGAAATTATGGAAACCAGAATTTCACTGTGTAAGGACAGAATTTAATTAGCAAAGTCTAAAAGCTTATTGTATACTGGGCAGCCTCTACGGAGTGTGTAAATAAGTCATTATGACCAATTTCTACGTTTTTCCCCCTCTATTTCCTATGATCGTGGCTAAAGATTCAAAGCAGGTGAGGGTGTTGGTTAAGCTTGGCTATATGTAGGGAAAACATTGACAATAATATTAGTATTAAGGATTTCAATATTCCACATTGCTTATGTTTGTTACTGTTCAAAAGCACTGGTGTGTGTGTGTGTTTTTTTTGGTTCTATGGAGATTATGTTATGTAACATCTAATATTGTTTCTTCAACGTTGATAATCTTTAGGGTGGCAAGATAGTGTACTATTTTTTAGGTTTGTTTATGTATTGAAGTAGGGATGGCCTACTTTTAAAACACAATGTTCTCAAATGGCGTTCATATTCAAATTACAATTTGAGAACCGGACTACATTAAACTTGTCTGTGGTGCACGTGCAAAAAGAAAACAATTGGTAATGTGCATCAATTTGGCAGGAGGTTAAGCTTATGAAATCTGTTTGATTGGCAATCTACTGATTTTAAACAACAAATAAAATAAATCTATGCTATAACTCGATAGTAAATTTCCATGAAACAGGGTAAAGTTGCATACATTTCCAAAGGGAAGTTGAAGCCAGACAAGAAAGGCAAACTTTGCTTGGTAATAAAATGGAAACCTGAAACAAAATATTTAGACAAGCATTAGAAAAATCATTAATATGCTTATATGTTCTAGCCAACATATTCATCAAAAAACATGTCATCACACAAGGGTCATTTGTTATATTTGAGTATGGATGGGTGTGTTAGAATTACCAAATATATATTAAAAAAAAACAGAGGGGGAGAAGAAGAAGAAGAAATGGATAATCATTAAAGGTTACATCTTTATCTTTATTAATAGATGAATTCACAATAAGCATAATACATGACTCTTGTTTATAAGCTTAAAAATAAAAAATAAAATAATAAAAGACTAATCTACTCTTATAATATAACAGAAAGCCCAAGTAATAGAAAATTTATCAAAATTCTAGAAAATATCCCCAAATAATAGGAAAGATACTCTAACATCCCCTCAAACTAACAATGCGGATGCAACGGGAGTTTGCCAATCAAAAAACCAACAAAACACCGAATCGAAAAGACTTCAGCAAACACCGAGTCGAACAAACTTCAAACACCAAATCGAACAAATGTTTACTTCCGCAAACATATTAAACAAACAAATGCTTGCATCCCGCAAACATATAAACGAACGAACAAATACGAACAACCTACTGACATTCAATATTTTATGAGGCAGTAAGTCATGTTGGTCCTTGGTCCAAGGTTTTAAATCTCGGATTTCGGTCAGGTTGCGTCTCCAAGATTTTAGGGACTTGATCTCGTATCGAGTAAGATCTCAAACAAGATAAATGTATATCGGGTGTTCATCTCGGAATCACATCTCGAACCCTAAAGTACATCTTGGAATGATCTCGAACTATTTGATATTTTCAATATTGATTTACATTCAAGTATGCAACTAAAGTTATAAATACTAATTACAAAAATGACTTGACTTATTTGATTTTCAATCTCAGACTATTTGATATTTTCAATATTAGTTTACATTCAAGCAAAGCAAGGACACTCTTTTGAACAAAAATATATAAAGATGAAATGTTGAATTCATTACTCAATTTCTTTTAATAGAAAAGATATAACTTATTAAACCATTTTAACTAAACTAACATCATTCTTTTAAACAAGAACATATATTTCAGCAAATATAAAATAAATTATCCGCCAAACTATATTGAACAAGAATGGAAAATAACTTACCAACAAGACCATTCAACATCTCCTAAAAAGAATGATTTGAATTAGCAAAGGGCGTTGGCATTTCAAGTTAATTCTAAAAAACAAATTCACGGTAAAAATATTAGAATTAAGTAGAAAATAGCAAGACCCACTACAAAAATATTGGGTTAAGTACCCAATACAAAAATATTGGATTTAAGTACAAAACTTCGAATTTTGTTATGAAATTAAAAGTTAACATTAGTGAATTTATTTCAAAAAAATGATACAATGGAAAAGGAATTAAAAAATATAGAAATCTGAATGGAAGAGGAACTGGAGAAGGAAATAGTACAAAATAATCAAGGTTCGGAAAGTTTTTGCAAAAAGAAAAGAATTTAACATAAAAGCTTACCGGATTTGAGGATTAGGAACCGCATTTCAGGAAGAAAATCGACATTTCAAATGAGAAAGAAAAATCCTAGACATATATTCACGACTTGAGAGTAGAAAAAATGAATGGTTGAAAATGAAATTGACGGTAACTTGTTTATTGATATAAAACATGAATTTTGGGCCAAGCCAACAAGGCACATATTTCAAGTCTAGCCCATAAAAAAACCGGAATTCAAAAACACATCGTTTCGACGGAGATCTCATAAATCGATCTCGATCGAGATATCGGTCGAGATTTGTATATCTTGCCCAAGATTCAATTGCAGCGCGATGTAATCAATTTTTCTTTTTTCGAATCGTTTGACCTTGAAAACGAGATCTGGGCCGAGATTGCCGAGTTTTAAAACCTTTTGTTGGTCCAAATAAAAAACAAACACCAACAGCAAACTCAAACTCACTCCAAATTTAACCAAACAAATCACTAATTTGAACACCAAACAAACTACCAACTCCAAGCAAATAAACTCTAAACAAACTCAACCAATCACAAACAAAATTTTAACTAAAACAACCAAGATTCGATCACACAAATAATCCAACCATCCAAACTTGTTTGTATATCAATACACCACAAGAAGATCAAATCCATGTAATCATTTGCGAAAATCTGCTTTGATACCATATTATAATTATTGAATAAAATAAAATAAATAAAAGGGGGAGCGCAGAAGTAACGAATAACCATTAAAGATTACATCTTCATCTTTACTAATAACTGATTTCACAATAAGCATAATATATCGCTCTAGCAACCTACAAGGCTTAAAAGGATAAAAGAACATAAACCAATCACCTACACAATATAATTGGAAGCCAAAATAATAGGAAATATCCTAAAATAATAAGAAATATTTTTTAACACGGTGAATGTTTGCAGTTGTTAGATTTGAGGGTCCTATTTAGTGTTTTAACATGCGCGCGCATCCACATTCAATTGTAGGATGCTTGATTTAGGTAACTTGAGCATCATGCACTCAAATATACAGTAAGAGCATCTCCAATAGCAACGGCAAAATAGCTCTGGTTCTGAATATTCTTACGTCAAGCCTCTAAAATCATTGTGGTGGGGGGAGAGGAGTTGGTTTAACAAAATAAACAAATAGAAAATAGAACGGAAAAATATGTTTGGCACCCAAAAGTCAAATGCCCAGTCAATAGGTGTCTATACTTCAAATGTAGCTCTTCTTCAATTACCAGATTTGGAGCTCAATGAAGGAAATAGGCTGATTATCAGTATCTAAATCATATGTTAAAGGAGTATTTAACCCCCAAAAAATGAGTTGTTTCCCCTTCTGTTTGAGATGCTTCAAACAAATGGAAAATCATGGTTATGGGTTGTAGCTACACCACCTTGAGTCCTTGCATGCTTCACATACTAGAAGAAATAATAAAACAAAAGAATGACACCTAAAGAATGCTCTAAACATATGATATGTCATGCCACAATTTTTGAAAATAAATTAGTCAGACTTCTAGCATCACATCATTAATAACATAGCAGTAATAATATAGGGACATTGACAAATACCAAGACAAAATTTTGTCCGAGAAGACTTCCACTAGGCTGAAAGATCCATAGGCTGTAATAAATAACAACACATAACATAAATTAGTATTTGATATGTGTGAGTATTTAGCACCGTGTGACTATGTGCAGGGGCATACGTATGGGCCATTGAAACAAGCGAATAAACAACCTGCCCAATATAAAAGCCACCTTTCTTGCTCAACTCTGTCCTTTTTCTCTATTGCTTTGAACGTAGAATATACAGGAAAAGCAATCCCAACTGTACAGCTATGTATGAAAGGTAAAAAAGATATGTTTTAGTACTCGGATCTAACAGTTGTATGACATTTTTACATAAACATATATACGTACACACACACATACATACATACATATGTGTGTGTATGTGTGTGTGTCATAGAAGAAGAAAATAAAATTCACATGAAGACAGCTTACCAAGCAGTTCTAGTTACAACGTTACCACCTAAAGGGGAAAGCAATAACCGCAAACCAACCTGATGAAAACACATTGTCATTCATAAGAATCCTAAGCAATGAATGTATTCCCAAAGATAAGACTCTGTAATGCAGTAATTCCTCAAAGACACGCTACTTGTATATTTTGACAGTGTCGTGACAGAACAAAACACAGTAAAAGAAATCAATGTCATAAAAATTGCATCATTATAAGAATAATAATTACTTTAAGCAACAGTCGTTATAAACAGTGGTAAACTCCGGACAATATGCGACGGACTTGCCAAGGTCAATTAATAAAGGCAAAACAAGAACTAAAAAACAGTCAGATTTTCAACAAGTGAATTCCGAGTTTGAAGCTATGTACAAGTAAACAAGAACCGATTTGTCAAAAAATTGACAAAGTAATAGTTATGGTTAATTAGTAAGGTAAGGTAAAGCTCTGTTTTTTTGTGCAGAAGAGTCGTATGTGCATGTAATAATGCTAGTAAGATATAAGACATGACTACAGCTTATATTTCAGAATTTAAGATGTACTTCAACATTTTAGTACATGTATTTATTAACAACATCTTTACATTTACATGTTGAGACCATTGTTTTAAAACGCAAAATCGTACATGAGGCGTTTTCAAGTCCGTAAGGCGACGTGTAAACCTCACAACGTTGAGGCGTATGCTTTTCGAGTAAAAATAAAACACAATAACATATAATGAAATTTGACATTTTAAATTAACCTATGCAAAAAATGAAGAACAAATAATTCAGGTCCGACTCTAAACAAATATACATCTTTTTTTAAAATATTAAAAATATAACTGGAATTCATATGATTTCAGTTTCGATTCCGCAAAATTTATTCGGAGACTCTGCAAAATTTCAGTTTTGATTCCTTCTACTAATTCAAATCGATCCGTAAAATTTATTTGGAGATTCAATAAAGTCTATTAAGAAATTTTCTTTAAATAGCAATGAGAAAATCTATTACATAGCTTTTGATCGTTGTTTCAGAAACAATCTTACTTAATCATGCCGAAATTGAAATTGAAATTGAAAAGTAAAAAACATTAACTTCTATTTCCATAAAAAAAATGTTTTCCATTAAGTAATTGAAGTTTAATAATGTATATTAGTATCAATGTTTGCAACTAGGGGTAAAAAGATTCTTGAATCGCATGCCTCGGCAGTTTGAAGCATGCACTGGGTACACTTTGTATACCTCAAGTTGTTGAAGCGTAAGCATTAGAGGTAAAAAAAAAACCTTTTGGGAAAACCCTTGAGATATTTTATCAATCATTTCCTCGAGGCAATTTTTTTAAAACAATGGTTGAGATTGGTTGATCCAACATTTAATGCATATTGCTATTAGCAATGACTTAAATTTTAGGAAATATAAAGTCAACAAAAGTTTGATTGTTATATATATATATACACACACACACACACATACATATATATATACATATATATATAACTGGCACCACTGTTTTGAAGCACATATATCATATCTTGAATTACACTTCCAAATGCTACAAAATTTTGTAGATGTTCAATCCACATATAGAGGATCATAACTACAAAATTCTCATTTCAATATATGTAGCATAATATATTTGATGTTTAAATTTAATGGTTAAAATAACGTTTGATGGTAAATAATTGAATTATGATTTTGAAAATGCTACAAATATCGAAATAAGCCCAAATTTTATTAGAGATGATCTTAACATCTACAAAATTTTGTAGCACTTCGAACAGTGTAACTCCAGGTATGATAGGAGTGCTGAAGGAGTACTCCAAAATGGGAGTGTCGTTGAATATTCCTATATACACACACACACACATATATATATATACAGAAAAAAATGAAGATTCTTTTCATATGAAAAATGAAGATTAGACGCAAAATTTCCTGAAGGGATTCCTCAAATAAAATAGGATGCTGGTGAAGATAAGTATACATACTTAGGAACTATGATAATCATCACATCCAAAAAGATTTATACGATGATAAATTTTCCTTATTCTTGTAGTTCTGCAAAGTTTTTTTTTCAATCTCTGACCTATGAACATTTTTTATTCTAACATACACGATCCACGTGTTTATGCTAACACTACTTACCAAACAATAGCTACATACTTAGTAAACTCAATATATCATGCATGTTTTCAATCAACATATGAACTACGCTGAAAGCATAAAATCTGATAGTATGAAAGATTTTGCACACTTATCTGTTAAATAACATAAACGAAATATCGCCCACTTTATATTCTGTATAATAACAATTTGTAAGATTATTAAGTTTAAAATTTATGTTCATGAAAGGATAAAATATAATACAATTTATTACAACGAAAAAGGGAGTTTGGCAATAGTCTCTTTAGGAGAGTTGTATCAATGATTCTGATGAAGTATAAGCATGTCAATGAGTGTTCAAAAATAGGAAAAATGTTCAATATAAATTGTCCAATTTAAGGTTAGATCAATCATATCGGCACTTTTCCAAAGCAGATCAATATCCAAAAGCTTGGCGCAATATCAATATAAAGTGCCAACCTATTCAATCAAGCATCAAGATTTTCCTTCATGATATCAAACCTTGAATGTGAGAATTGGCTGTAATACAAAATGAACCTTATAAAATACTAGTTGTCCAAGTGTGGAAAAACAAAATAGTACTCAAACTCTCAAGAGTGATCTCTATCGAGACAAGGAAAGTCAATTGACACCCCTTCATTTTTGCCACAATTATTTGTATACAACTAAAATACCCCACTACAATATATTGATTCATTGATCATTACGATGATAAACATAGAGTAGAAGAACTAACAAAATGTATAAAAAACTATCAAAGAATAGTCAAGGATCTTTAACTCAAGTGGTTAGAGATATGACGTTTTAGATAAAGTTCTAAAGATCATGGATTTGAGCTTCTAAAACATCATAATGAGTGCTCTGCTTGAATAAAGTATCACTCTTGCTATCAGAAAAAACTAAAAGGTAGAAGAACTCAGTGCACAAGGCTTCCGTACGATAGCGGACTCTGGGGGGTCGATAATGTACGCATTATTTCCTTCACATTGCGAAGAGTCTGTTTCCATCGAACATGGACGTCCAGATCACCATGCTAATGACCTAACCGTTGCGACAAGGCTTCACCTCTATCAAAAAAACTAAAAAAGAATAGATATACCAGAAAGATCGAATAAAAATTTACAATTTGAAAAAAGTGGAGGGAAAAGATGAGTTAATTGTTCAAAGAAAGAGCAAACAGTCGACATTGCCATTGTTATGCTTTTATGCACATACAATTATTTTAGTGGGCACGTTAATTAAATTTATTATTTTTAATGAGTCTTAAGACGTTTATTAGTGTTGTTTGCTTATTAACATTCATACATACAAGTAATAATTAAAATATTTGTAATGTTTTTCATATTTATTTTTATAGATGAATCTTTTAAAGATTTTTAATCTATAAAAAGAACACATTTTCATATTTTGTTTGAGACAAACTATTTGTGGCTCATTAAACAGAAAATTATTGTGCAATTCATTAGTTTGAAGAAAATTTTCAAGGTGATTTTGAAAAAAAAATTGTACATCATTTATATTAACAAATTTCAAGCCCATTTATATTCCTATATCCATACATGCTAACACTGTAACCCATGCTTAACATGAGACCTAAAAATCATGTAGACCATAAATATACTGTCAACGTGTGTGATTATTGATGACTTCGACCTTGAACTTTAATGAACACAAAATTATTTTATATGGAACTAGCATATAACATGCACGATGTACACATGATATTTGTCTTAGGGCGAAAGAAAAAAATAGTTTGTGATTATTCGAGATTTGAAAATTAGTTGATTATGCATAAAAGTTACAATATTGCAGCTGCTATTATTATTAAATTGAGAAAACATTTGTTTACAATAATAAGTTATTTGGCTGAATGTAAATCGATTATGAATGTATTTGCTCCCAATCGTACCTATATGCTATTGAGTAGTTTTAATTAGCAAGCATTAGGAACATTAATAAGCATTAAAAAGTGTTTTAAAAAATACTAGGACTCCCTCTCAACGACAAATATTTTTATTGTATGGTTGTCATATGATAAGAAATAATGGTATGCCTTTATTTCTCAAAATGCCTTGATTTTTTTTCTTGAACTTCCATTCATTCAACTTTATCTCCCCTCTCAACAAGGGCCTCGGACTCCCTCACTATCGTTCATTGCGCTAGCTTTCCAACAAGTTGCCACTTGCTCTCTCCTACCTAATCCTTCCTTCCATTACTCCTTGTAAACCTTTTCCAAGAATCAATTATTCATAATTTTAAGTTTGAAAACCATAATTCTAAAGAGCTAAAATTCAATTTTAAAGCGAATATGCTGAAGATCCAATATGTTGAAGGAGATGGTGATTATGATTTAGATGGATTCTCTTCTGTCATTTTCAACTTCTATGAATTTTATTTTTGAATCTAAAAATGAAATGTTGAATTAATAAACAGGGTCTTGAAATGTGAAAAAATCATTAGAGGAATTATGATGGACTAAAGAAGTAGAATAATAAACATAGGCCTGTCAATGGATACATTCGGATATCCGCATCAACATCTACGGATAAAGACGGATATCAGATAATTATTATATTTGCTAACAATGGATATATCAAGGAACATAAAACTATGCAAAATCAACAACTATGATGATAATAAATAGTTTTGAGTGTTTAATAAGTGCATATAATATAAACTATTACCTTAATTTAAAAAAAAATGTATCTTTCATTTAATTAAAAAACCAAATGGATAATGTTTGAATATGGATGCCCTCCTATCCGCATTCGTATCTATTTTTCCGGATATTGAATATTTATCCACTTTTCAGACACAGATGCAAATGGATTTTGGATTTTTCGGATATCTATTGACAACGTTAAGTGAAAGGGTGAATTGGTAAACATACAAATTTTCAGGGCTGTTATATGAACGAAAACATTGATTTGATACTTTCCATCAAAATAAATATAATAATTAAAGGTAAACTTCTACTTTTATGACCCTTATCAATTTTGTTTCTTCCTTTTGTATTTCCTAAAATATTTAATGGTTACAAAACACTTATCAAAATAAGTGTTTAAATACTTTATTCAACCTTAAACCCGTTTACCAAGGAAAATAAACATAGGTAAAAGCAAACTCATGCAATTCTTCAAATCAAGAATCTCTATAATAAGCTAGAATAAATTCTTTTAAAATAGAGGGCTCGACTAAATATGTTAAATTCTACAAACAAATTAGCATGGAATCTTAAAATATTCTGAAACTCCACCATCAAAGTTTAATTACTTTAATAATGTACTTCAATTCGATGGTTGCTTTTGTTTTTTATGTTGAATGACGAATGCTTGATTCTGAATACTCAATGCTTAATTCTTAGTGTTGCATGCTTAATGCTAAATATGAAAATGTTTGCTTGTTCACATTTTCAAACTTTTTGCTTAAGAATATATTAAATAAAATATCAAATTGACATGGTACGTGAATACAATATCACATTAGATTATAAAGTAAATTATGAAAATTAGTAACTCCAATCACATTCATGTTCTCGTAGCCAAAAAATACTTAATAAAAAAAAAAGCAAATGAAACATAAAAGAAGGGTACTACTATGTATACTCAATTTTCTACATATCCCACTCACCTCTTCTCTCATTCATTAATATTTTTGTTAAATACTTCAATCGCCCGTATAAATCGTTTTCTTATCATTATTATTTTTTAAAAACAAGTACCCATTCTTTTATCTTCTTTAAGATATTACCATATACAACGATTGTGAACTCAAATCTCATCCCCTTCAATTATTTTCTTTACAAATTTCTATTAGTTCAAGATTTAATAAAAATTATAGTTAATTTGATAATTTTAGAACCTTGATATACTAAGATTTAAACGATTTTATTTGAAATCTCTTTCAAGCAACAACAATTGAAGATATGACAAAGACGACCTTAAAAAACAATTTCTCTAAGTTGATGAATAAATTCAAAGTGTAATTCTCTATAAAGTATTAAAAAACAGCAATGGTGGGTGTTTGAAGCGTTTTTTTAATACTCTTTTAGTATCTCTTTTAAGTGGCATTAGGGAGTGTGTTAGTGGATGTATATAGTAGCGCCCTAAAAAGAAAGAGGGACTATAGAGAAGCTGGCTGAAAATATAAAATCAAATTTAGGTTCCTATCTCGCAGAATTGATTCTTTCCCGTTTCAGAATTTCAGAATAATGAATAACTCAAATTAAAAAATAAAAACCCTATACAGTAGCTTGAATTACAAAGCTTTAATTTAAAAAACCTAGGGGAATTCAGATTTGAAATTTTGTACGGCAAGAAAGAATTGCTGAATGGAAGAAAAAGCGATGTTTTATGCTGAAATTAATCGCTGGCTTCTAGCCGAGGATTGCTGGAGACATTTGCAAAACAAACGCTAAAAACCTTCTAAACGCTTTTATAATTCTCCCACTCAGCGACTGCCAATTGAAAACAAACACAAAATACCTCGGGGAATTAGAGAAAATTGGTGTAGACGATCTGATTAGAGAAAGAAGCGTGAAAAACTGCGAAGGGTACATCACAAAATACCTCGGGGACAGCGGACGAAAGAAGGGCGGCCATGAAAAAGTTCTGAACTCGGGCTTTTTGATCGCATAAGAGAAAGAGGAAAGGGAATCGCTAGTCGTTTATGATGAGCCAAGTAAAAAAAAATAAGGCCAATAATGGAACGGGTTCGGATCCAAACTCAGCAAATACACACCTATTTTGTTTCCTCAAGCCCACCTCTTAGGCCTTCGGGAAGGCTAGGCTCATGATCCGCTTGTGAAAGCCCGGTTTTTTGGATCGAGTTGAGGCCTGGCAAAACCATCTAAATCCACTTGTGAAAGCCCGGTTTTTTGGATCATAAATTTTTTATATTTTATAACTTGGTTAATCACTCTTATCCTTTAACTAAAACTTCTTCTATCTTAATTAAAACTCAAGTTTTTCATCTACATATTGGTGTCGAAATTGGCCAACAACGCTCAATTATGTAAACGTACCAATATCCAATCCAATCAAATAAATATTGAGAGAAATAAATGAAGAACAAAAATTAAAACAATCGGAAAGCAAGTAAAAAGATAAAAGATTTACAGTGATTCTGCTAACTTCGGCCTACGTCCACTCTCAAATAATCTTTTTTATTATACTGAAGTTTGTTTACAGTTACAATCCAAAATCCAAGAATAAAATTGGTAGAGTGTAGCCTAGGTTGAACATAAAGATAAGCAGAAGTCGTTGAAGGTCCTTTTTCTGATGTCATACCTGTTGTATTTATAGGGGAAACACATGCACTGATCGGACTGAAATTTCGTCAAAAGGTTCGGGAGACCGAAACGAGGCAACCCAAAAATTTCCAGCCCATCTGGCCCCTAATAGGGTCGGTACTGATCCCTATTAGTGTGTCCAAATGGACTGCGATCCTTACGAGGGTGCCCCCATGATGTTAGTTACATGCTCCTAAAATTTCGTGCAATTCCGATCTACGGTTTGTGAGATATCGCATTTTCCGTGAAGTGGTGTTACTTGAATTTTGATTTCTACCGATCCCTCTAGAGGAATAGGTACCGATCCCTCCAATCTCTCCCAAATGCCTATGATCCCTATGGGAGCTTCTCCATGTTGTATTATGCTTAGCTTCTAAGTTTCACACCAATTAGATTAGTAGAACTCGAATTATTGGTCAATCTTTGTTGCAATATGTTATGAAGGCTGATTATAGCCGATCCCTATGGAGGGATAGGTACCGAGCCCTCCAATTTGCTCCAAATGATATGCGATCTTTATGGGGTGTTCCACATGTTGTAACTAGTTTGTCCTCCAAGTTTCATGTCAATTGGATGTGTAGATGTTAAGATATTGATCGATCTGTGTTATAAAGTTGGGTTTAGCCGATCTCTAAGAGGGAAGAGGGTCGATCCCTCTTTCTTCATCCTTTTGATGTGTGATCCTTAGGGTAGCTCCCTAGGGTCCCAACATCTTGCTTACAAAATTTTATATGCATTGGACTTATGGACTTTGAAATATTGATTATTTTCCATTGAGTTGTACTTGCTTGGCTGAAATATGTCGATCCCTTTTTATACCGATCCATTTTTATACGATTCATTTCTTAGGTGAAGTAATGTAACGACCCGATATTTTCAACCATTCGCATCCGCACATGTCGGACTTGAATTGCTCAAAATACTGCGTTGTAAATAAAATTTGGCATATCTCAGAATACACAGTAAATTAATCATAGATCACAGACATTGAGTAAATAATAATGCAACGGAAATAAAAGAGATAGTAGTTCATGAAGCTACTATATATATATATATATATATATATATATATATATAGGATACAGATACATTAGAGTTAAACAAAATACAACAAAAGAGTAACAAGATACATCAGATACAAATCAGAATACATCACTGGAAACACTGAATGCAGAAAGCAAAATAGATGTCTGGATCTTCAAGCAAAGCTCCAATTTTGAAGGTGAGTCTTGAATGCTGAATCACTCAGTCTGACTCGAGCGTAAAGCAAAACATAAAACACTCGAGTCAGGACATAAATACTTATGAATTGTACATCAACTCAAGTAAACAGTAACAAAAATGCATCAATAACTTAAAGGATGCTTGGGATCGCTCATCCTTTAAGGATTTGTTAAACTATTTACTATGTAATAATATTGCGCTATTATAATAATGTCTACAGTAAAATAAACTTACTTTAAAATAGCTTTAAGGAGTGACTCAATATTCCCCTTAACACGTAATAGTCTCAGTAGTCCATCCAGTCTCAGCATATCTCCAGATCGGGAGACTACCCTAAATACTCCATGGGCAACGGGAGAAAAACAAACTCGTAGTAAGGCTTACTATGGTAGGTGACACGGCACAACTAGGCAATGCCAGGGTATATATACCAATTACGGTTCCGGGCTGGTGGTAACGCATAGCAGCCACTACCGTCCACCTCGGAACACACTCCCAAATCAAAATCGGAGGATGGTCATCAAATCAACCACAAGATAAGAGTATAGTATCGAAGGAATGTGTCCGATCGGAGGAATGACCTCACTTGGCCCGTCGATCACTCCTGTTTTAGCCACCTTATGCCAACTCACGGGAGTCGGTCCACGTTCATACCTTAATAGGATCGTCGCCACCATCTCACTTCATTCTGTAATCTCCACCGCGTACACGGTTGTTAAAGTGGTTTTCGGAGTTGGCAGAGAGTATGACAACTTCTGATCCCGGTCTCTTTAACAACCAAACGTTATTATAACGCCGTGGTCATTTCAAAATAGTTTATACTTCAAAATCAAATCATTTCATTTCAAAACTATATTCCTTTCAAAATAGTTTATACTTCGAAACCAAAACCATTTTTATTTCAAAAATATATTCAAATCAAAATAGTTTATCATTTTCATTTCAAACATATATTGATCTTTCAAAAGTCATAATACTTTCGAAGTTATAAATCTTTCAAAACCAAAATACTTGAAATCATTACACTTTGAAAAATCATAACATTTCAAAATCATACATTTGAAATTTCCAATTTAATTCAGTTCAAACCATCACTTTCAATTCAATTCAGTTTCCCAACAAACCATTTCAATCTTATTAATTTCAAATATAAATTTTGTGATGTCCCGGAAATTTTGAGCATTTGAAATTAGAATATTTAATTGATTTTAAATATTTAAAAGTTAATTTTTAACTTGAATTCAAATATCACTATTTATTTGATAATTAAATTATTGAATTGAATAATTTGAAGTTGGGTAAAATGTTGAATCTGGAGTTTTAACCCTGTTAAAAATAATTTGAAGGCTTGTAAAATTTATATTGATAGTTCTAAAGATAATAAAAGCTTTTAAATTGAAATTGGAAGCGATTCGTTCGGTTTTAAAAATATATCGTTTAAAATTGATATTTAAATAGCCTTCCGAGGTACAGTCTCGGAATTCGACGAAACCAGTTCCATTGGATCCATAATATTATATTATTATCGGATTTCAATTTTCGTAGTGTTTGGAGTGATCCTTTGGCCGTACGATAAATAAACGCGCTGAAAATTTACCTTTAATAATAGTTGTAATAGCTTTGGTGTCACACTTTTTTGGTATCGACGTGAACTACCAAAAATGTCATTCTATATATTATCAAATCTTAACCACTTAAAAATAGAATCTAATATTAAACTTCTTTTACAAATTTAAACGGCCCTAAAAGTAGGATCTAACAATTACAAATGCTTTATGAATTCAAAACACTTCTAAAAATAGGATCTAAAATTAAGCTTCAATACTTCTTTATAAATACACAAATCTTAATACCACTTGAAAATAAAAAATCATTTTTTAGCTATTTAAACGTGTACAATTTATAAGGAAAATAATTCACGCGCGAAGCGCGTGCCGTGACACTCGTATCGAAAAATTTAATATAATAACTGGGTCCAAAAAGCTATCTTCTCCATACGATCGAGTTAGGACTCGAAACCTTTTCCATTGTGTTCGGAATAGGGGTTTAATATTATAAATGCCTAGCAGCATACCTCCATTGGGGTTCAAATTTTCAAGATATGTATAACGAGACATTTTGGAAGTTTTATAATATAATAAAAATTGGAAGTCAACTAGTCAAATATATTTTTATAAATGGACACTTGTACTCAAGAAGCCATCCCCAATTTATAGTACATGTTCGTCTCCCTCTCTAGTCTTCATACCGAAATCAAACACAAAAAGAATATATATATATATAAGAAGGAAAATGAATCTCGCGATAGCAAATCGCGCTGCCTGGTTCGAACTCGAGCCGTTCATTAGGATCGAAGTGATGTTTGGAAGGCGGTTCGTACTCGAGCAAGTGGTCGGCGTCTGGAGGGGATTTGCATCGCGACGCATCGCGAATCGTGCACGTAGGGAGCAAGTTAGGTCGTAGTCGTTCGCAAGGCGAGGGGAGGTTTGAAGCTAGGTAGCCAATTTTGCATATTTGGGTAGTGTGCACGCGAAAATCAAGGAGGTAGAGGGCGAACAGGGCAGTCGACGTTCGACTCGAAATTTGCCGCATTGATGGTGGTGGTAGGTCGCGAAGGGGTAGGTCGAGGCTTGGTTCGAGCAGAGGTATTCGATTCTTTTTCTTTTTCGATTTAACTTGATTTAATAAAAATATATACCGAGAAAAATTAACAGTAAGCTAAAGTCCTTATTTTTAAAAAAAAGAAAAAAAAGAATGTTGAAAACTAGATTTTTATTTTACAAAGATATATATATACACACACACATCTATATTGAAGGAAAAAATTAATTTACAGTAAATTATTTTTCAATGTAAGGATGTGTATGTACATTTGCATATATAAACAGTAAAATATATGCATATACAAGATTTTGAAAAAATAAATAAATATAAAGTCTAGAAACATGAATTTTTCTGGTTGAAAAGAATAAAAATAAAATAAAGTTAGATAATGTTTATGTAATCAGGGTTAGACCGGAATATAACATAGATAAGATTTGTGAAACAGGGATTTTAAAATGTTTAAATCGAAAGGTTACATAAAAATTAGATCTTTGAAATCGTATAGATCGTTTTATATATCGAATGTGATTTTTAAGGTAAATTTTAATTGGTTATAACAATTTAAAATTTGTAAGTCGGATTTAATTTAAAACAAAAATTTAATTACCTTAGTGATTAATAAAGATATGTAATTTGGTTATACAAGGTCTGAAATCGGGAAGGAAGTAGCCGGTTTGGATCGGAATTGCAAAACAAAATCAAAGATGAGTTAATCTCACTCTTCTGCATTGCTGTTTAAATTTAAATGGTTAAAATTTAAATAATTGATTGAATGATTGAACTGATTTGATGTGCTATATTATATATAGTAGTATATAGTATATATTGGAGTGATTGATTTCCCGCATTTTATAGCGGATGAGACCATATGCGCCGCACAATAGCGGATAGTATTATATTAATCTCATATACCGCGATATTCCACCTTGAAGTGGAATTGGTATTGTGCCAACGTCTGTGGATGCAGGGAAACAGGTTGGAGGGATCCAACTGGATTCCTCAAAATTATTTAGATTGTTTATATTCTATGTTATGAATATTTAATATTCTGTGATGAATTATATTTGGAATATTGAATGCTATGGTTTGCTTGAATATATTTCGGTACACCGAGTTATCAAAATATATAGAATTGGATTTTTGAAAAGAAAATAAAAGAGTGAATCTTTAAGTAAAATAATCATAGAGAATTTATATAAATTTAAGAATGGATTGGATAAGAATGAAAGTGATTTTAAAATTCTAATAAATAATTCTGAGTATAGGAAAAAAGGGATTCTGAACAAACAGAAAATAATGAATTGTAAAACTTAGGTGATGTTATTTAAAGGAATAAAAGAATTTACTTTAAATTCAAGGTTTAAATTTAGTTAAAAGAATAAAGAAGGAATTTTGGAAATCTGAAATTGGTATTTTCAGTTAAAAAAATATTTTAAATCAAAACTAAGAAATAAAAATATGAAGTTAATGGGTTTTGAAATAAATTAGTAAGTAAAGGAGATTATTTCAAAATGGAGTAATTTGGGGATCAATTTGAAGGTTGATTAAGTGTTTAAAACCAAGATTTTTAAAAGAGAAGCAAGACTTGAAATCTATAAATTTGGTTTATAAAAGTGAGGTAATATATCAGTGGATATTTGAAGAATAAATTCACGATGGGAATTTATTAAAGGAATGAGAAAATTTGTTTAAAATAAATAAATAGTGATTTATTTTTAAAGGATGTGAAGAGAAGTATATTTCCTTGGATAGCCAAGTACGTTTTCAACGTAAATTTTTAAATATAAGTTATGTTGTTTTAAAAAGTATGTTTAAAAAATTTATTATTCTAGATGTTTAAATTCTAAAGTAAGTATTTTTTAAATCTATTTTCGTAGTAATTATTTAAAGGTGGCTTGGTATTTTGTTTTAAAGGAAAAATCTTGTTTTATATTTTATCAAGTAACCTCATTTTAAATATTCTCAAAGTATATATTTTTGAATAGGTATTAAAATTGTTTTAACTTAAATGACTTAAAGGATATTTTATAATAAAGAGTTTTAAATTATTTTAAAAATCTAAAGTATTGGTACTTGGTGTTTTCAGTGGAAATAAACATTTGGGAATTCATTACATGAGAAAAGTGTGATTTGAAAACTGTTTTCAAAAGGGTTGAAAATATAAATATATCTTGTGAAGATATTTTGAGATTAATAAATAATTTGGGAAAATTATTTATGTTTGATGGTTGTTTGTGAATGTTAATTGATAGTTAAATAACCGACTATCAATATTTGGCCAATGCGCTGATCGTTTCGAAGAGAACGGGATCGGGATTTATTTCCTGAAAACCAATTCGATCCGGTTTGAAAGTTTTCATGTGGAAAACAAGAGTTTGGATTCGAAGGTGGAGCAGTGAAGTGCAAGGGCTAGTCGCTACTAATCCTGAGGTGATTCCAAAATAAATGTAGTAGGAGTAGTGCCTTAGGTTCCGTTCGAACTCGGAACGGACTTGTATGGATGAATTCTTTCAGAACATCGTCAGGTGGACGGTGAGCATTCTAAGTGATATGTTCTAAAAAGGTAACGCTTAGCCTCGAGCCTCATCAACCGGGAATGACTGAAAATCAGGGGTTATGCAGCAAGGCTAAGTGGGTAGCACCCATTAGGGTGAGATCATCCATGTCTAGATGTCCCTTTTTATTTCAGCTTAGTGGGCGATTGCTGATCCCAACCGCGAGGTGATCTTACTCGGGATTATCCAGTAAGGGGTAGTCTCGGTCATGTGTTGCAGGGGATCGGGAGGGATCCTCGGTACGGTGATCTAGGCCACATACTGTGATAGGTGGTACCCCAATGCCTAGTCATTAGTTGGAAATCCATTCTCCCTACGTGCCTTTTACGGTTTTGTTTGTAGAACCCACTTTGTGGCTAGTATGCTGGAATTTAATAAATGTAACAATTTCGGCTATTTGAATAAGTATTTGTATATAGACACTATTATAATATCAGAGGATTTTATATTAAATGTTTTAGCTATCGTAAGGTAAAAACCCGACATATTTATTTGTAGCGTGGTCTTACGAGATGCTTTTGATTTTCAAAGGATTTTTGAAACTTTAACAATCAATTTGAGTGTGGTTTTCTCACGCTGGTATTCCAGACTTACTCGGGTGTTATTTCACTATAATGCTCGGGTCAGACCGAGTATTATAGATTATAAGAAAGGATGTTGTGGAGCTGGATGGCGATACGTACTTCCGTACTTGAATGAAATATTCCGCTGTGTATTCGGTTTTTGGAAGGACGAGGTATTATAACCGTCCTGAGTTGTGTTGTTGTTTGTATTGAACTCTGATGCTGTACTCTGATGATGCAATGTATAAACAGAAGTATTTGTTTTTGTGTAAAGATCATTTATTATCTATTATATTTTATTCCGCTGCGATGGTTAGATTCTGATATTGTTTTCCATTTTCTCCTTCTACCTCTTCTTCTTTAACCCTAATGGTTCGTAATTCCGTTCATCTTGAGTTGACTGATGGAGAATAGTGTCGAATCCAAGGGTTACGGGTTTGCGGGCTGTTGCAGATTTTATCCACAAAATAAACTATTCAACCTTTAATATATTTAAAAGGTTTAATATACCATATTTCAAAACTAAATCTGTAATTTCATATATATCAAATTCAAGTTACTAATTAGTTTTGAAATATTCATTTCATAAATCTAATATTATTAAATAAGCTCAAATATTCATTTATCAAATAGATCAAAATCAAATATCATTCTAAATTCACATTCTTTATCAAAATAAAGATCAAATCATTTCCAAACCATTTCAATTATCAAAATATCATATCCTTTCAAAACCTCATTATCAAATCATTATTTGAATTCAAATTCAAATATTCAAATTTAAATATCATTTTAAAATCAAATATGTCATTCGTTTATTATTCCAAATATCATTACAAATACATTTCAAAATTTCATTCAAAAATTTATTTATCTCATTACATTTTATTCCATTTAGCACATAACCAAGTAAACCTTATTCAAATTCAAATTCAATTTTAATTTCTTAAAATTAAAATTAAAATATTAAATTATATTCAAAACTCCTTGTATTTCACAAATAATCAATTTCTAAAAGTTACATCATTTAATACTTTAAAATATAACTCAAACAGTGTTAAAATCTATAACATTTCAAAAATATTGACAAATTATAGCAACGACGGCATTTATAAAGTGCTATCGTAGCTTATAATTTCCAAAATAGTTTAGTTCAAGAACAACGGCATTTAAAAATGCCGTAATAGATATTTAGTTATTTCAAACATAGTTAAGTTCAAAACAGCAACATTTTAAAGTGCTGTCATAAAACTACAGCATTTTAGAAATGCTATTAATAAAATTCCAGATTTTATTATAACTTTTCAAAAACAATAAAACTTCAATTTTTGTTATTTTAAATTTATAAATCATATTTCTAGACTTTAAAATTTCACATCAAAATAATTTTAACATATGATTTATCATAACAAAATTTAAAATCAAATATCCAATTAAAATTTCAATTCATTTGTTAAGTCAAAATTTCACTGTTTATTTACTTATTAACTTTAAATAAAAACTTAACATTTTACTTCAAATATCATTTCAAAACTTTAAATTAAATTTCCATTATTTACTTACATTTTTAAAAATATAATTTAAAGTCAAAAATCACATCTACTTCAAATTTACATACTTAAATTCACAAATTCAAAACTTAATAATTAGCCTTCTTAAAACCATAAAATATATATTTTTAAATCAAAATTTCATACTTCTAAAAATACATATCTATATAAAATCATTTAAAATATACCACGTGGGGTCTGTATATAATTTTCTAACCTAGGTCAAGTGACATGGATATATATCATTTCAATCCGCAATTTAAAAAGAAAACTGGGTTCTATCATTTCAAACCTGCAATCCCAAGTCAAATAAAATATAATAAAAATCGCTCAGGCCTATCATTTCATCCCATAATGATTTTTCCCTATTCTAAAGTCCGTTTGGGTATGTATCATTTCAACCCATAGTGATTCTATTCTAACAGGGAACTTGTAGTGTGAACATATGCATAAACAATATAAACAGTTAAACTAACATGTCAATGCCACAATATAATGTCATATATCAGATGTTAGGTGATAATTAACAGAGTTAACATGGTAATAATATGGCATAGCATATCATATCATAATCATTTACTTGCATAACATTTTCAATTACTAAACACTTGTCATCAATTTACGATTTCATAAGTAAAAATGTCAGAGTGAGAAAACTCACCTTTATCGAAGCTAGAGACCACTACGTCACACAAAATGATTCCAAAGGCACGACAAACACGATTCAACACGACTACGGATTCAAGTGAGGGGAGAGCCAAAATGATTATCTTGTACACAACAAACAAAACAAGATATTGAAAACATGAATTTACAACACAATATGACATTGAACAACTAGAAATAAAACACAACAAAGAACTAAACAACTTGACCATGTTTTCACCACATCTATGCTCGCCCATATGGTTCAAGTGCTCGGGCATGATTAGGTGTTTGGGTCAGATATATGTCAATATGGCTCGGCTTGGTAAGGAAATGAAAGGGTTTATGGTGATAGCATGACACATACACAAGTCAAGGCAACATAGTGGAATTTTTGTGACATTTCTTGGCTCGGCTATGGCAATAGGTGGCTCGTCCTTGCTTGGTTCATCTCAGGCGATGGTGCAGTAGCAGCCTAAGGTCAGGTAGTGGCTGGTGGAGGTGATTCTAGGGGTGGCCGAGAGGATATGTGAAGGGATATTTCATGTAGAACTCGACTAGCTTGCTTTTCAAGTGTGCTTGCAATTCTTTGTGGAGTTTTCAACATAGGGGAGGCCACGGCTTGTCATAGTCAGAGGGGTTGATGATGGTCGCAGCCGAGTATAGTGGAGGTGATGGTGGTGATGTGGTGGTGAAGGAGTTTATGGCCGAGCAAGATAGGAGAAAACAAGGCACAAAATAATGAAACAAAGAAGAAAAATAAGAGAAAATGAGCCATGAACTTACTAAAGAATTTCAGAAAATCTTGATGGCCGAAAGTTTTGAGTGGAAGAAATTTTATTACGTGAAAAAATGAAAAGTATATGGCTGAAGAAAGTAATATGGTCGGCTACGATCAATTCAAATGCTAATTGAAAATGAAAAGATGAAAGGCATATGTAAAGTCATGGCATATGAAAAGTTTTGACCCTTTATATTTCTATTTCCTTTAAATTAAAACAAACCATATATATTTCAGTAAATAAAATATAAAAACTGAAAAAAATAAAGCGAATTTTTTTAGGAAAATATAAAAGTAAATAAAGAAAATAGTTATTAAATTGAAACTAGCATTTTAAAATATAAACAATGTACACTTAACACTGGAAAATTATAGCTACACTTATAAAATGTTTTAAAAATAAAATAAATACATAACATATCATATAACACATATATACACAAGTTAGAACAAACAAAAATATTATTTATATAAATTAAAATAAACAATTTTGTTAAATTAACAATTTACACACAATATTGGAAAAAAGCATAACTTTCACAATATTAATCGGATTTCGATGAAACGAAAAGCAGTATTCTTGAAATTTAATTTATTTTCATAATAAAAGATAAAATTCAAATAAATTTTAAGTTTAAAAGTAAAAGTTTGACCATATTGACCAAAATCCACATTTTTGAAAAATATTATATTTATTCATGTTTGAAATTATAATTCACATACAAATCAAATTTTATATTTAAAATAACAAAATTTATTCATTTTAATAAATAAAATAAAGTTTTTAAATTAGGAATTTCAATTAAAATAAATTAAATATACAATTAAAATAATTACAAAATACGGTTGTTACACTCTCCCCCACTCAAAACTTTTCATCCCCTAAAAGAAATGAGGTACGGAAAAGAACAGAAAAAGATAGAATGAAATAGGATTAAGACAAGATGACAAGAGAATTAAAATTATACCTGATAATTGTTGTTATAGGTAAGTTTAACAAGGTGGAGATGATCACAAACACGAAGAAGATCCTCCAGAATCAAGAACACAGGCATGGAAAAAAATCTCTAGAATCTGATTTACCCTTTCCGCTTGACCGACGGTCTATGGCTGGCAAGCAGTGCTCAGATTCAAAATGAGTACCAAGAATTATCAAATATTATTGAGATTCTAGACAGACTGGTACAAGCAATAGCCTCCCCATTCTGTAGCGAGATAAGGAAAATAAGGACAACTAAAAGATAGTTGAAAAACAAAATAAGATAATAAATTTGAAACATGAAAATTTCAACTTGAATTGATAACTAAATTTACATAAGTTAAATAAATCTTAGCTATCTCTAATTTCATTATCTTATCATCCAATTATCTTAAATAAACAATCTCTGAAATCATGGATTTGAAGAAAAAAAACATCTATTATACTCATAATGTACTCAATAAAATTAATTCTTCTTTATTACTAATTAAAAATTAAATTTATTTCTCTCAATATATTTTATCACCTATGTTAAATATATTTACACTTATATAGCTGATTTAAATTTATTCTTAGTTCCTATAACATCATTTTATATTGTAAATTACTTCATTACCCTTTTTCTTCATTTACCTATGTAAATCTTTGTATAACTAAAATTTAAGTGTATAACATTTATTATAACCACTCAAATTTTATTTATAAAATCCTTTTATATTGTATATTATCCAATTACATTTTCAACTTCTAAAATTAAGGTAAGTTATATTGGAATGAAATTGTGTATTATACAAATAAAACTTTCAAATTTAATCGTTTCAAGCTTGAATATTTATCCAAATCTTGAAATTATACTTAAAATTTATCTTTCAAGATAAAATTTAGGAATTAAATTTCCAATAAATTCCAAACTATTTAGAGATAAATAAATGCACGTATACTATATATATATATCCATTCAATTTTAAATCATATATCAGTATATGTTATAAATCCAGTCTTATTTTAGAAATTCAAATCAATTAAATTCATCAAAACAAAACTGTAGCAAAACTACAGAACGGTCTTTTCACTTCGAAACTCAAAAATGAATGTCGATGATGTTGCAGTCATCACTGAAGTTATTTTCCAACGACAAAGAGAAGAGCGCTAATTTTAAACTTTAAAATTCTTTAGAAACAAATTTCTATTCGAAAATACTTTAAATAATATATCCTTTTAAAACTTTAAATACAAGGTTTGAAATCCATCAGAAATTAAATTCTTAAATTCTTGTTTAAATTCATTTAAATTTCCAAGTAAGTTTATAACCATGTTTATAGTTCAATTATTTATATATGAAACAAGAGATAATCATATATAAAATCAATTATTATTTCTTAACAACCAATTCAATAAAATCCATAAAAAGATTTATAACATAGTTACAAAACTTATTTCATTACCAAATTTGAAAAACATATTTGAAAAAACATATTGTGTCAGTTTGCTCTGTTCAAGTGTTTTAAAAATTCTATCGATAGCGTTGATTAGACGAATTGATCGAAAACCCAAATCAACATCAACAACTCAAACAACACAATATATAAAATATTTTAAATATTAGTTTATAAACATACTTCAAGAATGATTTGAAGATAAGTTGGAAACAAAGATGAAATGATTAAATAACAGAATAGGAAGATGGATAAGCCTATATAAATCGCGGGCAACTTTAACCGGGTCAACCGTGCCTTAAAGAATAAGATCGATGTGGATTTTCTGGGTAAATCTACATCCAGTCTCAAGAGATGGAGTTTGGAATTATAAGAGATACCAGCATCTAAACCGAGGATATAAAATCTTTGGTGAATCGATGCTGTTGTAAAGGTGTTTCACCCCTTTACAAATAAATTTGAGATTGGCGGGACCACCGACTCATTATAAAGATCATTCGAAGTGGAGTTATGGGATACTCCATAATCAAAAGAAGATGAATAGTGAGGGACACGAATGGATTTTGGAATTGCAGGGAACGTTCCAAAATTCAAAGGAATCGAGTCGAAAAGGAAGAGATTTAAACTTAGATGAAAGTGATTCTGTAAATACATTTACCATATATGCTGAGTTTTGCCTAGAGCTACCAAAGCTCTGATACCAAATGTAACGATATGATATTTTCAACCATTCGCATACGCACATGTCGGGCTTGAATTTCTCAAAATACCGTGTTATACATAAAATTTGGCAAATCTCAGAATATACAGTAGATAAATAATCACAGATCACAAATACAGAGTAAATAATAATGCATCAGAAATAAAAGAGATAGTAGCTCATGAAGCTACTATATATGTAGGATACAGATACATCAGGGTTAAACAAGATACAACGGAAGAGTAACAAGATACATCAGGTACAAATCAGAATACATCACTGGAAACACTGAATACAGAAAGAAAAATAGATGGCTGGATCTTCAAGCAAAGCTCCAACTTCAAAAGTGAGTCTTGAATGCTGAATTACTCAGTCTGACTCGAGCGTAAAGCAAAACACAAAACACTCGAGTCAGGACATAAATACTTATGAACTGTAAATCAACTCAAGTGAACACTAACAGAAATGCATCAGTAACTTAAAGGATGCTTGGGATCGCCCATCCTTTAAGGATCCGTTAAACTATTTACTATGTAATAATATTGTGCTATTATAATAATGTCTACGGTAAAATTAACTTACTTTAAAATAGCGTTAAGGAGTGACCCAATATTCCCTTTAACATGTAATAGTCCCAGTAGTCCATCCAGTATCAGCATATCTCCAGATCGGGAGAGTACCCTAAATACTCCATGGGCTGCGGGAGAAAAACAAACTCGTAGTAAGGATCGCTATGGTAGGTGACACGGCACAACTAGACAATGCCAGGGTAGATATACCAATTACGCTTCCGGGCTGGTGGTAATGCATAGTAGCTACTACCGCCCACCCCTGAACACACTCCCAAATCAAAATCGGAGGATGGCCATCAAATCAACCACAAGATAACAGTATAGTATCGAAGGAATGTGTCCGATCGGAGGAATGACCTCACTTGGTCCATCGATCGCTCCTGTTTTAGCCACCTTATGCCAACTCACGGGAGTCGGGTCCACGTTCATTTGTCAATAGGATCGTCGCTACCATCCTATTTCATTTTGGAATCTCCACCGCATACACAGTTGTTAAAGTGGTTTTCGGATTTGGCAGAGAGTGTGACAATTTCCGATCACGGTCTCTTTAACAACCAAACATTATTATAATGCCGTGGTCATTTCAAAATAGTTTATACTTCAAAATCAAATCATTTCATTTCAAAACTATATTTCTTTCAAAATAGTTTATACTTCGAAACCAAAACCATTTTTATTTCAAAAATATATTCAAATCAAAATAGTTTATCATTTCCATTTCAAACATATATTCATCTTTCAAAAGTCATAATACTTTCAAAGTTATAAATCTTTCGAAACCAAAATTCTTGAAATCATTACACTTTAAAAAATCATAACATTTCAAAATCATACATTTGAAATTTCCAATTTGATTCAGTTCAAACCATCAGTTTCAATTCAATTCAGTTTCCCAACAAACCATTTCAATCTTATTAATTTCAAATATAGGTTTGATCCACAAAATAAACTATTCAATCTTTAATATATTTCAAAGCATTAATATACCACATTTCAAAACTAAATTTATAATTTCATATATATCAAATTCAAGTTACTGATATTTAGTTTTGAAATATACATTTCATAAATCTAATATTATTTAAATAAGCTCAAATATTCATTTATCAAATAGATCAAAAATCAAATATCATTCTAAATTCACATTCTTCATCAAAATAAAGATCAAATCATTTTCAAACCATTTAAATATCATATCCTTTCAAAATCTCATTATCAAATCATTATTTGAATTCAAATTCAAATAATCAAATTTAAATATCATTTTAAAATCAAATATGTCATTCATTTATTATTCTAAATATCATTACAAATACATTTCAAAATTTCATTCAAAAATTCATTTATCTCATTACATTTTATTCCATTTAACACATAACCAAGTAAACCTTATTTAAATTCAATTTAAATTCCTTAAAAATTCAAATTTAAATATTAAATTATTTTCAAAACTCCTTATATTTCACAAATAATCAATTTTCAAAAGTTAAACCATTTAACACTTTAAAATATAACTCAAACAGCGTTAAAACCTATAACATTTCAAAAACATTGACAAATTATAGCAATGACAACATTTATAAAGTGCTATCGTAACTTATAGTTTTCAAAATAGTTTAGTTCAAGAACAACGGCATTTAAAAATGCCGTAATAGATATTTAGTTATTTCAAACATAGTTAAGTTCAAAACAACAGCATTTTAAAGTGCTGTTATAAAACTACAACATTTTAGAAATGCTATTAATAAAATTCCAGATTTTATTATAACTTTTCAAAAACAATAAAACTTCAATTTTTGTTATTTTAAATTTATAAATCATATTTCTAGACTTCAAAATTTCACATTTAAATAATTTTAACATATGATTTATCACAACAAAATTTAAAATCAAATATCCAATTAAAATTTCAATTCATTTGTTAAGTCAAAATTTCACTGTTTATTTACTTATTAACTTTAAACAAAAACTTAACATTTTACTTCAAATATCATTTCAAAACTTTAAATTAAATTTCCATTATTTACTTACATTTTTAAAAATATAATTTAAAGTCAAAAATCACATTTACTTCAAATTTGCATACTTAAATTCACAAATTCAAAACTTAATAATTAGCCTTCTTAAAACCATAAAATATATATTTTTAAATCAAAATTTCATACTTTTAAAAATACATATCTATATAAAATCACTTAAGATATACCACGGAGTCTATATATAATTTTCTAACCTAGGTCAAGTGACACAGATATATATCATTTCAATCCGCAATTTAAAAAGAAAACCGGGTTCTATCATTTCAAACCCGCACAAGTCAAATAAAATACAATAAAAATTGCTCAGGCCTATCATTTCAGACCATAACGGTTTTTTCCTGTTCTAAAGTCTGTTCGGGTATGTATCTTTTCAACCCATAGTGATTCTATTCTAACAGGGAACTTGCAGTGTGAACATATGCATAAACAATATAAACAGTTAAACTAACATGCCAAAGTCACAATATAATGTCATATATCAGATGTTAGGTGATAATTAACAGAGTTAACGTGGTAATAACATGGCATAACATGTAATATCATCATCATTTACTTGCATAACATTTTCAATTACTAAACACTTGCCATTAATTTATAATTTTATAAGTAAAAATGTCAGAGTGAGAAAGACTCACTTTTATCGAAGCTAGAGACCACTACGTCACACAAAACGATTCCAAAGGCACGACAAACACGATATAGCATGAGTACGGATTCAAGTAAGGGGAGAGCCAAAATGATTATATTTTACACAACAAACAAAACAAGATATTGAAAACATGAATTTACAACACAATATGACATTGAACAACTAGAAATAAAACACAATAAAGAACTAAACAACTTGACCATGTTTTCACCACATCTATGCTCGGTCATATGGTTCAAGTGCTCGGCCATGGTTAGGTGTTTGGGTCAGATATAGGTCAATATGGCTCGGCTTGGTAAGGAAATGAAGGGGTTTATGGTGATAGCATGACACATACACAAGTCAAGGCAACATAGTGGAATTTTTGTGACATTTCTTGGCTCGACTATGGCAATAGGTGGCTCGGCCTTGCTTGTTTCATCTCAGGCGATGGTGCAGCAGCAGCCTAAGGTCAGGTAGTGGCTGGTGGAGGTGATTTTAGGGGTGGCAGAGAGGATATGTGAAGGGATATTGCATGTAGAGCTCGGCTAGCTTTCTTTTCGAGTGTGCTTGCAATTCTTTGTGGAGTTTTCAACATAGGGAAGGCCACGGCCTGTCATAGTCAGACAGGTTGATGATGGTTATAGCCGAGTATGGTGGAGGTGATGGTGATGTAGTGGTGAAGGAGTTTATGGCCGAGCAAGATAGGAGAAAACAAGGCACAAAATAATGAAACAAAGAAGAAAAATAAGAGAAAACGAGCCATGAACTTACCAAAGAATTTCAGAAAATCTTGATGGCCGAAAGTTTTGAGAGGAAGAAATTTTCTTACGTGAAAAACGAAAAGTATACGGCTGAAGAAAGTAATGTGGTCGGCTACAATCAATTCAAATGCCAGTTGAAAATGAAAAGATAAAAGGCATATGTAAAGTCATGTCATATGAAAAGTTTTGACCCTTTATATTTCTATTTCCTTTAAATTAAAATAAACCATATATATTTCAGTAAATAAAATATAAAAACTTAAAAAAATAAAGTGAAAAGAAAAACAAATATATATTTTTAGGAAAATATAAAAGTAAATAAAGAAAATAGTTATTAAATTGAAACTAGCATTTTAAAATATAAACAATGCACACTTAACATTGGAAAATTATAACTACACTTATAAAATGTTTTAAAAATAAAATAAATACATAAAATATCATATAACACATATATACACAAGTTAGAACAAACAAAAATATTATTTATATAAATTAAAATAAACAATTTTGTTAAATAAACAATTTACATACAATATTGGAAAAAGCATAACTTTCGCAATATTAAACGGATTTCAACAAAACGAAAAGCAGTATTCTTGAAATTTAATTTATTTTCATAATAAAAGATAAAATTCAAAAATTCAAAATTTTAAATTTTAAAATTCAAAATTTGACGATATTGAACAAAATCCATATTTTTGGAAAATATTCTATTTATTCATGTTTGAAATTATAATTCACATATAAATCAAAATTTATATTTAAATAACAAAATTTATTCATTTTAATAAATAAACTAAAGTCTTTAAATCAGGAATTTAAATTAAAATAAATTAAATATACAATTAAAATAATTATAAAATAAAGGGTTGTTACAAGTAATTTGTCCATAACTTGCGCATACAAACTTCAAACGACTTGAGATTGGAAATATAGTCTCATGGGGTCTTTCTTGTCACTTTATAACCATCTCATCCAATCTGGGACAAAAATTGAGAATATGTATCGATCCCTAAGGGAAGTGATATACATCGATCCCCTGCTTGTGCGAGGCACTAATCTGTACTTAGAATATTTTGAAGATTATATCTTTTGGCATCAGTTGATCATCGCTTCAAATCATTGCGTGCACTTGATTTCTGAACCTCACAATCATCGCTCTTGGCAAATGACCTTGATAATCATGAAATCTTTTGGGTTAAATTTATTTATGTACTGCCTTGGCAAAAGGTGGATTAATACTACTAAAACTGAGTCAGTCTAATTTATACCTAAAACCGCTCATGTTTGAATTAAAATGCGAAAGTTTTATTTGTTAAAATGCTAATTTTTCATATGCTATAACTGAGTCAATCAAGTATATCTTAATATTATAACAATTTTTACATTTTATTACTTTTTCAATCATTTTTATCTTTTAAATAAAACTTCCTTTACCTTAATTATAACTCAAGTTTTACATGTACTAAAACTGAGTCAATCTATTTTAAACCTAAAACCGCTCATGCCTTAATTAAAATGCAACATTTTCATTAGATAAAATTCTAATTTTTCATATGCTATAACTGAATCAATTAATCATATCTTAATATTATTAATTTTTTATATTTTATTACTTGGTCAGTTACTTTTATCTTTTAACTAAAACTTCTCCTACTTGATTAAAACTCAAGTTTTTCATCTACTAAAACTGAATCAATCTATTTTATACCTAAAATCGCTCACGTCTTAATTAAAATGCAAAATTTTATTAGTTAAAATACTAGTTCATATGCTATAACTGAATCAATTGATTATATCTTAATTAAATTTTAAATTAGTGATTTGTAGAAAATAAAATTCACGTGTGAAACGCATGTCGTAAGGCATGTATCAATTAATTATGTTTAGTTGATCTATTTAAACAAAATTTTATATAATGAGGCTATTATAATGTTTAACTGTATTATGAATACTAAGTTGCAGCATTGCTAATGATATAATAAAATATGCATATTGTCTGATTTACTTCATTTTTTTCTTCTCATTGTACACTCATTATTATCTCTAATCAATTTTTTTTAATATATGTCTTTCTTACACATTACAATATTAATGTGGGTAACTCGACATCAAATTACAAAGGTGCATAAGGTTTTGGGACAGATCAAGTCTTACTCTGACCCTTACAGGTCTTGGGTTGGGGGCTAAAATTCAGACCTGCACTACGTCTAGAAGACGGGTCTAGGACATGATTTAACAAACCCGGATCAAGTATTGACACGATTTTTAGCCCCAACTCACCTCGTTGTCATTCATATAAACGCTCTATAGAAGCCACATTAATAATTCAAATCCCTGTAAATAATCAAAATAAACTAAACCCAACACTAATAATTTATGTGCTCTAACATCTCCTTCCTCTTTAATGCCTAAAATTCTCGCCTTCATTTTAATACATTGCCACATGATTTAATTTGAATATTTAAACTAAAATAATTTTTTGTAGAAACATCGGATTAATAAATCGTTTTCACTATTAAATCACAATTTTTATGATATTCCAATAATATGTACAATACATGGGCAAAATTCAAATAAAAATAAAACTAAGATTCAATAATTTTGACATTTTTTCTAAATTCTGCCTTATCGAAATAATGTCTCTTCTATGGTAATTGAGGAGGAAGCCCCTTCGTCGTGGCTGTGGGAGCAACACCTCCATGTAAGTTTTTTTTTTTACAATTATGATGTAGTAAAGACTGCATCATAGTAATGTAGTTAAAACGGTATCGTCAAAAAAATTCAACAAATCATTGTAGTTTTAACTGCACATTTTTAATGCGGATATTATTGCATTTGAGTTATGCAATCATAACTCTATATTGAGAGGCACATAATTGAATCTTTCTTATGCAGGTATAACTATACCTTTTTGATGCATCTATAACTATATTTTGAGATGCAGCTATTACTGCATTTATGAGGTGTAGTGTTAATTGAATATTTGAGATGTAGGTATAATTGCACTAAGTTATGTAGTTTTAACCGCACCTTTTTTATATCGCTATAATTGCATCTTAAAATGTTGTTATTACCGCGTCATTGAGATGTAGTTATAACTGCACTTGAGTGATGTAACTATAATTGCATCCTTTTGATGTAGTTATAACTGCATTTGTAAGATGCATTTATCACTGCATCATTCAGATACATAATAACATCTGTGAGATGCAACTATTACTGCATATTGAGATGTGATTATAGCTGCATCTATTTTATGTAGTTAAAACTACAATTGTGATATATATATATATATATATATATATATATTTAAAACTGTGAGATATAATTAAAATTATACAATACATGTGCACATTAAATCAATTTCTTATGTATAAATGTAGTTAAAATTATAATTATATGGATGTAGTTAAGTAATAACTACATTATCTTAATGCAGTTAAAACTGACATATAAAAACTATGATTTCAAAATTTTATTTTTAGGTATCAACAATGGATATCATCGATGATCCTTTGATATTTGTTTTAATATAAATATCGTGAATATTGGTTGTAAAATAAATATGTTTTTGGTATATGGTTGATGATAATTGTTTTTATAATAATATCGATGTGTTAGCTATGGAAAATCCAAAAGCATCTAAAATATTAACAAATATCTTTGAATCATAGACTACGTCGTACCTTTGAGGTTTTTTTAATCATATGATAATCGTGAATTATATCTCAAAGAATTAATGGCGAAGCATCCATTTGATGGGCATGGTAAAAGAGTTGGTGAACTTCTTGAATTGATATGTATAGATGTATGTAGTCCAAGGTCTAATGATACTAAAAGTAGATTTATTTACTTCATTAAATTCACCAATGAATTTTGTCAAATAGGAACTAGAAGCATTGAACGATTTTTTACCTCATTGTTGACTGGTGGCATGGCACTACCCTCACTCTTTGTATATGTATTTTGATATACTAATTAGATATCTATGATGAATTCATAAATATGAAATGGAAGTAGAAAATATAGCATGCAAAAGGATTAAAATAATTCAATCTAATCAAATATGTGAGAATCTTCGATGAGAGTTCAAAGGGTACCTAAAAGAGAATAAAATTCTCTCAAAGTCACTCTTTCATATGCTACATAATGGTATATCTATAAGAAGTAATCAGACCTTGTTGGATAAAGTATGATGGACAATTAGTATTGTTGAGTTATTTCTTTCTACAGTGATATGTGCTTATCAGTAAGCACACATATTGAATTTGTTTTCATTTCAAGCTGGGATTACGACTCTACATAAGATATGAATTAGGAAAAAACCCTACCATAAATAGTTTTGAGATATGTAATTGTTCAACCTACATTATAAATGTAACTTTTGTGAACACAGGGCAAAAATTTATTTTAGGTAAGTTTATAGGCAGTTTATAAATTGTTTTGAATGTCTATTACATTGCACTAAGAAACAAATTGTTGTTTTAAGACATGCCACCTCTTTATCAAATGAATTTTTTCTAAAGAAATTACCGGCAGTGTGATGAACTTGGATACGATCCAAGATTCTAACATAAAAGCAGATTATATCGATGATAAAAATTTAACCAAGCCCAAATGGACATAGTTTATTAGAATGTTTATTAGGAAATCTCGCACATCGAAGAGAAATTATGAGTTTTATATTAATATTGAGAAAATGGAATATTCGTAATGATAATCTCCTTAGTTGTCGACAATTCATGGAAGGTACAGACTCCATCACACAATGTGATGCTTTAAATTTGAAATGGGTTCCAAGTACACCGATAAAAATTGATATTGGAAATTATACCCGAAAGGACATAATCTATCAGCCGCAGGTGAGTCATCGAGAAGAAGATCAATGCAATTGGAAATATGTAAAGCAAGGTTGACAGGAAATAACCTTATCTATCTCAAATGTTGAAACTAGTAAAGCAATTTCGCTAGTGAGCATGCTTAAGTCCACTTGGTTTACTCGCAAATTATCTCATAATATGAGTATGAATTTTAGCACATTGACTTTGGTTAAAATGTCTCGAAGTCAGTGTGAGCGATAATGAAGCTCATGCACTTTTGAAGACATGATCTTAAACTAGAATTTACAGATTGAGCAAGTATTTCTACAGAGAAATCAAATAGTTTGGTTTTAGTCAAAATGCAAAAGAATCATGTTTACATAAGAAAGAAAATATAAGATACTAAGAAAATTCTAATACTACAACTAAATAACATGCTATTGATTGGTAGTAATGCTCGCATTAAAATAGGTTAAATATTGGTATTTAATTCTAGATAAAGAATTTGAAAGACGTGCCATTTATGCTCGGTATGAGAGGATGTTGGGATTATTCTAGTCGATATAAAAAACATCATATTAAAATATTTGATATGGAGCATATGAGATGAACTCCTTATGCATTGGAAATAGGAAACATCATATGTAATAGTCATATGCTATATCAAAATTTACTTATGCATTTGGTACAGTGATTGAATATCAATCTGAGTTAAAATCACCAAGTGGTAGCTGTTAGTAAGGTTTTTCGTCTTACAACACTCCAATTAAAAACGAAGTGATTATCGTACTAAATACCTCAACGATTTTGAATTGTCAAAGTTAATTAACATTAAATTTGCCGTTAGGTAGTAATTATGTTGTTGGATGCTTGCACAATTAGGTAGTCGCACTTTAACTGTTTGTTAAAATGTCAAATCAAACTAGTATTTAATTCCAGGACCGAAAAGATCAGATCTGGTACTGAAAACTTGGTATGTAAAATAACAAAATGCAAAAATCATAAAGGACACAAGGAATTTACGCAGTTCGGATGTTAAGGAATCCTATGTCTACGGGGAAATCTTTCTTCTGTTATATGTTTTGGTACAGGTTTTCATGGCAGAGAGCACAATAAAATCTTGAAAGTATCAATTTCTTGCTACAGTGCCTTTTCTTCTTGTAATATGATGGTGAGTGATTGTTCTGAGCTGCCTGTGATCCGAGTTACTCTTGTTGCATAAGTTATTGACAATGGTGATCTCGTATCTTCACTACTTTCTTATAAGTGTGGATCTACGGTGGAGCGTAGCTTGAGTGGCTCTATGTGCAGTCCTTTAAGATGCTTTTGACTTTATGCGGTTCCGCTTTAGTAGCCCTTAGTATGCGCAGTGCAGATCTAAATTGAGAATGTTAACAAAGTATGAGCTCTGTGAATGTTGGCAGCGCAGTTCAATCGTACATTCGTTTATTATAGCTTGCCGGCATAGTATTTCATCGTATGTTTCTTGTAATTTGATCAGATCTTGGTTTTAGTATCTTAATTTAATGTTAAAAAAAGAGAATAGGTGTAGATTTGGTATCTCTGTGGCTTATATTATGAGCGTAGTACTTTAATCTGTTGCTGCTTCATGCCATTTGGTTACAGTGCTTTTGGTTGGATCGAGCATCGTGACCGCATACTAGCTTTTGTACAGTACCAGTTGGATCACTTTAATTTCTTCTTTTTTGCCTTAACTTTTATATAAGGGTAGCTCTTTTGGCTTTGTGCTTTATTTAATTCCCCTTTAATTTAGCTTGAGAATTATGGGTGTAACTTCTTACCCCCCAAGTCTGTAGCGATCATATATCGATGTGGACTTTGTCTCTGCTCATTTCTGGTCTTCGCATCTTATGAGCTGCTTTCTGGATGTTGTCTTCCATGTAAGCTTTATCGTGTGATTGGCATCCTATGCCCCACTGTTTGGAGACATAGCATTTGTTGTTTGTATGTTGTGTAGTTGACACGATCATCAAACGACAGTAATGATCTGCAAGGAATTGTTTATTTTTTGTTTATCATTACCGTTCTCATTTCTGAGATTTCTATTGTCGTTCACATGCTGTGTTGTTAATACAACTGTTAAACGACGACGTTAAGCTATGAAATGTTTGTTTACTCTTAGTTTTGTGCCACCATTCTCATTTTTGAGATTGTCGTTGCCGTTCGTATGCTGCATTGTTGAGCGGCGGCAGTGAGCTATGAAAAATTATCTGTTCGTGCACTTGGCATGGTCTTCCCCATGTCTTAGGGAAGGATTGAGTTTTGAATATGAAGTCAGGTCGCGTGTTTGCAACCTTCGCATGCGCATAATTTTTTGTACTGGTTCTAGCTGTCTAGTATCCATACGTCCAGTGTGTTATGTTTGCAGTATTAACATAGAGTGGTTTTTATATTGGTTCGGGCCATCCAATATCCATACGACTAGTTCGACTGAAAAAGCCAAGTTGCATGTTGTGTAACTCCATTTTGATAATTGGTTCAGGCAGTCTAACATCCCTATGTCCAGTTTGGCTGAGTATCCGATCTGTGTCATGCAGGTTTTTTATATAGCTGATTCGGGTTGTCTAATATCCCTACGTCCAGCGTGAGTTTTTAACCATGTCAAAATAATTAACACAAAAATATTTTTATACTCGTTTAGGCCATCAAGTATCCTTACGTCCAGTTCATTGTATAATAACTTTATAATAGTTATTACAACATTCATTACATAAGCAATGCTGATCATACAAAGAAAATCTGAGGTGCTTTGAGTTCCAAGTCCTTAGAACTAGGTTTCTATTAGTTCTTGATAATCAATATGCCTCATTTGCTAATACCTCTGCTATGACTAACGGGCCTTTTCGGTTCGGAGCAACGCTCCATCTGCTTGGATCCTTTGTGTTGGCCATTACTCTTCGTGGTACCAAGTCTTTTTTATACAATTTCTCTCTTTGAACCTAGTGCTATAATTTTTTGCCATCCTTTGCTACTATGCGGCCGATGCTACCGCTGCTTCATCTCTTCTTTACTGGATGAGGACTAAGGCAGCTTCTTTCAATTTCCTATTCTTTTCTACTGCGTACGATATTCTTCTATGTGATGGGATCTCTACTATAGCAGGAAGCATATCCTCATGTCCATAGGTTAGTGAAAAAGGGGTATGCCCGGTTGGGGATCTGGCTGAAGTTGTCCTCAGTACTAAAGATAGTTCGTTTTCCCATTCCCCTTTAGCTTTATGCAGCCTTTTCTTTCGTAGCTTTTTGATGGTTTTGTTTACAGCTTCTACCTGCCCATTTTCCTGTGGTAGAGCGATTGAAGGAAAACTTTTTATTATGTCGTTCTTCTCATAAAGCTTAGTAAACTCTTTACTTTCGAATTGGGTGCCATTGTCGAAAAAGATCTTGCGGGGAATCCTATATCTAGTGATTATGTTCTCACTACAAAAATGACTATCTAATTTACAGTAATCATGGCCAGGGGCTTTGCCTGTACCCACTTAGTGAGGTAGTCTATTACCACCATGGCATATTTAGCTCCTCTCTTTGACATTGGAAGTGCCCCTATAAGATCTATGCCCCATATATCGAACGATCATGGGATTACAAATGGGATGAGCTCATGGGATGGCTGTTAGGTGTGCACACAACCCATACTCAATCCGACCCAACCCACCAACCCGACCCAACCCACATAAACCCGACCCAAACCATCTTAATTCGGGTCGGATATGGGTTACAATTTGTAACCCATACTATATACGGGTCGGGTGAAATATTTTGTTTAACCCAAACCTATTTTAACCCAACCCAGCCCTATATAAAAAGCTAATTTAATATCAACCTATGTAAAATTAGAATGATCAAATTCTAGAATAAAATTTATGTATTCTCATATAAATATACCAAAAAAACATATTTGATGTCAGTCCAAAATACATAGGATTGACTAAACTATTTTGAAGAGCATTTTAATGTATTTTGAAATGAAATTCTTACTCTAATATGTAGTGAATTAATTTCGTATGATATATTTTATAATGAAATTCTAACAAATATGTGTTGTAGTGAAGTAGTTATATTTAATTTATGCTAGCTAAAATTTGATATTTTAAGCTGAATATTTTAATACTATATTTTAATTTTTACTTTATATTCTCATTTTTGTATTAGATTAATGTAACCCAACCCTACTAAACCCGACCCAACCCATACTTTAACCCAACCTATATCCAACCTCATATACGGTCGGATACGGGTTGAACTACCTTTAACCCATACCTATACGGGTTGGGTGAAGTATTTGGTCAAACCCGACCCAACCCATACTTTGTGCAGCCCTAATGGCTGTTTGGGAATACTTGTAAATAGTTCACATGGGTCATACCTCCTTAAAAATTCCTTTGCATCCTGAAGCATCGTAGGCCAATAATAACCGTGTCTTACATGTTTGTACGTTAGTTTTGGTACTTAGCACTGACGTAGTTTTATGAACTGGTTCGTCTTCTTTGTTGTTACTGCCATTATAAATATTAGAGGAGAAACCATGATAATTTCGAACAATTTTATTGCTAGAAGTAAGGTTTACATTGTATAACTATCACGACCCAAAATCCGGCGTCCGAAAATCGACATTCATACTTCACCTGTATTCGAATGCCGCAAATTCAAACGTCGAACTTCAATTCGGATGGAGCTTATAACACATTAAGCACAACAACACAGCAGAAGAAAATGAATAACTTACTTGATATACAACATTTGATACATACAATGATACAAATGATATAAATATCAGAGATACAAGATAACGGTGAAAATATAACACAACTGGATGGTCTAGACTTTGCAACCATCGACCGCGGAAAGATAACTCCAATAGAATCTCCAAAAGAATCCAACACCATCCTGCAACTCCATAGCCAAAACTCCAAAGACTCCAAAGGCTAGAATAGACCAACATGCTTTCCAAATGCGAAGCGAGAAACCCCCATCACATTGTATCAAGCAAGGTCGGTCTAAGTGAAACAAATACGATCACCAAATCCAAAGTCTGGATGCTATCGAATCTACACCTACTATTTGATTATCTGAAAATTCCAACTCTAGACTACCCGTATGGAAAATTGTGGGCATCTAGAGTTTAGATGGGGAACAATAAACTCCAGTTCAGTCATGGGACTGTTGTGAGCAAACGAAAAAAGTTTTAAACAAAAACAACAACAAAAGAATTTAAGATTGAAATCCACAATGCTTTTTGGAAAATGAAACTACCATAAGGTCTCCCGCCGCACACACCATGCAAACGTAGAATTGGAGGAGATTTCTCCTTATGATAGTCAAACATGCTTGATATGCGAAAATCATTTGATATTATTATTAGTGCATAGTGCGGAAAACCTTTCGAAGGTATAATATTAATCTTAGCCAGCAAAGACATTTCGAACTATGCCTACTATAACTACCGTCTAAACAGTGGGGCGCCACCATAAGTAAATGGCAGGTTATACAACTAAAACCGTACAAGGCGTGTATTGGAGATTGGATTTCCAACAAATGGTCAGGCTAAGGAACTTCCTTGCCACATGGGTACGCCTCTGGAGGGATGCCCCGAGAACCTACCCAGATCTCTGCCAATACAAGGCCGGGTTACCCCTTTCCGGAAGTAACACCTATAAGTATGCCATCTTCAGTCGTTTGCGACCTTTATGTGAGAGCTCGCAGTGTCCACATGAGTTAAGTATTTGGGATCCATACCACGATACCACCCTTTTCCAAAAGAAATGAACATACCCTAGGGGCGCGACCCTTGATAACCTTGCTGCATCCTTCCGGTTTCGACCATTTTCAGGGTGTGAGGTCCTAATGCAGTCTCTTCCACAAAGCTATGCTTTTCACAAAGTCATGCTTCGATCAACAAATGATCAGCAACACTTTGTATGCCACATTACCAAACTGGAAATGTATCACTAGTAACCATCAACTACATAACCTCTGAGCTCGTACGTCTCAGAGAAGGGTGTTAAACTAAGAGAATAAATTTCCGCCACCAAACAGAAATGTATTTGATAGAAACTAGTTTTACATCTCAAAGTGTAATGTCAGACATACATCCATACAAGTTTGTTTCGGGTTCGAACAGAACCAAAGGAAATTCCAAAAAAGCCCTTGCAATCCAGGTATCCCCAATCCCGATCGGACTCCCCATCAGATATGGAGATCTTTGTACCAGCGCGACTCAGTGCAGAGACATTCGACGGGTTATCCTTTCATTCTTGAAAATACCCGGTCTTCACTACCGGTCTTCAAATGCTATCCATATCGTCGTATCATTATTGGGAATGAGTTACATAACACAAGGTCCTCTCCCGGCTAAACCGAATAATGAGCGCAATATTTAAAAATCATATGGACAATGGGATTTCATTTAAGTCACAACTTAAATCCGAAAACCTTTCCTTAAATGGTTTAAACAAATTGCCATTTTAGTCTTTTAAACAAAAAGATTCACTTCACAAAGTTCACCAATCTTTCACAAAGATTTATTCGCAATATTTAAACAAAAGATCTATCTTTGAGATCCTCTTTTGTTTGAAAACAAAGTTCACCAAATATTTCACAAATATTCCTTCATAGCTTTCGAAACAATTCTATTTCAAATCTTTTATACAAAAGAAACACCTTTAAGATCCTCTTCAATTTCAAAACAAGATTCAACCGTCTTTCACAAAGATTCATTTATAGCTTTCAAAACCATTTCAATTCCATTTCAAACTTAAAATCTTTTCAACAAAAATTGAAAGTTCTTTCGTTATGTGAAAGCCATTATCATTTGAAAACAAATACTTTTCATTTTGAAAAAATCCAATCAAATATGAACAAGTTATATCCTTTAAAGTATAAACTTGGGTTAAATATAAAATTTCCAAAATAATGCTTTTAACATGGTTTAAAACCCATATAAATACATTATATAACTTGTTAAACCCATAATTTAAATCTTGAATTCAAATTCAAATCAAACTATTTATATTTCAAAACTTTATCAAGTTATTTAAAATAACTTTTATCTTTAAAACCCCTTTTCAAAAGATTTTCATATTTAACCCAATTCCATTTCCAAAACCTTTTGGATTCTAAATTCAACTTTAAAATTATTTCAAAAATATGTGACTTAACCAATTCCCTCGTGAAATCCATTTCTGTGTGTGTATGGTGTAGTCCAAGGGCTTTACACAATAGTGCAACATCATCAATCATCACATCACAGATTCAAGTACATCAATATCGATAAGCGGTATATTCCTATAACGCTTATATTTATTCACAGATTTGCAGATAAATAATATAAATTTATCACAAATAAATAAATTGCATTCATCACAGATCACACCAAATAATTCATAGCACAAAGCATAACATATCGAGGATACCAAACAATACAACATTCAATAGAATCCAAACGTTCATAAGTAAGGTCAATTAATTATCTGACTAAATTAAATCAGAAAAATCACTAATCCTGGTTAATTAACATTAATTAATTACAAACCATATTAATTTAACTAACCTTTAGTCAATTATTAATTAACCTTTTAAAAAAGAATTAATTAACCTTTAATTATTAATTAATCATCCTTAATTAATGAATCAATTAACCTTTAATCATTACGTAATTAACCTTTAATTATTTAATTATTCTTTAATAAATTACCCTTAATTAATAAATTAATTAACCCTAAATTAATTACCATTTAATTAATTATCCTTAACTAATTACAATAAGCGATTATCCCTAAACAATTTCATAAATTAATTAACCTTTAATTAATTAATTATCCTCAAATAAATTTCTTTAATTAATTAACCATATTAATTAATTATCCTTTAATTAATCACTTGATTTATCAACTTTAATCATCCATCTTAATTAATTACCTTTAATTATTAAATTATTCCTTAATTAATCATCTTAATTAAATTAACCTTCAAGTTGATTATAAAATTAGTCATCCCTTAATTTCATCAAGTAATTAAAAATTAATTAACTTTTAATAATAAAGTAATTCACCTTTAATTAATAAGTAATTAACCTTTAATCACTTGATTTAATCTTTAAATTAATCAAATTAATGAACCACATAAATTAAATCCTTTTAAGTAATCAAGTAATTAATCATTTAATCACTTTAAACCTTTAAATTAAATTAAGGATTAAAATACTTCATTCTTTAATTATTTACTTTATCATAATAATTAGTCATCCTTTAGTTAAGAAATTATACTAAAATTAATTGATAAATTAACCTTAAATCAATCACCTTAATTAATAAACCATTTATTGATTACTTTAAATAATTCAACATCATTTTTAAATTCCATTAAGAAATTACTCAAAACCTTAATAAATTTAAAAGATAAACTATTTATCTTCACTCATCAATTAATTTCATTCTGGTTTGTTTGATAAATCTTCGCAATAAATCTTCATAACACACAATTCAACTTAAACCCTTTAAGTTACTTAAAGTTGTTACATTACATTATTTAAACTTATTTAAATGAACTTAAAATTTAAATAATAGGCATAAAATAAATTACCTTAAACTTAATAAATTTTAAAAATATTGATTTTAAATCTTTAACCAATTCCAAAACCAAATTAGAACATCTATTATTTAAAAAAAAAAGAAATTATTTAAACTTGATTGAAGAAAACTTGTTAAATTTAAATTTCAAAACTGGCATATACTTGAACCCGATACCACTTTGGGTTTTCACCCGAGTCGTTTGCTAGTCTGCCCGAGCCTGTCCCGAGTTAACCCACATCCATTTCGCTTCGAGTATTTTTCACGAATTCCCCGAGTTACTCCTCGTCTTCCCCAAATCAGCATCATTTCTAGGTATACAAACTACACGCGTGCACGTGTCCAACATTTTCGACGAACTTTGATCAATATAGTGACCTTCGACGAGTCGGAGATAGCCTCTACAAACGCTACAGCCACCCTGTTTATCAAATTCGATCGAAACAAAAAATCGAGCAGTTTGATCCATTTACTGGAACTAACAAGATCGCCTAAAAATGCCACGCACCAATGATCTCGCCCACCATCAGCCAAGACACTTCGACCAGAGTTGCCTCGACAACCCACGAACCTCCTTCCCCCAGTCTGATCACCATAATTGCCTCAAAGACGACGAACTTTCCCCATGAACATTGTCGACCAAACTGGGTTATTAAACCCAAAATCTATGTCAAACATCACCCACGATCATTTAAAAATTCTTCACCTATTTTTTCCAAGTTCCTCGATGCTCCAGCCTTCTCTAGCTCCAACCCCGACGGTGATTGCTACACTGATCATTGGCAATTAACGAAAATAAGTTTTCTATGTAACTCGCGATTTCCCCAAATCTAACAAACTAGAAATCCTGATTTTCCTCTTAAAATTCCACATTTACAAATACTGACCAGGTTATCGAATCCAAATGTGAAATCAAATCATTTGGTTTTTCTGTCTAATGTTTGTTCATCACTGTTTCATCCTATTGAAAATGATTTCTTAATGTGTATGCTCGTAAACAATTTTCAAAAATAAAATCACATTATTACAAACATTTTTAATTTAGAAATCATAGCTTAAAACTTATTGGAGATGAAGGAGTTGAATTTTTTACATATTGTTAGCATGTGAGGTTTTTTTTAAAACAGAGAGGTGCTTACAGACATGCATACAGATGTTTGCATACACACACACACACACACATACAGAGACATGCAAGAATATTCACACAGTTATTCAAGCACAATTCATATCATACTTCCAACACAGATCCAAACATTAAGAAACATAACAGGGCCAGTGTGTTTGCTCACCTGACATGATGAACATAGGCCTGAAAAATGTTTGAGCTTGAAATGGTTGAATTTCTGAAAATCGGGAATTGTTTTTGATTCCTGATCTATATCTTGGATTTTCAGTTTGAATTGTTCTTCAAGTTGATAGCCTCTAGATTGCACTTGAAAACAGGTTTCTTTGATTTTTTTTTGTTTAAGCTTCTAGGTTGATTCTGGCTTGAGTTGAACTTTACTTTTGCATTTTAAACTGAAAATGATCTCGCTCCCAGATCTTGTGTTGATTGCTTTCAGGTCTGAGATTATTATTTTGATTCAACTTGAATCTGATTTTAATTTCCAAGTTTTGTTTCCTTTTTTTCTTTACGATAAAAGCTTACAGGTTTGCAAACAGAAGTTGTTTGCTTTGAAGATTTTTTTTCTGATCAGGTTTTTAGATTGTTGTTTCTTTTTAAAAAAAAATTTAAACTTTGAAATCAAGTGAGCAGCTTGGTTTTTTATTTTGTTTTGTAGAACATGTTGTGTGTGTGTGTATATATGTATGTACGTATAATTTATTTTTTTAAGAGAAAATAAATCTGCCACTTGTAATTTAAGTACACTTGTCTACATGCATGAATTAATTCTTTTACACTTGTTAAAAATAGTATAATTTGTTTACACTTGTTAAAAATAATTCAAATTATGTTTAAGCCCTTTAGTTTAATTAATTTATAATTTATGATTTAACTCCTTGTTTTAAATAAATTACTTAATTTACATACAAATTATTTTTATGTTTTAAACCTTGTTTTATTTTTATTTATTTACATAGATTTAAGTTTTTTATCAATTATGTTTACATTTGTACATTTTCCTTTATTTATTTTTATACAACCTTTTAAAGAAATGATTTAAAATGTAATTATACACAAATTACAAATTATATATATACATATTTATTAGTTCTAAAAAAATAAAAGGGTTTTAACTTCAATTTATAATATATTTACTTTTGAATTCCAAATCGACATATATATACACACCTATATATACATAATAATATTAGAAAGCAAATAAAATATGGAGTTTTCAAATATAATTTATTTTTCAAATATATTTGTTTTGAATTTCAAATCAAAATTCTATTTAAATCAATTTATATACATATATTTAAATAACAAACAAATATCTATTAGATTTGGAAAATACTAAATTAATTCATTTTTAATTCCCAAATCAATATTCTAATAAAAATACATATCTTTATCTATTCTGTAAATTTTTCATATTAATTCATAATTAAATTCACAATTTAATTCCAAAAATTAAATTAATCATCAAATTGAATCTAGCTAAAAATCGGGAATGTTACAGATCCCCCCTTAAGAAAATTTCGTCCTCGAAATTTGCAATACAGGGAGACAACGAAGATAGATGAACACACAAAGATAGAGAAATAGTTTTTTTTCAGATCAAACTGAATAACCATTCTGTATTTGGCTTACCAAATCAGAATATCATCGATAACTATGAGAACAAACTCATGTGATATTTTTACAAAATGCCCGGGTTACCCAGATCTACGAAATATGCAGAGCATTGGTTAGTTCGAAGGACAACTAACCATTTGTAGAATATATCTGGACCCAATAGAACAAACAATGGATACTCAATCCAGGTTGGAATATCCTAAAATATATACCAGCTTGTCCCTCTTCGGACTTCGATTCTCATAAGAAATTACAAAAAAAATTCAAATTTGGTTTTGACCGAAATTGTTCTATCGATACAATCCAATTAGTTTCATATTTTAGTTAACCAATTTATTTCAATTTGAAATTTCCAATTTATTAAAGTTAACAATGATAGGAATCAATGAAGAGAATACGAAATAGAAACTTATCTTCAACGATTCGCAGGGCCACCACACCAAAGCTTCTCCCTCAAGCTTCCACGAAGTAATCAAAGAATTTGAAACTGGATCAAAGGAGATTGATTAGAGTTGTTTCCTTGTTGTTGCAGGGTATTGACCATTTGTAGTCGTATTCCCCTGTCTCCTACCTCGTCCTCTTCTTGCACTCATACTTAACATCAGTGGATAGTAAGAGAATTTACTAAGGCACACAGACGAATATCTTAGGGACACACTTATTCTAGGGTATACTTCACCCTATCTCTAATGAGTTACCTAATGTGTTATACTCATGAGCTAAAGTTCAACCTTCAACTCTGATACCAAAATGTCACGACCCAAAATTCGGCGTCCGAAAATTGACATTCATACTTCACCCGTATTCGAATGCCGCAGATTCAAACGTCGAACTCCAGTTCGGATGGAGCATATAACACATTAAGTACAACAACACAGCGGAAGAAAATAAATAACTTACTTGATATACAACATTTGATACATACAATGATACAAATGATATAAATATCAGAGATACAAGATAATAGTGGAAATATAACACAACTGGATGGTCTAGTCTTAGCAACCATCGACAGCGGAAAGATAACTCCAATAGAATCTCCAAAAGAATCCAACACCATCCTGCAACTCCATAGCCAAAACTCCAAAGAGTCCAAAGGCTAGAATCCACCAACATGCTTTCCAAAAGTGAAGCGAGAAACCCCCATCACGTTGTATCAAGCAAAGGTCGGTCCAAGTGAAACAAATGCGATCACCAAATCCAAAGGTTGGATGCTATCGAATCTACACCTACTATTTGATTATCTTAAAATCCCAACTATAGACTGACCGTGTGGAAAATTGTGGGCACCCAGAGTTTAGACGGGGAACAAAAACTTCAGGTCAGTCATGGGACTGGTGTGAGCAAACGCAAATAGTTTTAAACAAAAACAACAACAAAAGAATTTAAGATTGAAATCCGCAATGCTTTTTGAAAAATGAAACTACCATAAGGCCTCCCGCCGCACACACCATGCAAACACAGAATTGGAGGAGATTTCTCCGTATGATAGTCAAGCATGCTTGATACGCGAAAATCATTTGATATTATTATTAATTCATAGTGCAGAAAACTTTTCGAAAATATAATATTAATCTTAGCCAGCATAGACATTTTGAACTATGCCTATTATAGCTACCATCTAAACAGTGGGACGCCACCATAAGTAAATGGCAGGTTATAAAACTAAAACCGTACAAGGCACGTATTGGAGATTAGATTTCCAACAAATGGTCAGGCTAAGGAACTTCCTATTGCCACATGGGTATGCCTCTGGAGGGATGCCCTGAGAAGTTACTTGGATCTCTGCCAACACAAGGCCGGGTTACCCCTGCCCGAAAGTAACACCTACAAGTATGCCATCCCCGGTCGTTTGCGACCTTTATCCGAGAGCTCTCAACCACAAAGTAATAAATTTGCATTGTCCACACGAGTTAAGTATCTGGGCTTCATACCATGATACCACCCTTTTCCAGAAGAAATGGACATACCCTAGGGGAGCGACCCCTAATAACCTTGCTGCATCCTTCCTGTTTCGACCATTTCTGGGGTGTGAGGTCCTAATACAGTCTCGTCCATAAAGCTACGCTTTTCACAAAGCCATGCTTCGATCAAAAAATGATCAACATCACTTCGTACGCCACATTACCAAAATGGGAATGTATCACTAGTAACCATCAACTACATAACCTCTGAGCTTATACGTCTCAGAGAAGGGTGTTAAACTAAGAGAATAAATCTCCATCCCCATACAGAAATGTATTTGATAGAAACCAGTTTTACATCTCAAAGTGTAATTCAGACATACATCCATACAAGTCTGTTTCGGGTTTGAACAGAACCGAAGGCACTTCCAAAAAAGCCCCTACAATCCGGGTATCCCCAATCCCGATCGGATTCTCCATCACATATGGAGATCTCTATACTGGTGCGACTCAATTGCTTAAAGGTACGGATGTTTCCTAGGGGATCCAGGCGTGACCATTATGTATCTACGATCCATGATTCGGTTGATTTGTTTGGATTGTACTTTCCATACCGGTTTTGAAGGTTTTCAAGTCTTTTCACTGGGTGTTGAAATAGATCTACTAAGCACTTGAAGAATTCTAGCTTTGCGCCTGATCAACGCATGGTCAGTGTTTGCACAAAAAATGGGCAAACACCTCCAAGTCGTATGAATTAGTTGGTTTTATGTTGTTTCTGGTGATTTAGGTGATTTATGCAAATATATAAAAGGCATGGACTGAACTGTAAAAGACACACATATTTATAGTGGTTCGGCCATAACGTGCCTACGTCCACTTTATATGTTATTCTCCTTTTCTATTCAGATTACAAGTATAAAGCTTTTATTACAAGTAACTGAAAGTTGTTTGAAAGTTCTATCCGTGCTTGAGCTCGCAAACTTGTCTGCCATTGTTGTACCCCTGCCCCTCTATTTATAGAGTGAGGCTGGAGGCAGGGGTCTTGGATGTATATAGTTGCTGGTGGGCCTGGGCTGAGGCAATCTGGCCTGGTAGTGCTAGTCCGGTATGCCCTCCTCGTGTTGGTTCGGTAGGAGGTGGCATGTTGTTTGGACCGGTAGTAGGTGGAGTGAGGGTTGGTCCGGTCGTAGGTGGTTCGGTAGCGGGGGAGTTGGTCCGGTGGTAGCTTGGGGACAAGCTGGTCCGGTAGCTCTCTGGTTCGGCTATGCATGGAGGTGGGGTTAGATCCGGTGATAGGTGATTCGGTGGTAGGCGAGGTAGGTTGGTCCGGTAGTGCATGGAGATGGAGTTGGTTCGGCAGGGAGATGGAGTATGGGTTGGTTCGGCAGGGAGATGGAGTTGGTTCGGTGGGTTGATGGTCCGGTTGTGGATGGTGGAGCGTCTTTGGTTCGGCATGCATGAGAGGGAGTTGGTTTGGCCGAATCTCATCCAACACTTGCCCCCCAAAGTAGGGAAGGTGTATACACATGGCATGCTTTGTTTTAGCTAGGATATCTTCACTCGGCCCTGCGTGCCGAACCAACTGATTCGGTCGTTCGTAATTGCCTATAAGTATGGGCTTCAGGCCTTCGTTCAACCTCCATCATACGAGACAGCCGAACCACATAAGTGCTGAATCAACCTAGTGCCGAATCATCTTAGTGCCGAATCAACTTAGTGCCGAATCATCTTAGTGCCGAATCAGGTGCGTTCCTTTCGCCGAATGAGGTTTCTTTGTTTCACCGAATGGGAATAGAGAAATTTAGTACCGAATGAACTAAAAAACTTTTCAACGCCGAATGAGTTCAGGGACCTTATGTACCGAATGATCCTGAAAACCTCTATCCTTTGAGTTTTGAATTCGAGTGAAGTTGCAGACTATATACACTTGTTTGTTTATGTCCTCTGTTCTAACGATGTACTTTCTTGTGTTGCAGATAAATGTCTCACAAAGTGGAAACCCGATCAGAAAAGAAAAAATCTACGGACAGAGGTGAGTCTTCCGCTGTGCCCCCAGTCCAGCCGGGACCAGCACGACATGGACCTGCCCCGAGGTCATTAGTGGACGGATATGGCCCTCAGGAGCTTCTGAACTCTCCTCCCGATTGCTTTCCGAGCTCCCTCAAAGAAGGGCAACTTGATGTCATCGCTCGCTCCTTTAGGATTGACAGGAGGAGTATGCTGTTGCCGGGAGATGGTGTGATGCCGTATGATCCTCCTGCAGGATATTTCGCTTACAGCCGATAACATTGTAAGTGCGGGGCCATTCCCCCAATCAATGCCTCGATAGTCAGCTTTCTTACCTATTTGAAGGTGGCTCCATTCCAACTTCAGCCCAATTCCTATGCTATCCTGGTGTGCTTGTTCATCATTTTTCAGAGGAAATATGGGCGTCCCCCTTCCAACCGGGAGATTCGGTATTTGTACAACTTGAGAGGCTATAAGAAGGGGTCTCCATATATCAGCTTGGAAGCGGCCGTGCCCTTCAAGCCTGTCCTGGATTTGTATTCGAAGCTCAGTATGTTCAAGAAAGAATGGTTCTTCATCAAGGATGATTTTATTTCCTTCCGTCTTTTCACTTCCGGCTGTAATTTGAACTTCATTTATATTTTCCTTGTTTCGACTGCAATGCTTCCTCTTATATGCTTTTATTTCTTGCTAGCGACAGGTGCCTTTGCGGTCGTGGAGAATGATTCCTTGGCTCGGATGGCTGCGGAAATAAAGGCCATTTCGGGACGGGATAGGTCGGCTTCTTACCTGATCAGGAATGTCACTCTCCTGGAGTACAACTTAATTCTGCCACGTCAATCTGTGGTTAAGCAGAGAGATACGGCCGAGGAGAGGGCTGCCAAAGCTAAAGACGGGGCTACTGCGAAGAGTAGCAAGAGGAGACCTTTCTCGGTACCTCCAGTCGTCGGGGGGAAGAAGTTAAGAAATCTGATGGACCCTCTCCCAGCACATGCCCAGATGTTCCGGAGGAGGAAAGTAGAGAGGAAGAAAGAGGCGAGGAGGAGAACGGAGGTGATGGAGAAGGTGACGATGGTAACGGTGGCGAGGGGCGGAGTGGTAGTGGCGTTAGTGCCTTGACTTCTGGGCAAGCGGGTGAGATTCAAGAGTGGACGGACGATGCCTTCCGTCAAGCCTTCAAGGGGTTGGGGGAAGGGCCGGCCTTGGTGGAGCAATCGAAGAAGTCTGATAAGGCCGGGAAGGGCGCCAATCTATCTTCTGAGAGTATTTTAACTAAGGCAACTCCGGCGGTTCAAGGTGAATTCTTAACTTTCGCAGACTCCCTTTATGAGAAGGACTTAGTAATATTTTATGGCCAACTCCCGTCCTGAAATGAGATTCAGGACTTATTGCAGTATCCCACTCCCCCTCAGGGTTTGTAAAATAAACGCGTTTTCCTACTCCTTTTAACTTAACATATTTCTCGGATCATAGTTTCATGCATGCTTGTAACACTTGGTTTTTATTGCAGGAACGGGTAAGGTGGCCAAGACATCAGATATTCGGCACCGCCTTGAACAGTACAAGCTACTCAAAGCTTCCGCCAAACCAAAGCCATCAACTAGCCGTCCCGGAGATGTGGTTGGCTATCGCCCTCTTCTCGGAGTTATTGAAGAAGATATGCAAAAGAGGAAGAGGGGCCGATCTTTGTTTGAACCTTTACCTGGCCCTCAGCCTCCAGTCCAGCCTATCCATGATATTACTGAGGAAGATACTGAGTTTATGCCTTCCCCACATCCGTCCGAAAATCCAACCGTCACCCCGATAGACCACCCTGGTTTGGTTCGTAACCCATTTGCCGGCCACCCGGATCTGGATCCGAGTTTTCAGGACATTTCTTTTGACGAGGCCACGGGTGAGCATCTTCTTCCCTGCAATCCCATGGTACGGGTGCTTGATGAGGCTAAGTCCTTAGACCTCGATTTGCTTACTACTCGGATTGTGACCATGGGGGATGAGGCCAAGGCAAACATCGATTGGGTGGCTGAAGAGACCAAGAAGCTAATGGAGCATCACGCTCGACTGGCCAAGGCTGGAGAGGAAATCGGAAGTGCTAACATTCGGTTACGGCTAATGGTTTCTGATCAGGCCAAGCAGCTTGCCGATCAGGCTATCCAGATATCCCAGCATGAGGCGGCCTCCAGACGACTAAAGAAAACCATGGAAGAGGCTAGCAAGGCTGAGTTGCGAAAAATGGAGGCTGTTTGCAAAGAACGAATTGACATAGCCATCGCAACGGTGGACGAGGTTCGGAGAGCGGATCTTGAGCAGGTAGAGGAGTTATCAGGGAGGCTTGAGGCCGCAGAGCTTGCTCAGGCCAAGCTGAAGGAGGAGATGGAAGTGATGCGGAAGTCCCTTCAGGCTGACTGCTCGAGATACCGATTGGAGAGAAATGCTGCCGTCGCACGGCTATCGGCTTCTGAGGCCCGGATGAAAGAGTTTGAGGAGAACGAGGGGATGATGGATGAGATGCTCCAGGACATGTATTTCCGTACTTGGAGGCAGGGCAACCTGTCCTGGATGGACGATTATCCCCGGGTTATGGCTAGGATATATCTCCGGGTTTGGAGGAAGCCAAGGCTGAAGCGGATAAAGAGGGTGGCGCGGCCTTCAGAATGGATGTGGTTACCGCACAGTTCACCAAGGAGGAGAAGGCGGCGGTGAAGGAAGGCATGCGGCTGCTTGCCGCCGAGGAAGTGGGTATGCAATTGGAGGACGATGATCAGGGAGCGGACGCTGGTAAGTCTTCCCTTTTTAATCTTTTCTCAACTTGATTGCTTATCGTTGGTCTAATAGATTCTTCTCCTGAATTGGATAGGTGGAATCTCTGGTCAGCATGCTGCGAGTTCTGATCCTGCGGTCAAGTAGATCTTGGGGGGTTGGAAGGATAGAGATGAAGTTCTGATGCTTCCGACTATTTTGACTTGATCTGGGCATTTTTGGTTTTACTTGACATTCCTGTATACACTAGTTCTAAAACATTAATGTACTTTCAGGTTGTGATTATGTCATTGCAACGAACGACTTTATGTAATTTTATAAGATAAATTGATTCTGCTATATTTGAATGCTTTTGTTATTCTGATGTGTTGCATAAGAAATATAGATGTGTATGTGCTTCAATCGTGTTTGATGCTATGCTCTTGCTTAAAATATTATTTCATGTCTCGCAATGCCAATATGATGTGTGAATAAATTAAAGCTACATATTTGTATACAAGAGAGGAAAGTACCGCCCTTCGTGTTTTAGTTGTAGAGGGTTGCTTCGAATGTCTTGCGTGACTGAGTATGGAATGTAGCTGAGTGTTCCGTCATCCGGATGTGAGTTCATATTTCCACAAGCGAGAGTTCCCCTATTTTGTGACCTATACTTTAGGGACTGCTATATAGGATAAGAGAAATTTTTTTAAATGAAATATGAGAAACAGTAAAACTTCCAATCACGGAAGGCCGTCGATATGCTTAAGTTCGTGGCAAACGGGTTTTGTAATCACTTTCCCTAGCTGTGGGTCTTGGAGACATTTGTCACCCATCTTACGCCTCTGCGGGGAGTTTATCTTTTTTACCACAGCCGCATTTAAGACATATCAGAGCCGAGATCGCGCACAGTCACTACCCGAGCCATTATGGCCCGTAATCGTGGGTATTATTCGATTTACTGTGGCCGGCTAGCGTGGGTGCCGATCGTCAACCGTGAACTACCCCTGGCTGGCCACACCTTATGTTGGGGCTTAAAGTAGGTTCACAGTTGCCGGCGAGCCGAACGCCGTAATGAGCTGCCATCGGCTATAATCGGCCTTCTTGATGGCTTATAATCGGCTCATTACAGTTGGCTTTGAGGGCAGTCGCGAGCAATGAGTTAACCCGCAGCAGAGGGATGTTGGAGCAAAAGTGTCTCATTGGCGAGTGCATAGATTCGCATAGTACCTGTTGGGTCTTGTCCAGGTGAGGTTGTGCCGCGAAGTGTCCAGAATGGAAATGTCGTTATACATGATTTTGTTCAACAGAAAAGGATAAAGCTTAACAAGCAGTCAAGATATAAAGGAACAAGTTATAAAGAGACAAGATTTTTAAAGTGGTTCGGCACGAAAATGCCTACGTCCACTGATTCTCTTTGTTAATTCACTTCATATGGGCAGTACAAGTTAAGAAAAGTATCGACGGAGGTGTTGGATGTTCCATGCCCTCTGGAACACCTCTCCGTCCACTGTTGACAAAATATAAGCTCCGTTGTGGAGATCTTTATGAATTACATAGGGTCCGTCCCAGATTGGATCTAGCGCCCCGGGGCGCGGGAAGATCCGCTTGAGGACAAGATCTCCTTCTTGTAAGCTGCGGTGCTTGACTTTGGAGTTGCATTGTGCTTCCACTTTTTGCTTGTGAGCTGCCGCTTTAAGTGCTGCATCATTTCTTCTTTCTTCAATTAGATCCAAAGACATGTGTAGGAGTTCTTCATTCTCTTCTGGGTTGTAGTGGATCCTAAGGTGGGAAGGCACTACAGTTTCAACTAGGAGCATGGCCTCCGATCCGTATGCCAAAGAGAAAGGAGTATGCCCTGTTGATGTTCTGTAAGATGTGCGGTAGGCCCAAAGTGCCGTAGGAAGTTCATCCAACCAAGCGCCTTTTGACTTTTCAAGTTTCTTCTTGATTAGAGCTTTGAGGATTTTTTGACAGCTTCGACTTGTCCGTTTGCCTGGGGATAAGCCACAGATGAGAAGCTTTTGTGCATTCCTGCTCTTGGCACCAGTCGGTGAATTCCTCGCTGTCAAATTGAAGCCCATTGTCCGATATGATTTTGTGTGGAACCCCGTACCTGCATAAAACATTTTTGATCAAGAAGTTAATAACTTTTGCCGAAGATATTTTATTTAGAGGCTCCGCTTCCACCCATTTGGTGAAATAGTCAACTGCTACTATGGCATATTTGGCTCCGCCTCTGCCCATTGGCAGTTCGCCAATCAAGTCAATTCCCCATATTGCAAAGGGCCAAGGGCTGGTCATTTGAGTAATTTCATTTGTTGGTAGTCGAGGAATCTTAGCAAATTTCCGGCATCTGTCACATCTTTTGACGAAGTCTAAGGCGTCTTTGTTTAAAGTGGGCCAGTAATACCCGTATCGGAGTATTTTCTTTGCTAGAGTATGTCCTCCGGTATGATCTCTGCAACTTCCTTGATGGATGTTGGACAATACTTCCCTGGCCTCCCTTCCAGCGATACACCTTAATAAGGGATTAGAGAAGCCGTGCCGATAGAGGATGCCTTCTTGTAATGTGTAGCGGGAAGCTTTCCTTAGGATTTTCTTAGCTTCGTTACGCCCGTCGGGCAGTGTGCCACTTTTTAAGTACTTCCGGATGGGAGTCATCCAAGTTTCCTCTTCAATTGCAGCTATCATATTCATTGGCTCATAACTCGGGGCCAGTTGCATTGAGATGGTTACTGTTCGAGAAGCGGTGCCGTCCTCCATGCTAGCTTGCTTTGCCAGTTCGTCGGCCTCCTGATTCTCTTCTCGAGGAATGTGTTTGATTAAATAGTGATCCAATTAATTGAGCAGCAGCTTGGTCTTCTTTAGATATGCTGTGAGTCGTTCTCCTTGAGTCTGGAATTCTCCTAGTATTTGATTTACAATAAGTTGAGAATCACAATGGAGACATAAAGAACTGACTCCAATCTCCAGGGCAAGTTCTAATTCGGCTATCACTGCTTCGTATTCTGCGTGATTGTTGGTGGCAGCGAATTCCAACCTTAGGGTGTAGTGCAACTTCCTTCCCCTGGGGGTGATTATCACAACACTTGCCCCCGAGCCTTGTTCATTTGATGCTCCATCTACGAAGAGATTCCACTTGATATCTTCTGCTATTTCAGATTGCTCCTTACCTTCGTTAGTAGTGAATTCGACAATGAAATCAGCTATGGCTTGCCCCTTGATAGCGGTGCGAGGATGGTTGGTGATATCATATTGACTCAGTTCAATACACCATTTAAGTAGTCGCCCAGAAGTGTCGGGGCGATGGAGTACCTGCCTTAACGGTTGATCGGTTAAAACTCTGATGGAACGAGATTGGAAATAGTGTCGCAGCTTCCGTGACGTGATTAGCAGACAGTATGCTAGCTTTTCAAGTTTAGGGTATCTGGCTTCTGCCCCTGTAAATCTCTTGCTTACAAAGTATACGGGCCGCTGCGCGCGGTTGTCTTCTCTCACCAAAGCGGCGCTTAAAGCATGGGACGATACAGCAAGGTATAGGTATAGTTCCTCGCCTTCATTTGGAGTTGAGAGTACTGGTGGTCTCTGGAGGTGTCCGATTAAGTTAAGGAAGGCTGTCGAGCATTCGTCAGTCCATTCGAATTTCCCTTTGTCTTTCTTTAGAGCTTCAAAGAAAGGGATGCATTTGTCGGTTGCTTTATAGATGAACCTGCTTAGGGCAGCCATCTTCCCATTTAGGCTTTGCATCTCTCTTCGAGTGGATGGTATCTTGATATCTTGCAAAGCCCGAACTTGTTCGGGGTTTGCTTCAATCCCCCTGGCATGGACGATGAATCCCAAGAACTTTTCCGACGACACTCCGAAGGAGCACTTTAGAGGGTTCAGCTTCATTTCGTATTGGCGAAGTACTTGAAACATCTCATCCAGGTGGTTTATATGATCGTTGGCTTTCCTCGATTTTACCAGCATGTCATCCACATAAACCTCCATAGTTCGTCCTATTAGTTCCGCAAACATCTTGTTGACGAGGCGCTGATAAGTAGCTCCGGCGTTTTTAAGTCCAAAAGGCATTATTCTGTAGCAGTACAATCCCCGGTCAGTGATGAAACTAGTGTGGTCTTGATCGGGGGCGTGCATAGGGATCTGGTTATATCCTGAGTATGCGTCCATAAAAGATAAGAGTTCGTGTCCGGTGGTGCTGTCCACGAGCTGATCGATTCGGGGGAGTGGGAAGCAGTCCTTCGAACATGCGTCATTTAAGTTGGAGAAGTCGATGCATGTTCGCCACTTCCCATTAGCCTTCTTTACCATTACCGTGTTGGCGATCCATTCTGGGTAAATGGCTTCTCGTATGAAGTTATTGGCAAGTAGGTTCTTTACTTCTTTCTCGAGGGTTGCTGATCGTTCTGCCCCCATGCTTCTCTTTTTCTGCTTTACTGGCACCTTGGTGGGATCGATGTTCAGTACGTGGCATGCTACATCTGGGGAGATTCCTGTCATGTCAGCGTGCGTCCATGCAAATACATCCACGTTGTGGCGAAGAAAATCAATGAGTTGATCCTTTAATTCTCCTTTTAGTTGAGATCCGATTTTCAATAGTCTACTTGAGTCATGTTTGTCTACAGCTACAAATTCCATAGCCTCTGCAGGCTCGGCGGTGGCCTCCTCCTCTTTGTCCCTGGGGTCTAATTCATTGAAAGGGTCACTGGTATATCGAAGAGGAGGGGCTTTCTTTAGTTGCTATGCTTCCAAGCTTTTCATGCAGAGAGTAGTCTCTGCATTTTTCCCTTTATCTTTTCTGCGGTTATTGCGAAGTTCAGTTACATAGAAGTCTCGAGCAGCGTCTTGATCTCCCTCCATTTCTCCTATTCCGTTATCTGTTGGAAATTTCATCTTCAGGCACCATGGGGCTAGGACAATTTGGAAGTCAGACAAGGCTGGTCTTCCCAAAAAGGCGTTGTAGGCCGAATGATTCTCTATTAGTACAAATGTTTGTTTTCGCACAACGGAGCGGGGATGACTTCCTATTTCAACAAAGAGGTCCAGTTGCCCGAGGGGCATCTTCGCATCTCCAGTGAAACCATGTAGTGGTTTGTTGCAGGGAGACACATCCTTCATTGACAGCTTCATTTTGTCGAAAGCATGCTTGAATAGGATATTTACTGAGCTTCCAGTATCTATTAAAATTCCAAAAACTTTGGCTGGACCGAACCAGGCAGAGATGACCATAGGATCCATGTGTGGGTACTGTCTTCCCTCTAGATCACGCCTACTGAATGTGATGTCGTCATTCTCTTTCCGTTTCGGGTGGCGTTCTTCCATAATAGAATTAACGTAGCCTTCATCGTTCCTAAGTGACTTACCGTATCTTTCCATCTCTGCCCAGCTTCTGTCGGCAATGTGTGGTCCTTCGGATATGGTATGGACCACTATCTTCTCTTGACTAGAGCCGCTGGTGTTGCGATTTCCTCCGCCTACTTCCGGGAGGGGCAGCCCCAGGTTCTCATTAACAGGAGTTGAAGTTCTGTTCTGACCTTTCACATAGCTTTCTAGTCTCTTCCTTCTGATGTGTTCTTCAATCAAGTCCCGGAGATGGTGGCATTCATTGGTGTCATGTCCATGGGATTCGTGGAAGCGGCAGAACTTTCCAGACTTGAGTGCGTTATCTGACTCCTTCTTGTGCGGGGGCCGCTTGTATCTAACTTCATCTTGAGTGGCTAGGAAGATGTTTTCGATTGTTTCATTCAAAGGAGTGTAGGAGTCAAATCTTGGTCCTGGTCGATATAAGCGCTTTTCTCCCTTATTGCCCCCAGCATTGTCTCTAGAGTCACTTCTCCGAACATCCTTTGCTGCAGCGGGAATCCTGTCTGAAGCTGTCTTAGCCTGTTGCCCTGACTGCCTATCAGTGGCAGCGTCTTCAAGTCTCATATACTTTCCAGCTTCATGGAAGAAATCAGGTAAAGTAGCTGGTTTTTCCTTGGTTAGTCTTCTAGCAAATTTAGTATCCGGATGTATACCACTGCAGAGGGCCATTAGGATAAGTTTCTCATCGGCATCTTGGACTGCGGCCGCCGCGGCGTTGAATCGGGTTAGATATTATTGCACTGTCTCTCCGGGTTTCTGTTTGATATTAGATAAGGAATAAGCGTCCTTGGGTTGTTCCACATGAATGCGGAATTGACTGATGAATTTTTCTTTCAACTCCCATAAGCTGATGGACCCTTGGGGTAGGTGGCAGAACCAGGAGGTAGCTAGATCTGCCAAGAATAGTGGTAAGCATTTACACAACACTCCCTCTGTTGCTCCGCTCATGAGCATATGCTGGGTGTATCTTTGTAAGTGTACGATGGGGTCAGAGGTTCCATTGTTGGCATTTTCCATTCTCGGGGGGTGATGGCAGTTTCGATATTGCGGGTGAAGGGGCTGGTTACCCTAGCACCTATCCCCTGATCCCTTTGCTCCCGTTGGACGCACTCTCTAAACAATCGCACCATCCTCTCGTCAGAACTTGGAGCGGATAGAAATGAGTTTGGTTCTTCCCTGCGGGATCGATTCCGTCCAGATGACCTGTAAGGATGGTATCGTCTATCACTCCTGACATTCTCCAATGGCTGCCTCTGGTCTTCCGGGGGCATGCTGGGGTCAGCTACAGTTGGCCCTTGCCTTGATCTTTCCCTGCTGGGTTCTCTTCTCAGCACTTCCTCGGCCAACTTCGGGCTAGACTCCAGCTCGGCCCTTTTCCTTGGTGTTTCCATGGTTAGGTAGCATGGCGGGCTCAGCTACATCCGACCCTTGCCTGGTACCTCCCCCGTTGGGTTCGGTTCCAAGCATTTCCTCGGGTCGGAATTCGAGCTGAGTCCGGGCTCGGCTCCTACCATAGCTGTTTTTGTTGTTAGCCTCTTCGAAGAAGAAAGACCCTTGTCGTCTCCTAGATCCTCCAGACTGGGACTCACCCCATGATTCAGTGTTGCGGTTGGTTTCTTCGACATCCCTTAAGCGTGACATGAGTTGATCCACTAAGGCTTCTTGTTGAGATGCGAAGCGGTTAGTTACTTCAGCCACAACCCTGTCCAGATCCGCCCTTGTAATTGGTTGTTCCGTAGCAGGGGCTGTCGGATTTGCCTGATTTAAATTTGCTGTTGGAACTGGACGATTGTCTTGGTCTCTGATCACTGGATCTGGGATACTGCCAGTTGCGATGTTCTTTCCTTTGTTAGCATCTTTCTTCCGTCCGGGAGGCATGTTTTCCAGGCAATGAACGACGCTGATAGAAAAAGGGTTAAGTGGGGGAAGCTGAAGCTTCGAGCTCCTTTTCTCAGTGAAAGCACCAAAAATGTTTGCACAAAAAATGGGCAAACACCTCCAAGTCGTATGAATTAGTTGGTTTTATATTGTTTCTGGTGATTTAGGTGATTTATGCAAATATATAAAAAGCATGGACTGAACTGTAAAAGACACACAGATTTATACTGGTTCGGCCAGAACGTGCCTACGTCCACTTTATATGTTATTCTCCTTTTCTATTCAGATTACAAGTACAAAGCTTTTATTACAAGTAACTGAAAGTTGTTTGAAAGTTCTATTCATGCTTGAGCTCTCAAACTTGTCTGCCATTGTTGTACCCCTGCCCCTCTATTTATAGAGTGAGGCTGGGGGCAGGGGTCTTGGATGTATATAGCTGCTGGTGGGCCTGGGCTGAGGCAATCTAGCCTGGTAGTGCTAGTCCGGTACGTCCTCCTCGTGTTGGTTCGGTAGGAGGTGGTATGTTGTTTGGACCGGTAGTAGGTGGAGTGAGGGTTGGTCCGGTCGTAGGTGGTTCGGTAGCGGGGCAGTTGGTCCGGTGGTAGCTTGGGGACAAGCTGGTCCGGTAGCTCTCTGGTTCGGCTATGCATGGAGGTGGGGTTTGATCTGGTGATAGGTGATTCGGTGGTAGGCGAGGTAGGTTGGTCCGGTAGTGCATGGAGATGGAGTTGGTTCGGCAGGGAGATGGAGTGTGGGTTGGTTCGGCAGGGAGATGGAGTTGGTTCGGTGGGTTGATGGTCCGATTGTGGATGGTGGAGCGTCTTTGGTTCGGCATGCATGAGAGGGACTTGGTTCGGCCGAATCTCATCCAACAGTCATAGTCTACAAGCACGAGGATAAACCTGTTAAGGCATCAAGTTATAAAGTATTTCGAAAGGAAAATTTGTTTCGATATAAAGGTATTTTATTACAAAAATATTTCCAACAAAGAAAATTTTGTATTAGTATTTAAAATTTAAATTGTTATGATTAGAATTAATTATTCGTACTCGATACCATTCTTTTGAATCTACCTTATCTGCTCAGCTTTATTTATTCACCTATATTCCGTTTTTCCGAAGCTACCTTCTTTTCCTTTTGAGTATATCCTTTTAAAATATTGTTTATTTATATACTACATGGTTTAATAGTAAATTATTAATGTTATGAATATTTTAAAAGTTATTAATTAAATAAAACATATTTAAAGTAAATGATTGTTAATTTATTTATAATATTTGAAAAGTATCTTGAGATAAAAACTAATAAATTTATGAATTATGGATATAATAAATGTGTTTAACCAAATTATTGAAAATTAATTAATTTAAATTGAAATTTATATAGTTTCAAATTAATTGTTTATCCTTGTCTTTCAATCTATTTTCTTTTTGGTTGTTCTATTCTCCTACCTTCTTCCTTTTCGGGGATGAAAAGTTTTGAGTGGAGGAGAGTGTAATGACCTAAATTTTTTAATGGTTTTAATAACGTAATTAACTGAATTTTGTGAAATTTCAAACAATATAATTTTGAATTGAAAATTTAATATTTGTAATACGTCTATCTAGACATAGCAAATGGAAAATTTTCGTCGAATAATATAGATGTTCAATCAGTTGCTAGAAATCCAGTTTAAACCAGTTAATAACAGATGAATTTAAAAGTTCCGAAACCTAAATATGTCAAAACGAGAAAATTTATTTAGAACACTCTGAATAAGACTGCGTAACTCGTTTCGCAAATTTCGGATGTTTCTAGCTCCGTTTGGATTTTTCCATACGGAATAGCAACGTATATCAGTGTCCGTATCGACTTTTGATAGGGTGGTCGTACCACTGATATTTGCATACCGTTTTGATCGTCTCGTCGTGCTGATCTCTGCGGTATATTCAATTCTATGTTTTGAGGCTCGGTATGCGACGGAAACAATGAAACCGTACGTTGTATCGGTACCATAAATTGTGACGGTTAACTTTCCTTTACTTTTCAAATTTGTAACCTACAGCCTGGACCACAATAATAATTTGCTTTAATTATTCACCAAATTAAGACGTTTTTGACAGTTGCTATTTCATTATTTTCATATATTGGATCTGGCCATTCATTGTTTGAAACGGTTCAAATTTTGCTTGAATAACAGTCCACTTCCATTTGCAGTTATAAATTCATTTTTCCCATTTTCATTTGTTTTCAAGGGCAAGGCTCTCCTTTTTATGACCGTGCCTTTCCATTTCTCCCTGTTCCCTTACGTTTCTTTTGAAAGATTTATAAACTAAATTGGCATTCGCTAAAGCTAACAGAAACTCACCTCCTCCCCTCTTTTTCTTCCTGACAATTCTCTTTCATTAAATTATTTTTGGAACCCAACCCTTCCCACTCCTTAGCCGACCGCCCTAACCACTTCTGCATCCCCTCAACATAGCCACCACCACTCTGGCGTCCCTCCGTCACTCACTTCTCTCACCACCTTATCCTCGGCCATGACCGCACTCACCTCCCACCGCTTGACCCGATCCACCCCCACCTCCATTCTAATGCACAGCCGAAACCCATTAGCTCAGCCTCATCTTCATCTCCAACCCACCTCCGACCAAGGCTACACCACATCACCAAGTTTTTGTACAAACTCGGTCACTCATCTCCAAGCCGTGTACACCCTTTACTTCTTTTATTAGGTATTATATATATGTATATAGATCTATTATTGTATATTGTTTCGTTTTGCATATGTGTGTCTTATTCAGGTTACTATATATATTAGTGTTTCTATATATTATTATATTATATTATAAAGTAAGTTATAACCGTGTTATGTATGTTGGTATGAGTTATATACTTGTTTAGATAATAGATGTTTAGTTTATATGATTTTACAGTATTGTATATTATAATATATATATATATATGTATATGTATATATATATGTGTTTTCCATAACATTGTTGATGGCTATAGTACTTTATGTATTTTGCAGTTTATGTTCAAGTATACTTGAGATATATATTAATATATTAAGGCATACACCTGTATATTTTAATTGTATATATAAAGTGTTCTTGAATGCATATGTTCAAATATATTGCTGCACGACTTCATTTATAAGGTGTTCGCAGTTGTATGTATAACTATATATATACACTTGTTAAAGTAGATACTTGTAGTTAGTGGTGTTGACTTTGGCATCGGAGAAAGGGAATATGTGTTTAAATTAGTATATTGATTTTTAAATACTGTTTTAATATGCAGGTACACGTTTAATAGTATGATACTTTGAAATATGTCCGTGTATAGTATGTCAGGTTTAAAGAAGTTATATAGAGTTTGTAAGAGCCGTGCTCATCTAAATTTATATTCTTATTTTCAAAAATAGATTTTTGCACCAAAGTATATATTTAATATATGGGTCAGCATGTATTTGAATGTGTGTGTGTATATATCTGTATATGTATATGGTCTAGTAATTTCATATATCAGTATATATATAGATTTTACATATGTATTTGAATTTAATATTGGTTTAAGGAAATAATGTAACAAAATAATCCATATATTTAGTCCAATTCATATCAGTTTATTTTAATACATTACAAGGTAAATATATATACATATTTTATGTCTAAAGAACTTCAATTGTGGATGTTGCAGAAAAGTATAGTACTTTAATATAAATAGGATATGTTAGGAAGAAATGAATATAATATATAATTATTTATTTTAAATACCTTATGCATATATGTTGAGTTTAATATATAAGTTTTGTTTAAAACAATGATTTTGAAATGCTTATTTATTTTAAATTATAAATGTTTTTGGATTTAGAATGTGATTTTATATCTATAGTTATATATAGTTATATTTAAATCCTCTTATATCATTTATCATCATCGATCCAGTTTTGACTTGATTTTCATCAATTCCCATTATTAGCTTTGCCCATCGTTCCTGTTTTCTTCACCGATTCGTGTCCATCTAGCATTGCTTTGGAATTCGTAGCTCATTGCTTTGTCAAATTCCTCTAGCCCCGAAAGGTGAGCAATCACTCACGATTAACGTTCTTATATTTATTAAATTTGATTTCAATTGAAACGACAATTGAGATATGCTGATGTTAGTTATTTACATTGTTATATATGATATTATCTGTATCTGTTCACCTGTGGGATATGACACCATATCCTATTGTTTATATTATATTATTATTGATGATGTATGCCTGTTATGCTATTACCATATCTGTTCTCACTCTACAAGTTCCCAATTAGTATAGAATTCACTATGGGTTGAAATGATACATACTCGAACGATCTGTAGAATAGGAGAAAATCGTTATGGGTTGAAATAACACACCCAAGCGATTTTCATTTGAATTAAATTTGGGATTGCGGGTTGAGATGATACATACCCATATATATTTAAATTACGAATTGAATGATAAATATCTGTATCACTTGACCATAGGATAGAAAATTTTATACTGACACCGTCGGTCTATATAAATATTTTAAAAATGATTTCTATGGTTTTATATAAATATTTATTTTAGATATTATATAAATATTATTTTATATATATAGTTGAATCCTTGATTTTAAGCTATGTATAAATTTGTATTAATATAAAATAAGTTAATGATAAAGTTTGATTTTATTAAAATATAATATGGTTAAGTATTTATTTCAATTATATTTTAATACATATTTTATAATGATTTTAATAAATTAAGGTTGTGAAGATACATTTGAAATTGATTCGAAATTGTATTTAATTAGGAATTTTTGTTTAATTAAATCGGTTGAAAACTTATTGAATTTGGGGATTTTAAGATATGATTTTGTAACTTGATTTTGATTTAAAGTGATTAAACGGATATTTCAAGTTTTAAATAAATCGAAGGAATATTTAGTTTAATGTAATCTAAGGTTACTTAAATGACAATGGATTTAATAACGGAATATATTTCAAAACTAAATAATAATGAAGTTAAATATATATATATATATATATGAAATTATCAATTTAGTTGAAAGTGCTATTATTTGAATATATATATATATATATATATATATATATATATATGTGAAATGGAAATGATATTTTGGTTTTGAACTATAAAATATTTTGAAATGACCACCGCGTTATAATGATGTTGATTGTTAATAGCGTTTATTTCTATACTGTAGATAGTTCCATGGATCCTTAGAGGATGGGTCTCCCAAACATCCTCTAAGTTAATTGTATTTCAGTTGATATTTCACTTGAGTTGAATTTATTGATATAAGAATGTTAATCCTGACTCGAGTGTTTTGTATTTTGCTTTACGCTCGGGTCAGACTGAGTGATACAGCACAAGACTCACCTTTGGATTTTGGAGTTTCGTTTGGAGATCCAACTATAGATTCAGCTTTCGGCTTTCTAGTGGATTTGTTCAGAGAGGTCATTTGTTTGTATTCGAGACTTCAGCTTATTTGAGATATTCTGTTGTATTTTATTTCTAACTATGATGTTTATATAGTAGCTTCATGAACTACTGTTTATCTATTCCACTGCATTATTGTTATATTACTCTGTATCTGTGATTCTGTGATTGATTTATTTACTGTATATGTTGAGTTTTTCCAAACATAAATTAATAATCTGATATTTTGAGCAATTCAAGTCCAACATATGCGGATGCGAATGGTTGAAAATAACGGGCCATTACACATCAAGGGCCAATCAAAGTCTAAGTCAAATAACACTCGACTCGACCCAGTTCCAGCTTGCCTACATTCAGCCCATTCCGTCTAAGCAAATCCAACAAGCTAGTCATGAATATATCGGCCATAATCCTTATGTCTGGGTCGGCCCGGCCAAGCATAATTTAACAGTGCTACTTCATTTGAGTTTATTGAGCTCAAAGCAATGCATCCATGGCCCGACTCTCTCAGTTCGTAGGCGAGATGGTACCAAGCATCCTTCCTCATCACTATATGTCGGCCTGGCCCTTCATGCTCTTGTCTTAGCATTTTTAGCTTTATTCTCAATAAGCTTCGGTAACAACTGATCAACCGCTACTGTGCATAAAAACCTATCATCTGCCTAATAACGTGGATAAGCAAAAGTAAATGACAAATAGTATAGATGATTGTACTAGGTACTATAGCATGTCTGCTGAAAGCACACATACTCCTGGAGCATGCCGCCATAATAAATGCACATCAAATGCAAAGCACATGCATATATAAAATTTTAGTCAACAAGCACCCAAGCTATGCAACCTCACCACCTTTACGATTGTCTTCCATCAACAAGCATGCCTAGATCTACAGTTAGAATTGTTTCCTTTATATTTTTATTGCAATCACAATCATTAATCCATCTGAATCTTTTATTATAAATACCTCATGCTTACTATATCAAAGGGGTTGAACATATGTTGGAGTTTAGCTAATCCATAAGTTCAAAATTCCATTACAGCAGCTCCTCTCAAAGCATTTAAGTTTATAATAATTACAAACCAAGTGCTAAATTTCTTATTATTATCTTGTAAGATATAACCATGTAAGATATAACCATGTAAGATATCTTCATTGTGGACATAGGAAAATCTCTGTCAAACCACTCTAAATCTTGTGTCGTTTACATTATTTTCTTATTTTACCCCTCATTTTACATTATAAGCCTAGTGTTAGAAAGCGTTTTTCTAATGCAATGTATTAGTCTAATTTCGAGATTGGTTAATTTATAAGTCAGTATTTTGGAGCTAAAAGGAGGGTTACCCCTAAAAAGCTCTCATATTTCTTCATATTTCCTTATCTACACACTCTTTTCATGTTTCATCATGTTAAATCCTAATGGCGAGAACGAAGTCATCAACTCTAATCACTATCGCCAGTGCAACCGGTCCCATCCTTAGGCTCACCAATGATATGTGGTGAAATGTGCTCCAAGGACTAACTAACATAGAAGCCCTAGCTTGCGACCTATAGGACCTAAGGATAAGGTCGGTTGCTCAAACAACTATGAACTTTGTTCCACAACTCCCTTTAGTTGTTAAACTAACTCCTTTCTAACCTATTTTCCCAATCCTTATATGCTCATAAACACCATCGAGGCATGAGGTAGGGTGGTGCAGAAACTTCGGTAATGGATGTTCATGTTGATCTAAGAAGACAAGTTATGCATAAGCCAGGTTATGCTATTGACATCTACCCAAAGATGGTCACACACTGAAACTATGGCATCATTGTTCCCCTTTGGTAGAATGGCGATCAACTTTTGAATGCCTCGGGGCAGTAAATGAAGCTCGATACATGAGGTATGAGTGTCTCAGTGGTGGTTCTTAGGCCATCAACAGAGAATCTAGGGCCATATCGGTGCACTATCGATCCCGTAGGGGTTCAGCCAGATATAGATCAAGAGAAGGTCTGGCCAGTCAATCGTGGTCACCCTTTGTGCATAGGAGGAGGAGGTCTCAAACTCTAGCTCAACATGATCGCCATCATTCCCCATCTCCTTGTCGTCGCTAATCTCCCACTCCGCAGCAATATAGGCTGAGCCTACAATCGGTCGTTGGCTAAACAATTCCATGGTATGCCGATGTTGGTCTTCGAGAGGAAATGAACATCCTTTGCTAGTAGCCCAACAGAATACAAGTACGGAATGCTGAGGGTAGCGCTTTTTCTGATGACAAGAATAAAGAGCCATTTTCTGAGAAAATATTGAACACTCACATCCACCGTCGGTACACATTGTCGCCTATTGACGAGTGAGTGCGGACCCATCAAATCACATTACTATGGATTATATTACCGTGATCATCTCCATCACCCATGCCGACCAGCTTTCTTGCCCCACAAAGTTCTTACTCTTCCCCTCCACCCTCACTGGACTGGCCTTCCATTGGTTCCTACATCTGCAATCGAGCATCATCCATTTTTGGACCCTGCTATGTGTAGACATATAAACTAGGTTCTTTACCTCAAAGAGCCATGTTATGATGGCTAGTGAGCTAGGTAACATCAAACAGAGGGAAACCTAGTGTTTTCGATCATATGCAAATCGGTTTGATTAGGAGTCCATCCAAGCTAGGGTGTAGATAAAATAGTCTGCTTGTGGCCATCTTCTTGGTGGGCAAGTGTAAGTTGAGAGTATGGACAAAACTCTAAAAGCAATCGACTACGTCCCTAATTGACTTCTATCAACAGGCAAATGAGATTGTAAGGACTTTATTTTATAAAACATCACATTATTTTGTAAAATTGTTTCTTCTCTTAAATAATATATATTATATTATGTGAAAGCCGAGTTTAAATCTACACGCCACTTTATTTCCAATTTTATCAAAAATCTCAGGTGTTGCCATGTTTCCTATAGTTTAATTGTCCTATACTTTTTCATTAGATTTTCTTATTGCCAGTATTTCTTAAAAGAAATACCAATGGACTCATTAATGTTTTAAGATTATCTTCCCATTATACATTTAAAAGAAATACCAACATGCATCTCATTTTCTAATTATTTCCAAGTAATTTTTAGTCAATCTCTTTAATTTTTTATTCTAACAAGAATTTGATTTGAAATTATTAATAGCTTTTCTGTAACAATCCTGGTTTTGGAGATTACCTGTAAATATTAAATTATAACGATAGTTGTAATTTAATATTGTGAATTAAAAATAGATTGGAGATTTAAATTGTTTATTTGGAATAAACAATGCATTTTGGAAATAAAGTGTGAAAATAAAGTTTTGGAAACTTTTTTTTTTATTTGCGAGGATAATGAATGAAATATGATTTTATTTAGTGAAAATGCAATAATTCCTGTAATTATTGCCAAATGCTTCTTTTAATAATTCTTAAAGGAAATATTCGATCTTAAAACGTGTTTATTTTAAATAAAAAGGTGAAATTTGGTTAAAAAATAAGTTATGGTCATAAAAATTGGTGAATAAGGGTTTGTTGCATTTTATTACTCAAGAAAATTATTTTTGTTTAATTTTTGGAATTAAAAATGAAGTTTTATGTATACATTTGTGTTAGATTGGTTATTTATGTAAAATAAGAGCTTTTGATAATAAAAATATTTTTAAAACTAAAATTATCTTTTTATTAAGTGTACAATATTTTATTTAACATATAGATAAGTTTATATGATTTATTATTGTTAAAACTTGAAGAAATATGTTGTTTTATTTTATTATATCTGTATACATTTTGTTTAAGTGTTGAATTCATTCACATAGCCTTTTTTTTTGGGTCCAAAGCCTATTAATTCACTTAAATCAAAAATGAGAAAAGAGTTTTCTTGCTATAGGTACACTTTATTTTCTTCTTCTCCAATAAACCAAAAAGCAAAATAGAAAAAAAGAAAGAAACTCACTCATCTTTAAATCTAAAGCCTTAAATCTCCTTTTCCTTCAAATAAATTATTGGTTTTAATCAAACCTAAAGAGAATACAATAGGTAATCTACTCCAAACTAGATTAATTCATCAAAAATTTCAATTTTGTGCTTGGGTTGCCTGTTAACAGCTTCTTCTTTGTTTGCATGCCTCCATCTTTCATTTTTACGGGTTCTTGAAGCCAAATCTTGCACAATCTTGCTCCTTTCAGCACAAATCTAGATTTTTACTCTTCATTTACAAGGCTAGTTAACTGCTCACAAATGCTAGCTGAAGCAAAGCTTCAAATGCCAAATTCTATACAAAAATTAGCTTCTGTTTCTATTTTCTGTTGTTGTTTGTTTCTGAGCTAAATCTGTTTTGGGTTATCACTTTACATATTAATAACTTTTAGCTCCGGCGACGAAATGCTACCGGATTTTCTTCGGTTGGTAGTCCATATGTCGAAGTATATGCTTCAAAATTTGGTAGCTAAATTCTTTCGATTGCTATGTGAAAACTACACTGCAAGTTCAGATCGAAGTAGTGTAAATTGACCTGGAAAAATACGTAGCCGACCTAGAGGTCGACCCTATGACCACATAGGTCGACCTATGGTGCCTTGTTTTGTGCCTTGTTCCTGTGTTGTTCTGCCTCTTGTTCTAGCCACTTTTACTTCTTTTGCTTGATTTTGTGATATTTCTGATTGTATTTGAAGGCTATGATGCTTATCAATAGGCTAGCCAAGATTTAGTGAATCTGAAATTCAAATTTGAATTGAATAAATTTGTCGGGTTTGGGTATTTATTGTATTTTTCTTTGATTTCGAGCACGGATTTTCCTAAACGATTTTGAAATAATTTCTAAAATAACTTGGCTTTTGAAATAATTATTATATAATATTTTTAAATTATTTTCAAGCTATAAAATCTATATATTCTCTATGATAAGGGAATTTTCAAAGATTATTTTCCATATCAATTTCGAAAAATGGTTTTAAAAGCTTGTTTAATTATTTTGTATATAAAGTACATGTTTTTGTACTATTCGAGCGAATGAAAAGGAGAACTAAATGGCTTGGTAAAACATGTGGTATGAGACATGTGCGTTTATCTTATCGGTTAATTCTTGACTTGTCCGTTTGATCCTTTTAACCTTCAGGTCGTGTTTGCCGATGAGATGAGGTAAACATTTTACTACTTTCTAATATGGAATTTATTAGCGGTTAGTAAACCATTTAGTGTAAACGCGTGATATAGGACGTACGTTAACACTTTTCAGGTTCCTATATGAGAGTTTGTGACATATTACTGGACCTCCGGTCATTTGTCCTTGCGGATGTTTGTCATTGCGACATATTTATCCTTAGCTATGTTGTCCTTCGGGATGTTTGTCATTGCGATGTATTTGTCCTTCGGGATGTTGTCCTTCGGGATGTTTGTCATTGCCACATGGCATCTTATTTTAAGACAATAATACTTGGCAGGCTTTGACCATATACACGTGCAATATCTTTGAAATGATTTCATTGATTATTTGTAATTTTCCAATTGTAGCGCCTTTTTACATTATTGGCCATTTGAGCCATTTGAGATATCATATGTATGGCAATTACATCTTTGGAAATTTGAACTCCTTTGAGTTTTATATTTGGGATTTGAGTTGCTAACACTTGGCGTTTATTTGAGATTTGCTATTCTGGGCGATTATTTGGGATTTGTATTCTCCTATTTTGTGATATATGAAATTGCCTTTATGGCGTATTTTTAAGATTGAGATATCTCTTTTGGTAATGCATTTGAGATTGCCATTATGGCAGGTTTTGAGATTCCTCCTATTTAGGAGTTATGGCTTCTCTAAACCATTATTGTTGTTTTGGGATATGCCGATGATATGACGCAAGCTATGCTTAGTGCTTTTTTATGGAGTTTATCTCTTTTGAGATCATATATTTGTTTAGTGATAACACTTCATCACTTGAAGTAACCACATGCACTTCGAATTATTTCTTCTCATTTGAGAAGAATTATCACCCTTATCCTCATGCATTATATTATTGTTTATCCTACTAAACTGATTGTTTTAGCTAGAATAACCAGTGTATTTTATACTCTAGTCAAGCTGAGTTTTTTCAGGTTAGATACCTGCTTTTGGGCTTAGCTTAGCATTGGTGCTTCTACTTGGATATATGTTATCAACTTTTTGTTGTTGTAGTCTTTTTGTTTGACCCTAATGTATATTTTTGACTCGTTGCTATATTGTGGTCTTCGAACCACTTATGATGTATTATTTTGTACCATACTAGGGATATATATGTATATATGTGTTTATCTACTATTTTATGATGTGATGTGCATTTGGTGGTTGTGTTTTGTTCCGATATATACGTTAGCCACCTATAGTTTTGTGTTAAGCATTTGTTGGGTATATCGATCCACTTGAGATGGAAAAAAATTTTGAGCATTAATCGACGTATTCAGTAGATGTTTAAGACGAAGCTATTGATGGTCACTCCCAATCAGCCCTATTCTCCGCATTAGCTGACTGTATTACCTAGTAACACTCTTTGTTATTATGGGTCTTAGGGTGGGACATCACAGCTTGGTATCATAGCTGGGTTCATAATAAAATATGATAAACACAGAACAAAAACATATATTACGGTACATCAAAGTATAGTATAAGCATTACAAATCCCCTAATCATCGTGTCCTTGACCTTTTCATGTCCTTCGAGGTAGATATTATTTGGGAATATATCTAGGAATGCATTTTAATTCCGTAGTGTTACATAATTGAATTAATGATATCTACCCTGTGAATAATCTTTATCTTATCTTCAATTTCAGCTAATGGCTGGAAGAGGCAGAGGACGTCGCTCGGATGCTGGGCAATCCAGCGGCATACATCCGGATGGCGTATACATGTCTGCCGATCAGTTTATGGAGTTATTTCGGAGAACTCAGCCTCCAGCTCCTACTCCATCGTATCCTCCATGCAAATCTACCTTTGTGTGCATGTGTAGTGATTTCTCTCATCTTGAAGGCAAGCCATTCAAAGGCTCCGAGTCTGTATTAGAGGTTCAGGCTTGGATACGCACGCGCAAGTGCATATTCTCTTGCATGGATCTTTCTGATCACCATGGAGTCCTTTAAGCAACTAGCATGTTGCAAGAGTGTGCTCTTGACTGGTACGATCTTCTCATTACCGAGCTCGATGAGTCCACTCTTACTTGGACACAGTTTAGGGAACAATTCGAGCTCAAGTTCGTCCCCAATCAAAGAAAGCCTTATTAGCCCGTTGCTTCCTCGTGTTGAAACAAGGGAAATCTTCCATTTCAGATTATGTATCTTCATTCAAGGCCTTACCAAGTATAGTCTCGAATATATTAGCACCTCATAGAAGAAGAATTTGAAGTTTGTCACTGGTTTGAAGAAGTATCTGAAGAAGTCTTTGATGCTCCAGCTTAAATTATCTTTTGATGAATTAGTTGACTCGATGCTTCACCTTGCAGCAGTCGAGAAAGAGAGAGATAGCAGTGATGCGACTGAGGTTCGTAAGAACCCTAATAAGAAGAAGTTTCCATTTAAGAAGTCCAAGTCTTTTCCTCAGAAGAAGAAGAAGCTTGCTGGTTTTACTTCTCAGCCTTGTGGAGTACCTCCTACTCCGAAGGGGTTTTTCAACCGTGGCTCCTCTGAACATATGATCCGTGATTGTCCTAAACCTTTGTTTTCCACTGCTGCAAAGAGGGTCATCGAGTTTTCACTTGTCCTTTTGCTTTGAATAATACCCTATCTAGCAAGCTGAATGTGGTTGATGCTTCTAGAGGGTCTTCTCAATGCAGTAGTACATCTCCTTCTATCCTTAAAGGCTCTATTTCATTCCATGACCGATCTATTTGAGTTCTCTTTGATATGGGTGCATCGCATTCATTCATATCGAAGGAGCTCGTCGATGCTATTCCTTTGGATGTTTCTTGCCTTGTTACTTAATTGTGGATTGCGAATCCTATCGGAGGATCCGCAACCCTAGGCATGCTTTGTGAGGATGTTAAGATTGTTTTGTGTGGCTTTTCTTTCCGTGCGAATCTGCATGTTATTTCTTTTCTAGGTTTTGATATGATTTTGGGTATGGACTGGCTAGTGCGATACGATGCCAGGATTATTTATTCTAAGAGAGTTTTATATCTTCGAAATCCAGATTCGTCTGCTCAGCTATCACTTGTTCTTTGAAATGTGGATAATTCTGAAGCATCTTTGTTTTCTCTCGACTCACAAGAGGATGATGACATATCTAATATTCCTTTTTTTTTTGATTTCTCTAATGTGTTTGAGCCTGTTTTGGGTTTACCACCCAAGAGGGCTATCGAGTTTCGCATTGATCTCATTCCAAATGTGTAGCCAGTTAGTCATCCTCCCACAAGGATGTCTACAAAGGAAAACGAGGAACTCAAGAAGTAGTTGTTGGAGCTTGAAGCTAAGCTGTTGATTCAGTCTAGTTCTTTACCGTGGGGTGCCAGGGTCATTATCGTAAAGAAGCCTAATGATACTCTTAGACTATGCATAAATTATCACAAGCTTAACGAGCTAGCCATCAAGAATAAATATCCATTGCTTAGGATCGATGATATATTCGATTAATTGAGTGGTGCTAAGATCTTTTCTCAACACGACCTTGCCACCAGTTTTCATCAGTTACGAGTTATGGAGAATAGCATTCCTCTCACCGCATTCCGCACTCATTGTGGTTCTTATGAGCGGCTCATTATGCCGTTCGGTTTGATGAATGCTCCTGCATTCTTTGTCAATCTTATGAATTGCGTATTCAAGGAATATCTCGATAAGTTCGTCCTTGTGTTTATTGATGACATCCTTGTTTATTCTAGTTCTGAAGCCGATCAAGCTCACCATTTGAGGATTGTCTTGAGTACAGTTCGTCAGCATCAACTCAAAGCCAAATTCTCCAAGTGCCACTTTTGGGAGAATAAGGTAAAGTTCTTGGGCCATGTTATATCTTTTGAGGGAATTTCGGTCGATCAATCAAAAATCGAAGCTATTCAAAATTGGAAGAGGCCTGAGAATGTTTTTGAGATTCGTAGCTTCCTTAGATTGGCGGGTTATTACCGCAGATTCATCAAGGACTTTTCACACTTCGTACTTCCTCTGACTAGCCTTATTAGAAAAGGAATTCGATTCATTTGGTCTGTTAAGTGTGAAGCTTCTTTTCAGCCGTTCAAGGAGCTTCTCGCTAATGCTCCTATCCTTGTGGTTCTTGAAGGGAATCATGATCTTTTCGTTTACACCAATGCTAGTCATTGTGGCCTCAGTGCCGTGCTTATGCAAAGAGATTGGGTGGTCGCTTATGCTTCCAGGCAACTACGACTGAATGAAGTTCGCTATGTCACCCACGACCTAGAGTTAGCCGCCATAGTCTTTGCTTTGGAAATTTGGCGACATTATTTATTAGGCGAGCGCATCATTCTCTATACCGATCACAAATCTTTGAAGTACCTGTCCACCCAGAAGGAGCTCAATATGCGACAATAGTGTTGGCTCGAGTTCCTTGCCTCTTACGACTTTGAAATCCAGTACACTTCAGGAAAGAAGAACCGAGTTGCAGATGCGCTAAGTCGCAAGCACTCGGCTGTTGTTTCCTTGATGTTAGCCGAGTGGGATGTTTTGGAGACCATATCTTTTTATGATATACATGATCGTGATCCAGCTTCTGATTCTCCCATCTTATTATTCAGTTTGGTGGCTCATCCCAGTTTATTGGATCATATTGCTAATGTCAGTGGCAAGATCCATATCTTGCGCATCTTATTCAGATATGTGAGTCTGAATCTCATGACAAGGAGTTGAGGGATTTCAGCATTGATATTCATGGTTGTCTTCGTAAGAAGAACTATTTAGTCGTGCCTTTTGATTCTGATCTTAAGCGGAATAATCCTAATGATTGTCATCATTCTAAGTATACCATTCACCCCGGAAGTAGCAAGATGTATGCCGACATGAGACGCCTTTATTATTGAAAAGGCATGAAGCGTGACGTGGCAAGTTATGTGAGTAATTGCATGACTTGTCAACTCATCAAAGCCGAGCATTGGCGCCCTTCTGATCTTTTCAACCTCTTAAGGTCCCATATGGAAATGGGATCAGATTTCCATGGATTTCATGGATGGCCTACCTTGTTCAAGATTGGTCCATTGCAATATTTGGTTTATCGTTGATCGCTTGACTAAATCTTCTCATTTCATTCTCAATCTAATAAGACAGCTTCTCTTTTGGCCAAGCTTTATATTGAGGAAATGGTGAGACTTAACGGTATTCCTAATTCTATTATTATGACCGTGATCCACTCTTCACGAGTCATTTCTGGTGGGGTCTTCAGTAAGCTTTGGGAATAAAGCTTGATTTCAGCCCAACATATCATCTGCAGTCTGATTGATGTACTGACGGGTGAATCATATTCTTGAAGATCTTCTTCTATTTGCATTTTGGATTTTGGTGGTAGTTGGAAGGATCACTTACCACTTGTGGAGTTTTCCTACAATAATAGCTTTCAGTCTAGTATCGGTATGGCTCCTTTCAAAGCCCTATACTGAAGGCAATGTCGATTGCCTTCTTGTTGGTTGGAATTCGGGGAGAAGCTTATTTTAGGCCCCGATTCTATTCGTGATTCTTCTGAGAGGACTGTTCTTCTCCGTTAGTGAATGAAAGAGCCATAGAGCCGTCATAAATCGTACGTGGACAACCATAGGAAGCCTCTCGAGTTCTCTATTGGTGGCCTTGTGTATATCCGTGTATCTCCCTTGAAAGGGGTAACATGTTTCAGTAAGACTGGGAAATTGGATCCTTGCTTTATATGACCATTTCCTATTACTAAACGTATTGGCCCTGTGGCTTATAGAGTTTCACTTCCAGCTTATCTATCTAGCATTCATGACGTGTTTCACATCTCTCAGCTTCAGAAGTGTCTTCGAGAGTCGGATTCTATTATCGATTCTCCTGATCTGCAAGAGCTTGAGATCTCACCAGACCTATCTATTGTGCAGCTACCTAATTGCGTTCTTGCTTAAAGGTGAGATGCCTTCGAAACAAGGACATGCCGCTCGTTAAAGTTCAATGGCAATAAATCTCAAAGACTGCACTTGGAAAACCAAAGAATTTATCAAGCGATCCTACCCTGTTTTTCTTTCTTCTTATAGCAATGGCGAGAATATTTATACTCAAGATTATCTTTTCTTTTGGTTAATGAAATAATAATTGTGTGGAATACGGTTCTTCTCTAGAAACTGCGAGGACATAATTTTTATAAGGGGGAGTCTGCAACAACTTTGGTTTTGGAGATTACCTGTAATAGTTATAATTTAATATTGTGAATTAAAATTAAATTGGAGATTTAAATTGTTTATTTGGAATAAACAATGGATTTTGAAAATAAAATGTGAAATAAAGTTTTAGAAATAGTATTTTTTTTGTTTGTGAGAATAATGAATGAAATATGATTTTATTTAGTGAAAGTGCAATAATTCTTGTACTTATTGCCAAATGCTTCTTTTAATAACTTTTAAAGGAAGTATTCGACTTTAAAACGTTTTTAATTAAATAAAAAAGTGATATTTGGTTTAAAAATAAGTTTTGGTCATAAAAATTGACGAATAATGGTTTTTTGCATTTTATTACACAAGAAAATTATTTTTGTGTAATTTTTGGTATTAAAAATGAGTTTTTATGTATGTATTTATGTTAAATTGTTTGTTTATGTAAAATAAGAGCTTTTGATAATAAAAATATTTTTAAAACTAAAATTATCTTTTTATTAACTGTAAAATATTTTATTTAACATGTAGATATGTTTAAATAATTTATTTGTATTAAAAACTTGAAGAAATATGTTGTTTTATTTTATTACATAGTATATTTGTGTACATTTTGTTTAAGTGTTGAATTAATTCACATAGCCTAATTAATTTTCTTTTGTTTGGGTCCAAATCCCATTAATTCACTTAAACCAGAAACGACAAAAGAGTTTTCTTACTGTACGTACACTTTATTTTCTTCTTCTTCAATAAATAGAAAAGCAAAATAGAAAAAAAGAAAGAAACCCACTCCTCTTCAAATCCAAAGCCTTAAATATCCTTTTCCTTCAAATAAATTATGGTTTTAATCAAATCTATAGAGAATAAAAAAGGTAATCTACTCCAAACTAGATTATTTCATCAAAAATTCCAATTTTGTGCTTGGGTTTTTTGTTAAAAACTTCTTCGTTTGCATGCCCCTGTCTCTCATGTCTACAGGTTCTTGAAGCCAAATCTTGCACAAAGCTTGCTACTTTCAGCTCAAATATGGATTTTTACTCTTCATTTGCAAGGTGAGTTAACTGCTCACAAATGTTAGTTGAAGCAAAGCTTCAAATGCTAAAATTCTGTACAAAAATTAGCTTGTGTTTATATTTTCTGTTGTTTTTTGTTTTCGAGCTAATTCTGTTTTGGGTTACCAATTTTCACGTTAATAACTTTCAATTCTGGCAATGAAATGCTGCCGGATTTTCTTTGGCTAGTAGTCCATATGTTGAAGTATATGCTTGGAAAATTTGGTAGCTATATTCTCTTGTTTGTTATGTGAAAATTGCACTGTAAAATCAGATCGAAGCCGTGTAATTCAACCTAGAAAATACGTAGGGGTCAACCCTATGACCACATAGGTCGATCGTATGGTTGACTTATGTGATGTTAAGGTCAACCTATGGCGCCTTGTTTTGTGCCTTGTTCTTGTGTTGTTCTGCCTCTTGTTCTAGCCAGTTTTGCTTACTTCTTTTGCTCGATTTTATGATATTTCTAATTGTATTTGAAGGCTATGATGCCTATCCATAGGCTATCCAAGATATGGTGAACTTGAAATTTTGAATTTTAAATTCAAATTTGAATTGAATTTGAATGTCGGGTTTGAGTGTTTTTCTATGTTTTTCTTTCATTTTGAGAACTGATTTTCCCAAACGATTTTGAAATAATTTTTAAAGTAACTTGCCTTTTGAAATAATTATTGTATAATATTTTAAACTATTTTCAAGCTATAAAATCTACATATTAGGGAATTTTCAAAGATTGTTTTCTGTATCAATTTCGAAAAACGGTTTTAAAAGCTTGTTTACACAAATAAATTATTTTGTATATGAAATACACGTTTTTTCACTATTCGAGCAAATGAGAAGGAGAATTAAACAGTTTGATAAAACATGTGGTTTGGGACACATGAGTTTATCTTATCGGTTAATTCCTGACTTGTCCGTTTGATCGTTTTGACCTTCGAGTCGTGGTAAAACTAAGACCACTGGTTCGAACGAGCTTGATTAAAAGGTTAGAATTTTTTAATTACATCTCTTTAGAGTTAATTTGATGTTGCATTTACATTTTTTGTTATAATTCATATTTTATACTTCTAAATTCTAATGAGGTTAAATTTGTAGTTTGTAAGATTATGAATCTAGTTATTTTAATTTATATTACAGAAAGTTACCGATTTAGTAAATATGCGGATACCATAAAATCTCCTATTGATTAGTAAAATCTATTACAGATATAGTTGAAAACTTTATTTTGGTCTAGGGTTTTGTATAATAATTGACTTCCATTTGATTTATTTTGGGTATGTTTGCATTTTGGTCTATTCACTTATTATGTAGGGAATATCTAGTTTATTGCTATATAGATATCAACTTTGTTTTTACATGATCTAGAGGTAACATTCTACATTTTCCAATTTAAACCCATATAATTATATAAGAAATATTTTTGGCAAAAAAATTATATATGAAGTAAAATAATATCAAAATAATAAATTTTGTATAGTATTTTTGTAACAAACTATTTTCTTACAACAAAAGATGAGCCATTAAGGGTTGAAGACAAAGAAAGATAAGAAGAACTCAACAAATCACATAATCTCACCACGAGTCAAAATAACATATAATAAATAACATAAGATATTACATAGCCACTGCCATAATATTATACTAGAGTTTAATGATTCAAGTTCCAAACTCAGATAGTTTTAATTGGCCACCCCTACAAAATACATAGATCATACACACATACACAATGGAAATAGAAATAATTATCTAACTATGAAGCCACCTGCTTCAGCTCCTCCAAAATGCTTCTGCGAGAAATCTGGATCACTTGGCTACTCATACAAATTTGAGTACCAAGGAGTTTAGGGAAAAGAAAATAAACTCCAGGTTAGACATGGGTCTAGTGTGCGTAAACTCAAAACAACTTAATTTTTACTTTCATAAATCATTTTGAAAATCAAAGGTATCTCGTAAGGCCACGCCGCATATAAACATGGACGAGTTTTTACCTTATGATAACTAAATACTTCTGTAAAACATTCAGTGATATTATCATAATGTCTAGGCTTAGAACTAACTGAAATGTTTACATCTCACGTTTCAACATATTTAGGTACAACTAAGTCCGTACGTCACTTATTGGAGAATGGATTTCCATATAGTGACTAGGCTACTGGGGTACCACCCATTATAGTACACCTTTAGATTTGCGTACCGAGTTTGAACCTATTGACCCCTGCTAACACAAAACTAGCCTACCCTTTACTGGAAAATACCTAATATGACCCCTCGGTTGGGATTAACAACCGTGTCAAAGTATACATGAGTAGATATCTAGATGGGAGTGATCATACCCTAATGGGAGAGACCCACCTTGCCTTGCTGCATCTTCCTTGTTTTAGTCATTCCCGGTTGATGAGGCTTAAGGCTACGTCTTTACTTTTTTTACATATAACACTTCCCACTTGGAATGCTAACATTGCCTTCTGGATGTTTACATAATGTCAACATTCATCCATACAAGTCATTCAGGAGATGAACGAACCAAGGGCACTATTTCCACTGACTCATTTTGGAATCATCCTCTACGTTAGTCGCAAATAGCCTCTGCACTTCAAAGTCTTCATCTTGGGCCTTGACTTCAGTATTTCCAATTCGAATGCTTACGTTGATTCAAAGTGGTTTTCGAACAACAACTGCTATCCAATCCTGGTCTTTGCAAATCAAGGTTCGATAATTTAAAGGGTCGAGTGCTTTATAGTGGTTTCACTATCCGGGTGTAAAGATTTACATATGAACGTACATTCCATATGCTGAAATTATCATGATTCGCTTATTAAAATTAACTCCCTTTTATTCATCACGTTCCCATAGTGTGGTATTTGTGATAAGTACAAGTCGACTTACTTCCAATAAAACGGATCAATGTTTTATTACCACTACTTTAATTCATTTGGCTACTTAATAGCATGGACAAGAGATCCTTTGCTTTAAAAATAATTTAATTTAGTAAGAAAGTTGTTTTAAAATAAATAACCAGGCGAGTTTTAAGATACATCTTATAAATAATAAACTTTAAATAAATCATAAGTTAAAAACTTAATTAGACTTTAATTAATCTTAATTAAATCATATTTTAATCCTTATTTAATAAAATTTTTTATAATTGAACTTTTATTCATAATTAAACTTTAATTAAATAAAATTTAAAAATTAAACCCTCATTAAGTGGTAACTAAGTGAATAATTAACCTTTAATTAAATAATTAATTAAAATAAAAAACTTGATTAAGTAAAAATTAAGTATTTTTTTCTTACTTCATCATTACTTAAAAATTCTTTAACTGAAAATAATTAACTTAGTTAATAAAATTTTAAACTCTAATTACCTAACCAAATTACTTAATTAATTAATTAAATAATAATTACCCTACTTAGATAAATAAATTATTAAATAATAAAACTAAAAATTTTGACTTACTTAATTTGTTTGAAAATATTTTTCAGAAAGAATCCAAAAGAAAAACTTTAAAACTTGAAATCGTGAATTTTCCTGAACTGCATCCATAACGATTATTGCTATGAGCACAGTTGGCTAGAATTGATTTCTAGGTGGAATTTCACTTTAAATCTAGATACAACATATTTGAAAAATTAATTTAAAAGTTTGAAAAAAACTTAAAACAAAGGATATAAACTTGGAAAATGTTTTCAAGAGCCAAAACTAGAAAACAAGATTTTCTTTTTCCATCGGATCTCAAGTCCTTCCGTGACCATTTAAAGTGTTAGTTTCACAACCATTTCATCAAATACTTGGTTTTTATTTCACAAACAATACTACCGTCATATCATAAATCAATGTCACATATCCATATCCAAAAATATCAACATGTTATCCAAATCATAAATCTACACCAACCACGAACTTGCAATCATATGCATCCAACAACATGATATTTCAACACAACAAACACTATATTTTTACAACATATACTTCATCAAAATCAAGTTGTTTCTTTTCCAAAAATAAGAGTTTTACAACGAAAATTTACTAACTAAAGGTGAACTTCAACTAGAAATTGAAACCAACCTAGGATCTTTGCAAAAATAAACTTGTTGAGTGGCTAAGCACCTAGATTAGGCTCGGACAAAGGGGAGTTTAGGCTCAGCCATGCATATATTTGGAGAGTGGGTGGTTGTATTTTCGAAGTGAGGGTCATAGTACGTGTAGACATATTTTTAGCAAAAATTGGAAGTGTTTTGAGTGGAAAAGAAGTGATTTTCTCAAACTAGAAAATAATAAGGAAAGCCATTGAATTTTTTCTCTCTCAAGATTTTTAGGAAATTTAAAGTGGAGAGGAGGATTGTAAAATGAGAAACATAAAACGGAAGTGGTATATAGGCTTAGGAAATTGTTAAAATACAAAGTGACCTTAAATAAAATAATACACACATGCTTGCACCTCCGTTTCCCACCCATGATTTCCACCCTCTCCATGTACCCCCCTTCCATCATGTATCTATTCAAGCCACGATCTTATGTCCTTTATGTTGAGAAAAATATTTTTATATGTTAATATATATATATATATTATAAATAAAATCTCCTTTTATCTTATGTATATATACATATATATACACACACACACTTAAGGAGAATACATATACATGCATATATACATGTACACATCATGCTAATATGTGCATATATGTGTTTTCTATAGTGTTTAACATTTTAAATAACTTTTAACCAATGAAAAATTAAGGTTTCGGGAATAAAATCAGGTGACATTTTCTATTTTTCGATGAACTGTATATATTGGTAAAAAAAATTTGAATTTTTTTATCATCATTAGAAAATATTTAAAATAGGTCTATTTGTTAATAAAAATCCATTTATTTATTATTTAAAATGTATTTTAAATATTTATTTTTTTAGTGATTAAAATTCGAGTTGTTACACTCTTCCCCCTTAAAAGAATTTCGTCCTGAAATTATTAAACAAACATATTATTCAAACTACGCAAAAAGCCGTACATTCATATCGTAAAACCCATATAAGAGATATACACTAAGAATCCATAGCAAACACGCATACACTATACCTACAACCCACGACTAGCTATCCTAACATTAACGCAAGATAGACTTCTCTCATATGATCCACTGTCTCACAAGTGCAGTCTCTTAGATCCTCACTCCACTGAATCTTGACTAGTCGCATCACCTTGTTATGCAATCTCTTTTCATCATGATCTACAACATAAACTGGATGTCTAAGCACTATTAAGTTCAGTTCTATCTCCAGTTCCTCTTGAACCAATAGCTCCACAATCAAAGAAGGGCCATGAACATATTTTCTCAAATGAGACACGTGGTACACATTATGAACACCCGCCAGCATATCTAGTAACTCGACCTTATAAGTAAGCAATCCGATCCTCTTAAGAATACAGAAAGGTCCAACATACCTAGGAGCTACTTTCCAGCTTTTCCAAATTTAACCGCGCCTCTTATTGGTGAAATCTTTACGAACACCAAGTCTCCAACCACAAACTCCAATTCTCCATGCCTCGTATCAGCATAATTCTTTTAACGATCTTAGGCTTCTTCATTTTTTTCTTAATCATTGCAACTTTTTCGGTATCCTCTTGGATCTTGTCCAACCCAAGTACTAGTTTATCTCCCATTTCAACCAAACACGCTAGTGACTTGAACGACCTTCCGTATAGGGCTTCATAAGGTGCCATGCCGATGCTCGTCTGGAAACTATTATTCTAGGAGAACCCAACTAAATGCAGAATGTTCTCTGGTGATAAATCCAAAATACACGCTCTCAAGTGATCTTCTAGAATTTGATTTACCGGCTCCGTTTGTTCGCCTGTTTGGGGGTGATATGCTATGCTTAAGCTCATTTTTGTTCCTAGAGTTATTTGCAATGCTTCCTAAAATTCACTAGTAAATATAGGGTCTCAGTCACTTACAATAATCACAATAAATCCATGCAACCTTACTATTTCTCTCATAAAAATTCCATCTAAAGAAGTAACGGTCCTTGTTGGTTTTATCGAAATAAAATGCGCCTCTTCGTTATTCGATCAACGATAACCCATGCTCCTTCATTTCTATTTTTGGTTTTGGATAAACCATCGATAAAATGAATTAATATCGTTTTCCATTTCCAATTAGGTATTTCCAAGGGTTGTAATAATTCGGTTATCTTTTGATGATCACCTTTGATTTGTTAACAGCTCGCACACCGGCTTACGGATATAGAGATGTCTTTCTTCATTTTCGGCCACCATAATACTCTTTTGATGTCTTTGTACATCTTGTGAACTCCCAGATGAATAGTTAACTTAGATTTGTGGCATTCTGACAAAACTTCCTGCCTAAGCCTATCCACATCCGGAACACGCAATCATCCGTTCGTCTTCAAAGCACCTCGACTATCTCTCTCGAAATCCAAACATCCAGCCTCTTCAACACCTTGAATCAACCCTTCTAATATTTCAACCTTCCTTTGATTTTTGATAGTTCTTTCCTGAAGTGTCGGGGTAACCTCCAAGAGAGTCAAAACAGCATTCCTGGTTAAAGCACCTACCACCAATTAGCCTTTCCTGGCATATAAAGAATACCAAGTCATAAGCCACTAGGAATTTTAACCACCTTTGTTGCCTCAAGTTCAGATCCTTCTGAGGAAAAAGATACTTCAAGGAATTATGTTCCGTGAAGAGCTCTAATTTTTCACCGAATTAGAGAAAGAAAATTACATCTAGAATCTCTAAAGGTAAGAAAGAAACTAAGCGGAATAGAAGGATCCTCATTCAGTAAGTAGTGCCACTACATTTTCAGTGCAAAGACAATAGCCAGCAACTCCAGGTCATGCATGGCATAGTTCTTCTTATGACGCTTCTACTGTCTGCTTACATACATAATCACTCTACCATGCCGCATCAAAACAGCGCCCAATCCCACTCCATAAGCATCCGTGTAAACCATGAACCCACTATTTCCATCTGGAATAGCTAAAACTGGTGCACTGGTAAGTCTCTTTTTCAATTCCAGAAATGCTTCTTCATACTTCGGAGTCCATATAAACTTCTCTCCCTTCTTATTAGCTTTATCAAATGGGAGGAAATCTTAGAATAATCTTGAATAAAGCTCCTACAGTACCCTACCAGGCCTAGAAAACTTCTAACTTTGGTAGGAGTCTGTGGTGGCTTCCATTCCTGAACAACTTCCACCTTTATTGGGTCAACTGAAATGCCCTCTCCTGACATAATGTGCCCCAAGAATTTCATCTCTGATTGCCAAAAATGTCACTTAGAAAACTTAGCCTTAAGTATGTCTCCTTAGTGTTTCCAACACCACTCCCAAATGATTTTTATGCTCCTCCTTAGATTTGAAGTAGATAAGGATGTCATCGATGGAAACTAACATAAATTTATTAAGAACGTCTCTAAAAACATGGTTCATGAGGTCTATAAAATACGCTGGTGCATTGTTTAGCCCGACATGCATAACCAACATTCAAAGAAATAGTTAGGGCCTCTAAATGCAGTTAAGGGTATACTATCTTCAGCAACAATCAACTGATAGAATCTAGTAGCTAAGCCCATCTGAGAAAATATTGTAACCTCATAAGGTTGATAAAAAAGATCATCGATGCCGGGTAAGGAATACTTGTTCCTAATTGTCAGCTTATTTAACTCTATATAATCCACATACAAACTTAAAGATTCATCAGACTTAGCTGCAAAAACCACAGCTGATCCCCAACTTAAACCACTGGTCCTAACTAAACCTATCAAGTTGATCTATCTATAGGAGATATATATGTATAAGTATGCGAATAAAAATTTCAAATACGCACTCTCGAAGTTGACTCCAACCCAAAAACCTAGGTGTTAACTTAACTTTAACTTTGGTAACAAATGTAACGAATCGTCTTTCTTACACTAAAAGATGAGCCATTAAGGATAGAAGAAAAAGAAAGATAAGAAGAACTCAAAAAATCACATAATCTCACCATGAATCCAAACAACATATAATAGGTAACAGGGGATATTACATAGTCACTGCCATAATATTACATCAGAGTTTAATAATTCAAGCTGCTAATTATGACAGTTATAACTACTTGTCCCTATAAAATACATAGATCATATACACATACACATCGGAAATAAAAATAATTAGCTAACGGTGAAGCCACCTCATCCAGCTCCTCTAAAATGCTTTCATGAGAAACCTTGATCACTTGGCTACTCATAAGAATTTGAGTACTAAGAGTTTGGGAAAAGAAAATATGGTGTGTGTAAACTCAAAATAACTCATTTTTTTTACTTTTATAAAACACTTTGAAAATCAAAGGTATCTTGTAAGACCACGCCAAATATAAACACGGATGTGTTTTTACCTTATGATAACCAAAGCACCTTTATAAAACTTTCCATGATATTACCATAATGTCTAGGTTTTTCAGGTAGAATAGAACATAGCTGAAATGATTATGTCTCACATTTCAACAAATTTGGGTAGAACTATGTCCCTACGATACTTATTGGAGAATAGATTCCATACAATAACTAGGCTATTAAGATACCACCCGTCACAATACACCTCTAGATTTGTGTACCAAGGTTAAACCTATCATCCTCCGCCAGCACAAGACCGGCCTACCCTTTGCTGGATAATACTAAATATGATCACCTCTCGGCTGGGATCGGCAATCGTACTGAAGCATAAATGAGTAGATATCTAGATAGGAGTGATCATACCATAATGGGGGTGACTCACCTAGCCTTGCTACATCTCCCCTACTTTAGTCATTGCCAATTGATGAGGCCCGAGGCTATGTATTTACCTTTTTACATATAGCATTTCCCTCTTGGAATGCTAACGTTGCATTCTAGATGTTTACACAATGTCAACATTCATCCATATAAATCGTTCAGGAGATGAACGAACCGAAGTTATTATTTCCACTACACCCGTTTTGGAATCACTCTCATGATTAATAACAAATAGTCCTTGCACTTTAAAGTCTTCATCTTGGACCTTGACTTTAGTATTTCCAATTCGAATGCTTAGTTGGTTCGAAGTGGTTTTTGGATGTTATCTCATCCTGACCTCTCCAAACCAACGTTTAATAATTTAAAGGGTCAAGTTGTTTATAATGGACCATTCCACTATCAGGGTGTAAAGATTTACATATGAGCATATGTTCCATATGCTTAGATATCATGGCCCACTTATCCATAGTACTTTTAAAAAATGATGGATCGAGATTTCGTTGAGAAATGTACGATTCATCGCCTTTAAATGGCAAGAAGAAAAATATGTTCACAAACTTCATAAATTAAATTTTCCCTACCCAAGAAGAATTACTCGACGCCGTCAGTGCCGTTGAGTTCGTATGGAGGAGTGTAATTTCTGGCGAAATTTTGGTAAGTTTCTGGGATGACAAATTTCGATGATCAAGAATAGGGCTTGCGTTCGTCAGAGCTGTGGGTGTCGATATGGGTTCGAATGATGGATTTTTGGTGGGAATTAGAGCCAAAGTGTATCATTCTTTTCTTTAACCTAGACATGATGGTTTGGTCGTGATTTATACCAGAGTGCCGAAGCTTCGACAATGGGGCGTAGTGAAGAGTGGGGGAGGGGAGTGTCGCGTGGGTGAGTTGGACGTGGCGAAGGTGGATGGGTTTATGTGTGCACGTGCATGGCCATGCGTGGTGATTTCCTGGAAATAGAGATAGAAATTGGGAAGAAGAAGATGGGGAGGGAGAAGTTTGGTTGGGTTTGGTTCTTGGTGGGATTTGGGTCGTTTAGTACTAGTGAGGGAATTGTTATTTCATTTTGAAATCATGTTTAAGTTAATATGAATTATCTCTAAAACTTTCAATTTGATAACTTGATCATTTAAGGTCCAAATCGAACATGGTTCATTGCGTTGGACTCGTATTGTCGATATCTACGTCTTGGAATTGAAGTGGATCAATTTGGAGTTATTGGAATTTTACGTTAAAATGGAATGCCTCAGCGGCAACTGCAATAATGGTGAGTTAAACCCACCTTTTTGGTTAACTAGTATGACATATAGTTGTTAAAAATTATTGAACGATTGTTTGGATGATTTACTATATTTACTAGTTGGTTTGGATATATTTCCGCCCCTAGAGCGGATGAGACCCTATTACGTTCCCGTGTAAGAGCGGATGGCCTTTATATACGAATCACGCCTTGAAGCACTTGATTTATATTATTGGATTATATACTATATATGATGCAGGGAAACAGGTTGGAGGGATCCAACATAATACCACTACTATTGATTATATATATATATATATGCTGATATATATGAGTTATGATGCAGGGAGAAATAGGTTGGAGGGATCCAAAAGGATTCCTCGCTATTGTTGAATTATTTCAATAATAATTTTTTTGTATGGATTGTTGAATACTGAACCTAATTGTGGACACTATGGTTATAACATTGTTATATGTTTGGAAAACAAAAAACCTATAGTGATAGAAAAAACAATATTGACACCGGTTAAGTGTTGGGTAGCTATTGGCCTCAAATTAGTATTTTAAAAATACTATAAATTGCCATTTGAGTTGGAAATGGTTTTTGAGACGGGAAATGATTTTAAATCAGAGGGTTTCAGAAATATATTGTTTAAAGTTATTTAATTATATTAACTTTGTTTTAAAGCTATTTAATTATATTAATATTGTTTTAAAGTTATTTAATTATAGTAATATTATTTTAAGGTTATTTAATTATATTAGTATTGTTTTAAAGTTATTTGTTTATAGTCAATATTGTTTTAAAGAATTTATCAAAAATGTTAATATTTTGAAAGGTTAATTATTTCAAGAATAATCATGGTTTGAAATTAATAATAAGGATTATTAATAAGGTTTTGAAAATAAATTATTATTATTTATAATTATTATTGTTTATTTAACAATAATTTGGAATTATTAATTATTATTTTTAAGATGTTTTAAAGTTAATAATTTTTGTTTATTTATAATGTTTATTGTTAATAATTATTATTATGTAATGGTGGTTTGAAGTAAAAAGGTTTTTAATATTTATAAATGTTTTCGAGACCCATGAATGGAGTTGAAAGACTTGGATTGTATATAGGATTTTATAAAATGGTTTAAAGACTCAAGAGAAGATTATATTACAAGGTAAAAGAGTTTATAAATGATTAGATATTTATGAACGAATTTTAGAAACGGGTTTTTAGATTTTTAAAAGGAGTTTTATAAACGGTTTTATGGATTTATGAATGGTTTATAAATGATTTTTGAAATAAACAAAGATTATATAAGTGATTGAATTTTCATAAAGGAATTTTAAATTGTTTTTCAGAGATTTTACAAAATGATTTATAAATGGTTTTGGAAAATTGCAAGGAATTTATAAATGATTTGGGAATAGAATAAAAAGAAAATCTTTCTTAATTTTGTAAATATACTTATATCGTAGAGATAAGTATATGAGTGTATTTTCAGGATGCAAGGCGTAATGTGTGTGGATATACTTATATCATTGAGATAAGTATATGGATATTTTCTAAGTATTGAAAATATTAGGATTTGCAAATATACCTTTATAAAAGTATTTTTACATAAGTAATTTACAAAGTGATTTTAATGAATAAAAGATTTATTAAGGGAGGCTAGTGGTTGCTTATGTGCTTAACCAATGTAAGTCTTTCCCCGTGGGATAAATCTTTGTTTGAATGTGTGTTTGTAGATAGTTAAATAACCGACTATCAAATTTTGGCCTAAATATGCAATCCTTTTTAATTTTGGCGGTGCAGAAGTATTCCCTATTTAAAACCGAAGGATTTTAACTCAAGAAATATCCAGGAGAAATATGGGAATTATACGGTACAGTTACCGTCGATAGTGCTATACTGTACGTATAAACTCATTTTGTTCTTCTAAGACAAATGATAAGGAGATCCATCCACTTGAACAATGAGGGGGTGATCCCTACTCTTGTGTATTATCTAATTATTTCCTAACGAACTGGTATAAAGCATTCAGGGAAAATCAATGAATGGTTTTTAGAGCGCTAGGGAAATGAAAGAGTGTACTCATAAGAGATGAGTTGAACCTTGTTAGGACTATTTTGTTACGAGTTGAATGCTAAAACATGGTTTGTAACTGATTTACACTAGAAATTTGCATATAAAAAGTTCATTAATTTATCTTTTAATATTTAACTTCAAGTAGTGTATGTGCGCGTATATAACATACAATAAAATGAATTTGCTTGTATGTTTATTCATATATGTCCAACGGGTGTGTCTACATATTGTTAAAGTTTATAAGTAAACTAATTCAAATAGTAGAGATAATATAAAATAATATTTCCCATCCAATATATAAAAAGAATTAATATGTATTTAAGTTAAATAATTATGATCAATAACTTTTTTATATAACAAGGGTGATATTTTGTTCATACAGAACACTTATTTTGATATTTTAGGGTCTCAAACCCATGTCCTTTAAAATTTTTGTCTAAAACGTTATGCCCATAACCACTTGAGCTAAAGGTCCTTGACTAATTAGGGAATTATTTTCAATAACATCTAATATGATTTAAACTAATTAGGGAATTAACAATAATTAATTCTCTTTATTGAAATTACATTTAATGAATAAAATCGCTTATGTATTAATGCTCTTTAATGCCAGTCAATTAGAGAATTGATTGATAATCGATTAATTCACATTGACTAATTCCTTTTGACAACAACATTCCAAACCGCTGTAAGTTCCAACCCTATGAGAGAACATGTAATGTGATTGTTTTATAACTTTAACAAATGCTTTTTGTTAGATATAATAAAGTAGAAACACACCATCTGTTTTACAAATATATTTTTTCCTTTCACACTTTTAGAAAAGGAATAAATAAATGAGAAAAATATATTTAAAGACAATCTTTTCCAATAAATGAATAAAATATTTCAATCATTTCATACTTTTGGAAACGTTATAGTTTACATTTTTTGAATGTCTGAAATAAAGTATCGTATATTTGATATATAACAACATGTTGACAATTATTATCTTACATGCATATATAACATATAAATTATGAATTGGGTCAAAATTATATCAAATTGATGTTACTTTGTACAAACAAAAAAATTATGAGTATTAATATAGATTTGAGTTAGTGCTACTAACAAAAATCATGCAAATGTTAGAATTTAAATATTGGACCACAATACCATGTTTGGACCAGGATACTATGTGATAAATAAAAATGGATAAAGGCTAATTGCTTGAGAAAAGACAAGGTGATGAATTATTAAAAAAGAGTCAAATTGAAATGAAAATTATGTTTGAATGTAGAGTTTTGTATTAAGTTATGTCAGTTTGTTGCTTGAGAGGTTTATTCCATTCAGCTAATTATTTGAAAGATTTTAGACAAAAGTAACGGAGATTAATAATGAACATAACTGATATTAAAGTTTTAACTTTTCTGTTGATGGAAATCAACATAATTTATTTTTCAGTAACCCATAGATTCTATATATTTTGGTTCAAATAAAATTAAATTAACTTTGGGTACTTCTTGAATTTTTGAAATCATCATTTTATCATAAAAAATTCCTACATTAAGGAATCTTTTGCTTTTGATGCATATTTAGGTGCCTATTTTATAAATACAAATGATAATCTATTTTCATTACTTTGCTTCACTGACTATGTTTCTTTACACATTTGATCCAAATTTTTTCAGTGAAATATCACGTAAAGTATTTTTTTTGTATCCACAAATATTTTATTTAATAGTGATAAAAGTTTACTTGGAATATTCTTATTATCATATATATTATTTTAGTCACTATATTTGCATGAATATCAGAAGTAAAAGTAAAATTTGTCTGGCTACACCAAATATTTGATTACATAATATACATTTTACATATAAGTGTCATGTCATATTACATTATTTGTATTAGAAATATAATGTTTAAAATCTACTATAATATTTCCTCTAATTTAATTATTATGCATAATGTCAAAAAGTGTAATAATACACATGTTGGAATGTGATTTTATTTTACCTAATTGTAACATTATTTTACTTCGAGTGTAATTTCCCTATTCAAGGTTTAGAATAACATTACCAAACCAAATGATGTATATATTTAAATTTATATGTTAAACAAAGGATAAAATTATGTTGACTTATATAACTTACATTTGAAAATTAATAAGCAGGCTTGCTTACTAATGTAATATTTATTAAGTTAGAAACGACTGATTGTTGATGTTATCGTTATTTGTATAAAACCATTGTCCTATAAAATATTAATTTTCTTTTTATATGCTTTAAGACTAGTTAAGAATTTATCAAAACACGTTTGTCGGTAGTGTTCAAGAAAATCTAATTAAAAGAATTACAATCCATAAAGATGTATTTTCAACTTCATATAACTTCAAATTTCAAAAAATTCACTATCGAAACTATATCGTGAAACCCTATGTGCATAGCACGGGTTTGTGCATGTTTATAAATACTAATTACATTTCAGTAGGCCTTTAATCACTTTAACAATAAGTGTAGAGCTTATAACTCACCTAACTAGCTTATTGACTTCTCTAAAATCAATTCAAATGGTTTAATTAATACTTTCTAATGGCCTGTACATTATTATATTACTAAATTAATCACAAATCAAACCATAACATCATACATAATCATCCAATAATTAACCGTAAATCCTTTTCGTAACATACCAATTTTTCCAAAATTAGCAATTAAGGTTTCTAATTAGTAATGAGTAGATATAATCATGTTTATAACATGAATACAAGCCTAAAACATAACATAACCATCTTTAAATCATTCCATAATACTTCATAATCATATATAAACAAATTAATGAAGTATAACAGGTAAATAGAGTAAGACATTCATTACACTCACCTCTTCTTCTCCAAACCAAGCTTAAAATCACCAGAACCCATCCTTTTGCTCTCTTAGAAGTATGGATGAAGCTCCAAACTCTTATTCAAGCTTATTCCTTGATGGGTTATGTGAGGAATATGTATAAAGGAATTGTAATGATTTTAGTTTGAATTTAATAATTCTATTTAGGTATGATTAAGTAGATTTAGGTTTATGGATTTAGAGGAGATGAGGAAAATAATCCGGGAAGAGAGGGGGAAATAACGTGGAATGAAAAGTGAATGGGAATAATGAAGGGATTAGAAAACTTATAAGTTAGCTTATGGGCTTTAGCCTATCATTCAATTTTCATTCCTTTATAGAAATCACCGTTCGCTCTAAAAACTTATCGACTCCAAATGAAGTCGACTTGTACTCATTTTTCTTATGTTGAAATTACGGTCTTGAGGGCAGGTATCTCGAGTCCCAATTCATCCATCTTCGAAAAATCGAGTATAATGGGAGTTTCATTATTTAACGATTAAATATTTAAATAAATCATTTTTAATATTAAGTCGTTAAAATTACGGGTTGTTAAATACTGCCCTTCTCCCTGAAATTCCTATAAGTACGAGAAAGTAATAGGACTAACAAAAATTCTCGAGTTTCAACCTCAGAAAATTACAGTAGTACTTCCCTTACGCATATGCTTTATGGAAACCCCAAATTAAAATGCATCCCGCAACAAGAAAATATGCAATAGTCTATGTTATCCTACATTTCCCATAGTGCATACCTCTTTTTAAGGAAACTTCTCACTTTTTAAATGCAAATCTTAACCAATAAGCATTTAAATAGCAATATTTTGCTCCGTAGTACCTAATTGTACTATATAAAGAGGATTATGCACCCACATAACAACAATGTAGAGTTAAAATATATACGATTTTAGCGTAGCGATCGATACTATCATGATGAACATATTTTTCTGCATTTTAAACCGTTTGTTTCATATATTTTTATTTTAAAAGAGGTATTATAGGGGTATTTTATTTTGGTTTTGCAGACTATAGATTCCAAAGTGTAAGGTTGAAATTAATCGGTTGTGCTGTCCATTGGTTCAAATGACACACAGAAAAAGAGTGCAACATTTTGAGTACCGAATAATTCGAAGAGAAAGCACAAATCATTCATAAAGAAATGCATCTCACATCACCAACATGTGTACTATTCATGCAAGAAATCAAATGCAAATATTGAAAGTACACCTACAAAGTTTAGCTAGAAAATCTCTCAAAGCAAGGCCACTTGTTAATCAAATAACAAAGCAAAGACCAATTCAAAGTGAGGTGGCCTTATTATTCTCCAAATATCAAGCACATGGACCTGAATAGTAGGGTTATTTTTGGAGGATGAAGTCTTTAAATATTAGAGGAATGCAGATGGAAAATCATCTCTTACCCCATCACTCTTCTTCTAGTTTAGTTTTAATTGCCGCATTGTTTTTATTTTCGGACAGAGTACATAGGATTGTTAATTAGGTTTAGCAATTTATTTATTCTTGTTATTAGTTATTTTCTACACTCTTTCCAGTTAGTCAATAAATTAAATTCATTTTATTTCAGTCATTTGCTCTATTATTTCCTTTTAAGCACTCTTAGTTTCTGCTCTGATTTCTACAATTTTATATTTTGATTGCAATTTGATTAGATTCGAAATCAATTCAAAGTATAATATTGTTTTTATTTCTTGTTCAAGAACCACCATCGAATTTGTTTAACACACCTAAGATATAAAAATGGATTTCAAATATTTTAAAACATAATTCCCTGTGTTCGACTTGCATACTACACGCCTGTGCGCTTGCAGAATTAATCAAAATTTGTGCTTTTCTAATCAATAGAAAAGTCACAGCATACCACTGTCATATTTGACTAAAAATGGGAGATTAAGTTCAAATAAGTTAGTGTTTAAGTATATCATAGATTCTGAGTCATGCTAAAAGGCAATTGACTCGTATAGAGTTCACCACGACCCCTAAAATGGCCATGGATGATATGTGATCTATCCCAAATAGCCAATGCTATCTCTATTCGAACATGCTATAATAGACAACTATAAATAATATACAAGCAACCAGATAAACAAAACAAGTAACAACAATCATAAAAAATTAATCAGAAGTTGATAAAAAAAAGCAAGACAAGCAACAACAATCAATCAATCAAGCAATGACAAGAAACCAGTAGGAAATAATAAGCAATTTAAACAATAGCAAACAACAACAATAGGCGATAACAAGCAGCAATAATCAATAAAAATCAATCAATAATCAACCAAAAGCAACACAAACAACAATAATCAATAATCAATCAATTAACAACAAACAACAACAATCAATCATCAAGCAACAATAAGCAATAACAAACATCCACAACTAATAAAAGCAAAAATAACTAGCATACAAAAAGAGTCTACACCAACACATATGGTAACCAACAATGGTCGAAGCGTGCATGTTAAACCATAAACTCCCATGAGCCTGTTAGACTTCCAAAATAGACAGAATGCTTGGTTTCACCCAGGTTTAATCTCACATTAACCGCACAATGTCGATAAGGATAATATAGCAAGTTTATCACGAAGCTCACCTACGCGCCTCTTTGAAGATTATTCAAATCTTCACAAAACTAATCGAGAGGTCCTTTCCTAAACTATCACAAGCTACCTTAACTAGCTATATCATAAATAATTTTACAATGAATAAAGATCATCCAAAATAATATAAGAGGCCCAATCTAATCCTTTCTTTGATCGCATGATTTCTTTGTTAACCAAGAATCGACCACCCAAATCCTCTCATGTGAGCCCCGACTCGGTTCCTTGGCTAGAAAACTGAAATTTCCTCGCATGACAAAAGTTGCGCCTCAAAAATCTCTCAGTCATCTTAATAATCTGACTCAAGTGCTCACCTTTAAGAAATGAGTGAAAACCCTAACTTAGTTGGTGCAAATCACCTATAAACCCTATACTCAAACTATTAGGAGCTAGCACGTGAATGGACAGATCCCTAGAAAATATCTCTTTAGCACATGGGATTAAACCTACTACCAAGGGTTTATTAATAGAAAGACAAACATTTCTAAAAAGAACGACTCTATGCAAAATTCATACAAGCTATTCGCTCGGTCTTTGCAAATTACTAGGCATTCATCGAATCCTATTTGGATTCAAATCCAAGTCACACTTCATCGACCAACCCCATTTACTTCTAAAGCTCATGCATCAAGTGTGAATACATGGTCGCTACACCATCCTTAATACCAACAACATCTGCATGCGTATACTATTTTCTCAACTTGATAGCCTGAATGAAAATACCTTAATGACTGGTGACAGAGACAAATAGGAATTCATAAGATAAGTCGTGTGAGCAATATTATATAGTAGAAAAATACAAGTGCGATCTCTCAATGAATCTCCTTTTACTAGGTTATTTTAACTCAAATTAGTCTACTTGGTCCCGAGTGTTGAACCTAAGCTCTAACACCAAATGTAACACAGCTCCCTTCGTACAACCCATAAATCAACATTGAATGTTTCTGACCCCGAATACTACAAAAGAGAGTTTGTTAGGGCAAAGTATAAAAAGTAAACACCATATCATGGCATGATGATAATCTCATAGGAGAATGATAGCATGTAATATATGGAATATATACGAACCGAATAGGATGAACAATAGACTGCATTGGCGGATGTAACTAATAAATAAATATCAATACAGAAACTCATAATAGATATATAATATAATAAGTCCTATAAAAAAATAACATATTTGATGTACTAATACAATATCAAGTATTAAGCATAATCTTTGCCTCTAAAGTTCCAGCAATGCTACTCTGATAGCATATCCCCAAAAGCACTCGACTTTTAAACTATTTGATCGAGCTCCCGAGAGTTATCATGACATAAAGAGACAAAGACAAAATGCGGGTTTGACATAAAGCCCATTATGAGGAGAACTATCTTAAAATACTATATCAAAAACTATATACAAATTAAACAGGAACTACCGAGATACAGCGGTCATCTCCACAAATGTGGCTCAAGGATAATCCGAACTGACCATAAACAAGTAAAGTAAACCCATCACAAAAGTAGGAGGTCATACCTTAAACTACTCTTCTCTTGTAATCAACGAATCAACACAGCTAATAATATGACTAATATATAACGGTATATAATGAAAAGGTAACCCAATATACAAATGCAAAGACAACATAAATATCACAATACAATCATATCCTAGAATACAAAATAATATTATTAACCAACTAATATGTAACGATCCCAGTTTTGAATTAAATTTAAATTAGTCATTAATGTAAATTTTGGAATTAATTTGAATATTTCAAAATAAATAAAATAAGTGTTGATTTGTATATATATAAATAAGATTGTAAATTTCATTTGAGTTTAAGAATTCAAAAAATAAATGTTTTAGAATTATTTGAATTCAAAATATATATGTATATGTATATATGGGTAGATTTGAATTTGGCTTTAAATTTGAATTTGAATATTGAATTTGAATTTGAATTTTAAATTTAAGTAAATAAATTAGTAAAATAATTTGGATTTAAAAATATTATTTATGTAAATTATTTAATGTGTAGATAGTTTTAAAAGCATTTTCTTTTGAATAGTATATATATAATAATGATTAGGAAGATGTATTAATAAAATAAAAAAATGTGATATAAAATTTATTTAAAAGTCTTTAATTCATGAGAAATACAAGTGTTAAACATGTAACAAGAAATTTAACAAGTGTAATTCAAATAATAAGTTGTTTAACAAATGTAATGATTTTTTAGTTTAAATTGGACAAGTGTCATGATATTGTTTTCATTTTTGAGAAAATTTATAAAAAAGGAAACAAAAACCTGTACAAGTTCCCAAACCAGAAAAGGAAAAAAAAATTTCAAAAGCAAAATTAACCAAATCAAAACAATTTAAGTTCACAACTCTAAAAGAAAACCTGGCATACATAAATCAAAGTCTGTAACCCTCTCAATCAAGTAGTTCAAGCATATCATTTTTTTTCAAAATCAAGCCTGTAAGATTCAACTTCAACAACACAATCAGAATCAGGAGCAACTTGGAATTTTTGAAATCTCAGTTTTTCAAGTTGCAGACCTGAGTTTTTCTGCGTTTGCATAAAAACAAAAAAAACTGTAAGTAAATCCTTTCAGAAAAATTTTGAGTTAAAATTTTCTGTTGAGAGATTTAAGCAAGTAATTCATCAGGAAACTAAGCAAGATGTATATAAATTAGTCGCAGAAAAGAAATCAAGATCAAGTTTTAAACAGCTGCCAGATTTTCAAGTTTTAAACCCGGACACATTCCTTGTTTCTTCCTGATCAAGGTGAGTAAACCTTTTAAAATCCAGAATATTTGGTGTTGTTTGTGATGATGCTTGATATAAATAGTGAAGTATTTATATGCATGCAAATATATGTGAATATTTATATGCAGATATAACTGTGCATGTTTAGTAACAGGCATTTTGCCTCTGTCTGGAAACAGGTTTCAAAACCTATTTGGAAATTAAAATCCTTCCTTCCTGATTCTTGTTTAACCTTAGGATTCAAACAAAAATTGTTTGTTTGAACATGTTTGAGCTCTAAAAATAAATCTAAGTTTAATTAACCTAAGAATTCCAAAAAAATAGGGAATATAGATAAGCACATAACGTATTAAAAATCTTGAGAATCATACTTTCTGATTTCAGGTATAATATCTGAATTGTTTTCAAAGTTGAAGATTTTTAAAAGTAAAATTAAAATTTTTAGTGAAGTATTTATCAAGAAATTTGGGGTTGAATGTATCTGGGATTTTTAACAATTTCTGGTCATAGGCGAATTTTGGTGTGTCGCGATCGTGGCTGAAGATCATTGAGTGATCGGGGAGCTTGAGAAAAATATTCAGAATAATTCTAGATCACCGGCGATGGTGAACGAGATTGATTTAGGGTCTAATCCCTAAAATAGGTCGGGGTCGGAATTATTGCCATCGCGATGCCTCTGGTGGATCGATGCCACCAGACCGGGAGGGGATCAAGGCGTTGGATGTCAGAGAAGCTTCGAGTGCACTAGTGTGACCTCTGATGGTTGGCATGGGTAGTTCGAGGGGATCTATGGTGAAGGTAGTTGTTCCAGTTTGGGTCAGAATGTTTAATTGTGTTTGGCACATAAACTCGACTATCTGGGTATACTGGAGGTTTAGGCAGATGATCATGGACTTGTAGAAGGGGGCGAAGTTGACCGGAGTTCATTAGAGCTCCAGTGCACATGCACATACCTCTGGTATGCGTTAGTGGGTTAAGTATAGAACGAGGATTTTTTCTCGAAGACAATCTCGAGAAGTTTGCGTGATGGCTCGAGTTTGAGTTCGTGCATTTTCCTGTGTGTGTCGGGTTTGTACTTAAACAAAACTCTAAGTTTAAAGAAAATAGGGTACACGGGTGAGTTTGTAAACGACTCGAAGCAAGTAGTACTTTTATTCAGGGGAGACTCGAAGCGGGTCTTGAGCGTGTTATGTGAAATAGTTTTTACTTTAAAATAAATTCGAACATTTAAACATCTTTTTAAAATTATGTTTTCAAATGATAATTTTGATTTAAGTTAAACTAATTAAGGTTTTAAGTAAGATATTTTGTAATTAAATTAAATTTAAATTTTTGTTACATTATTTTATAAAAACTATTTATATTAATTGGATAATGTAAATAAAAAGGGTAATTAAGATAAAATGTTGTTTTGAACTACCTTAACCTTTTAAAGCAACTAATGTATATGATGATGGTTAAACAAGGTTTATAAGATACCCAAAGTTATTAATAAAGATAAAAGATTTATCTTTTAAATTATTAAGTAACAAATGATTTGTTAATATAATTATTTAAAAATTAATTACTTAATTAATTACTTAATATTAAAGAATAATTTAATAAATAATTAAGGTTAATTAATTAAAAATTTTGATAATGATTTAATGATAAATCAAGATAGATGATTTATAATTACTTGAATAATTAATTAATAGTTAATTAAAGGTTAATTAATTATTAATTTAAGATAATTAATTTATAATTAAGGATTAATTAATTAAGGTAATTAACTAAGGACGAATTAATTAATGAAGGTGATTAAGATTTAATTAATTAATAATTAAGGATTTAATTCATTAAAAAAATTAAGGATTAATTAATTTATTGATTAAGAATATTTAATCATTAATTATGGATAATTAATGAAAATAATTATGTGATTAATTGATTATAATCTCACGATTAATCCATCTTAATTGTAGAGGATTGATTATCTTTGAATGCATTGTATTGTTTGATATTCCTGACGTGTGATGCTGTGTGATATGAATTATTTTGATTTGAGCTATGATGAGTGTAATTTATTTCTCTGTGATGAATTTATATTGTTATCTGTGAATCTATGAATGGAGATAAGCGTTATAGGATTCTACCGCTTATCAATATTTTCGTGTTTGAATTATGATGATTAATGATGTTGCACTATTGTGTTAAATCCCTGGACTACACCATAAATACACAAATATGGATTGCACGAGGAAATTGGTTAAGTCACAGATTTTTGAAAGGGTTTTAAACGTTGGATTGTTTTGAATCCAAATTTTTTTGGAAATGGATTTGGTTGAATGTAAAATGGCTTTTGAAAAGGTGTTTTCAAAGATAAAAGTTATTTTGAATAAATTGATAAAGTTTTGAGATTTAAATAGTTTGATTTGAATTTTAAATTCAAGATTTGAAATTGAATTCTATGTTGAGAATTATTGTTTAAAAATGTTATACAAATTATAAAGGTGTTTATATGGATTTAAACCATTTTAAAAAGTATTGTTTTGGGAATTTGAATTTAACCCAAGAGCTTTATCTTGTATAAATGTAATCGGATTTATCCGAAACGAAAACCATTGGTTTTCAAATAATAAAAGCTCTTATATAAGGAAAGAATTTCCAATTTGTGTTAAAGGGATTTCAAATTTGAAATGAAAATGGTTTTCCAAGTTATGAATGAATCTTTAGGAACGGTTTTGAAAGTTATGAACAAAATCTTTGATTTAAAGATTGGATGAGTGAATCCAATTTGAAGTGGAAATTGTTTTGAAATCTATGAATGAATCTTTGTGAAAAATGGGTGAACTTTGTGAAGTAAATCTTTTTGTTTAAAGATTTGGAAATGGTTATTTGTTTAAACCATTTGAAAAGAAAGATTTTTGGGTAATAAGTTGTGATTTAATTGAAATCCCAATATCCATATGTTTTTAAATATTGCACTCACTATTCGGTTTAGCCGGGAGAGGACCTTTGTGTCATATAACCCATTCTGAATAGTGATACGACGAAATGGATAGCATTTGAAGATGGCGGTGAAGACCGGGTATCTTCAAGAACGATAGAATAACATGTTGAATGACTCTGCACTGAATAGCTATGGTATAGAGATCTCCACATGTGATGGGGGGTCCGATCGGGATTGGGGATACCCGGATTTGCAAGGGCTTCTTTTGAAGTGACTTCGCTTATGTTCGGACCCGGAACAGACTTGTATGGATGTGTGTATGACATTACACTTTGAGATGTAAAGTTGGTTTCTATCAAATACATTTCTGTTTGGTGGCGGAGATTTATTCTCTTAGCTTAACACCCTTCTCTGAGACGTACGAGCTCAGAGTTTATGTAGTTGATGGTTACTAGTGATACATTCCCAATTTGGTAATGTGGTATACGAAGTGTTGTTGATTGTTTGTTGATCAAAGCATGGCTTTTGTAAAAAGCGTAGCTTTGTGGACGTGACTTCGTCGAGCCTCACAACCCGGTAATGGTCGAAATAGGAATCGTTGCAGCAAGGTTAATTGGGGGTAGCGCCCCTTGAGGGTACGACCATTTCCTTCTGGATAAAAAGTGATATCATGGTATGGAGCCCAGATATTTACTTATGTTGATTTTGAAAGTGGTATCATGGTATGGAGCCCAGATACTTTACTGTGTGGTTTTTGGATTGAAGGCCCTCGGATAAAGGTCGGTAACGACCGTGGATGGCATACTCGTTTCTGTAGTTACTTCCGGCCAGGGGTAACCCGGCCTTGTGTAGCAGAGATCCGGTTAGGTTCTCGGGGACGTCCCTCCAGAGGCGTTCCATTTTGTGTGGGAAGTTACTTTGCCTGACCATTTGTTGGAAACCCAATCATCCAATATGCGCCCTTTACGATTGCAGTTGTATAACCTGCCACCTCAGGTGGTAGCTATAGTAGGCATAATATAATGGTACCTATGCTGGCTAAGATTAATATTATACTTTCGAAAGGTTTTCACTATGCACTAATAATAATATCAAAAAGGCTTTTGCGTAGTAAGTGTTTTTGACTGTCACAAGGAGAAATCTCCTCTAAGTGTGCGCTTGCATTGTGTGTGTGGCGGGAGGCGTTATGGTTGTTTCATTTTTCAAAAAGCATTGCGGGTTTCTTTTAAAAATCTTTTGTTGTTTGTTTTAAAGATAAACTATTTTAATTTACTCATACCTGTCCCATGACTGACCCGGAGTTTATTATTCCCTTCCAAAACTCTAGATGCCCACAATTTTCCACACGGACAGTCTAGAGTTGGGTTTTTCAGATAATCAAATAGTAGGTATAGATTCGATAGCCTTCGAAGCCTTTGGATTTGGGGATCGCATTTGCTACATTTCAACATTCATGACTGACCTTGCTTAGTACAACGTGATGGGGGTTTCTCGCTTCGCATTTGGAAAGTATGTTGGTGGATCTAGTCTTTGAAGTTTTTGGAGCTTTAGCTATAAAGTTGCAGATGCAGTTGATGTTAGAGTTCCTTCTTTGGAGTTCAAGTTTATGTTATCTCTTTCCGCTGCTATATCTAGTCTTTGATATTTGTATCGATATCTAAATTGTATCAGATATTGTATCTATTGTATATCAATTTAATCATTTTTTTGTTTTCGCTGTGTTGTTTGTCATATAATGTTGTTGCAAGCTCCGGTGACACAGATTTGATGTCGCTTGTCGGGCATCGAGTTTGGGTCGTCACAAGTGGTATCAGAGCTAAATGTTGAGTAAGAACTTTAGCTACGGAGTGTAACACATTAGATGGCTCATTAGAGATAGGGTGAAGTATACCCTAGAATGAGTGTGACCTTTGAAACCGAAAATCTAAATTACTCAGTCTATTTTCTTTAACTATTGTTATTCCCTAAGATATCTCGTCCGAATGCCTAAATCGGTTTTCTTACTATTTACAGATAGTAAGAATGAGTGGAAGAAGAGGACGAGGTAGGGGACGAGGAAGTACCACTTCAACTGGTCAAGTCCCTGCAATAGCAGCTATTCCCACTCAACCTCAACCGAATCTGGCTGATTTGTATCGAAGTTTTATCAGATTGGGTGGAAAGCCGTTCACAGGCAAAGAATCTATTGTCGAAGCCCAAGCCTGGATCCAATCAAGCGAAAGAATTTTTAAAGGGCTGAAGTTGGAAGATGATCAAATGAGATCGATAGCTTATTGGCAACTCCAAGAGGAAGCTCTAGCCTGGTGGGAGACAGTTACTGTGGATAAGCCGAAAGATGAATTTACTTGGAGTCGGTTCAAAGAGGTGTTTGAGCAGCGATACATGCCGTTTGTTGGTATCTCCCGAATGTACCAGGAGTTCATGGATTTGAAGCAGGGAAGTTTATCGTTTAAGGAATACTTAAACAAATTCAATGAATTATCTCGGTTTGGTCCGAAGCTAGTGAATATACCTTTGAAAAAGAATGAAAGGGTCTTTCGTGGAATGAATAAGAAGTTCCATGAGAGAATGACTGCTCATGTAAAGGAATCTTTCTCTGAATTGATCAATATGGGCTATCGATATGCTACTCTAGATAAACAAGAAGTTTTAGAGGAGAAAGGAAATGCAAACAATCTGATTTTGAAGAAAAGGAAGTTCGGCGAAAAGAAACCATATCAAGGCAAAGAAAAGAATAATACACAGGATAACAAGGTGAAAGATGTTACTTGTTTCAATCGCTTGCAGAAAGGCCATTACTCGAATAGTTGCAAGAATCCCAGGAAGCAAAGAGAGAGGGAGCAATTTATGAAGCCAGAGCAGGAATCTAGGGAATGCTATAACTGCCACAAGCCAGGGCATAGGATGAGGAATTGCCCAGCAACAAAGCAAGCACAAGTAGCTAAGGTGTATGCAATCAAAGATGATCCTTCAACTCGAAGGCTGATAAAGGAAAAGGAATCTTGGAAGGTAACCTTCTCATTTACGATAAAAATTGTTGAGTTTTGTTCGATACGGGAACTACACATTGTTTTATTTCTCAGCAAATAGTAAACGACTTAAAATCTTGAATCTGAAATCATAGACGAACCTATTTTTGTCTGTTTCATTGGGTCTCGATATATTCTACGAATGGTTAATTGTTCCTTCGGACTAACCAATGCCCCAATAACCTGCATATTTCGTAGATCAGATGATCCAAATATTTTGTAGAGTGTTAAGTGAGTTTATTCTCATATTTGTGGATTTTCCGGCTTAATCCGATAAGCCATTTCTCTATCTTTTTCTGTGATCTTATATCTTTGTTTATCTTTCTCTCTCTTTCAAATTTCGAGGACGAATTTTTTTAAGGGGGGAATCTATAACGATCCCAATTTTGAATTAAATTTAAATTAGTCATTAATGTAAATTTTGGAATTAATTTGAATTTTTCAAAATAAATGAAATAAGTGTTGATTTGTATATATATAAATAAGATTGCAAATTTCATTTGAGTTTAAGAATTCGAAATAATAAATGTTTTAGAATTATTTGAATTTAAAATATATATGTATATGTATATATGGGTAGATTTGAACTTGGCTTTAAATTTGAATTTGAATATTGAATTTGAATTTGAATTTTAAATTTATATAAATGACTTGGTAAAATAATTTGGATTTAAAAATATTATTTATGTAAATTATTTAATGTGTAGTTAGTTTTAAAAGCATTTTTTTTGAATGGTGTATATATATATATAAAATAATTATTAGGAAGATGTATTTATAAAATAAGAAAATGTGATATAACAAGAAATACAAGTGTTAAACATGTAACAAGAAATTTAACAAGTGTAATTCAAATAATAAGTTGTTTAATAAATGTATTGATTTTTTCTTTTAATTTAAATTGGACAAGTGTCATGATATTGTTTTCATTTTTAAGAAAATTTATAAAAAAGGAAACAAAAACTTGTACAAGTTCCCAAACCAGAAAAAAATTTCAAAAGCAAAACTAACCAATTCAAAACAATTCAAGTTTACAACTCAAAAAGAAAACCCTGCATACATAAATTAAAATCTGTAACCCTCTCAATCAAGCAGTTCAAGCATCTCAATTTTTTTTCAAAATCAAGCATGTAAGATTCAACTTCAACAACATAATCAGAATCAGGAGCAACTCAGAATTTTCAAAATCTCAGTTTTTCAAGTTGCAGACCTGAGTTTTTCTGTGTCTGCATAAAAAAAAACTGTAAGTAAATCCTTTTAGAAAAATTTTGAGTTAGAATTTTTTGTTGAGAGATTTGAGCAAGTAATTCATCAGGAAACTAAGCAAGATTCATATAAATTAGCGGCAGAAAAGAAATCAAAATCAAGTTAAAAACTACTGCCAGATTTTCAAGTTTTAAACCCAGACACATTCTCTGTTTCTTCCTGATCAAGGTGAGTAAACCTTATAAAATCTGGAATATTTGGTGTTGTTTGTGATGATTCTTGATATAAATAGTGAAGTATTTATATGCATGCAAATATATGTGAATATTTATATGCAGATATAACTGTGCATGTTTAGTAACAGGCATTTTTCCTCTGTTTGGAAACAGGTTTCAAAACCTGTTTGAAAATTAAAATCCTTCCTTCCTGATTCTTGTTTAACCTTAGGATTCAAACAAAAATTGTTTGTTTGAACATGTTTGAGCTCTAAAAATAAATCTATGTATAATTAGCCTAAGAATTCCAAAAAAATTAGGGAATATGGATAAGCACAGAACATATTAAAAATCTCGAGAATCATACTTTCTGATTTCAGGTATAATATCTGAGTTGTTTTTCAAAAATGAAGATTTTTAAAAGTAAAATTAAATTTTTTAGTGAAGTATTTATCAAGAAATTTGGGGTGAATGTATTTGAAAATTTTAACAATTTCTAGTCATAGGCGATTTTTGGTATGTCGTGATCATGGTTGAAGATCATTGAGTGATCGAGGAGCTTGAGAAAAATACTCAGAATAATTCTAGATCACTGTGGATGGTGAACGAGATTGATTTAGGGTCTAAGCCTTAAAATAGGTTGGGGTCGGAATTGTTGCCATCGCGACGCCTCTGGTGGATCGAGTGCCACTAGACCGAGGGAGATCGAGGTGTTGGATGTCAGAGAAGCTTCGAGTGCACTGGTGTGACCTCTGATGGTCGGCGTGGGCAGTTCGAGGGGATCTTTGGTGAAGGTAGTTGTTCCAGTTTGGGTCAGGATGCTTAATTGTGTTTGGAACATAACCTCGACGATCTGGGTGTACTATAGGTTTAGGTAGATGATCGTGGACTTGTGGAAGGTGGCGCCGTTGACCGAAGTTCATCAGAGCTTGGGTGCACGTGCACATATCTCTGGTATGTGTCAGTGGGTTAAGTCTGGAATGAGGAGTTTTAACTCAAAGACAATCTCAAGAAGTTTGCATGATGGCTCGAGTTCAAGCTCGTGCATTTTCCTGTGTGTGTCGGGTTTGTACTTAAACAAAAATCTAAGCTTAAAGAAAATAGTGTACGCGGGTGAGTTTGTAAACGACTCGAAGCAAGTGGTACTTTTGTTCGGGGGAGACTCGAAGCGGGTCTCGAGCGTGTTATGTGAAATAGTTTTTACTTTAAAATAAATTCGAACATTTAAACATTTTTAAAAAATCATGTTTTCAAATGATAATTTTGATTTAAGTTAAACTAATTAAGGTTTTAAGTAAGATATTTTGCAATTAAATTTAATTTAAATTTTTGTTACATTATTTTATAAAAATTATTTATATTAATTGAATAATGTAGATAAAAAGGGTAATTAAGATAAAATGTTGTTTTGAACTACCTTAACCTTTTAAAGCAACTAATGCATAAGATGATGGTTAAACAAGGTTTATAAGATGACTAAAGTGATTAATAAAGATAAAAAGATTTATCGTTTAAATTATTAAGTAATTATGATTTGTTAATATAATTATTTAAAAAGTATTTATTTAATTAATTACTTAATATTAAAAAATAATTTAATAAATAATTAAGGTTAATTAATTAAAAAATTTGATAATGATTTAATGATAAATCAAGATAGATGATTTATAATTACTTGAATAATTAATTAATAGTTAATTAATTATTAATTTAAGATAATTAATTTATAATCAAGGATTAATTAATTAAGGTAATTAATTAAGGAATAATTAACTAATGAAGGTGATTAAGATTTAATTAATTAATAATTAAGGATTTAATTAATTAAAAAAAATTAAGGATTAACTAATTTATTAATGAAGAATAATTAATCATTAGTTAAGGATAATTAATGAAAATAATTATGTGATTAATTGATTATAATCACACGATTAATCCTTCTTAATTATAGATGATTGATTATCTTTGAATGCTTTGTATTGTTTGATATTCCTGATGTGTGATGCTGTGTGATATGAATTATTTTGATTTGAGCTATGATGAATGTAATTCTGTATGATGAATTTATATTGTTATCTCTGAATTTGTGAATGGAGATAGGCGTTATAGGATTATACCGCTTATCAATATTTCTGTTTTGAATTGTGATGATTAATGATGTTGCACTATTGTGTTAAACCTCTGGACTACATCATACATACACAAATATGGATTGCACGAGGAAATTGGTTAAGTCGCAGATTTTTGAAAGGGTTTTAAAAGTTGGATTGTTTTGAATCCAAAAGGTTTTGGAAATGGATTTGGGTTGAATGTAAAAAGACTTTTGAAAAGGTGTTTTCAAAGATAAAAGTTATTTTGAATAACTTGAAAAGTTTTGAGATTTAAATAGTTTGATTTGAATTTTAAATTCAAGATTTGAAATTGAATTCTATGTTGAGAATTATGGTTTAAAAATGTTATGCAAATTATGAATGTGCTTATATGGATTTAAACCATTTTAAAAAGTATTGTTTTAGGAATTTGAACTTAACCCAAGGGCTTTATCTTGTATAAATATAATCGGATTTTTCCAAAATGAAAACTATTTGTTTTCAAATAATAAAAGCTCTTATATAAGGAAAGAATTTCCAATTTGTTAAAGGGATTTCAAATTTGAAATGAAAATGGTTTTCCAAGTTATGAATGAATCTTTGGGAACGGTTTTGAAAGTTATGAATTAAATCTTTGATTTAAAGATTGGATGAGTTAGTCCAATATGAAGTGGAAATTCTTTTGAAATCTATGAATGAATCTTTGTGAAAAATGGGTGAACTTTGTGAAGTAAATCTTTTTTTTTAAGATTTGGAAATTGTAATTTGTTTAAACCATTTGAGAAAAAAGATTTTTGGGTAATAAGTTGTGACTTAATTGAAATCCCAATATCAATATGTTTTTAAATATTGCACTCACTATTCGGTTTAGCCGGGAGAGGACCTTTGTGTCATATAACCCATTCCGAAAAGTGATACGATGAAATAGATATCATTTGAAGATGGTGGTGAAGACCGGGTGTCTTCGAGAATGATAGGATAACCTGTCGAACGACTCTGCACTGAGTAGCTACGGTATAGATATCTCCATATGTGATGGGGAGTCCGATCGGGATTGGGGATACCCGGATTTACAAGGGCTTCTTTTGAAGTGCCTTCGGTTCTGTTCAGACCCGAAACAGACTTGTATGGATGTGTGTCTGACATTACACTTTGAGATGTAAAGCTGGTTTCTACCAAATACATTTCTGTTTGGTGGCGGAGATTTATTATCTTAGTTTAACACCCTTCTCTGAGATGTACGAGCTTAGAGGTTATGTAGTTGATGGTTACTAGTGATACATTCCCAATTTGGTAATATGGCATACGGAGTGCTGTTGATCATTTGTTGAACGAAGCATGGCTTTTGTGAAAAACGTAGCTTTGTTGACGTGACTTCGTCGAGCCTTACAACCCGGTAATGGTCGAAATAGGAATCGTTGCACCAAGATTATTTGGGGGTAGCGCCCTCTGAGGGTATGAGCATTCCTTCTGGATTAAAATTGATATCATGGTATGAAGCCCAGATATTTACTTATGTTGATTTCGAAAGTGGTATCATGGTATGGAGTCCAGATACTTTACTGTGTGGTTGTTGGATTGAGGGCCCTCGGATAAAGGTCGATAACGACCGTGGGATGGCATACTCGTGTCAGCGGTTACTTCCGAGCAGGGATAACCGGCCTTATGTAGCAGAGATCCGGTTCGGTTCTCGGGGACGTCCCTCCAGAGGCGTTCCATTTTTTGTGGAAAGTTCCTTTGCCTGACCATTTGTTGGAAACCCAATCATCCAATACGCGCCATTTACGATTGCAGTTGTATAACCTTCCACCTCAGGTGGTAGCTATAGTAGGCATAATATAATGGTACCTACGCTGGCTAAGATTAATATTATACTTTCGAAAGGTTTTCCACTATGCACTAATAATAATATCAAAAAGGATTTTGCATAGTAAGCGTTTTTGACTGTCATAAGGAGAAATCTCCTCCAAGTATGCGCTTGCATTGTGTGTGTGGCGGGAGGCCTTATGGCAGTTTCATTTTCCAAAAAGCATTGCGGATTTCTTCTGAAAATCTTTTGGTGTTTGTTTTAAAGATAAACTATTTTTGTTTACTCATACCAGTCCCATGACTGACCCAGAGTTTATTGTTCCCTTCCTAAATTCTGGTGTCTACAGTTTTCCACACGGGCAGTCTAGAGTTGGGTTTTTCAGATAATCAAATAGTAGGTACAGATTCGATAGCCTTCGAAGCCTTTGGATTTGGGGATCGCATTAGCTACATTTCAGCATTCATGACTGACCTTGCTTAGTACAACGTGATGGGGGTTTCTCGCTTCGTGTTTGGAAAGCATGTTGGTGGATCTAGTCTTTTGTAGTTTTTGGAGCTTTAGCTATAAAGTTGTAGATGCAGTTGATGTTAGAGTTCCTTCTTTGGATTTCAAGTTTGTATTATCTCTTTCCGTTGCTGTATCTAGTCTTTGATATTTGTATCGATATCTAAATTGTATCATTATTGTATCAGATATTGTATCTGTTGTATACCAATGTAATCATTTCTTTTGTTTTCGCTGTGTTGTTTATCATCTAATGTTGTTGCAAGCTCTGACGATACAGATTCGATGTCGCTTGTCGGGCATTGAGTTCGAGTCGTCACATAATATAACACGCAATATAACGACAGACGACAGACAGAGAAGATAAAATTATTACTCATCATTACTGACAAGTGGTGTCCACGGTAGATTAGTGCCCAAAATAAATAAAGTCGGGACCCAATTATACAATGGACCCCTAGCCGCATCTAGTATGTTCGAACTCGTGTAGACCTCATCGTGCCCCTATACTGAGCATAAGTAATATATGATCTACTCTAGATAACCTAAACCTGCGTTGGACATCTATCTATAATTCAAATTATGGCGATCTAATGATTTCCATTGAGGGTCCAAAATAAATGGAGTCGGTACCTAAATTTACCTTAGACCTCGAGCGGCATCCTCAGTGATGGGTCTCATATAGATCTCACTGTACTCCTATAACTAACATATGTTATAAATGATCAGCTCTAGATATCTGAAACATATGCGGCTGTCACCATACCCTTATAACGAGCATAAGTGATATGTGATCCACTCGTAGATGATCGTCATCATCTCCCTCTTGGTCATCATGAATTTTTTAACAGATTCGCATAACGTCCCTATAAAAGAAAACGACGGAGTATCCCGTATAACATACCATCGAGACCACAAAGGAGCAACGATGCCATATAAATTAATAAATATCGAATATAATTCCACGTAAGCAAATATGGCTATCACAAATGAAGATCGATATCTCATCATCATCTATCTATACGGATGGCCTCTACTATAAGACCAATAATAGGTATAAACGCTAATATAAAGCTAATACGATGCATGATCACAAATATAAGACCCATACAGGGTAAAATCATAAACATAAGACGATACCACTCATCAAACATATATACTTAACTTTGAAACCGATAGGTACAAACTAACTCCGCTCAATCACACATGCTCACCAAATGTGACCATGCTGCCAATCATTGCATCGATATCGTATTCGATCATTATTAATCACACATGTATAACTATAGATTACATCCTAATCTTGAGATTTATATTGCATTCTACTTTTCCAAGTGGCCCAAAGTCTTCCCGAAGCCAAGTCAAAGCTCACGCCAACCCGCGTCCGATTTCGAGGAAGAAATCCCCGTCGATTTGCACATTGCATAGGCTTATTACCCAGGCCTATGCTCCAAGGTAGCTTCAGTGGATAACCACCGATAGATTGTTGGTAGCCTGTCCCAAGCAGTAAACCCAGGGCAGGTACAAACCATACCACATGACTACCAATTCGAGCTCTCTTTCTCTCTATTGCTTCACCTGCTGGTCACTTAGCATCTCTAGCCTTCCTTCACCACACCGAACCTCTTCTGAAACCCATTGGTTGATGTTTTAGAAGGGGTTTCTAAAGTGTTATAAAACCGATTTCAATCGAAATCCACTCTTTTATGCATAGAGTTTCACGGGACGTTTTCTAGCCACCTGACATCCTCTAACATGCCAAATGAACTCAACCGACCTTCTTATCTCACGTAACGCTTGAACCTATGTTGATGCATCTACTTATGCATGCATGTACACAGTCGTGCATGCAAACACACTTCCACTACACAAATCATGTTTCGAGCTTCACCGGAGCGATTATTCCACCGGTGCTCTCTCATACAACTTACCATACCTGATAGTCGCTATGGCTACATGAGATTGCCCATGACATGCTTATATATACATATGAATATTCCCACCAATATATAATCAATCACAAAATTTTTCATTTTCACACAATCATAATCGTTATCAACAATTCTAATTATAATTACAAGACCTGTATTTGTTATTACATAACTTCACATACATATACGTATGCTTACCTATGTACATACACACACACACGTATATTCAAACAACAATTTGATTAATTAATAATCAAATGTTACTCTGTTTATTAAATTTCTTCTATAAACATTCAATTTCCTTTCTACTGTTTTATAGGATCATTCTATTATTTTATAAAATACAAAATTATTTTATAAATAATTTTAGGCCATTATAATACTTAAATTCTTCATTAAAAATTAAGTATTTATCTTATAGTTATTTTCTAAAAACTTACAACCATTTCATAAAATAATCTCATTTTTTTATTTTATAAAATCTCGTACTTTTATAAAATATCTCTTTTATATTATTTTATAAAACCTCATTCCCTTTTTATAAAATATCAATTATGTTATTTATAACATAGAACATTATTACTATTTTATAAAATCTCATTCTATCTCATAAAATAACCTTTATTATTATTCTATAAAATCTTATTCTATTTTATAGAATACATCTTTCATTTAAAAAATTATTTCTTTCATTAAATAATATTTATAAGTACTAATTAAGCTTCGTTAAACCTCTAATCACTTTAATAATAAATGTTGAGTATATAACTCACTTAATTAGCTTACTAATTTCATTTTATAAAATATTCCATTATTTTATAAAATCATTTATACTATTAATAAATATTTATAAAACTAATTAAGCTTCATTAAGCTCCTAATCACTTTAATAATAAGTGCACATCTCATAATTCACTTAATTAGCTTGTAACATCACTAAAATCAATTGAATTGGTTTAATAAATACTTTCTACTGACATGTACATCATTATATTACTTAATTAATCAAAAACCAAACCATAACATCACACACAATCATCCAATTAACCCCATCCCATTTTATAGATTACTATCTTTCCCAAAATTAGTAATTAATCCAATTAATAATAATGATATAATCATGTTTACAACATGAATACATGTCTAAACCATATGCTTATGTCCAAGCCTATGTGCTAGCCCAGCTTGAAATGCAGACTAGTCTTACTTTCGTACAAACAAAGTAAATGGTTTACATGAATGGGATGCTCACCCCACCATTCTCATTATTCTACTGCTATTTTATTTAATTTTTTTAAACAAGGCACTCTATATACTATTACAAAAAAAAGTTTACAAAAATTAGGACAGTAGGGGAACAAATAGTGGTAGGAATATTAAAATAGTGACCATACTCAAAATACCCATACATTTCCTACTTACCCCACAAACAAAATAAAAGTTATAATATGTGGACCAAATAAAGAAAAAAATACGATAAAAACACTATGGTCAAGCAAATATCAATCAACTCTTGCTTCACTTATTTGCAACTTCGTTTCTTAGCCACATTTAATGTTTTTCTCAGGTGTGATCTACATCACTTCCAACGATGAGGAAAATCAATCCTTATCATTTAACAAAATAGTAGTTAATGCTCAGCTTCTTCGAGGCATGTCTATGCTTCACTAGTGGTGGCCAATTCGTATCATTTCCATTGTTAGTGATTAGAAGTAGTGGAGGCTCTCTGTTCTAGGTTGCATCCATGGCATTGTGCATGATGAGGCTTGAAGCCAAATTCTCGAAAGATGCGTTCTCCCCTCTTATGTTTTTTAATCTTATATTCTCATATTCCAATAACTATTTGCATTCTAATATAATTAACTCCATTTATACTTCAGTTGAAATTTTAGTTTGTTGAAATATTCCTCTGTAGCGTTTGGTCCATATATGCCAAATTTGTGTGATTGCTATTTCTTTTAATTTATGAAGTGATTTGTTACCATTAGTGGAACAAAAAACCCTATCAAATGTGTCACCTACGTCATTGCTACCAGCGGTCAGAAATTGCAATTTGTTATATGTCCCATATGGTAGTTTGCTGGAATACTAACATTGAAAAAAAGATGGTTGCTTGTCTTGGTTCCCTGATTACACAAATTATAATTTATGTCAATGCCGAGATTTCATTGGCAATGTTTTCCTTAGTGTTTAACTTATTTAATTTTGCTAACAATGCACAAATTGACATCTTTGGGACCAAACAACGTCATTCCAAATAATTTTGCACCAGTTCATTTCCTTGAATTTATTTCTGACCTAACTCTAGGCAAATTTGAACAAAAATGCACCGTTACTTAATGAGTTTCAAGCCTAATAGTCATTGTTTTAATGTCGATCCAAAGCATTCTATTGATTTTTTGGGTAACATGAGGAGCAAAACATTGGATATCTTCTCTCTGTTGTCCATTAGACATGATAGAAGATACCATCCTATTATGGCCTTTGATGATTGAGACGGCCTACCATCCCAATAGGTCCTGCAATAACTGTACATTTACCTATGGGTCGCACCATAGGTTTGTGTTGTGCCCATTCATAATTTTCCTTTCCATTAGGCCTTTAGTTGGCTCTCTTGAATTAAGTGATAGAGTTAGTGGTATGTCCTAGGTACAATTATGTAATTTGTTATATATATCTAACTCGATAGCCGATCTTGTTTATATACTCGATATAATGTGCTACATTAATTAATCTATTTAAAAGTACATTTAATAGAAAATCCATAAATGGTATATTTTGTGACAGTAGTTACAAAGTGCTGTAACCATGTGCAATTTATCATAATGAAAATACATATACCATTTTAAATATTCCTGGTCAAGATGCGTGAAAACGAGATATTGATATATCCTTTGGGACTAGAGTATGTTACGCTCTCCAAATGTTGGGCAATGTATTAATCATAGCTATTAAGGGCACCATGGGGTTATGTATTGATAACTACTGAATAACTAAGGAATGAATCAATCGATAGTTTTTTATTGGTTCATATAACTAAGGTCAAACCGAAATTGTCGATGTGACAAAATTACACATTTCTCTTAACTTGAGAATACCACTGATCTTCAATATGGAAGCTCTACTTTGATTATAGTCAAATGTTACATAGCGTCCATCAAATGACTATAATTAGGTCGAATGGAAGCATTAGAAGTGAAATAAAATTCAAGAGGATTCATATCCTTGGTTATATAAGGTTAGTATCACGGTCAACTGAAGTCAACTCAAAGTCAAAGTCCCTTGTCAGAGCATTCAGTTAATAATAATTATTATGATTGAACCAAGGACTTTGTGTTTGGACTATGAGTTGAATGTGGATGATCTTGGAATTTTGACCATAACCAAATTCCGTAAGTCTAAAGTGACATAATTTTGATGAAGAGAATTGGTGTAAATAATTGTTATAACTGGGTAATGCTTAACAAAGTAAAATTGTATTTTACCGAAACCAAGTAAGAGATAAATTTGGCTAAAATATCAGATCACCTACTAAGTGACACGTTAACGTTAATATTCGATCTTAATCGCTAACCAAATTTACACCTAATGGGTCATTAGAATCGAAATGTTGAGTACTCCTTTGACCAAACGATTTAATTAATTTGTAAATGTTGTAAACTAATTAAATTTACTAATATTTATGAGGTATTAATTTTAAAATTTATTTTGATTGATGAGCAAATATTATTAAATCTATTTACATAGTTATGAATTATTAATCGATATACGATATCGATTTGTGTTTAAATTGGATTTAAATTCAAATACATTGTTTGGGCTTTAAATGGGTTCAAAGCCCATATGGATTCTGGTTTGGTTTGACTATAGTCTAGCATATGGTGGCCATATGATTGGCCAGATATGCTAGGGTTAAGCGGATATGAGGAAAGAAAGAGTAAGAGAGAAACATGGATCGTGATCCTAACTTCTCTCTTCATTCCTCCTCTATATAAGCCTCTTAACCCACTCTTATTATATACTTTTTGAAGCCTCCATTTTACTTCATCTCTGGCCAAATTATACTTCATTTCCAAAGTCAAATCAAAGTAATCGAATCTTATTTGATAGTTGGTGGTCATCAGTTAAGGGACCAGCACTCTACTAGATTGAAAACCATTTCAAGGAGTAGATCTCATTGCTTTAAGTTGTACATAAAGGCATTGGATGTAAGGTAAATTTCTAATTTATTTATTAATGTTAATGTATTTATAATATTTACATCATATATATTGTATTATTAGTTAGGTGACAATTCTATTATACAAATACATTGTCACAATATATTTATATACTCTTATATATTTATAAAAAAATTCTAATATATACCTATGATGTACACGACTTAAATAAAAAATTGATTTTTAATTAAATTAATATACAACATTTAACTATACATAAGTTTTGTAATTTAAATTCTATATTTTATTTGTTCAAATATAGTTGTAAATTTTTGTAAATAATTTCATATCTAAAAGATTCACAAAAGATAATAAGTTTATACATATATATTGTTATTTAAATTAACTAATTAGGTAGATTAAGTATAACAATATATATATTATAAAATATGTTATATTTTATAAAATTATATTTTTACTTAATATATTTTCTTAGAAATTTACAAAAACAATTTTTGTGTATTTAATTTAAATTTTAAATATCAGCCGAAAATAATAAATAGATTTAAAAATTGTATTAAAGTATAGATTTGTATATTAAATTTTAAAATAACAAAATAACTCTCATATTTTTTTATAAAATTTTGACATTCAAAATTATGTTCGAAAATTATTTATTATTTGTTTTATTAATTTTTAAAATAAGGTCCATACAGATATTAATTTAAAAAAAATTAAACTAAAAAACATTTAGTCATGCACAATAATAGGGTGTGTGTATATATGTATATGTATAATTTAATGATATTAATATGCATGTGTGAATGTATGCATTTAATATTAAAAAATAAAAAATATACATATGCATTGCTTTAGCTTGCAAAAAAATTTATGATTTTAGAAATGTTTTAAATACACACACATACATATATATAATATTAAAATTCCATGTGTATATTTATTTATATATATATATAATTATCTAGAACAAAATAAAATTTGTATATATCCATGTGTGTTTATATATATGTATATTGTCATGTTTTGTTTATATAAATTTAAGTATATATACATTTGGATAAAATATTTGCATATTGGATGAGCTAATATGTCCGTTGTAGTGCAAATCCCAACACTTATATATGTCTATGTTATATCTTGGATGGATTGCTAAGTTACACATGCAAACACATATACGTATATATGTTACATGTATATATATTATGAAACATAATTACATAATATGAAATCATTTTATATACCAAAATAAAACAATGATTTTATTTAAAAGAAATTTAAAAACGTTTTAAATAAATTAGACTTCATAAACCCAATATAAATTCAAAATGGTAAAAAAAAAGTTTAAAATTCAACTATTACTTCCATTGTAGGCTGGCATAGTTCCAATAATGGTATCATAGACCAATTATCTACGTGGTCTAAAGTAGTCATGTTACGGCTCATTAAATAGGCTTACAATCTAGATAGTATGGTGTTTAGAAATGTAGTGTTAAAGGATTGGATTTGGGTAATTAGGTACTTTGTCATACCTAGCTACTAGCCTAGCCCAAACAGATATGTGAGCCAAAGGTTGTCCCTAATAGTAAAGGCTAAATTTGAATTGGGCCTTAGATTAACTTTCAAAATTGTTTGAAAATTGAAAATATTAGATCTTAAATTTAAAAGTTGAATTTAAAATAAAATATACATATATTATAAAAGTTATAATATAATAAAAAAATTCAAAATGTTTGAAAAATAATATAAATTAATTTCAAAAATTTAAATTTATTAATCAGATTAATAAAATAAATTAGTTAAATAAATAAGTTAATTAATGAAAAATATATACATCTATTATATATTTTAATATTTGTTATGATATTTGAATTTTTTTAACACATCACAGTCATACATGTATGTATATAAATGGTTTTTTGAATTTTTAATTAAATTGTTTAATTAAATAAACTAATTAAAAGGTTAATTTATTAAATAACATACATATATATGTGATATATGCGTTACACTATAAAGGTCAAAGTATATTATAAATATCCAATATAAATATTACATTAAATTAATATAAAATTAATTAAAATGTTAACTAATTAAAATTGATGAAATAAAATTTAATTAATATAATATTATACATAAGACTATTATATAAGTAACATGAAATATAAAAGTTATATAATAATAGAACTTATATAATATGGATGTATAAACTAATGATGAAATATCAAAGAAACCCAAATAGACTTAAGGAATAAATACATACATAAATGTACATATACCATGATTTCCGATTGGTCCAACACTTGAATCATTTCAAAAGAAATACATTATTCCATAAGTCGATATCACTCAAATAATATATTAAACATTATGAATCTTTAATATAATATTGTCCTATATCATATATATATTAATAAATTACTTCATACTCCTTAGTTATCAAGCAAACTCAAGCTAGAGATGTTATGTGTAGTGTTATTAATATATTGAATAGATGAGATAAGATAACTATACGTATTTATTGAGAAAACTCAAGGTAATATACTATACTGAGGCCATCACGACATGGAAAGTATGAGTGAATAATTTTATTTGGTAAGAAAACTCAAGGTTGAAGTGAAATTAGGAAAATGTACCAAGGGTTAGGAGTTGCATATAATACAACCGATAAGGAGTTGTCGATCGTCCGTAGAGCTATGACTTGTTAAACGAGCTCAAGATAAGGAGTTGGCAAGTTGTACGAGTCGAAAGACAGCGCGCAATAATTGCATGTAAGGAATTTTATATGAATCGTCCCAAGAAAATTTTGGGACCGATAGTCATTAGATGATTAATTTATGTTTTGAACATATATATATTGTGAACTAATGCCAAATCAGTTTTATATAAGGCAATTCTTAAATGCTTATGAAGCCCATTCTGTTACACTGAGAAAAAAACTATTGTTTCAAGAAATACTAACTTCGTAGCAAAGAAATTTCCTTAAGAAATCATTAGTATAAAATGAATTTGATTACGATCCAATGATAAAACTAATTACAAGGGATGAAATAATATTGATTGAATCTAAATAAACACAAATACATTAGAAGGTCTAAAGAGTATTCTTTTACATTAAAGAGAAAATATGAGTTTCTTGTCAATGTCAAGAATAAATAATCCTCGGTTGTTTAATTAAAGCATTAATATTATTGATTCTATGGTATGGCATGATACGAAAATCCTAAATGGTTCCAAGTACATTATCAAAATATGATTTTGATAGTTGTATCCTGTAATAATTCAACTTTTCAACCTTCGAATGTCGACATTAAATACACCCACGGTATTCGTATGTCGTGCACCCAAGTGCTAAAAAGGTAGATAGTTAGGGTAAAATAAAAGAAACAGAATAAAACAAGACGGAAAGAACACAATATCAGAATCTCACAGCGAAACGATGATACATAATACCAAAAGACAATACAAAGCGTTACTTCAAATATAGAAATTTCAGACTTACAAAAACTAAACATTATCATCAGCCTAGATAGTTATAACAACCTATACTTACAATGCAGATTCATACATAATACGGTGAAACAAAATTAGAAATAGATAGATAACGAAAGCCTCCAAGTTGTCTCTTCAATCCTGAAGGGTTCAAAGTAAAACCTATTTCACTTAGCCTACTCGAAAGAGTACACGAGGAATTTAGGAAAAAAAAAACTATGTGTCGGACATAAGTCTGGTATGAGAGAACCTAAGATGCATGTAACATGCAACAGTAACCGTTGAGAACGTACAGATTAACGCAACAGTTTTACCCTTAAAATAAATCAACCATCTGGTGAGTGAATATAACGGTCTAATAAATAATGTCTAGGGTGTTGAACATGGATCAGAAAATAACTGCTATGTGAATGCCATAATAATAATAGGTATATAATCAATACCACTAAGGCGCGTTCATATATGTGTAGGGATTTTCTTAGAGATCTCTCCGGTTAAGCTGGATCCAACCTCTTACACAAGGATCAGAGATATCCTTTTGAGCATCTTATATCCCTAGATAAAATAAACTACGAGGTAAGCCATAACCGATCTTGTCCATACGTTAACCAAATATGATCAACTCCCGCTAGCAATATAGGTAGCATCTCTAGATTTGGAGTTGATGTACCTATTTAGGCTCGCTAAACCTTTCACGGCTATGCACCTTATCTTTGGTTTTAGTCATTTACCGACGTTGAGGCTACGTTCGGCATCTCTCACACAAGCCTTCATTACTCAAATAGATCATGAATCCCCAATTGGATTCCATTATCTTGAAAAAAATCATGAAGCACTATATGGATTTGAGCTTCTCGAACAGATCTCGAATCTCTACATAGATTTCTACATAACCCTTTGACGAATGCTAATGTTGTCATCTCTCTTGGAATACTCCTCAAGATAGATAGTCCTACATGATAGCATCGTTCGAAATGTTAACGCCGATCTCTCCCTTGGATTTAACCTTATGATAGACAGTTCAACTTTATAACATTCCACTTCACAACCAATTCCAAAACATAGAACTCCTATACTAGTTTTGAAGTGGTATTTGGTAAATGATATGCTTTCCTGTTCTCTTTAAAACTAATTCGAATAATTTATGGTAAACTCAATTTCAGTTCTTTTAGAAGTAAGCCACAACAATAAAGAGGAGTCCTTGAGGAATCTCGGATATATATAAGTTCTTAAAGCTATAAACGTTCCATACTAATGCTCCTTCCTGGATGATCTCAAATCATATGAAGCCGCAAAGCTTTCAGATATTTCCTAAGTTAATAATTAGTCAAGTTCAATAGTCTACAAATCAACTATCCAATCAAAAACGATTGGTTATAAAAATCAAGATTCATGTACTTAACTTGTTTTCGACATTCCAACTTATACTATCCCTCAACCAAGAGTGAAGCCAGGTAAGTTAGAGCACTGGTTGCATATGAAAGCCTTACCTAGACACATCACTCCCAACTCACACATATAGATAAATCCACGTCGTTGGCCTTTATGTTTTTTTTTTGTTTTTTAGCAAGGCTAGCCGGCTTTATAGTGGGTCATCCACTTTATTAAAAGAAATATAAACAAGTGTTCTGCAAATGTATATAACGGCTATAAAAAATAAACAAAAGGTTTGGCAATAAGGCCAAAACTACTAAAAAGCAGACTACTCCCAGAAGAGGAGCCGTTGCAATCGTCTAAAGAATCAGCCTAATAACATGGAATTGCGCTGAGAACAAAGGAACTAAGGCAGGATCATAATCAACACAATCAGGGTAGTAAAAAATTTCCTATCCCAAGATGACCTCGTTAGCTTTTATTGTTAAGTATAGTATTAATGACTTCCATACACGAGCAAGTAATTAACATGTTTTCGACCTTCCCAACTTAACTATTTCCCGATCAAGAGTGAAGCCAGTAGATAAGAGCCCAACTGTTTCTAAACCCTACTCGTACAATAATCTTAACTCCCGCAAATAGATAAGCCCACTTCGTTGTCTTTTAGCGTTAAGCATTGTTAATTACTTTCCAAACAAGCAATTAAACCATTAACCATTTATCCACTAAGCAATTCCTAGCCCTTTTGAAATCATTCATTTATACTTTTAAAACCCTTTTTAGAAATGAAATATATTTGTATAGAAATTTATAAAACTAGATATTTAATAAAACAATCTAAAAGATAATATTACAAAAGATATTTATACTTTAATAAAATATTTAACTAATTTTCTAAAAAATATATATCTTTAAAAAAAATGCTTTTAAAATACTTTAAAACACTTATAATAGTTTTTAAAACGTTTATACAAAATATTACTAAAAAATAATCATTTTATAATTTACTTAAAAACTAGAAAAACCATGTTTTCTATATATTTTAAATTAATCCTTCTACTTTAAAACTTCATAACTAGTTCTTAAGAGTTCGTAAAAATCTCAAACGACTTTTAAAATACTCTCATAAGAGTTAGCAAACACTTGTAAAAAAGAATAGAGCAAAATACTTAAATTTAAATATCTTTTCAACCCTTTAAATCCAAAATAAAGGCTAAAACGGGGAAGTATTCACAAGTGGAAATATGATCATTTTTCAATATGTTACTGAACTTTTCAACATCCAAATTTTTTATGGTAGGAAGTATACGTATAAGACATCATAAATTTGATGAGAAACCCTTAAGGATTTCTCTACAAAGTTCCATAGAAATTATCGAATACAAACAATTTCTAAGTGCATCCATAGCGATTATCGCTATAAGAGCACTTCCTAATCCAAGTCCACTTCATACCTATGCTCAGCTACAACCTATATGTTTTGTCTCAAAGCCATGTTTCAAGTCATACAAGTCTATTCCAGTCCATATATATGGATTACATATGCATTTTCTTTCCAAGCAAGAATCAAAAGAATATTACAACATATATCAATATTCATTAACGCATACACACAAAAACACACACACATATTCAAACACAGGTGCACGCGTGCGCACACGCACACATGCACACACACACACACACACACACACACACACATATATATATTTGTTTCCATTCAACAATGAGTTAACTCACCCTTAAGAAAGTGAACAAACAAGTCAAAGCAACCAAGTCCTTTCTCTACCCTGCAAACACCTTGCTTCTTTTCTTATCCTTGCTTTTGCACTTGCCTTAAGCCCAAAACCCCTCTAATTGTCCACTGCCTTTAATGGAGGGGGAGCTTGGATTCACTTCTTTAAGATCTAACTTGCTAAGAGGTGTTGTGATGCTTTCCTATGCCTTTAATCCAAGTTTGAGTTGATTTGGATGTGTTTTGAAATTATTTTCCTTTAGGAATTTATGTAGAGAAGGATACAAGAATATAATTTGCAACTTGTAAATTTGCAAATATGAATCAAAGAGGTATGCTAACTCTTATACATATAGGCTTCATGTGGGTGTTGGCTACCCTTTCCTTCACCCTCCATCATGCCATGGAAGGGTCACCGCCCACATGCTCCATCACAACTCCTTTCTACCTCATTTCTAAGTAAATGACCAAAGTACCCCTTCTTCAAAATATCTCTTATCCATTAGAAGCTTCTAGAAATTTCTAATTACTCCATGAAGACAATGTGTCAATTAGCATCTAATGTCTTTATAAGTTCATTAGCTAAGCATAAAAGAGTTCAAAAACTTGTATCGATTAAAAAGCTATTTATTAATAAACCGATTTTCTATCGTATTATCGATATTTCTTCGAAGAATATATTTTCGTAAATAAATTTCAAAAACAAGTTCCTTATCATTGTTCATTAATCAAATAATGTATAACAAGGTTATTAAATCACATTTATAACACTTAACAGTGTTCCAAAATGTTATGATATTCATAGACGAAGTGTTCGAACTTACGGGTCGCTACATTCTTTTTCACTCGGAACATTCCGTCCTCGAAATTCAAACAAGAACGATAATCAAAGAAGATAGAAAACAAGATACATATATAGAGTACTGCTGAAACTATATACAAACCAAATGCATACTAAGTGACTCCACCTTAAGCGGTGAATACACGACCCACGATACTAAGATAAGAAGGAACCCTTAGTCTATAAATAACTCTGAGTTGAACTCCCTCAAACCGTCCTCCATCTTCCTTGTACAATACCAAGCATCCTTACTCTATTGCATTTTAACCTACCTATCAAAGAAACAAGAACATGCTAATACTTAATAGCATTCATAATCACTAGCATACAAAGCTCACGGTTTTCTCAGGTTCAAAATTCTCTCATTGCCCAAGGACGATAAACAATCAACTAATTATATCTTACACTCAATAGCCTTAGGTGATTACTTAGACGGTTATTCATGCTACCTAATAAATCAAAGATTCATTCTCCAAACTCTTCATATGAAAACATAAAATATCAAACAAACGTACTAAAGCCCGTACGATGTACATGGACCATCCGTACATAATATTCGATCTGATCACTTGCTCGATCATATAGATTTCACTTCTAAACTAGTGTAGATCACTTGACCTCTCTATGTGGACTCCAATTTGGTTCTTTTATTAAAAACCTCCATTCTCCTTGCATAGCCATATACTATGACAGAAAACATTAGGATCGTATCACAAATCCATATCATGTGTTTGCCATCAAGAATGGAGTGAAAACCCTTGTTTGGACTGATGTAAATCACATTGAAATCTTGTACTCGAATACTGGATCAAGAACAGTCATACGTCTAAAATGACCTATGTACAACCTATGTATTTATCCTATTGGCTTCTTAGCTATATCAGTATCCATTTAAGTCCCATTCATCTATCCAAATAGTATGTTAGTCAATACTAAAAGCATTTATGAGTCATTTCATTAAACATTACTCCAAGTTTATAAACATTGTATAACTTAAGTTCATACTCATATAATACTCTACTACATCCTAAGAGTATATACAAAAACATCAAGTTTGTTTTACTTATCATGAATGTTGAACAAATTCACAACTTGTTTAAATTCTACTATCTTCTTAGTTCAAGTGTTATATAAACTTATCTTTATATTTTCACAAAAGCACTTAGCTTCAAATTCTATACCAATTCGGAAGTTTTTCACTATCCAAAATCATCGTAAATTCCATTTCATTTTAACAAATAAAAACTATCAAACAACATATAATAACATGATGCACATACCATACTATCATAATACATAGGCTACATGCGTCCATAAAATAACTTAACAAAATTCTAATTTATTTAAAGAAAATCTTTAGAACTTTACATCCAGGTTTTATTCCAAATCATTCTGAAATAATAATATATATACCCTTGTTATATCAAATCATACTTTCGAGATTAAATCAAAATCTATTTTACCAAAACAACGTTGTAACATCCCTCACTTAGAAACCCTAAAATGAACGCCGATGATACTGCATTCATCCTTGAAATTATTTTCAGCGACATAAGTGTACTTAGTACATCTAAACCATACTTTTGGTACCTAACAAAAATCATTTCAAAATGGTATCAAATAATTTGTATAATGGCAAGAAGTATCATGATTACATTTTTATAAATCAATTTATCAGATATTTACTTTCAAATAATACTATTATTATTTTCGCCAAAAAACTTGAAAACCATTTTCAAAGACATCGGAATTTAAGTTGTTAAATTCTTATTTTATATCCTCTTCATTTATAAACCATATTTATATAAAATTACCTTCCTATATAAAACCTGTTAAGTTAACTTTTAATACAACATTATCACCGAATGCCTTATAGTCTAACTGTGAAACTTAATTCATAAGGCATTCATTTCAATGCAACTACTAATAATGCCTATCCAACCCAAGCAATAAAAAGGTAAGCTACTATGAAATTGGAGTAGCACAAACAAAAATTAGCAAATAAAAATCAATGTTCCTAATATGCCGAGCATGACTAAATAATCATCAAGGTAACCGGATGTAAAACTATGCGAAGCACTAGCACTATACCAAACACAAATATGAAAGACACTAAAAAAACATGTACCCATAAGAATCTATTTCCCCTTCGTAGCTGTCGAAGTGGGTGATGCTGAAGCAAATGCGAAGACCCTAGGCTATTGTCCCTTCTGAAGCATTGGACAATCCTTGACAAATTGACCTGGCTGGTAGTAGTTGTAGCAAAGTTAGTGCAAACTGTGCCTCAGCACCTATGGCTTAAACTTCGGAACCTTTGCGATCGGTGCTTTCGCCATCTACGCCCTAGCTACTTGCCCTCCTCTCCCTTTCTTATAAGTTTTAGAAAAATGACCCTTATTTCCACACCCATGGCAAATGAAACTAAAAAGATCTCTCGACGGTTGAAATTGCCTCCCATTGTCCCTAGCTGGTGCAGAAATAGACGGCTTTGGAGCTATGCTTTCAAACCTCAAAGCCATGTTTATTAAACCCATAAAAGACCCCATGACATGACTAGTCATATCCCGTTGGAACTCAGGACGAAACTCTCGATAAACATCTTGTTCTTCTTCAATGGTGTGTCAACTAACCCCAACCAAAAAAAAGATAAAGCAAAGAACCGGTTCTCATATTCCGCCACTGTCATGGCCCCTGCTTCAAATCTAAGAAGCTCCTAAACAAAAATGTCTTTCTTCCTTTAGGGACAAACTTCATCTCAAACACCTCTTTAAATTGGCCTCAAGAGAAGTTGTTCTCTTGGACATCGACTGTAATAGAACCCCACCAACTCATGGTTGCATCTTCAGATATTATGACGCGTACTGATGCTTTATCACGTCATCCAACTCCATATCTCTAAATACACTGTCACACAAACGAAGTCAATACTGTACCTCGATAATAGTCTCTAAACCACTAAACCTCCTACCCCCCAGCCACTCATAATTACGACAAAGCGAAGAAAAACCCATCTGAGGCCTGACCTCCTCTATGACATTCACTATCAGTTCCTCAACTAAGCAACGTTCATTGGTGCTCAATTCCAGCATTTGTGATAGTACTACACCGACCACCTATAGCATTGGCAGCTCTAGTGCTCATAACTTTTACCATCTAATCAAAGCAAAAATCTTTTAGGACACAAAAATGTAAAGTTATTTCAAAGAAAGGATTCTAAGAAAGAGATATTCCCAAAGAATAATTTAAAAGCGTAGTTTTGAAAAAATACAAATACACTCTCATATGTACAATACACTCAACTCATTCTAAGGTGTCATTTAACATATATCTAATGATTCATACCTAACCAATACCAAGTTCTCGCTTAACCTTTAGCTCTGATATCAAATGTAACAACCCGACTTTTCAACCCTTAAATGTCCACACTAAGTACATCCACGGTATTCGTGTGTCGCATACCCACGTGCTGGAAAAGTAGATAGTTAGGATAAAATAAAAGAAAAAGAATAGAATAAGAAATATTGTACACAATATCAAAATCTCACTATGAAACGATAATATACAATATTAAAAACAAAGGGTTACTCCGAATACATAAATGTTAGAGTTACGAAACCCAAGTACTTATCAGCCAGGACAGTTATAACTGCCTGTCCCCATAATGCTGATTCAAACATACATAATACGGTGCAACAAAAGTAGAAATAGATAGATAGCAGAAGCCTCTAGCCCCTCTCCTAAAACCTGAAGCATCCAAAGTAAAACTAGTTTTACTCAGCCTGCTCGAAAGAGTACACAAGGAATTTAGGAAAAACAAAAACCACATGTTAGACTTAAGTATGGTATGAGAGAAACCAAGACACATGTAACAGTAATTGTTGAAACCGTATGGATAATTTAATAGTTTTTACCTCAAAAGAAACCAACCATATGATGAGTGAATATAGCTGTATAATCGATAAAGTCTATGGCATAGAGCATAAATCAGAAACAACTGCTGTGTGAACACCACAACAATATTAGGTATACAATCAATGCTACTAAGGCACATTCACATATGTGTAAGGATTTCTATGAAGATCTCTCTGATCAAGCTGGATCCGACCTCCTGCACAAGGATTAGAGATATCCTTCCAAATGTCGTATATTTCTAGATAAGATATATTATGAGGTAAGCCATAGCTTGTTAATGTTGAGACGCTAATCGAATATCATAAATCCCCTTAGAAATATCGATAGCATCTCTAGATTTGGAGTTGATATCCCCTATTTAGTCTCGCTAAACCCTTCATAGCTATGTGCCCTATCTTTGGTTTTAGCAAGTTACCGATGTCAAGGCTACGTTTGGCATCTCTCATACGAGCCTTCATCACTCTAATAGAATATGAATCCCCAACATTACTATAAAATATGTCTTTTGTCTTGCCTCATTTGCTTCGGTTATGCTCACAACCAAAGTAAATATTGTCATTTACTTCGGCTGTGTTAACAGAAGCACTCACAACTAAAGCAAATAGTATCATTTGCTTCGGTAGTGCTCATAACTGAAGCAAATAGTATCATTTGCTTCGGTTCTGTTAACAACCAAATGCACCAAAGCAAATAGTTTTATTTGCATCGGTTTCTTAAGAACTGAAGCAAATGGTGTTTTTGTATCGATTCCTAAGGAACCGAAGCAACTTCAAATTATTTTAGTCGGGAGCAAATGCGCATATCAATAATCATAGACAACAACTTACATATGTCATTATTTGCAATTTATTATAATTAATAATATTAATAAATAATTTATAATTACAATTATTATAAATACTCAATAATTATTTTTTATATTTAATAATTTATTGTAGTTAATTATTTATAATTATTAAATTATACTTATTATTTATTAATTACATTTAATAATAATAAATAAATAAATAATTAACATTGAATATTTAATCATTAATAATTAGTAATCCATATTTAATAATTAATATTTAAAATTTAATTAACAAGTAATATTATATAATTAAGAAGTAATGTTTAATATTTAATAATTATTAATTAATAATTACTATTAAATAACTAATTATTAATAATTATATAATAATTAAGACTAATAATTAATAATCAATAATAAATTTAAATACTTATGAAGTGATATTTAGTATCTAATAATTAATTTTAAATAATTATTAATTAATGCATTAAAAAATTAATAACAGATAAACAATTAATAATTAAGAAAAATATTTAATAATTCATAATTAATAAGAAATATTAATAATTGAGAAGTAACATTTAACATTTGATATTTTATAATTATAATTAATGAATAATAATTTTTATTTAATTAATAGTTAATAATTAATCGTTTTTAATAATCCATGATCTATAATTAGTAAATTGCAAAAACCAATGTCAATTAATTACTTTTTTACAACTTTCACTCTAAACGTTGCAAATATCAATTTATTATAATAAAAGTTGTCTTATTGATATGTTATAAAAATCTTTAAGAAAATGATACCCATGGGAAAGGCTGAATTAACGCAAACAATTAATATTTTTATATTTAATAATTTATTATGGTTAATATTAATAATTAGTAAATTATAGTTAATAATTATCAACATTTAATAATTAATACTTAATAATTAATATTAAATAATTAATTTACAATCATTAATGTTTAATATTTAACATTTTATTTATTTATTATAGTCTAATATTTAATAGTTAATAACGAGTATATATGCATGTCTAAGTGGGTCTGCCTTAATGTTTCCGACACCACTCGCAAATGATGTTTATGCTCCTCCTTAGATTTGGAGTAGATAAGGATGTCATCGATGGAAACTAGCATAAATTTATTAAGAACATCTCGAAAAACATGGTTCATGAGGTCTACAAAATATGCTGGTGCATTGGTTAGCCCGACATGCATAACCAACAGTTCAAAGAAATAGTTAGGGCCTCTTAATGTAGTTGAGGGTATACTATCTTGTGCAACAATCAACTGATAGAATCTAGTAGCTAAGCCCATCTGAGAAAATATCGTAACCTCATAAGGTTGATCAAAAAGATCATCGATGCCGGGTAAGGAATACTTGTTCCTAATTTTCAGCTTATTTAACCCTATATAATCCATATACAAACTTAAAGATCCATCAGACTTAGCTGCAAAAACCACAGCCGATCCCCAACTTAAACCACTGCTCCTAGCTAAAACTATCAAGTAGATCTATCTATCGGAGATATATATTAGTATAGGTATGCGAATAAAAATTTCAAATACGCACTCTCGAAGTTGACCCCAACCCAAAAACCTAGGTGTTCACTTAAATTTAACTTTAATAAAAAATGTAATGATCCGTCTTTCTTACACTAAAAGATGAGCCATTAAGGGTAGAAGAAAAAGAAAGATAATAAGAACTCAAAAAATCACATAATCTCACCATGAATCCAAACAACATATAATAGGTAACATGGGATATTACATAGTCACTGCCATAATATTATATCAGAGTTTAATAATTCAAGCTGCAAACTGTGACAGTTATAACTGCTTGTCCCTACAAAATACATAGATCATACACACATACACAGCGGCAATAAAAATAATTAGCTAACGGTGAAGCCATCTCATCCAGCTCCTCTAAAATGCTTTCATGAGAAACCTTGATCACTTGGCTACTCATAAGAATTTGAGTACTAAGAGTTTTGGGAAAAGAAATATGGTGTGTGTGAACTCAAAATAACTTTTTTTTTTTACTTTTATAAAACACTTTGAAAATCAAAGGTATCTTGTAAGACCACGCCAAATATAAACACGGATGTGTTTTTATCTTATGATAACCAAAGCACCTTTATAAAACTTTCCGTGATATTACCATAATGTCTAGGTTTTTCAGATAGAGTAGAACATAGCTGAAATGATTACGTCTCACATTTCAACAAATTTGGATACGACTATGTCCCTATGACACTTATTGGAGAATAGATTCCATACAATAACTAGGCTACTAAGATACCACCCATCACAATACACCTCTAGATTTGTGTACCAAGGCTAAACCTATCATCCTCCGCCAGCACAAGACCGGCCTACCCTTTGCTGGATAGTACTAAATATGATCACCTCTCGGTTGGGATCGACAATCGTACTGAAGCATAAATGAGTAGATATCTGGATGGGAGTGATCATACCATAATGGGGGTGACCCACCTAGCCTTGCTACATCTCCCCTGCTTTAGTCATTTCCAGTTGATGAGGCCCGAGGCTACGTCTTTACCTTTTTACATATAGCATTTTCCTCTTGGAATGCTAACGTTGCCTTCTAGATGTTTACACAGTGTCAACATTCATCCACATAAATCGTTCATGAGATGAATGAACTGAAGGTATTATTTCCACTACACCCGTTTTGGAATCACTCTCATGATTAATAGCAAATAGCCCTTGCACTTCAAAGTCTTCATCTTGGACCTTAACTTTAGTATTTCCAATTCGAACGCTTAGTTGGTTCGAAGTGGTTTTCGGATGCTATCTGATCCTGACCTCTCCAAACCAACATTTAATAATTTAAAGGGTCATGTTGTTTAAAATGGACCATTCCACTCTCAGCGTGTAAAGATTTACATATGAACACATGTTCCATATGCTTAGATTATCATGACCCACTTATCCATAGTACTTTAAAAAAATGATGGATCGAGATTTCGTTGAGAAATGTACGATTTATTGCCTTTAAATAGCAAGAAGAAAAATATGTTCACAAACTTCATCAATTAAATTTTCCCCACCCGAGAAGAATTACTCGACGCCGTCAGTGCCGTTGAGTTCGTATGGAGGAGTGTAATTTTGGTAAGTTTCTGGGATGACAAATTTCGATGATCAAAAATAGGGCTTGTGTTCGTCAGAGCTGTGGGCGTCGATAGGGGCTCGAATGGTGTATTTTTGGTGGGAATCAGAGCCAAAACGTGTCGTGCTTTTCTTTGACCTGGACATGATGGTTTGGTCGTGATTTATACCAGAGTGCCGAAGCTCCGGTAATGGGGCGTAGCGAAGAGTGGGGGAGGAAAGCGTCGCGTGGGTGAGTTGGACGTAGCGAAGGTGGATGGGTTTATGTGTGCACGTGCATGGCTGTGTGTAGTGATGTCCTGGAAATAGAGATAGAAATTGGGAAGAAGATGGGGAGGGAGAAGTTTGGTTGGGTTTGGTTCTTGGTGGGATTTGGGTCGTTTAGTACTGGTGAGGGAATTGTTATTTCATTTTGAAATTATGTTTAAGTTAATATGAATTTTCTCTAAAACTTTTAATTTGATAACTTGATCATTTAAGGTCCAAATCGAACATGGTTCATTGCGTTGGACTCGTATTGTCGATATCTACGCTTGGAATTGAATTGGATCAATTTGGAGTTATTGGAATTTTACGTTAAAACGGAATGCCTCAGCGACAACTACAATAATGGTGAGTTAAACCCACCTTTTTGGTTAATTAGTATGACATATAGTTGTTAAAAATTGATGAATGATTGTTTGGATGATTTACTATATTTACTAGTTGGTTTGGATATATTTCCGCCCCTAGAGCGGATGAGACCCTATTACGTTCCCGTGTAAGAGCGGATGACCTTTATATACGAATCACGCCTTAAAGCACTTGATTTATATTATTGGATTATATACTATATATGATGCAGGGAAACAGGTTGGAGGGATCCAACATAAGTCCTCACTACTATTGATTTTATTTACATATATATGTGCTGATATATATGAGTTATGATGCAGGGAGAAACAGGTTGGAGGGATCCAACAGGATTCCTCGCTATTGTTGAATTATTTCAATAATAATTTTTTTGTATGGATTGTTGAATACTGAACCTAATTGTGGACACTATGGTTATAACATTGTTATATGTTTGGAAAACAAAAAACCTATAGTGATAGAAAACAATATTGACATCGGTTAAGTTTTGGGTAGCTATTGGCCTCAAATTAGTATTTTAAAAATACTATAAATTGCCATTTGAGTTGGAAATGGCTTTTGAGACGGGAAATGATGTTAAATAAGAGGGTTTCGGAAATATATTGTTTAAAGTTATTTAATTATATTAACATTGTTTTAAAGCTATTTAATTATATTAATATTGTTTTAAAGTTATTTAATTATAGTAATATTATTTTAAGGTTATTTAATTATATTAGTATTGTTTTAAAGTTATTTGTTTATAGTTAATATTGTTTTAAAGAATTTATCAAAAATGTTAATATTTTGAAAGGTTAATTATTTTAAGAATAATCATGGTTTGAAATTAATAATAAGGATTATTAATAAAGTTTTGAAAATAAATTATTATTATTTATAATTATTATTGTTTATTTAACAATAATTTGGAATTATTAATTATTATTTTTAAGATGTTTTAAAGTTAATATTTTTTGTTTATTTATAATGTTTATTGTTAATAATTATTATTATGTAATGGTGTTTTGAAGTAAGAAGGTTTTTAATATTTATAAATGTTTTCGAGACCCATGAATAGAGTTGAAAGAATTGGATTGTATATAGGATTTTATAAAACGGTTTAAAGACTTAAGAGAAGATTATATTACAAGGTAAAAGAGTTTATAAATTGTTAGATATTTATAAATGAATTTTAGAAACAGGTTTTTAGATTTTTAAAAGGATTTTTATAAATAGTTTTATGGATTTATAAAGGGTTTATAAATGATTTTTGAAATAAACAAAGATTTTGTAAGTGATTGAATTTTTATAAAGGGATTTTAAATTTTTTTCAGAGATTCTACCAAATGATTTATAAATGGTTTTGGAAAATTGCAAGGAATTTATAAATGATTTGGGAATAGAATAAAAAGAAAATATTTCTTAATTTTGTAAATATACTTATATCGTAGAGATAAGTATATGAGTGTATTTTCAAGATGCAAGGCGTAATGTGTGTGGATATACTTATATCATTGAGATAAGTATATGAATATTTTCTAAGTATTGAAAATATTAGGATTTGCGAATATACCTTTGTAAAAGTATTTTCACATAAGTAATTTACAAAGTGATTTTAATGAATGAAAGATTTATTAAAGGAGGCTAGTGGTTGCTTATGTGCTTAACCAATGTTAGTTTTTCCCTATGGAATAAATCTTTGTTTGAATGTGTGTTTGTAGATAGTTAAATAACCGACTATCAAATTTTGGCCTAAATATGTAATCCTTTTTAATTTTGGTGGTACGGAAGTATTCCCTACTTAACACCGAAGGATTTTTACTCGAGAAATATCTAGAAGAAACACGAGAATTATACGGTACAGTTACTGTCGATAGTGCTATACTGTACGTATAAACCCATTTTGTTCTTCTAAGACAAATAATAAGGAGATCCATCCACTTGAACAGTTAGGGGGTGATCCCTACTCTTGTGTATTATCTGATTATTTCCCAACGAATTTGTATAAAGCATTCAGGGAAAATCAATGAATAGCTTTTAGAGCGCTAGGGAAATGAAAGAGTGTACTCGTAAGAGATGAGTTGAAAACTGTAACCATCCAAAACTATATACGGTTCTATGGAGAAGTTTCACGATATATAATGAAGTGTTAGAATCCATGTACGGCTCTGAGACCTGTTAGGGTATGGGAATCGGTGGTGCATAAACTGGAATGCCGGATGTAACCTCATCGGCAATAATGGCTAAAACCAGAGATACGAGGTATGGCCAGTAGGGTTTGCAAACCCATAGGGTGTAGTCGGCTCCACCTAGACATTACTTACGGTTTTTATGCATGCATGGGGCAATGCACTTGATCTTAGTGAGACTGTAACGACCCAAAATTTCTGTCATTTGAAATTCGTATATTTAATTGATTTTAAATTTTAACAAGTAAAATTTGTAAGTCGAATAATTTTTTTTCGGAATATTTAGATTTAGTTGGATAATTAAATAGATAATTTAATATTTGAAATTACAGAAATAATTGGAAATTGGGTTTAATGTGATTAAAACTGATTTATAAAGTTGTATTAAATCATATTGGAGTTAGAATGATGTTATAGAACTTCTAAAATCGAATTAAAAGTTAATTTATGGAAATTGAATATTTTAATATTTAATTGACGAGTAAAAATAGCCATTTTTCAAACAGTCTTGGATTTCATCGAAGCTAATTTCATTGGATCCGTAATGTTAAATTATTGTAATATTTCAAATTTCGTGTCAATCGGACTTACGGTTTGTCTAGGGCAAGCTAAAACGCACTGAAATCGGTTTGAGTGAATTTTAAATTTAAATTTGTCGATTCGAAAACTTATCTTCCAAATATGATCGAATTGGCTCCCGATATATATTCCATTGCGTTCGGAATAGGGGTAAAACATTATAAATGCCAGGCGGCACGCTTCGTTTGGAGTTCGGAAAAATTTCGGGTGAATAGTGTTTGAGAATTTTCTATAAAAGGCCCTCTATTATTTCATTTTGCATCAAACCCTAGGGTTCAAGCTTCAGCCGCCACCCTATAATTTCAGTGGCCGAAATTTTATGATTTTCTCCCTTCAATTTCTTCAAATCCATCAACAATCAACAAAAAATTGTCAACTACAATATTGTAGAGCGTATCGAGCTCTATAATCTCAACGGTGGAGATTGATTTTCGTCGACCGAAGATGAAGCTTGGAGGCCGCGTCGGTCTACCGTTCATGCACGAATTCCTATGCAGATATAGGGCCGAGCTTCTTGATACTTTGGCCTAGGGTTGAGGCGAGCACGAGCTTTCTAATGGAGGTGGCTGATCGTCGTCAGGTGGCTCGAGTTGGTCACGATAATTCGTTGAAATTGGCGGCCGAGATGGGTTGTTATTCGTGTGATGCCTGGGTAGAGGAAGAAGAAACAAAAATGCCGGCCCTGATCTGTAGGGTTAGGAATCAACGACCCTGATTAGAGTGAGGGTTAAAAATAAAAGAAAATTGTAAATTTATATTATATAAATTCGTTCAAACTTTGTAACGTCATAACTTGTTCATACGAGGTCGAAAACTGATGAAACAAATTGCGTTAGGTTCGTATGGACGAACACTACGCGATGGAGCTTGATTGGAGTGGGTTGGAGCTAGTGAAAATTTTGGGTAAAATTAAACGCGCGTATAATTTTATTCGAAATAAAACACTACAACTGTATTTGAAACAAGGTGAGAACTTCTCACTCAATCGAATCTGTTTCGATTTAAATTTTAAATAGTTAGATTTTAAATTGTTTGATTGTGTGATTGAATGATAAATTGCTATCTGTTATATCGAAATAGACCCTATACGCCGTGATGTTATTTATTAAACCCATATACCGCGATATTCCACCGTGAAGTGGAATTGGTATTATATATGTACTTGGAGTTGATTTTCCCGCATTATATAGCGGATGAGACCCTATTGCGTCGCATAATAGCAGATAATATTTTATATGAACCCATGTACCGGGATATTCCGTCTTGAAACGGGATTGGTATTGTGCTAACATATGTGGATGCAGGGAAACAGGTTGGAGGGATCCAACTGGATTCCTCAACTGTATTGATTTATTTACAGATATTGTGATATATTCTGTCATCATATTGATATATGATGTTTGGATGCCATGGTTGATGTTTTAGTGCTGTTGCAGCATTGAGCATATTTTTGGAGTTTTAAAAATGTTAAACTAACGATTTCGAATTTAAAAGGATTTTCAAGTGATAAATTGAAGGTATACATTTTATTAAATTTTGGAATTAATTCATTTTAAATAAATAAACGTTATAATTTTAATGTTATAAAAATTATGATTTTTGAGAAATATAGTAAAATTGATTTTTGAAAATATGGAGTTAATTATTTTTTAAATAGTTTAAATAGACATTTTTGAATTTATTATAAAAGCTTTATATGTAAGATTTATAAAATTTGATTTTTATAAATCAAAGTGATGAAATTATAAAGGAGTTTTGAAAATGTTTAAAATGATGTTATAAATGGATTTTTTTAGAAGAATAAAATCTATGATTTGTGAAGTTATAAAATGAATGAATTTGTAAATAGAGAATTATAAGTAATTTCCTTAAAATTTGGATTTTGGCGTGTAAATGGGATATGGATAGAATTTGTTAATAAAGTGATTTTATAAGTTGAAGTTGTTATAAAATATTAATGGAACTTTATAAACTTTGTTTTATAAATCTGAAATTGACTTATTTGGATAAGTTAATTATTATAGCTTATTAAAAGAGATATATCCACGATTTTGGACAGTGGATAATCCTTTAAATAAAATGTGTAGAACTGTTGAATTGGGTAAACGATTTATATTCACGATTTTGAACAGTGAATAATATATTAAAGAAATGTTTTAGGAAGTGATCTTTTGAATGGAATTAAAACGATTTGAAGTTGTTTTAAAATGTGTTAAGGATCGAAACCATAGATTTCAACATTCATTGCTGAAATAGACGTTTTCGAGAAATAAGGAAATGGTGGACTATAACACTGTTGTTATAGTAAATGATTTTCGAAAGGAAATGTTTTTGTATAGTATTGGGATTTATGTATCTATCTAAATTTCGAATCCCTATACTAGTGATTTTGGGTTGTCGTAACGATGTTTTACGCAACATTCGTTTTGACTCAAATGAATGTGTTTAAGAGAACGTTTCCTAAAAGAATAAAATATATACTTAATCGTGTTTTAAGTATATTGAATATTTTCTAAGTATTGAAAATAAATAGATTTATGAATTACTTATTGTTAAATAAGTATTTGGAAATGATTTCTAGTGAAAATGAATAAATATTTGGAAATGTTTCCGCGTAAGGAAAATGATTTGAAATTTGTTTTCAAAAGTTGTAAAGGTGAAAAGTGATTTGAAAGTGTTTTCAAATGGTTGAAGTGTGGAAAATATATCTTGTAAAGATATTTTTGGAAAATAAAAAATTTGGGAAATTATTTGGAATCTGGTGATGTTGTGCATATCTATTGATAGTTAAATAACCGACTATCAATATTTACCTTTAAATGGGTATTTGTTGTGATTTGCTTGAATTTGAATGCTACACTTATTTTAAAATAAGCGCTCGTTATTCGGTTTAGCCGGGAGAGGACCTTTGGGTCATAAATCCCATTTTGAATAGCGATATGTCGTAATGGATAGCATTTGAAGACTGGTGTTGAAGACCGGATATTTTCGAAAACGGAAGGATTACCGTCGAATGACTCTACATCGGCTGATCTCCGATATAGAGATTTTATCATCCTTTATGATGGGAAGTCCGGTTGTGATTAGTGAATATCCGGATTGCAAGGGCTTCTTTGGAAGTGCCTTCGGTTCCGTTCGATCCCGGAACGGATTTGTATAGATGTGTGTCTGACGTTACAATTTGAGATGTAAAGCTGGTTTCTATCAAATACATTTCTGTTGGTGGCAGAGAATTTATTCTCTTAGCTTAACACCCTTCTCTAAGACGTACGAGCTCAGAGGTTATGTAGTTGATGGTTACTAGTGATATATTCCCAATTTGGTAACGTGGCATGCTGAGTGATGCTGATCATTTGTTGATCAAAGTGTGGCTTTTATGAAAAGCGTAGCTTTGTGGACGAGACTTCGTCGGACCTCACACCCCGGTAATGGTCAAAACGGGAAAGATGCAGCAAGGTTATTAGGGGATAGCGCCCCCTTAGTGTATGTCATTTCCTTCTGGATAGAGGTGGTATCATGGTATGGAGCCCAGATACTTAACCTATGTTGTTGCTGCAAACTTATTATTTTGTGGTTGTTGGTGAATCCTGGGATTTAGGTCGGTTACGACCGGGGGATGACATACTCGTGTCAGTTGTTACCCAGCTAGGGGTAACCCGGCCTTGTGTTGGTAGAGATCCGGTTAGGTTCTCGGGGCGTCTTTCCAGAGGCGTACCCATGTGGCAATGGGAAGTTCCTTGGCTTGACCATTTGTTGGAAATCCAAAGAAACAATACGAGCCTTGTACGGTTTTAGTTGTAGAACCTGCCATCTAATATGGTAGCTATAGTAGGCATACTATAATGGTACATATGCTGGCTAAGATTAATATTGTACTTTCGATATGTTTTCCCACACTTTGCACTTATATTAATAATATCAAAGAAATCTTTCTGCGTATCAAGCATGTTTGACTATCATAAGGAGAAATCTCCTCCGATTCTGCATTTGCATTGTGTGTGTGTGCGGGAGGCCTTATGGTAGTCTCATTTTCTAAAAGCATTGCGGGTCTATTTTAAAATTAATTTCTTTGTTTGTTTTTTTAAAAAGATAAACTGTTTAAGTTCTCACACCAGTCCTATGACTTACCTGGAGTTTATTGTTCTCTTCCTAAACTCTGGGTGCTCATCATTTTCCACACGGGCAGTCTAGAGTAGGTTATCAGGTTATTCTGGAATTCAGGAGTTGCTGTAAAGATCTGGAGGCAAGCTGGATGGCATATCGTATCAACTAGTATATAGTATTTCTTTTCCACTGTTTGTTGTTGTAAACTCTGATAATGTAATGTGATATGATGTAATGTAATAATTGATACAGTTCTTTTGATTTAAAGATATTCATATATCTATTATATATTGTTCCGCTGTGATTGTGAGATTCTGATATTGTTCTGTTGTTTCTTCTTTCTTTCTTCTTCCACCTCTTCTTCTTAAACCCTAAGGGTTCGATTTTCCGGCCTTCGATTGCTCGGCAGTTGTTAGTGCCAAAATTGGTCACTAACACCCTTAGAGAGTTTATGTAGAGAGATTAATGAAGAAGATAAATTAAAATAGAGAAGATAATATAAATTAAAATGCGGGAGACGAGAACACAGAATTTATAGTGGTTCGGCGTTGTAGCCTACGTCCACTTTGAAGTTGATCCTTTATTTCTTCACTTTAAACTTGATTACAGATACAATCCGCTTTTAAGTATTCGAATACAATTGTGAAATAAAAGTAGAAGTCTTGGATGAGGTTTGGATGAGGCAGAGTCTCCCCTGTGTTTTCTGAAATCCCTTGTTTTCTGTGCCCCTGCCTCTCTATTTATAGACGAAAGTGGGTTGGACTTCCCTGGTGGGCCAGGTGGCCGAATAACTTGGTCCAAGTAGTTTATGTATTGTACGCCGAACCAGGGAGACCGGACAAGGCATGCCGAGTCTTCCTTCTTGTACCGAACGAAGCATGTCGAGCCTTCCCTCCTTATGCCGAACGAGCCATGCCGAGCCTTCCCTCTTTAGACCGAGCGAGGCGGGAGGTTGAATGAGAGATGCAGGTCGAATGGGGGCATGAATGCCGAACGATCGAGGTTCGCTGAATCAAGCCAGAATGCCGAACCATCTAGGCTCGCCGAACGTACTTGGCCGAACGCATGTGGGAGGCCGACCAACATTTCTTTTTTGGCCGAACGATCTTAATTGGCTGAACGGCATTCAATGCCGAACGTATCCTGGATGCCGAACGAGTCCTGGATGCCGAACGTGTCCTGGAGGCCGAACAACCTAATTTGGCCGAACGCTCTCCTGATGCCGAGCGCTACTTTGTGCCGAGCACTCCTTTCTAGCCGAGTACTAAGTTGCCTGGTCAATCCCTTGGGAAACACTTGCCCCCCAAAGTGTATTACGTGACCGATCGTGATGCACTTTGATTAAACCTTGGTCGTCACACTTGAGGGTCATATGGCTCCCTTGGCCGAACACAGCAGGGAAGGCCGAACGATGCGTTACCCCGAGCGACTTTGTATGCCGAATGATCGAGCCGAATGAGACAAGTGCCGGTAGCATTTTGACCGGTAGAGCCGGTCAGAAACTCTTCAACTTCCTCTTTTCCCTTATAAAACCCGACCTCTTCTCCTTCTCTTTTCTCACTTCTTGCTTTTACAATTCCGAGCTCTCAAGCCATTCGTGCGATCAGAATTCAAGAGTTCCTCATAACTTTCCTACGCTCGATTCACGTACTAGGTACAGTCTTCTCACCCGTGTTCCTTTTCTGGCAATTTCCCATCGATTCGCATAGATTTAATGTTGGTGAGGACTCGAGTTCGATTTGGAGCATTTCCAAGGTCGAGCGTCTAGAGGTAGGGAGAGAGAGAGCTAAATTCGAATGCCTCGTAAGATTTTTAGTGGGTGTTCGGTGGAGGAGAGGAAGGTATGGAGGATATGCCGAGTGTTTGGACTCGGTCATGATCTTAGTTGGCACGGCGTAACGATGGCCGAACAAAGGGGTTAGAAGGGTGAAGTGTGAGCCAGCGGCAAGACCGGGCGTTGATTTGGCCGAATTGTACTCTGGCCGAACGTCACATTCTCAGTGCGAACTGAGCTTTGGCCGAACGATGGATGTAGGCCGAACAATGGCCTTGCCGAGCCATCAGTTAACCGAGCAAACTGTCCTGCCGACCGTAGTTAGATGCCGAGCAAACCCTAATGCCGAACACATACACATGCCGGATATACCTAAATGCCGAACACTCTTAACATGCCGAACATAGCTAGGCGCCGAGCAGACCTTAATGCCGAACCAAAGTGAATGCCGAACAAACTATCATGCCGAACATAACTAGGTTCCGAACAGACCTAAATGCCGAACACAAGCAAATGCCGAATATACTTAACATGCCGACCGTACATAAATACCTCTAGTGTCTTACTATAGTCGTTATTCAGAAGGCTTTAGGAGACGGTCAGCGATGACGGTTTTCGGAAGCGATGTTTTTAGGCTTGACGTTATATTAAATGTTTGTGCACGATTGATTGCACTAGTTCACACACCACACGGGGGGGGGGGGTTATCTGCGTTGTTAATTCTAACGTCGATCATTTTTCGAGTATAGTTCACACAGGTGCTTGGTTAGGTCTGCTATTTATTCGAGATGTCCAAAAGATCCAGTTCTGCTACACTTTCCGACAAACCTGGGCCGTCTTCTAAGCGAACGACCCCAGACACAACTGACCCGTCAGTTTCTCCCGCTCATGACTGGGCTCCCGATACTTTGGAATCGTCGATTTTACTGGATGACCCAGTTGACTCACAGGCTTCGAGAGTCACTGAGGCCGCTCTTAAGCGGATATGTTCTATTCATGGCATTCCGTTTGCTGACGTGCTCGTTCCGTCGGGGCATGACCGCCCACATCTGCCCCCAGCGGGATATACGGCGTGTAGCAAGTTCATGTGCTGGGTTGGTAGCGTGCCACCTTTCAATCTATTCCTTCGCGACGTGCTGCAGTATCTGGACGTCGCCCCATCTCAACTTCATCCAAATGGTCACGCTTTCATTTATGGCACGTACATGCTTTTCATGGCCGTCTTCTCCAGGCCTCCAACTCCCGGCTATATAAGGTACATCTATATGACCAAGAAACGGGGAGAAAGCCCCTCTTACATGTTTCTTGAGCCACATCGGAAGTGCCAACTTTTCACTAGCGCGTGGAGTAGCAAATTCGCCCTGTACAAACAGGAGTGGTTTTACGTGCGCAGCCCCCAAGGCTTTGCGAGGCGGTGGGTTGAAGAAAGTAAGTCCTTTCTCTGAGTTGATGTCCGTTCCCGATTGAGGTTGAACTTCTCCTAACTCATTGTTCTATTTTTTCAGATCTCGTCCCCATCCCGAGGGCCGGGGATACTCAAATGCTGTTGACGCCATTAGAGCTCTTCCTGCTGAAGAGCGAGATATCCGAGCCCTCATTTCCAATGATTCACTATCAAAGTTCGGCTTGCTAGCCCCTGGCCGCCGGGTTAGCCTTCCAGAGGGCGTATCGCTTCCCAAGTCCGTGCCCGTCAGAGGGAAAAAATTGCCTGAATCATCCGTTCGCCTTCTCTTGAAGCACCGGAAGAAGGGGAAATTCTAGGCGAGCCACCTAAAAAGCGAGGTGAGGATTTAGGTCCTGCAGCTGAAGTTCATGATATCGAAACGTCATCTTCCCTTTCGAAGGGGACAAAGGAGCTGGCGCGCAAGTTGAGGAAAGAGGAGGTTGGTGGGACTTCCAAAGCTACGCCTGTTCAGCCAGAGAAAGAGGCTTCTTCACAGCGCGTTGGAAGTTCTCTGAAAGGCTTATCGAACCTCTCCATTCCCGATGACTTGCTCGACTATGATTTCGATGACCCGGAGCTGTTTAAGTTTCGCTCACCCGTCAGGGGTGATGCGGGCGTCCCGGCCCCGATCCAAGGGAAAAAACTCCCGTTAGCAAAGCCACTGGTCCGTCGGGGGGTAGCACTAGGACACACACAGATACAAGCATTTAGCTTTGCACCTACTTTTCTTTCACCATTCTGCTCTCTCGCTAATTCGCTATTGTTTGATTGCAGGTGACATGGGGCGCTCTCACGGATACGACCGCCTTCGCGGTTCGTCGACTTTACGCCAGTCTGGTCGGGACTCAGGCCTCGGGAAGCGCCGAGACAGAGACAGCGACAGCGACCGAGATTATCATGCCCGGGACTCGTCATCCCGGAAGAAAACTTATTATCAGCCCGAACACCGCCAGGAGACCTCTTCTTATCAGGAGCGAAGCAAAGACAAACGTGGCCATAAGAGGTCGCATTCTGATGCTCCCCGGGACCAACACTCTGACTCTTCTTCTACCCGGCACTCCCGAGATTCTCATAGGAAGGGAGAACTTTCAAAGCCGTCTCCTCCCGCTCCCGTAACAGACCCGACAGTGTCGGAGAGATTGAACGAACTTAAGGCTAAGTTTCCGAAGATTTGTTTTGATGGGTTAAAGTTCCTCCTGGCGATTCATCCTATTCCCGGAGATGTCAAACAAAATGCTATCGCCTGTACCAATGACGTCTACGTGCAACATGACGCGTTCGTCCATCTGGCTGACAAACTTTCTGAAGTCTCTATGGAGCGCCAGCACGAAATTGACCGCCTAAAGCTTGAAGCTATTCATGACAGGGATATCATTAAGGCCCAGGATGAAGAAATTGCCGCCTATAAGTCCGAGCTTGATGCTGCTCGTCTGAATGCTAAAGATACCGCCGAGGCAGTCTCTCGGCTTGAATTGACTCATAAGAAAGAGCTTGACGAAGCGGTTCAACGGAGTGGAGCTCTGGCCTTGGAGAAGGATTCCATCCAAAAGGAGCGAGATGTACTTAATAGGCGAGTTAAGGAGCTCGAGGAGCAACTCAATAAGGAGAAGGAAGAGAAAGTGGCCGCCCAGGTTGAGGCACAACATTATTGTGATGAGATTGTCGCCACCCGACTCCTAAAGGAGAAACTAGAGGACGATCTCTCCAAAGTTGAGGCCCTAAAGAATGAAGCCCGTGAGGAGGGTAAAAAGATAGCAACTGCCGATGTTGACTCTCGCCTTGAGGCAGCTAGGGAAGAAGGTAGGGAGGAAATTAAGACTGAATTCGACCCGCTGATTGCCGAGTTCAATGCCCGAGTCCTCATGCATAGGGATTTAACTTTTCTGGGCGACGGCTACCTCGAGTCTCTGATCGAGGAGTGGGAAACTTTGATTCAGATCAAGAAGGTCGAGAGCGGTGTCGAAGAGGTCGACGAAGAAGCATTGATAAAAGAATTCCTGAGGGGGAAGGAGCCTTCAGATTTATCGGCGGCTAAAGCCCTCTACAGCAAAGGTTCTCTCTCCAGGAAAGGGAAAGAGGTGGCTACGGACCCTTCCGGCGTTGTGCCCCCAGTTCACGTGCCTACCCAACCAGCCAGTCGGTCAACACTTGACCCCTTCGAGCAGCACATTGGTTATGACCCGGAAGCCCCCGGGCTAGGCATTCATATTTTATCTCCCATCCCGGAGGGTGGGACACCCCTAGCGACTGAGAACCCACCGGCATCTGGTGAGTAACCTCTGGGCTTCACAAAGATCTTTCTCGTTCCCTCAGAAGTTGTTGTGTTCTAACACTTGTTTATTTTCGTGTCTTCTGTGCAGGCTGTTCTGACCCCGAGCCCACTCCGAGGAGCGATGCCGCCAAGGAGGTGGAGATAAAGGCGAGTGAGGCTACTCAAGTCGGCGGAGATCCTGGTCCAGATGCTCAAGTAATCGGGGCACTGGATGAAGGCAAATCTGACTCTTCCTCGGAGAATTTCGAAGTAGAAATCACAGGCGCCTCTGAGCACACATCCGACTTGAGCATGAAGGAACGGCTCGAGAAAGAGAAAAGAGATACGACCTCAGTCAAGGTCGAGCCACGTGAAGTGGACCTGGACGATCCTCTGAACAAACCATTGAAGATCATTCTTCCTGGCAAGTCCCAGCCCATGGATGTTCCCCCTACGTCTTCGGTTGTCACCCCTCCATCAGGGAAGGATTCCAAGAGTAGGCGCTCTGGGAAGGAACCATCCGGGAAGAAGTCAAAGAAACACAAGAAATGACCGTCGTCCCCGTTCAACGAGAACTAGTTTAAGTCATGTACTAGTTTTTGTAGACTGTGTAAATAGGCTGTTGGCTCCGGACTTCGGAGCGTTTTTGTAACGGGAAGATTTTTGTGAATAAAATTTGATCTTCACTTTTGTCTTCTCAAAAGACTTTTATTATTCAGTTCCTTTTATGGTTGTGATTGAAATCTGAATTGTTATGGGTAACTTAGACTTCTTGGTTTGTCTTTACGTGGCTTGGGAGCTTCCCTGGATTTGATCAATCTCCACTTGGTGCTTCAAGCACTTAGAATATTTCATAGCCCGTATGTTGGGGACTTGACATATCCAAGTCATTTGCGTCGTAGTTCCTATTCAAGGAACTCAAAGGTTTGAACTGCTTGTAATTAAGTCTATACACCGGACTTCGAGTACTCCAGTCCGTGCTCCGGGGACTTGGAGATTTCGAGTCATTTGTATTCGAGTCTGTACTCTGGGGACTTGGAGATTTCGGATCGTTTATACTCGAGTCCGCATTCTGGGGACTTAGAGTACTCCAGTCCGCGCTCTGGGGATTTGGAGGTTTCAAATCGTTTATACTCGAGTCCGCACTCTGGGGACTTAGAGCACTCCAGTCCGCGCTCCGGGGACTTGGAGATTTTGAATCGTTTATACTCGAGTCCGCACTTCGGGGACTTAGAGTACTCCAGTCCGCACTCCGGGGACTTGGAGAATTTTTTGTCGTTTATACTCGAGTCCGCACTCCGGGGACTTAGAGTACTCCAGTCCGCACTCCGGGGACTTGGAGATTTTGAATCGTTTATACTCGAGTCCGCACTCCGGGGACTTAGAGTACTCCAGTCCGCACTCCGGGGACTTGGAGATTTTTTTGTCGTTTATACTCGAGTCCGAACTCCGGGGACTTAGAGTACTCCAGTCCGCACTCCGGGGACTTGGAGATTTTGAATCGTTTATACTCGAGTCCGCACTCCGGGGACTTAGAGTACTCCAGTCCGCACTCCGGGGACTTGGAGATTTTGAATCGTTTATACTCGAGTCCGCACTCCGGGGACTTAGAGTACTCCAGTCCGCACTCCGGGGACTTGGAGATTTTTAATCGTTTATACTCTAGTCCGCACTCCGGGGACTTAGAGTACTCCAGTCCGCACTCCGGGGACTTGGAGATTTTTTGTCGTTTATACTCGAGTCCGCACTCCGGGGACTTAGAGTGCTCCAGTCCACACTTTGGAGACTTGGAGATTTTTTGTCATTTATTATAAGCGTTCGTACGCTAGCCAGGATATCATAATTTTTAATTGCGCGTCATAGGAATATCATACGAAGAGACATTGGTCATTCATGGAAAAGATGGCTTCAGGCCTTTATTGATGAAAACAAGCTAGATTGTCTTATTACATGCCAAGAAGAAAGCATACTGGAAATAAATGCAACTATCGCATAAAGGAAATAGACTAAGTGTAATAACGCCGCAAATGCTCGCTGTTCCATGCTCGAGGGAGTGTCGCACCATCGACGGTCGTTAGCTTGAAAGTTCCTTCTCCAGGCCTCCGTTCGATGACGTATGGACCTTCCCATGCGGGATTCATGTGCGAAGGGGTTGGAAAGACTCGTTTCAAAACGAGATCCCCACCCTAAAGGTTCTTGGCTGGACTTTTCCATCATAATATTTAGCGACTCGGTGTCTGTATGAGGCTGCTCTCAAATCATCTTCTTCGCGTTTCTCATCAATGAAGTCTAATGATTCCAATAGGAGATCCTGGTTTGACGCAGGATCGTAATAGGTTACCCGGTGTGACGGAACTTCAAGTTCTACGGGTATGACGGCTTCTGTGCCGTATGCCAGAGCGAATGGTGTGTGGCCAGTCGCGGTCTTGTGGGTAGTTCTATAGGCCCAAAGCGCTGTTGGGAGTTCATCCACCCACTTGCCTCTAGCCTTTTCCAAACGCTTCTTCAATATGGACTTGATGATTTTATTGACGGCTTCTACCTGCCCATTCGCCTTCGGGTGAGAAACCGCTGCGAACCTTTTCTCAATGCCATACCTCTGACAGAACTCTTTGAATTCCTTGCTTTCGAATTGAGTTCCGTTGTCCGTTATGATGGTCCGTGGGAGGCCAAAACGACATATGATATTTCGTACAACGAAATTAATGACTTTCTTGGTGGTGATTGTGGCCATTGGCTCTGCTTCCGCCCACTTGGTGAAATAATCGACTGCCACTATTGCATATTTCGCGCCTCCTTTGGCTATGGGCAGAGATCCAATTAGGTCGATTCCACACATTGCAAATGGCCAGGGACTAACCATTTGTGTGAGTTCCGTTGGCGGAGCTCTTGGAATCCTTGCATATATCTGGCATTTGTCGCATCTTCTCGCATAGTCTGCAGCATCCCGATTTACAGTCGGCCAATAATATCCATAGCGGAGGATTTTCCTCGCCAAAGTTTGCCCCCCGGTATGATCACCACATTCTCCCTCATGGACTTCTTCCAACACCCGTTTTACCTCGTCATGGGCCACGCACCGGAGTAAGGGGGTCAAGAATCCCCTCCGATACATTATCCCGTCTTGCATTACATAACGCGAAGCCTTACGAAGGACTTGGCGTCTTTCGCTTCTTTTCTCAGGTAAGTCCCCGTATAGCAAGTATTGTTTGATCGGGGTCAGCCATGATCCCCTTTCGAGTTCAGTCTCCAAGACGAGATCTATCTCCATCACGTCTATACTTGGAGCAAGCAGAGTCTCGACAGGGAACAATCCCATCTGCTATGCATCGCCAGTACTCGTGAATTTAGCCAGCGAGTCGGCCTCCCTGTTTTGTTCGCGCGGGACATGCGAAATGTCATAATATTCCAGGTTTACTAGTAGCTCCCGGACCCGAGCAAGATAAGGAGTCAGTCTCTGTCCTTTCGCTTGGTAGTCTCCCCGTACCTGATATTCCACCAGCTGTGAGTCGCAGAAGATTTCGATGGACTTTACCCTCAGTTCATTGGCAAGTCTTAAGCCAGCAATCAGTGCTTCGTATTCGGCTTCGTTATTTGTCGCTGTAAATTCGAGCTTCAAAGCGTAGCAAATCGATCGGTTTTCGGGAGTTACCAGAACTATCCCAGCTCCCGACCAACGGTCGTTAGATGCCCCGTCAGTGAACATCTTCCATCGGACAAGAGGGATTACTTTGTGATTTTCACTCGGTTCATCCGGAATGGTGAACTCAGCAACGAAGTCAGCTAATGCTTGCCCTTGGATGGTCCTTCGCGGCAGGTAGGTGATATCAAACTGGCTTAACTCGTTGTTCCACTTTAGCATCCTACCGGAAGTTTTCGGTCGTTGGAATACCTGTCGCAAGGGTTGGTCAGTGTAAACACTGATTGAGTGCGCCTGAAAGTAGGGACGAAGCTTGCGTGATGCAATCACCAGGCAATAGGCAAGTTTCTCGATCTTTGGATAATTCTTTTCTGCCCCCGTCAGTCGTTTACTAACATAGTACACCGGCCTTTGAACCTTGTCTTCTTCGCGAACTAGGGCTGTACTGATAGTGTGTTGAGACACAGCCAAATATACGTACAACGTCTCGTGGTCTACTGGTTTTGACAACACTGGAGGACTTTCCAAGTGTCTCACCAGGGCTCGGAATGCTTCCTCGCAGTCAGTCGTCCATTCGAAGTTTCTCTTTCCTTTCTTTATGACATCGAAGAAAGGAACACACTTATCTGTGGCTCTGGATATGAATCGACTGAGCGCAGCTACTTTTCCGTTCAAGCTCTGTACCTGTTTTATGGTTCTAGGTGCCTGTATATCTCGGATGGCCTGGATCTTTTCCGGGTTAGCTTCAATTCCTCGTGTATTCACAATGAATCCCAAGAACTTCCCTGATGCCACGCCGAATGAACACTTTGAAGGATTGATCTTCATCCCATAGTGCCTTAGTACACCGAACATTTCTGCCAAGTCTCGGATGTGGTCGTTTGACTGTCGTGACTTCACGAGCATGTCATCCACATAGACTTCCATTGTTCTACCAATCTGATCCTTGAAAATTCGGTTCACCAGGCGTTGATAGGTTGCTCCTGCATTCTTCAACCCAAAAGGCATTACTACATAGCAATACAGCCCGACGTTTGTGACGAAGCTGGTGTGTTCTTGGTCCGGGATGTGCATTGGGATTTGATTGTACCCGGAGTATGCATCCATAAAAGATACTAGCTCATGCCCGGCAGTCGAATCGACCAGCTGATCAATTCGTGGTAGCGGCAAGCTATCCTACGGGCATGCTTTGTTTAAATCGGAATAGTCAACGCAGGTTCTCCATTTCCCGTTTGCTTTCTTTACCAACACAGGGTTGGACACCCATTCCGGGTAGAGGGCGTCGCGGACAAACCCATTGGCTTTGAGTTTATCCACCTCCTCTTTGAGAGCTGTAGACCTCTCCGGGTCCATGCCTCTCCTTTTTTGCTTCACAGGTACGTGTTTCGGGTCTATATTCAACATATGGCTCGCAATTGCAGGGGAAATCCTACGCATATCAGAGTGTGTCCAGGCGAAGACATCAAGATTAGCTCGGAGGAAATCAGATAAATTCTCTGCCATAAGGGGATCGAGCTGTGACCCAATTTTAAGAACTCGTGTCGGGTCGCTGTGGCTAACTGGAATATCAATTGTTAGTTCGGCCGGTGCTGCGTCTGGTTCCCTGGGTTCCCCTTTGTCATCTCTCGGATCTATGTCTCCAACGATCCGAGAATGTCGCCCGAGCCAGGGCTCGGGCGCTAATTGTCAATCATCAGAATTCGGGATGCGGACGATGCTGTCCGCAGTCTTCCCCTTTTCTCTGCGCTGGGCCTCTCTCAGCTCAGCCACGTAAAATGCACGTCCGGTTGCTTGGTCGCCATGCACTACGCCAACTCCTTTGTCCGTCGGGAATTTCAGTGTGAGACACCATGGGGCCAAGGCTGCCCTGAACTCTGCGAGGGCTGGTCGTCCCGAAAACACGTTGTATGGTGAATCAACATCCAGCACTATGAATGGTAGGATTCGCACTCTCCTGCGTTCATCTTGTCCCAGTTCAACTGGTAACTCCACATATCATACTGCGTCTTTGGCTGCGCCGTTAAAGCCATGGATTCGGGCTTTGGATGGCTTCAAATCCTTAGTCTCCATCTTCATTTGGTCATACGCTTTCTTAAAGATGATGTTAACGGAACTTCCGCAACCAATTAGGATTCTCCTTACGAATGCCGGTCCGATGGTTGCGGATATGACCAGTGGATCGATGGTGGGAGCTTCCACCTTATCCGCGTCTCTATTCCTGAATACAATATCGTCGTGCATCGTGCGTTGCTGCTTTGCGGGAGTTCCATCGTCCACATTTGAACAGCACTCATGCTCTGTATGTCTCAAGGAATTAGCATATCGCTCCATTTCCTGCCAATTTTTATCCGCAGGATGAGGTCCACCAGCAATTGTGTTAATAATCAATCTTCCCACAGTTCGAGTAGGTTGCTCTGGTTGGTGTAGACTTGGCCACGTCCGGGGTCTGAAGTCTCTTGTCTTCCTTCTGGCGTATCTTTGACGAATTCCTGCAGCTTCTTCTGCCTAATCAATTTCTCAATAGCGTCATGGAGATGCCTGCATTCGTCTGTGTTGTGCCCATAAGACTCGTGAAAGCGGCAATACTTTCCAGTCCGCTTTTGCTCCTCTGTTGATTCCTTAGGGCATGGTTTTCTGTATTGAAAAGTGTTGCAGGTCGATAAGTAGATGTTTTCAAGAGACGCATTCAGTGGAGTGTATTCGTTGTAGGTTGGGATCCTTGACTTCCATCTCCCCGTTTCCTTCTTCTTTCCAGGATTTCCACATCCAGTTCCCTTAGACTGCGCGGGCTTATTTTGGACGCTGGCCTGAGTCTTTTCAAGGTTATCGTCTTTTGCTTTCATGGCGATGTTGCCCTTTACAGACTCCTGAACGGACCCTGGTGCCTTGTCTTTCCTTATCCACCGAGCTTCTTCCCTCCTTATGAACTGGTGGGCTTTCGAATAGAAACGTTCCAACGTAGCTGGTGGCTTTCCCGCCAACCAATCCGCAAATTCAGAGTCTGGATCCACTCCACGCATTACTGCCATCAAAATTGCATGGTCGTTTGGATTGCTCACTTCAGTGGCGGCAACATGAAATCTCTGCAAGTATGCTTTCAGTGATTCTCCAGGAGCTTGGGTCACGCTTGATAAGGACATCACATCCTTGGGTCGAGTGGCGTGTATCCTAAATTGTTCTATGAATTTCCTTGCTAATTCGTCGAAGTTTGAGATTGACCGTGGAGGAAGTCGAGTGAACCACATAGTGGCAATTCCGGACAGAGTTATTGGAAAGCAGCTGCACTTAGTTGCGTCGTTGGCCCTTGCTGAATCCATCATCCATCCATACCTTATTACATGTTGTCTAGGGTCAGTTTTTCCTTCATAGGCGGGTATGGTGGGCATGTTAAACTTCGTTGGGTATTCAGCCTGTAGAATGGTATCTGTGAAGGGAGTATGACTCTTAGACATTCCCCAATCATCATTAGTCAAACCTTGATTCTCTCTCATCAACTGCCTGACCATAGCTGTCAAATCCGGGGTTTGTATGGTAGGAGGAAGGTTGGGTTCCGCTCCATGGGCTTGATTTCTAGTAGAGCGATCAGTGGCACCTGCTTGGTCATCTTCATCCTTGCGGCATCTATGCCTGGGAGGTTCATCAGCTGAAGTTGAGCTATCATCTTCAGGGTAGGGGACAGGGCTACCTCCAGCATTCTGATGCTGCTGTTGAGCAAGTCGGGCCATGAGGTCAGCATTAACTTGCATTTTCTCAGCGAGTTGCCTTCTGCTTTCCGTAATCTCTTTTATCAAGTCATTCAATTCTGCTCGTGAAACAGCTTCCGCTTGGTTTTGACTGGAGGGCCCCGTGCCTCGAATTGTTTGTTGATCGTTAGGTGCAAGTTGTTGAACACTAGCGGTTTCGCGGGCATCTACATTTTGGGAGGTCGATCTTGTTCGTGGTCTTCCCATGGTAGAGTCGTTGGCTGTAACTCTGAGTAGAATCAACAGATGCCTTATGGATAATTACGGACGGATTTATGCAATCCAGTAGCAATAAAGTAGATCCTCACAACCTGAGAATTTGGTTCCCAGTGAAAGCACCAAAATGTTAGCGCCAAAATTGGTCACTAACACCCTTAGAGAGTTTGTGTAGAGATATTAATGAAGAAGATAAATTAAAATAGAGAAGATAATATAAATTAAAATGCGGGAGACGAGAACACAGAATTTATAGTGGTTCGGCATTGTAGCCTACGTCCACTTTGAAGTTGATCCTTTATTTCTTCACTTTAAACTTGATTATAGATACAATCCGCTTTTAAGTATTCGAATACAATTGTGAAATAAAAGTAGAAGTCTTCGATGAGATTTGGATGAGGCAGAGTCTCCCTTGTGTTTTCTGTGCCCTTGCCTCTCTATTTATAGACGAAAGTGGGTTGGACTTCCCTGGTGGGCCAGGTTGCCGAATAACTTGGTCCAAGTAGTTTATGTACTGTACGCCAAACCAGGGAGGCCGGACAAGGCATGCCGAGTCTTCCTTCTTGTACCGAACGAAGCATGCCGAGCCTTCCCTCCTTATGCCGAACGAGCCATGCCGAGCCTTCCTTCTTTAGACCGAGCGAGGCGGGAGGTTGAATGAGAGATGTAGGTCGAATGGTGCACAAATGTCGAACGATCGGGGTTCGCTGAATCAAGCCAAAATGCCGAACCATCTAGGCTCGCCGAACGTACTTGGCCGAATGCATGTGGGAGGCCGACCAACCTTTCTTTTTTAGCCGAACGATCTTAATTGGCCGAACGACATTCATTGCCGAACGTATCCTGGATGCCGAACGTGTCCTGGATGCCGAACGTGTCCTGGAGGCCGAATAACCTAATTTGGCCGAACGCTCTCCTGATGCCGAGCGCTACTTTGTGCCGAGCACTCCTTTCTGGCTGAGTACTAAGTTGCCTGGTCAATCCCTTGGGAAACAGCAGTTGATACAGTGGACGCATTAATGTCTACTTTCATGAGTCGAAGAATCGGGTCTTTACAGAGACCAACTACGTTTTTCCTTTGGTACATCACTAGGGATGTATGATGCTTCAGAGGGATATCTTGGATCCTGGCGTAGGAGGACCGTTCTTGAAGTACCAAGGTCACGTCCATGGAATCCTACACAACTAGCAAATGAGCCTTGTCGTTTTTATTATATACCTAGTACTGTTGTAATGTACACTCACGAGCATCACAGCTAGTTGATTATTACTATTTTCACCCTTAGTATCAACGGATTTTCTATAGAAAAGGTTTTGGTTATCGTAAGGTAAAACCCATCTATGTTTATATGCGGTGTTGTCTTACGAGATACTTTTGATTTCAAGGATTTATATAACTTTAAAGTCCAGTTGGGTGTGTTTTCTCACGCTTGTTTTCTAGACTTACTCAGGTGTTATTTTATTATAATGCTTGGGTCAGACCGAGCATACTATAGAATTAGATTGGATGTTTGGAGCTTTAGGAGACGGGCTGGAGGCCTCGAGACGTATTCACGTAGATGGTTATTTTTCTATTGTATTTGTTGTTGTATTTATTAGCAATTGTAAGGACATCCTATTATAACTGTCTAGGTTAAAATATGTTAGTATACTCTGATTGATGTCTGTATATATACATATTATAGCTTGACTTTTGTGTAAAGATTATTGTATATTATAGACTATTCATTCCACTGTGAGATTCTTTGTTGTATAATTTTCTTCTTATCTTCTTTCTTTTTGCCTAACAATTGGGTTTTTCCGGAATCTGATTGTTCGGCACGCAATATAGTGTATGTATTAGTGTCGATTTTCAAAGGCCGAAAATCTTGAGCTGTTACAATATCCTTATCTTAATTTACTTACATTATTTCAAGTTCATATGCTATTAAATATGAATGCATTCTCATGATTTGTGTTCATATAATTATATATATTGGAATAATGTAAATATTGAAATATTTTTGAAAAAATAAGTTGTCATCAGTTTCAATAATTGTTTATAAATTTAAAAATCTAGCGTACTGCTATTGACATTCAGTTTTTTTCTTTCGGTCACCATTATAGTTTTATAAGGCATCAGCATTTCTTATATACTTCTAGCCGCTATATTATATTTCTTCACTTAGTCTTACATAGCCATACCTCTCATCTCTTCTCAACAAATCTTACATATTTCTCAAAAATCACAAACTGTACATCTAAAAAAGAGCTCTTTTTGCCTAATATATGATGGAAGGTGAAGATTTAGCAGATTATCCCAATTGTAATGGTCATAAAGATATTAGTTTACTTTTCATGTGTTAAAAGTCTATTTTTATTTAACAAAGCAATCATAAATACACTATTTAGAGTTTTTTATTCTTCAACATATCAATCAACCATGGCCAAATCAACCATGATTTGAAATTTTAGGGTTTCGTAAAAAAACGGGAGAAGGAATGCTTACTCGACGACTGCATAGATTGTTGAAAGGCGGTAAGCTTCTGACTTGCTGGAAAATGACTTTACTTTTTTTCCTTCGGTGGTGGCGTTCATTCTGAAACAAAGAAAGAAGTAAGCGTTTCAAATTTTGGATGACTGTTCTCGTGAAGAAAATAGTAATTGGTGTTAGGAAGAGAGAAATGGAATTATTTAAGGTGACCTTTAGTTCTGATGGACAGAAAAAAAAACCTAAGTGCCAATAGTAGCCCGCAAAATATATTATGCTTGAGATGCTTATTTTTCAAAATACACAATGTCAAATGTGATGATCTTTCATGTTCTAAAACTATTAGAAAATATGTTTAGTTAAAAAACTTGTAAATTTGTTAGAAAATATGCGTAACTTAGTTAATTTGAAATTTTGACAATGTTACATTTTTGCTTTAGTTGAAAGATGATAGTATAACATGGTGTCATGATTAAATTTTACATTACAAAATTGAGAATAATATGAACCTTGTTAGGACTATTTTGTTACGAGTTGAATACTAAAACATGGTTTGTAACTGATTTACACTAGAAATTTGCATATAAAAAGTTCATTAATTTATCTTTTAATATTTAACTTCAACTAGTGGATGTGCGTGTATATAACATACAATAAAATGAATTTGCTTGTATGTTTATTCATATATGTCCAACGTGTGTGTCTACATATTGTTAAAGTTTATAAGTAAACTAATTCAAATAGTAGAGATAATATCAAATAATATTTCCCATCCAATATATAAAAAGAATTAATATGTATTTAAGTTAAATAATTATGATTAATAACTTTTTTATATAACAGGAGTGATATTTTGTTCATACAGAACACTTATTCTGATGTTTTAGGGTCTCAAACCCATGACCTTTAGAATTTTTGTCTAAAACGTCATGCCCGTAACCACTTGAGCTAAAGGTCCTTGAGTAATTAGGGAATTGCATTTAATAACATCTAATAAGATTTAAGCTAATTAGGGAATTAACAATAATTAATTCTCTTTATTGAAATTACATTTAATGAATAAAATCGCTTATGTATTAATTCTCTTTAATGCAGTCAATTAGAGAATTGATTGATAATCAATTAATTCACATTGACTAAGTCCTTTTGACAACAACATTCCAAACCGCTGTAAGTTCCAACCCTATGAGAGAACATGTAATGTGATTATTTTATAACTTTAACAAATGCTTTTTGTTAGATATAATAAAGTAGAAACACAACATCTGTTTTACAAATATTTTTTTTCCTTTCACACTTTTAGAAAAGGAATAAATAAATGAGAAAAATATATTTAAAGATAATCTTTTCCAATAAATGAACAAAATATTTCAATCATTTCATACTTTTGGAAACGTTATAATTTACATATTTTTTGAATGCCTGAAATAAAGTATCGTATATTTGATATATAACAACATGTTGATAATTATTATCTTACATGCATATATAACATATAAATTATGAATTGGGTCAAAATTATATCAGATTGATGTTACTTTCTACAAACAAAAAAAATTATGAGTATTAATATAGATTTGAGTTAGTGCTACTAACAAAAATCTTGCAAATGTTAGAATTTAAATGTTGGGCCATAATACCACATTTGGACCAGGATACTATGTGACAAATAAAAATGAATAAAGGCTAATTGCTAGAGAAAAGACAAGGTGATGAATTATTAAAAAAGAGTCAAATTGAAATGAAAATTATGTTTAAATGTAGAGTTTCGTATTAAGTGATGTCAGTTTGTTGCTTGAGAGGTTTATTCCATTCAGCTAATTATTTGAAAGATTTTAGACAAAAATAATGGAGATTAATAATGAACATAACTGATATTAAAGTTTTAACTTTTCTATTGATGGAAATCAATATAATTTATTTTTGAGTAACCCACAGATTCTATATATTTTGGTTCAAGTAAAATGAAATTAACTTTGGGCACTTCTTGAATTTTTGAAATCATCATTTTATCATAAAAATTCCTACATTAAGGAATCTTTTGCTTTTGATGCATATTTAGGTGCCTATTTTATAAATACAAATGATAATCTATTTTCATTACTTTGCTTCATTGACTATGTTTCTTTACACATTTGATCCAAATTTTTTCTGTGAAATATCACGTAAAGTATTTTTTGTATCCACAAAGTATTTTATTTAATAGAGATATAAGTTTACTTGGAATACTCTTATTATCATATATATTATTTTAGTCACTATATTTGCATGAATATCAGAAGTAAAAGTACAATTTGTCTGGCTACAACAAATATTTGATTACATAATATACATTTTACATATAAGTGTCATGTCATATTACATTATCTGTATTAGAAATATAATGTTTAAAATCTACTATAATATTTCCTCTAATTTAATTATTACGCATAATGTCAAAAAGTGTAATAATACACATGTTGGAATGTGATTTTATTTTACCTAATTGTAACATTATTTTACTTCAAGTGTAATTTCCCTATTCAAGGTTTAGAATAACATTACCAAACCAAATGATGTATATATTTAAATTTATATGTTAAACAAAGGATAAAATTATATTGACTTATATAGCTTACATTTGAAAATTAATAAGCAGGCTTGCTTACTAATGTAATATTTATTAAGTTAGAAACGACTAATTGTTGATGTTATCGTTATTTGTATAAAAACATTGTCCTATAAAATATTAATTTTCTTTTTATATGCTTCAAGATAAGTTAAGAATTTATCAAAACACGTTTGTCGGTAGTGTTCAAGAAAATCTAATTAAAAGAATTACAATCCATAAAGATGTATTTTCAACTTCATATAACTTCAAATTTCAAAAAATGCACTATCGAAATTATATCGTGAAACCCTATGTGCATAGCACGGGTTCGTACATGTTTATGAATACTAATTACATTTCAGTAGGCCTTTAATCACTTTAACAATAAGTGTAGAGCTTATAACTCACTTAACTAGCTTATTGACTTCTCGAAAATCAATTCAATGGTTTAATTAATACTTTCTAACGACATGTACATCATTATATTACTAAATTAATCACAAATCAAACCATAACATCATACATAATCATCTAATAATTAATCATAAATCCTTTTCGTAGCATACCAATTTTTCCAAAATTAGCAATTAAGGTTTCTAATTAGTAATGAGTAGATATAATCATGTTTATAACATGAATACAAGCCTAAAACATAACATAACCATCTTCAAATCATTCCATAATACTTTATAATCATATATAAACAAATTAATGAAGTATAACAGGTAAATTGAGTAAGACATTCATTACACTCACTTCTTCTTCTCCAAACCAAGCTCAAAATCACCAATACCCATCCTTTTGCTCTCTTAGAAGCATGGATGAAGCTCCAAACTCTTATTCAAGCTTATTCCTTGATGGGTTATGTAAGGAATAGGTATAAAGGAATTGTAATGATTTTAGTTTGAATTTAATAGTTCTATTTAGGTATGATTAAGTAGATTTAGTTTTTGGATTTAAAGGAGATGAGGAAAATAGTCAAGGGAGAGAAGAGGAAAATAACGTGGAATGAAAAGTAAATGGGAATAATGAAGGGATTAGAAAACTCATAAGTTAGCTTATGGGCCTTAGCCTCATATTCAATTTTCATTCCTTTATAGAAATCACCATTCGCTCCAAAAACTTATCGACTCCAAATGAAGTCAACTTGTACTCATTTTTCTTATGTTGAAATTACGGTCTTGAGGGCAGGTATCTCGAATCCCAATTCATCCATCTTCGAAAAATCGAGTATAATAGGAGTTTCATTATTTAACGATTAAATATTTAAATAAATCATTTTTAATATTAAGTTGTTAAAATTACGGGTTGTTAAATACTGCCCTTCTCCCTGAAATTCCTGTAAGTACGAGAAAGTAAAAGGACTAACAAAAATTCTCGAGTCTCAACCTCAGAAAATTACAGTAGTACTTCCCTTACGCATATGCTTTACGGAAACCCCAAATTAAAATGCATCCCACAATAAGAAAATATGCAATAGTCTATGTTATCCTACATTTCCCATAGTGCATACCTCTTTTTAAGGAAACTTCTCACTTTTTAAATGCAAATCTTAACCAATAAGCATTTAAATAGAAATATTTTAGCTCCCTAGTACCTAATTGTACTATATAAAGAGGATTATGCACCCACGTAACAACAATGCAGAGTTAAAATATGTATGATTTTAGTGTAGCGATCGATACTATCATGATGAACGCATTTTCTGCATTTTAAACCATTTTTTTCATATATTTTTATTTTGGTTGTGCAGATTATAGATTCCGAAGTGTAACGTTGAAATTAATCGGTTGTGTCGTCCATTGGTTCAAATGACACACAAAAAAAGAGTGCAACATTTTGAGTACCGAATAAGTCGAAGAGAAAGCACATATCGTTCATGAAGAAATGCATCTCACGTCACCAACATGTGTACTATTCATGCAAGAAATCAAATGCAAATATTGAAAGTACACTTTCAAAGTTTAACCTGAAAATCTCTTAAAGCAAGGCCACTTGTTAATCAAATAACAAAGCAAAGACCAATTCAAAGTGAGGTGGCCTTATTATTCTCCAAATATCAAGCACATGGACCTGAATAGTAGGGTTATTTTAGGAGGATGAAGTCTTTAAATATATTAGAGGAATGCAGATGGAAAATCATCTCTTACCCCATCATTCTTCTCTAGTTTAGTTTTAATTGCAGCTGTGTTTTTATTTTCGGACAGAATACATAGGATTGTTAATTAGGTTTAGCAAATTATTTATTCTTGTTCTTAGTTATTTTCTACACTCTTTCCAGTTTGTTAATAAATTCAATTCATTTTATTTCAGTTATTTGCTCTATTATTTCCATTTAAGCACTCTTAGTTTCTGCTCTGATTTCTACAATTTTATATTTTGATTGCAATTTGATTAGATTCGAAATCAATTCGAAGTATAATATTGTTTTTATTTCCTGTTCAAGAACCACCATCGAATTTGTTTAAGTTGCCTAAGATTTAAAAATGGATTTCAAATATTTTAAAACACAATTCCCTGTGTTCGACTTGCATACTACACGTCTGTGCACTTGCAGAATTAATCAAAATTTGTGCTTTTCTAATCAATAGAAAAGTCACAACATAACACTATCATATATGACTAAAAATGGGAGATTAAGTTCAAATAAGTTAGTGTTTAAGTATATCATAGATTCCGAGTCATGTCAAAAGGCAATTGACTCGTATAGATTTCACCACGACCCCTAAAATGGCCATGGACGATATGTGATCTATCCCAAACAACCAATGCTATCTCTATTCGAACATGCTACAATAGACAACTATAAATAATATATAAGCAACTAGACAAACAAAACAAGTGACAACAATCAACAAAAATAAATCAGAAGTCGATAAAAAAAGCAAGACAAGAAACAACAATCAATCAATCAAGCAATGACAAGAAACCAGTTGGCAATAATAAGCAATTTAAACAATAGCAAACAACAACAATATGCGACAACAAGCAGCAACAATCAATAAAAATCAATCAATAATCAACCGAAAGCAACACAAACAACAATAATCAACAATCAATCAATTAACAACAAACAACAACAATCAATCATCAAGCAACAATAAGCAATAACAAACATCAACAACTAATAAAAGCAAAAATAATTTGCATACAAAAAGAGTCTACACCAACACATATGGTAACCAACAATAGTCGAAGTGTGCATGTTAAACCATAAACTCCCATGAGCCTGTTAGACTACCAAAATAGACAGAATGCTTGGTTTCACCCAGGTTTAATCTCACATTAACCGCACAATGTCGATAAGGATAATATAGTAAGTTTATCACGAAGCTCACCTAGGCGCCTCTTTGAAGATTATCCAAATCTTCACAAAACTAGTCGAGAGGTCCTTTCCTAAACTATCACAAGCTACCTTAACTAGCTATATCATAAATAATTCTACAATGAATAAAGATCATCCAAAATAATTTATGAGGCCCGATCTAATCCTTTGTTTGCTCGCATAATTTCTTTGTTAACCTAGAATCGACCACCCGAATCCTCTCATGTGAGATCCGACTCGGTTCCTTGGCTAGACAACTGAAATTTCCTCGCATGAAAAAAGTTGCGCTTCAAAATTCTCTTAGGCATCTTAATAATCTGACTTAAGTGCTCACCTTTAAGAAATGAGTGAAAACCCTTACTTAGTTGGTGCAAATCACCTAGAAACCCTATACACAAACTATTAGGAACTAGCACGTGAATGGACAGATCCCTAGAAAATATCTCTTTAGCATATGGGATTAACCCTACTACCAAGGGTTTATTAAAAGAAAGACAAACACTTCTAACAAGAATGACTCTATGCAAAATTCATACAAGTTATTCGCACTTCATCGAATCCTGTTTGGATTCAAATCCAAGTCACACTTCATCGACCAACCCCATTCACTTCTAAAGCTCATGCATCAAGTGTGAATACATGGTTGCTACATCATCCATAATACCAACAACACCTGCATGCGTATACTATTTGCTTAACTTGATAGCCTGAATGAAAATACCTTAATGACTGGTGACACAGACAAATAGGAATTCATAAGATAAGTCGTGTGAGCAATATTATATAGTAGAAAAATACAAGTGCACTTTCTCAATGAATCTCCTTTTACCAGGTTATTTTAACTCAAATTAGTCTACTTGGCCCTGAGTGTTGAACCTAAGCTCTAACATCAAATGTAACTTACCTCCCTTCGTACAACCCAAAAATCAACATTGAATGTTTCCGACTCCTAATACTACAAAAGAGAATTTGTTAGGGCAAATAATAAAAAGTAAACACTTAAACATTTTTTAAAATAAGCGGGTCTCGAGCGTGTTATGTGAAATAGTTTTTACTTTAAAATAAATTCGAACATTTAAACATTTTTTAAAAATCATGTTTTCAAATGATAATTTTGATTTAAGTTAAACTAATTAAGGTTTTAAGTAAGATATTTTGTAATTAAATTTAATTTAAATTTTTGTTACATTATTTTATAAAAATCATTTATATTAATTGAATAATTTAAATAAAAAGGGTAATTAAGATAAAATGTTGTTTTGAACTACCTTAGCCTTTTAAAGCAACTAATGTATAAGATTATGGTTAAACAAGGTTTATAAGATAACCAAAGTGATTAATAAAGATAAAAAGATTTATCTTTTAAATTATTAAGTAACTAATGATTTGTTAATATAATTATTTAAAAATTAATTACTTAATTAATTACTTAATATTAAAGAATAATTTACTAAATAATTAAGGTTAATTAATTAAAAATTTTGCTAATGATTTAATGATAAATCAAGATAGATGATTTATAATTACTTGAATAATTAATTAATAGTTAATTAAAGGTTAATTAATTATTAATTTAAGATAATTAATTTATAATTAAGGATTAATTAATTAAGGTAATTAATTAAGGATTAATTAATTAAGGTAATTAATTAAGGAATAATTAATTAATGAAGGTGATTAAGATTTAATTAATTAATAATTAAGGATTTAATTAATTAAAAAATATTAAGGATTAATTTATTAATTAAGAATAATTAATCATTGATTAAGGATAATTAATTAAAATAATTATGTGATTAATTGATTATAATCACACGATTAATCCATCTTAATTGTAGATGATTGATTATCTTTAAATGCTTTGTATTGTTTGATATTCCTGACGTGTGATGCTGTGTGATATGAATTATTTTGATTTGAGCTAATGTAATTTATTTCTCTGTGATGAATTTATATTGTTATCTGTGAATCTGTGAATGGAGATAAGCGTTATAGGATTATACCGCTTATCAATATTTCTGTATTTGAATTGTGATGATTAATGATGTTGCACTATTGTGTTAAACCCCTGGACTACACCATACACACACAAATATGGATTGCACGAGGAAATTGGTTAAGTCACAAATTTTTGAAAGTGTTTTAAAAGTTGGATTGTTTTGAATCCAAAAGGTTTTGGAAATGGATTTGGGTTGAATGTAAAAAGGCTTTTGAAAAGGTGTTTTCAAAGATAAAAGTTATTTTGAATAACTTGATAAAGTTTTGAGATTTAAATAGTTTGATTTGAATTTTAAATTCAAGATTTTAAATTGAATTCTATTTTGAGAATTATGGTTTAAAAATGTTATACAAATTATAAATGTGTTTATATGGATTTAAACCATTTTAAAAAGTATTGTTTTGGGAATTTGAATTTAACCCAAAGGCTTTATCTTGTATAAATGTAATCGGATTTTTTCGAAACGAAAACTATTTGTTTTCAAATAGTAAATGATCTTATATAAGGAAAGAATTTCCAATTTGTGTTAAAGGGATTTCAAATTTGAAACGAAAATGGTTTTCCAAGTTATGAATGAATCTTTGGGAACAGTTTTGAAAGTTATGTATTAAATCTTCGATTTAAAGATTGGATGAGTTAATCCAATTTGAAGTGGAAATTGTTTTGAAATCTATGAATGAATCTTTATGGAAAATGGGTGAACTTTGTGAAGTAAATCTTTTTGTTTAAAGATTTTGAAATGGAAATTTGTTTAAACCATTTGGAAAGAAAGATTTTTGGGTATTAAGTTGTGACTTAATTGAAATCCCAATATCCATATGTTTTTAAATATTGCGCTCACTATTCGGTTTAGCCGGGAGAGGAACTTTGTGTCATATAACCCATTCCGAATAGTGATACGACGAAATGGATAGCATTTGCAGATGGTGGTGAAGACCGGGTGTCTTCGAGAACGATAGGATAACCTGTCGAATGACTCTGTACTGAGTAGCTACGGTATAGAGATCTCCATATGTGATGGGGAGTCCGATCGGGATTGGGGATACCCGAATTTGCAAAGGCTTCTTTTGAAGTGCCTTCGGTTCTGTTCGGACCCCAAACAGACTTGTATGGATGTGTATCTGACATTACACTTTGAGATGTAAAGTTGGTTTCTATCAAGTACATTTCTGTTTGGTGGCGGAGATTTATTCTCTTTGCTTAACACCCTTCTCTGAGACGTACGAGCTCAGAGGTTATGTAGTTGATGGTTACTAGTGATACATTCCTAATTTGGTAATGTGGCATACGAAGTGCTGCTGATTTTTTGTTGATCGAAGCATGGCTTTTGTGAAAAGTGTAGCTTTGTAGACGTGACTTCGTCGATCCTCACAACCGGTAATGGTCAAATCAGGAATCGTTGCAGCAAGGTTATTTGAGGGTAGTACCCCCTGAGGGTATGACCATTTCCTACTGGATAAAAAGGGATATCATGGTATGGAGCCCAGATATTTACTTATGTTGATTTTGAAAGTGGTATCGTGGTATGGAGCCCAGATACTTTACTATGTGGTTGTTAGATTGAGGGCCCTCGGATAAAGGTCTGTAACGACCGGGGGATGGCATACTCATTTCAGTAGTTAGTTCCGGGCAGGGGTAACCCGGCCTTATGTATCAGAGATCCGGTTAGGTTCTCGGGGACGTCTCTCCAGAGGCGTTCCATTTTGTGTGGGAAGTTCCTTTGCCTGACCATTTGTTGGAAACCCAATAATCCAATACGCGCCCTTTATGATTGCAGTTGTATAACCTGCCACCTCAGGTGGTAGCTATAGTAGGCATAGTACAATGGTACCTATGATGGCTAAGATTAATATTATACTTTCGAAAGGTTTTCACTATGCACTAATCATAATATCAAAAAGGATTTTACGAAGTAAGCATTTTTTACTGTCATAAGTAGAAATCTCCTCCAAGTGTGCGCTTGCATTGTGTGTGGCGGGAGGCCTTATGACAGTTTCATTTTCCAAAAAGCATTGCGGATTTCTTTTAAAAATCTTTTGTTGTTTGTTTTGAAGATAAACTGTTTTTTTACTCATACCAGTCCCATGACCGACCCGGAGTTTATTGTTCCCTTCCGAAACTCTAGGTGCCCACAATTTTCCACACGGGCAGTCTAGAGTTGGGTTTTTCAAATAATCAAATAGTCGGTATAGATTCGATAGCCTTTGAAGCCTTTGGATTTGGGGATTGCATTTGCTACATTTCAGCATTCATGACTGAACTTGCTTAGTACAATGTAATGGGGGTTTCTCGCTTCGCGTTTGGAAAGCATGTTGGTGGATCTAGTCTTGGGAGTTTTTGGAGCTTTAGCTATAAAGTTGCAGATGCAGTTGATGTTAGAGTTCCTTCTTAGGAGTTCAAGTTTATGTTATCTCTTTCCGCTGTTGTATCTAGTCTTGGATATTTGTATCGATATCTAAATTGTATCATTATTGTATCAGATATTGTATCTGTATATCAATGTAATCATTTCTTTTGTTTTTGCTGTGTTGTTTATCATATATTGTTGTTGCAAGCTCCGGCGATACGGATTCGATGTCGCTTGTCGGGCATCAAGTTTGGGTCGTCACAAGTGGATCAGAGCTAAAGGTTGAGTAAGAACTTTAGCTATGGAGTGTAACACATTAGATGGCTCATTAGAGATAGGGTGAAGTATACCATAGAATGAGTACAACCTGTGAAATCGAAAATCTAAATTACTCAGTCTATTTTCTTTAACTGTTGTTATTCCCTTAGATATCTCATCTGAATGCCTAAATCTGTTTTCTTACTATTTATAGATAGTAAGAATGAGTGGAAGAAGAGGACGAGGTTGGGGACGGGGAAGTACCACTTCAACTGGTCAAGTCCCTGCAACAGTAGCTATTCCCACTCAGCCTCAGCCGAATCTGGCTGATTTGTATCGAAGTTTTATCGGATTGGGTGGAAAGCCGTTCACAGGCAAAGAATCTATTGTCAAAGCCCATGCCTGGATCCGATCAAGCGAAAGAATTTTTAGAGGGCTGAAGTTGGAAGAAGATCAAATGAGATTGATAGCTTCTTGGCAACTCCAAGAGGAAGCTCTAGCCTGGTGGGAGACAGTTACTGTGGATAAGCCGGAAGACGAGTTTACTTGGAGTCGGTTCAAAGAGGTGTTTAACCAGCGATACATGTCGTCTGTTGGTATCTCGCGAATGTACCAGGAGTTCATGGATTTGAAGTAGGGATGTTTATCATTTGAGGAATACTTAAACAAATTCAATGAATTATCTTGGTTTGGTCCGGAGCTAGTGAATACACCTTTGAAAAAGAATGAATGATTCTTTCGTCGAATGAATAAGAAGTTCAATGAGAGAATGACTGCTCATGTAAAGGAATCTTTCTCTGAATTGATCGATATGGGCTATTTATATGCTACTCTAGATAAACAAGAAGTTTTAGAGGAGAAAGGAAATGCAAACAATCCGAATTTGAAGAAAAGGAAGTTCGGCGAAAAGAAACCATATCAAGGCAAAGAAAAGAAGAATACACAGGATAATAAGGTGAAAGATGTTACTTGTTTCAATTGCTTGGAGAAAGGCCATTACTTGAATAGTTGCAAGCATCCAGGATGCAAGGAGAGAGGGAGCAATTTACGAAGCCAGAGCAGGAATCTAGGGAATGCTATAACTGCCACAAGCCAGGGCATAGGATAAGGAATTTCCTAGCAACGAAGCAAGCTCAAGTAGCAAAGGTGTATGCAATCAAAGATGATCCTTCAACGTCGAAAGCTGATAAAGGAAAAGGAATCTTAGAAGGTAACCTTCTCATTTACGATAAAAATTGTTGAGTTTTGTTCGATACGAGAACTACACATAGTTTTATTTCTCAGCAAATCGTAAACGAGTTAAAATCTTGAATCTGAAATCATGAACGAACCTATTTTCATCTGTTTCATTGGGTTTCGATGTATTCTACAAATGGTTAGTTGTTCCTTCGGACTAACTAATGCCCCAATAACCTGCATATTTCGTAGATCAGATGACCCAAATGTTTTGTAGAGTGTTAAGTGAGTTTATTCACATATTTGTGGATATTCTGGCTTAATCCGATAAGCCATTTCTCCATCTTTTTTTGTGATCTTATATTCTTTGTTTGTCTTTCTCTCCCTTTCAAATTTCGAGGACGAAATTTTTTTAAGGGAGCAATCTGTAACGATCCCAATTTCGAATTAAATTTAAATTAGTCATCAATGTAAATTTTGGAATTAATTTGAATTTTTCAAAACAAATAAAATAAGTGTTGATTTGTATATATATAAATAAGATCGCAAATTTCATTTGAGTTTAATAATTCAAAATAATAAATGTTTTAGAATTATTTGAATTAAAAATATATATGTATATGTATATGTATATATGGGTAGATTTGAACTTGGCTTTAAATTTGAATTTGAATATTGAATATTGAATTTGAATTTTAAATTTATATAAATGACTTGGTAAATTAATTTGGATTTAAAAATATTATTTATGTAAATTATTTAATGTGTAGTTAGTTTTAAAAGCATTTTCTTTTGAATAGTATATATACATGTAATAATGATTTGGAAGATGTATTTATAAAATAAGAAAACGTGATATAAATTTTATTTAAAAGCCTTTAATTCATGAGAAATACAAGCGTTAAACATGTAACAAGAAATTTAACAAGTGTAATTCAAATAATAAGTTGTTTAACAAATGTAATGATTTTTTTAATTTAAATTGGACAAGTGTCATGATATTGTTTTAATTTTTAAGAAAATTTAAAAAAAAAGGAAACAAAAACTTGTACAAGTTCCCAAAACAGAAAAGAGAAAAAAATTTCAAAAACAAAACTAACCAATTCAAAACAATTCAAGTTCACAACTCAAAAAGAAAACCCTGCATACATAAATTAAAATCTGTAACCATCTCAATCAAGCAGTTCAAGAATCTCAAATATTTTTAAAAATCAAGCCTGTAAGATTCAACTTCAACAACATAATCAGAATCAGGAGCAACTCAGAATTTTCAAAATCTCAGTTTTTCAAGTTGCAAACCTGAATTTTTCTATGTTTGCATAAAAAAACTGTAAGTAAATCCTTTCAGAAAAATTTTGAGTTAGAATTTTTTGTTGAGAGATTTAAGCAAGTAATTTATCAAGAAACTAAGTAAGATTTATATAAATTAGCTGCAGAAAAGAAATCAAGATCAAGTTAAAAACTGCTGCCAGATTTTCAAGTTTTAAACCCAGACACATTCTTTGTTTCTTTCTGATCAAGGTGAGTAAACCTTTTAAAATCTAGAATATTTGTGTTGTTCGTGATGATGCTTGATATAAATAGTAAAGTGTTTATATGCATGCAAATATGTGTGAATATTATTTGCAGATATAACTGTGCATGTTTAGTAACAGCATTTTGCCTCTGTTTGGAAACATGTTTCAAAACCTGTTTGAAAATTAAAATCCTTCCTTCCTGATTCTTGTTTAACCTTAGGATTCAAACAAAAATTGTTTGTTTGAACATGTTTGAGCTCTAAAAATAAATCTAAGTATAATTAGCCTAAGAATTCCAAAAAAAAATTAGGGAATATAGATAAGCACAGAACATATTAAAAATCTCGAGAATCATATTTTTTGATTTCAGGTATAATATCTGAATTGTTTCCAAAAATGAAGATATTTAAAAGTAAAATTAAACTTTTTAGTGAAGTATTTATCAAGAAATTTGGGGTTGAAAGTATTTGAAATTTTTAACAATTTCTGGTCATAGGCGAATTTTGGTATGTCGCGATCATGGCTGAAGATCATTGAGTGATCGGGGAGCTTGAGAAAAATACTCAGAATGATTCTAGATAACGTTGATGGTGAACGAGACTGTTTTAGGGTCTAAGCCCTAAAATAGGTTGGGGTCGGAATTGTTGCCATCGCGATGCCTCTGGTGGATCGAGTGCCACCAGATCGGGGGAGATCGAGGCGTTGGATGTCAGAGAAGCTTTGAGTGCACTGGTGTGACCTCTGATGGTCGGCGTGGGCAGTTCGAGGGGATCTTTGGTGAAGGTAGTTGTTCCAGTTTGGGTCAGGATGCTTAATTGTGTTTGGCACATAAACTTGACGATCTGGGTATACTGGAGGTTTAGGCAGATGATCATGGACTTATGGAAGGTGGCGAAGTTGATCGAAGTTCATCAGAGCTCTGGTGCACATGCACATACCTCTGGTATGTGTTAGTGGGTTAAGTCTAGAACGAGGAGCTTTTACTCGAAGACAATCTCGAGAAGTTTGCATGATGGCTCGAGTTTGAGCTCATGCATTTTCCTGCGTGCCTCGGGTTTGTACTTCAACAAAAATCTAAGTTTAAAGAAAATAGGGTACACGAGTGAGTTTGTAAACGACTCAAAGCAAGTGGTACTTTTGTTCGAAGGAGACTCGAAGTGGGTCTCGAGCGTGTTATGTGAAATAGTTTTTACTTTAAAATAAATTCGAAATTTAAACATTTTTTTAAAATCATGTTTTCAAATGATAATTTTGATTTAAGTTAAACTAATTAAGGTTTTAAGTAAGATATTTTGTAATTAAATTTAATCTAAATTTTTGTTACATTATTTTATAAAAATTACTTATATTAATTGAATAATGTAAATAGAAAGGGCAATTAAGATAAAATGTTGTTTTGAACTACCTTAACCTTTTAAAGCAACTTATGTATAAGATGATGGTTAAACAAGGTTTATAAGATAACCAAAGTGATTAATAAAGATAAAATGATTTATCTTTTAAATTATTAAGTAAGTATGATTTGTTAATATAATTATTTAAAAAGTAATTACTTAATTAATTACTTAATATTAAAGAATAATTTAATAAATAATTAAGGCTAATTAATTAAAAAATTTGATAATGATTTAATGATAAATCGAGATAGATGATTTATAATTACTTGAATAATTTATTAATAATTAATTAAAGGTTAATTAATTATTAATTTAAAATAATTAATTTATAATTAAGGATTAATTAATTAAGGTAATTAATTAAGGAATAATTAATCAATGAAGGTGATTAAGATTTAATTAATTAATAATTGATGATTTAATTAATTAAAAAAATTAAGGATTAATTAATTTATTAATGAAGAATAATTAATCATTAATTAAGGATAATTAAGGAAAATAATTATGTTATTAATTGATTATAATTACACGATTAATCCTTCTTAATTGTAGATGATTGATTATCTTTGAATGCTTTGTATTGTTTGATATTCCTGATGTGTGATGTTGTGTAATATGAATTATTTTGATTTGAGCTATGATGAATGTAATTTATTTCTCTGTGATGAATTTATATTGTTATCTGTGAATCTGTGAATGGAGATAAGCGTTATAGGATTATGCCGCTGACCAATATTTCTGTGTTTGAATTGTGATGATTAATGATGTTGCACTATTGTGTTAAACCCCTGGACTACACCATACACACAAATATGGATTGCATGAGGAAATTGGTTAAGTCATAGATTTTTGAAAGGGTTTTAAAAGTTGGATTGTTTGAATCCAAAAGGCTTTGGAAATGGATTTGGGTTGAATGTAAAAGGCTTTTGAAAAGGTGTTTTCAAAAACAAAAGTTATTTTGAATAACTTAATAAGTTTTGAGATTTAAATAGTTTGATTTGAATTTTAAATTCAAGATTTGAAATTGAATTCTATGTTGAGAATTATGGTTTAAAAATGTTATGCAAATTATAAATGTGTTTATATGGATTTAAATCATTTTAAAAAGTATTGTTTTGGGAATTTGAATTTAACCCAAAGGCTTTATCTTGTATAAATGTAATCGGATTTTTTCGAAACGAAAACTATTTGTTTTCAAATAATAAAAGCTCTTATATAAGGAAAGAATTTCCAATTTGTGTTAAAGGGATTTCAAAATTTAAATGAAAATGGTTTTCCAAGTTATGAATGAATCTTTGGGAACAGTTTTGAAAGTTATGTATTAAATCTTTGATTTAAAGATTGGATGAGTTAATCCAATTTGAAGTTATGAATTAAATCTTTGATTTAAAGATTGGACGAGTTAATCTTTGATTTAAAGATTGGATGAGTTAATCCAATTTGAAAGTTATGAATTAAATCTTTGATTTAAAGACTGGATGAGTTAATCCAATTTGAAGTGGAAATTGTTTTGAAATCTATGAATGAATCTTTATGAAAAATGGGTGAACTTTGTGAAGTAAATCTTTTTGTTTAAAGATTTGGAAATGGTAATTTGTTTAAACCATTTGAAAAGAAATATTTTTGGGTAATAAGTTGTGACTTAATCGAAATCCCAATATCCATATATTTTTAAATATTGCACTCACTATTCGGTTTAGCCGGGAGAAGACCTTTGTGTCATATAACCCATTCCGAATAGTGATATGATGAAATGGATATCATTTGAAGATGGTGGTGAAGACTGGTTGTCTTCGAGAACGATAGGATAACCTATCGAATGACTCTGCACTGAGTAGCTACGGTATAGCGATCTCCATATGTGATGGGGAGTCCGATCGGGATTAGGGATACCCGGATTTGCAAGGGCTTCTTTTGAAGTGCCTTAGGTTTTGTTCGGACCCGGAACAGACTTGTATGGATGTGTGTCTGACATTACACTTTGAGATGTAAAGCTGGTTTCTATCAAATACATTTATGTTTGGTGGCGGAGATTTATTCTCTTAGCTTAACACCCTTCTCTGAGACGTACGAGCTTAGAGGTTATGTAGTTGATGGTTACCAGTGATACATTTCCAATTTGGTAATGTGGAAAACGAAGTGCTGCTAATCATTTGTTGATCAAAGCATGGATTTTGTGAAAAGCGTAGCTTTGTGGATGTGACTTCATCGAGCCTCACAACCCGGTAATGGTCGAAACAAGAATCGTTGCAGCAAGGTTATTTGGGGGTTGCGCCCCCTGAGGGTATGACCATTTCCTTCTGGATAAAAAGTGATATCATGGTATGGAGCCCAGATATTTACTTATGTTGATTTTGAAAGTTGTATCATGGTATGGAGCCCAGATACTTTACTGTGTGGTTGTTGGATTGAGGGCCCTCGGATAAAGGTCGGTAACGACCGGGGGATGGCATACTTGTGTCAGCAGTTACTTCCGGGCAGGGTTAACCCGGCCTTGTATAGCAGAGATCCGGATAGATTCTCGGGGTTGTCCCTCCAGAGGCGTTCCATTTTTTGTGGGAAGTTCCTTCGCCTGACCATTTGTTGGAAACCCAATCATCCAATACGCGCCATTTATGATTGCAGTTTTATAACCTGCCACCTCAGGTGGTAGCTATAGTAGGCATAGTATAATGGTACCTATGTTGGCTAAGATTAATATTATACTTTCGAAAGGTTTTCCACTATGAAATAATAATAATATCAAAAAGGATTTTGCGTAGTAAGCATTTTTGACTGTCATAAGGAGAAATCTCCTCCAACTGTGCGCTTGCATTGTGTGTGTGGCGGGAGTCCTTATGGCAGTTTCATTTTCCAAAAGCATTGCGGATTTCTTTTAAAAATCTTTTGTTGTTTGTTTTAAAGATAAACAGTTTTCGTTTACTCATACCAGTCCCATAACTGACCCGGAGTTTATCGTTCCCTTCCTAAACTCTGGGTGTCCACAATTTTCCACACGGGCAGTCTAGAGTTGGGTCTTTCAGATAATCAAATAGTAGGTATAGATTCGATAGCCTTCGAAGCCTTTGGATTTGGGGATCACATTTGCTACATTTCAGCATTCATGACTGACATTGCTTAGTGAAACGTGATGGAGGTTTCTCGCTTCGCGTTTGGAAAGCTTGTTGGTGGATCTAGTCTTTGGAATTTTTGGAGCTTTAGCTATAAAGTTGCAGATGCAGTTGATGTTAGAGTTCCTTCTTTGGAGTTCAAGTTTATGTTATCTCTTTTCGCTGCTGTATCTAGTCTTTGATATTTGTATCGATATCTAAATTGTATCCTTAGTGTATTAGATATTGTATTTGTTGTATATCAATGTAATCATTTCTTTTGTTTTCGCTGTGTTGTTAATCATCTAATGTTGTTGCAAGCTCCGGCGATACTGATTCGATGTCGCTTGTCGAGCATCGTGTTCGGGTCGTCACATAGTATAACACGCAATATAACGATAGACGACAAGCAGAGAAGATAAATTGATACTCATCATTACTGACAAGTGGTGTCCACGGTAGATTACTGCTCAAAATAAATAAAGTCGGGACCCAATTATACAATGGACCCCTAGCCGCATCTAATATGATCGAACTTGTGTAGACCTCATCGTACCTCTATACTGAGCATAAGTAATATATGATCTACTCTAAATAACCTAAACCTGTGTTGGACATCTATCTATAATTCAAATTATTGTGATCTAATGATTTCCACTGAGGGTCCAAAATAAATGGAGTCGGTACCTAAATGTACCTTAGACCTCGAGCGGCATCCTCAGTGATGGGTCTCATATAGATCTCACTGTACTCCAATAACTAACATATGTTATAAATGATCAGCTCTAGATATCTGAAACCTATGCGGTTGTCACCATACCCTTATAACGAGCATAAGTGATATGTGATCCATTCGTAGATGATCGTCATCATCTTCCTCTTGGTCATCATGAATTTTTTAACAGATTCGCATAACGTACCTATAAAAGAAAACGACAGGAGTATCCCGTATAACATACCATCAGGACCACAAAGGAGCACCGATGCCATATAAATTAATAGATATCAAATATAATGCCACGTAAGCAAATATGACTATCACAAATGAAGATCGATATCTCGTCATCATCTATCTATACGGATGGCCTCTACTATAAGACCAATAATAGGTACAAACGCTAATATAAGGCCAAAACGATGCATGATCACTAATATAAGACCGATACAGGGTAAAATCACAAACATAGGACGATACCACTCATCAAACATATATACTTAACTTTGAAACTGATAGGTACAAACTAACTCCGATCAATCACACATGCTCACCAAATGTGACTATGCAACCAATCATTGCATCGATATCGTATTCGATCATTATTAATCACACATGTATAACTATAGATTACATCATAATCTCAAGCTTTATATTACATTCTACTTTCTCGAGTTTCCCAAAGTCTTCCCGAAGCCAAGTCAAAGCTCATGCCAACCCGCATCCGTGTTCGAGGAAGAAATCCCCGTCGATTTGCACATTGCATAGGCTTATTACCCAGGCCTATGCTCCAAGGTAGCTTCAGTGGATAACCACCGATAGATTGTTAGTAGCCTGTCCCAAGCAGTAAACCCAGGGCCGGTACAAACCATACCACACGACCACTAATTCGAGCTCTGTTTCTCTCTATTGCTTCACCTGCTGGTCACCTAGCATCTCTAGCCTTCCTTCACCACATCGAACCTCTTCTGAAACCCATTGGTTGATGTTTTAGAAGGGGTTTCTAAAGTGTTACAAAACTAATTTCAATCGAAATCAACTCTTTTATGCATAGAGTTTCGCGGTATGTTTTCTAGCCACCTGACACCTCTAACATGCCAAAATGAACTCAACCGACCTTCTTATCTCACGTAACGCTCGAACCTATGTTGATGCATCTACTTATGCATGCATGTACGTGGTCATACATGAAAACACACTTCCACTACACAAATCATGTTTCGAGCTTCACCGGAGCGATTATTCCACCGGTGCTCTCTCATACAACTTACCATACCTGATAGTCGCTATGGCTACATGAGATTGCCCATGACATGCTTATATATACATATGAATATTCCCACCAGTATATAATCAATCACAAAATTTTGCATTTTCACACAATCACAATCATTATCAACAATTCTAATTATAATTACAAGACCTGTATTTGTTATTACATAACTCCACATACATATATGTATACTTACCAATGTACATATACACACACGTATATTCAAACAACAATTTGATTAATTAATAATCAAATTTTACTCTGTTTATTAAATCTCTTCTATAAACATTCAATTTCCTTTCTATTGTTTTATAGGACCATTCTATTATTTTATAAAATACAAAATTATTTTATAAATAATTTTAGGTCTTTATAATTCTTAAATTCTTCATTAAAAATTAAGTATTTATCTTATAATTATTTTCTAAAAACTTACAACCATTTCATAAAATAATTTCATTTTTCTATTTTATAAAATGTCATACTTTTATAAAATATCTCTTTTATATTATTTTATAAATTCCCATTCCCTTTTATAAAATATCAATTATGTTATTTATAACATAGAACATTATTACTATTTTATAAAATATCATTCTATCTCATAAAATAACCTTTATTATTATTCCATAAAATCTTATTCTATTTTATAAAATACATCTTTCACACAAAAAATTATTTCTTTCATTAAACAATGTTTATAAGTACTAATTAAGCTTCGTTAAACCTCTAATCACATTAATAGTAAATGTAGAGTATATAACTCACTTAATTAGCTTACTAATTTCATTTTATAAAATATTCCATTATTTTATAAAATCATTTATACTCTTAATAAATATTTATAAAACTAATTAAGCTTTATTAGGCACCTAATCACTTTAATAATAAGTGCAGTTCTCATAATTCACTTAATTAGCTTGTAACTTCACTAAAATCAATTGAATTGGTTTAATAAATACTTTCTACTGACATGTACATCATTATATTACTTAATTAATCAAAAACCATACCAAAACATCACACACAATCATCCAATTAACCCCAAACCATTTTATAGATTACTAACTTTCCCGAAATTAGTGATTAAAATTTCCAATCAATAATAATGATATAATCATGTTTACAACATGAATACATGCCTAAACCATATGCTTGTGTCCAAGCCTATGTGCTAGCCCAGCTTGAAATACAGACAAGTCTTACTTTCGTACAAACAAAGTAAATGGTTTACATGAATGGGACGCTCACCCCACCATTCTCATTATTCTACTACTATTTTATTTTATTTTATTTTAAACAAGGCACTCTATATACTATTACAAAAAAAGTTTACAAAAATTAGAATAGTAGGGGAACAAACAGTGGTAGGAATATTAAAATAGTGACCATACTCAAAATACCCATACATTTCCTACTTACCCCACAAACAAAATAAAAGTTATAATATGTGGACCAAATAAAGACAAAATACGATAAAAACACGTTGGTCAAGCAAATATCAATCAACTCTTGCTCCACTTATTTGCAACTTCGTTTCTTAGCTACATTTAATGTTTTTCTCAAGTTTGATCTACATCACTTCCAACGATGAGGAAAATCAATCCTTATCATTTAACAAAATAGTAGTTAATGCTCAGCTTCTTTGAGGCATGTCTATGCTTCACTAGTGGTCGCCAATTTGTAACATTTCCATTGTTAGTGATTAGAAGTAGTCAAGGCTCTCTGTTCTAGGTTGCATCCATGGCATTGTGCATGATGGGGCTTGAAGCCAAATTCTCGAAAGATGCGTTCTTCCCTCTTATGTCTTTTAATCTTATATTTTCATATTCCAATAAATATTTGCATTCTAATATAATTAACTCCATTTATACTTCAGTTGAAATTTTAGTTTGTTGAAATATTCCTCTGTTGCGTTTGGTCCATATATGCCAAATTAGTGTGATTGCCATTTCTTTTAATTTATGAAGTGATTTGTCACCATTACTGGAACGTAAAACCCTATCAAATGTGACATCTACGTCACTGCTACCATCAGTCAGAATTTGCCATTTGTTATATATCCCACATGGTAGTTTGCTGGAATACTAACATTAAAAAAAAGATGGTTTCGTGTCTTGGTTCCCTGATTACACAAATTATAATTTATGTCAATGCCGAGATTTCATTGCAATGTTTTCCTTAATGTTTAACTTGTTTAATTTTGCTAATAATGCACAAATTGACATCTTTGGGACCAAACAACGTCATTCCAAATAATTTTGCACCAGTTCATTTCCTTGCATTTATTTCTGACCTAACTCTAGGCAAATTTGAACAAAAATGCACCGTTACTTAATGACTTTCAAGCCTAATAGTCATTGTTTTAATGTCGATCCAAAGCATTCTATTGATTTGTTGGGTAACATGAGAAGCAAAACATTGGATATTTTCTCTCTGTTGTCCATTGGACATGATAAAAGATACCATCCTATTATGGCCTTCGATGATTGAGATGGCCTACCATCCCAATAGGTCCTGCAATAACTGTCCATTTACCTATGGGTCGAACCATAGGTTTGTGTTGTGCCCATTCATAATTTTTCTTTCCATTAGGCCTTTTGTTGGCTCTCTTGAATTAAGTTATAGAGTTAGTGGTACGTCCTAGGTACAATTATGTAATTTGTTATATATATCTAACTCGATAGCCGATCTTGTTTATATACTAGATATAATGTGCTATATTAATTAATCTATTTAAAAGTATATTTAATAGGAAATTCATAAATGATATATTTTGTGATAGTAGTCACAAAGTGCTGTAACCATGTGCAATTTATCATAATGAAAATACATGTACCATTTAAAATATTCCTAGTCAAGATGCGTGAAGACTGTATATTGATATATTCTATGAGACTAGAGTATGTAACGCTCTCCAAATGTGGGCAATGTATTAATCATAGCTACTAGGGGCACCAAGAGGTTATGTAATGATAACTACTAAATAACTAAGGAATGAATCAATCGATAGTTTTCTATTGGTTAATATAACTAAGGTCAAACAGAAATTATCGATGTGACAAAATTACACATTTCTCTTAACTTGAGAATACCTTGATCTTCAATATGGAAGCTCTACTTTAATTATAGTCAAATGTTACATAGCGTCCATCAAATGACTATAATTAGGTCGAGTGGAAGCATTAGAAGTGAAATACAATTCAAGAGGATTCATATCCTTGGTTATATGAGGTTAGTATCACGGTGAACTGAAGTCAACTACAAGTCAAAGTCTCTTGTCAGAGCATTTAGTTAATAATAATTATTATGATTGAACCAAGGTCTTTGTGTTTGGACTATGAGTTGAATGTGGATGATATTGGAAATTTTGACCATAACCAAATTCCATAAGTCTAAAGTGACATAATTTTTGAAGATAATTGGTGTAAATAATTGTTATAACTGGGTAATGCTTAACAAAGTAAAATCGTATTTTACCGAAACCAACTAAGAGATAAATTTGGCCAAAATGTCACATCACTTGCTAAGTGACACGTTAACGTTAATATTCGAATAATTTGATCTTAATCGCAAACCAAATTTACACCTAATGGGTCATTACAATCGAAATGTTGAGTACTCCTTTGACCAAATGATTTAATTAATTTGTAATTATTGTAAATTAATTAAATTAACTAATATTTATGAGGTATTAATTTTAAAATTTATTTTAGTTAATGAGAAAATATTATTAAATCTATTTATAATAGTTATGAATTATTAATCGACATACGATATCGATATGCGTTTAAATCGGATTTAAATTTAAAATACATTGTTCGGGCTTTAAATGGGTTTAAAGCCTATATGGACTCTGGTTTGACTATAGTCTAGCATATGGTAGCCATATGATTGGCTAGATATGCTAGGGTTGAGCGGATATGAGGAAAGAAAGAGTAAGAGAGAAACATGGATCGTGATCCTAACTTCTCTCTTCATTCCTCCTCTATATAAGCCTCTTAACCCACTCTCATGATATACTTTTTGAAGCCTCCATTTTACTTTGTCTCTGGCCGAATTATACTTCATTTCCAAAGTCAAATCAAAGTAATCGGATCTTATTTGATAGTTGGTGGTCATCAGTTAAGGGACTAGCACTCTACTATATTGAAAACCATTTCAAGGAGTAGATCTCATCGCTTTAAGTTGTACGTAAAGGCATTGGATGTAAGGTAAATTTCTAATTTATTTATGAATGTTAATGTATTTATAATATTTACATCATATATATTGTATTATTAGTTAGGTGGCGATTTTATTATACAAATACATTGTCATAATTAGATTGGTTGTATATTTATATACTCTTGTATATTTATAAAAAAATTCTAATATATACCTATGATGTACACAACTTAAATAAAAAATTGATTTTTAATTAAATTAATATACAACATTTAACTATACATAAGTTTTGTAATTTAAATTCTATATTTTACTTTATTCAAATATAGTTGTAAATTTTTGTAAATAATTTCATATCTAAAATATTTCACAAAAGACAATAAGTTTATACATATATATTGTTATTTAAATTAACTAATTAGGTAGATTAAGTATAAGAATATATATACATATATATATATATATATATTATAAAATATGTTATATTTTATAAAATTAGATTTTTACTTAATATATTTTCTTAGAAATTTACAAAAACAGTTTTTGTGTATTTAATATAAATTTTAAATATCAGCCGAAAATAATAAATAGATTTAAAAATTGTACTAAATTATAGAATTGTATATTAAATGTTAAAATAACAAAATATCTCTCATATTTTTTTATAAAATTTTGAAATTCAAAATTATTTTTGAAAAATATTTATAATTTGTTTTATTAATTTTTAAAATAAGGTCCATACAGATATTAATTTAAAAAAAAAATTAAATTAAAAAACATTTAGTCATGCACAATAATAGGGTGTGTATATATATGTATATGTATAATTTAATGATATTAATATGCATGTGTGAATGTATGCATTTAATATTAGAAAATAAAAAAATATACATATGCATTGCTTTAGCTTGCAAAAAAATTTATGATTTTAGAAATGTTTTAAACACGCACACATACATATATATAATATTAAAATTCCATGTGTATATTTATTTTTATATATATAATTATCTAGAATAAAATAAATTTGTATATATCCATGTGTGTATATATATGTATATTGTCATGTTTTGTTTATATAAATTTAAGTATATAAATATTTGGATAAAATATTTGTATATTGGATGAGCTAACATGTCCATTGTAGTACAAATCCCAACACTTATATATGTGTATGTTATATCTTGGATGGATTGCTAAGTTACGCATGCAAACACATATATGTGTATATGATACATGTACATATATTATGAAACATAATTACATAATATAAAATCAATTTATAAACCTAAATAAAACAATGATTTTATTTAAAAGAAATTTAAAAATGTTTTAAATAAGTAAGACTTCATAAACCTAATATAAATTCAAAATGGTACAAAAATGTTTAAAATTCAACTATTACTTCCGTTGCAGGCTGGCATAGTTCCAACAATGGTATCATAGACCAATTATCTACGTGGTCTAAAGTAGTCATGTTACGGCTCATTAAATAGGCTTACAATCCAGATAGTATGGTGTTTAGACATGTAGTGTTAAAGGATTGGATTTGGGTAATTAAGTACTTTGTCCTACCTAGCTACTAGCCTAGCCCAAACAAATATGTGAGCCCAAAGGTTGTCCCTAATAGTAAAGGCTAAATTTGAATTGGGCCTTGGATTAACTTTCAAAATTATTTGAAAATTGAAAATATTAGATCTTAAATTTAAAAGTTGAATTTAAAATAAAATATACATATATTATAAAAGTTATAATATAATAAAAAATTTCAAAATGTTTGAAAAATAATATAAATTAATTTCAAAAATTTAAATTTATTAATCAGATTAATAAAATAAACAAATTAATTAAATAAGTTAATTAATCAAAAATATATACATCTATTATATATTTTAATATCTGCTATGATATTTGAAATTTTTTAACACATCACAAGCATACATGTATGTATATAAATGGTTTTTTGAATTTTTAGTTAAGTTGTTTAATTAAATAAACTAATTAAAAGGTTAATTAATTAAATAACATACACATATATGTGATATATGTGTTACACTATTAAGGTCAAAGTATATTATAAATATCCAATATAAATATTACATTAAATTAATATAAAATTAATTAAAATGTTGACTAATTAAAAATGATGAAATAAATTTTAATAATATAATATTATATATAAGACTATTATATAAGTAACTTGAAATATAAAAGTTATATAATAATAGAACTTATATAATATGGATGTATAAACTAATGATGAAATATCAAAGAAACCCAAATAGACTTAAGGAATAAACACATGCATAAATGTACGTATACCATGATTTCCGATTGGTCCAACACTTGAATCATTTCAAAAGAAATACATTATTCCATAAGTCGATATCACTCAATATAATATGTTAAACATTATGAATCTTCAATATAATATTATCCTATATCATAAATATATTAATAAATTACTTACATACTCCTTAGTTGTCGAGCAAACTCAAGCTAAAGATGTTATGTGTAGTGTTATTAATATATTGATTAGATGAGATAAGATAACTATATGTATTTATTGAGCAAACTCAAGGTAATATACTATACTTAGGCCATTAAGACATGGAAAGTATGAGTGAATAATTTTATTTTGATTTGGTAAGAAAAATCAAGGTTGAAGTGAAATTAGGAAAAGGTACCAAGGGTTAGGAGTTGCATATAATACAACTGATAAGGAGTTGTCCATCGTCCGTTGAGCTATGACTTGTTGAACGAGCTCAAGATCAGAATTCCAAACGGACGAGGCCTAACACACATTAGTGAAGTCGAAAAATTTCTACCATTCGACCTAGGGTTTGGAGAAAGATAAAAGACTAGTGGGAGGCTTATTAGAAAATGAAATGATAATATTTAACCCTTCTAAATATGCTATATAATGTTATAATAATCTACATTGATAAACTTGTTCATTTAATATGATTAATAAAATGTGTATCAATTAAGATATGCAATGAACTAAATTGAAGATTGAAAAGTAGGATATAATACAAATATACTTACAACTGAAAATTTCTTACTTGTTAATGTTTACTATACCCATGCAAGTGCCTAATTTTACAACTACTTAATACGTTTATAAATTTGGCCACTCAAAAGTTTATTTGGTCAAGATCATGTATTGCATTCAATGAGTTCTGAACTTAAAAGCAATATAAGACTATGGATATTTAATCCTTATATTATCACATATAAGTGTTATATGTTGAACTATCACACTTCGTAATGTACGATACTTCGATGAAATTAGTTCACTTGAAGCAAACAAATAAACCATAGTGTGAGATCGAGTGTTCAACCAGATTGATTACGATAAAGATCATATTGTGTTAAATGTAACACTAGACCAAAAATACAAGATAGATCTAAAAACTTGATTGCTGAAATGTTAGTTTGATCAATTTATATAACGTTTGCGATTTTTCGTCCACGAAAACCGACATTAATACGTCCACTGTATCAACTGCCGAGCAATCGAAAGCCGAAAAACCGAACCGTTAGGGTTTAAGAAAAAGAAAACGATAGGAGAAGAGATAAGAAGATAGAACAGAACAGAAACAACAGAACAATATCAGAATCTCACAATTCGCAGCGGAACAACATATAATAGATAAATGAATAATCTTTAAACAAAGAACTATATCAGTTATTACATTACATCATATTACATTATATTACATCATCAGAGTGTACAACAACAACATGCAGCGGAAAAGAAATATAATATACTAGTAATACGCCATGCCACCCAGCTTGCTTCCAGCAACTTCTAAATTCCAGAATATCCTGATAAACCTAACTCTTGACTGCCCATGTGGAAATTGGTGGGCACCCAGAGTTTAGGAAGGAAAACAATAAACTCCGAGTCAGTCATGTGACTGGTGTGAGAACTAAAACAGTTTATTTTTCTTTAAAATCAAAATAGAGGAATATTTTTAAAGTCAATTCGCAATGCTTTTAAAAATGAGACTACCATAAGGCCTCCCGCACACACACACAATGCAAACGCAGAATCAGAGGAGATTTCTCCTTATGATAGTCAAAGATGCTTGATACGCATTAAAAGAAACATTTGATATTATTACTAGTGCATAGTGTAGGAAAAATCATCTCGAAAATAAAGATATAAATCTTAGCCAGCATATGCATTCCGCACTTATGCCTACTATAGCTACTATGTTCAATAGCAGGTTACCGCCACATTCCATAGCAGGTTCAACAACTAAAGCCGTACAAGTCTCGTATTGTTTCTTTGGATTTCCAACAAATGGTCAGGCCAAGAAACTTCCCATTGCCACATGGAAACGCCTCTGGAATGACGTCCCGAGAACCAAACCGGATCTCTGCCAACACAAGGCCGGGTTACCCCTAACTAGGTAACTACTGACACGAATATGTCATCCCCCGATCGTAACCGATCTATCCGAGGATCCTCGATTTCCAACAACCACAAAATATGCAGCAACAACATAGGTTAAATATCTGGGCTCCATACCATGATACCACCTCTATCCAGAAGGAATGACATACACTAAAGGGGTGCTACCCCCTAATAACCTTGCTGCATCCTTCCTGTTTTGACCATTTCCGGGGTGTGAGGTCCGACGAAGTCTCGTCCACAAAGCCACACTTTATACAAAAGCCGTGCTTTGGGTCAACAAATGATCATAGAAATGATCACCAAGATAAATGATCAAATAAATGATCCTATCACAAATGATCAAACAATGATCATTTCACAACAACACTCAGCATGCCACACTACCAAATTGGGAGTATATCACTAATAACCTTTAATTATATAACCTCTAAGCTCGTACGTCTCAGAGAAGGGTGTTAAGCTAAGAGAATAAATTCTCCGCCACCAACAGAAATATATTTGAAAGAAATCAGCTTTATATCTCAATTTGTAATGTCAGACATACAATCCATACAAGTCTGTTCCGGGCTCGAACAGAACCGAAGGCACTTCCAAAGAAGTCCTTGCATTCCGGATATTCACTAATCACGACCGGACTTCCCGTCACTAAGGGTGATAAAACCTCTATATCGGAGATCAGCCGATGTAGAGTAACTCGACGGTAATCCTTCGTTTTCACAAATATCCGATCTTCAACACCGGTCATCGAATGCAATCCATAACGACGTATCACATACTCGAAATGGGTTATACGACCCCAAGGTCCTTTCCCGGATAACCCGAATAGTGAGCGCTTATTCAAAAATAAGTGTGCCATTCAAATTCAAACAATCACAACAAATACCTATTTAAAGGTAAATATTGATAGTCGGATTATTTAACTATCAAAAGGCATGCTCAACATCACCAGATTCCAAATAATTTTCCAAATTATTTACTTTCCAAAATATCTTTACTAGATATAAAATTTCCCACACTTCAACATTTGAAAACTAATTTTCAAATCACTTTTCACCTTTACCACTTTTTGAAAACAAATTTCAAACATTTTCCTTATGCGAAATACTTTCATTTCAACATGGTTCATTTAAACCAATTAAATAAATCCTTAACGATTTACTTTATATTTACGTTCCAAATCCGTAAATTAATTGCCACACTTCAAAAATAAATCAACATTTATTTTTAAACAAATTCCCCTTTTCATTTATAAATTCCATACTGAATTTACATTCCAAAATATTTATGAATATACGATTTCAATTATTCATTTTCAATTTATCTTCAGAAAGATAAATTCTCAAAACATTTCATTTCACATTGGAAAAAAACATTTCCATACTTATTTATTAATAAGTAATTCACAAATCCATTTATTTTCAATACTTAGAAAATATTCCATATAATTAATATCGAAATTAAGTATATATTTCATTCTTTAAGGAAAACATTCACTTAACACATTTATTTGGGCTAAAACGAATGTTGCGTAAAACATCGTTACTACGACCCAAAATCACTAGTATAGGGATCGAAATTTAGATAGATATATAAATCCCAATACTATACAAAACATTTCCTTTCGAAAACCATTTACTATAACAACAGTGTTATAGTCCACCACTTCCTTCTTTCTCGAAAACGTCTATTTCAACAATAAATGTTGAAATCTATGGTTTCGATTCATAATACATTTTAAAACATCTTTAAAATAATTAACTTCTTTCTATAATATTCATTTTGCCAAACATGACTATTTTATTCAATAATGTATTCACTGTCCAAAATCGTGAATATATTTCCTTTAATGAACTTCACTATTCAATTTGTCAAATTAAATTGATTTCGAATTTATAAACAATGTTTATAAATTCCATTTCTATTTATAAGCTTCGATTTATAAATCTCATTATTAACAAATTTCATTTATATCTCATTTAAATGCCAAAATCCGATTTATAAGATAATTACTTATAAATCTTCTATTTTACAAAATCTATTCATTTTATAACTTCACAATTTATAAATCTATAAGTTCTCATTCACTTATGAATCCATTATACTTCATTTTAACACTTATAAAAAAAACTTCGTTTTATAATTCCAATATTTTTAATTTATAAATATCCATTTTATAAATCTTTTATAAAAATTGTTTGTAATAGTCCAAAAATTCCAATTTAAATCATTTCATAAATTTATTAACTATTTATTTCAAAAATCATTTTTCACTTACATTTCATAAAAACCATACTTTTATAACATTAAAATTTTAACGTTTATTTATTTTTAACAATTCAAAATTTAATAGAACGTACACTTTCGAAAATCACTTTAAAATTCCTTTTAAAACCAAAATCATTATTTTTAAACTTTAAAAATGGATCCGATGATGCAGCAGCACCAAATAGTCAATCACGACATCCAAATATCATATATCGATATGATAATCAACAAATATCACAATATCTGTAAATAAATCAATACAGTTGAGGAATCCAGTTGGATCCCTCCAACCTGTTTCCCTGCATCCACAAACATTAGCACAATACCAATTCCGCTCCAGTACGGAATTATCGCGGTATATGGGATTTATACAATATTATCCGCTTAATAGACGGCGCAATAGGGTCTCATCCGCAATATATAATGCGGGAAATCAACAACTGCAATATATACATATGCCAATATATATATATTGCTATTATATATAATACCAATTTCACTGTTAATGAAATATTCACGGTATATGTTTTTAATAAATAACATCCGCTTACTAACGGCGCATAATGTCTATTTTAACAATCAATAGATAATAATCATCATTCAAACATGCATTCAAGAATTTTAAATATAACTATTTAAAATTAAAATCGAAACCGATTCGATTGAGTGAGAAGTTCTCACCTTGATTTCAATTTCGTTTTAGCGATTTATTTCGAATAAAATTAAACGCGCGTTTAATTTTACCCAAAATTTTCGCTCACTCCAAACGACTCCAATCCAATTCCATAGCGTAGTGCTCGTCGATACGATTCCAACGCTTCCTGTTTCGTCGAATTCCGACCTCGTATGAAAAAGTTATTGCATTTTAAAGTTATACGGATTTAATATAAATCAATTTCACTATTTTTATTTTAATCTTTTAAACCCTCACAATCCTGGTCGTTCCTTTTGCTGCTCCACATCAGGTCCGTCCTCTTTCTCCCTCCCCCCTTCCTTCCAGTAAAGCTCACGTACATGAATATCAACTTAGAACCCATAGCCTCCACCTAGGGTTTGAAACCACGGCCACCACGACGCACTAAACTCCATCACTCCACCACCAAATCGAAGCTCGTCGCCTCCCCTATGCTCGGCCAGAGATTGGTGAAGCTCGGCCTTGCCTAAAGCTCAGAAAAACATGCGCAACCTGATGTGAACGTGCCCCCTAGCGACCATCACGACGCTCTAAATTCGATCATCACCGTATAGAATCGAAGCTCTCATCATCCTCTTCAAGTTTGCAGTTGATGACCTTTGATAATTGTTCACGGATTTGAAGTAATTGAGGGAAGAATGAAACTAATTTCTGGCCATTGGTTTATTAATGGCGGCTGGAGCTTTGAAATTAGGGTTAGGGTTTTAATTTTTGCAAATTTATGAAGAGGGGGGGCTTTTATAGAAAAATACGCGAACACTATTCACCCCGAATTTTCCGAACTCCAAACGAAGCGTGCCGGTTGGCGTTTCTAAGGTTTACCTAGCGTTCCGAACACAATGGAATGTGTTTCGGGAGCTAATTCGGTCATCTGTGCGAGTTATGGCAATAAACGTTCGATTTAAAATTAAACCGATTAAACGATTTTCTAGGCGTTTTAGCTTGCACCGGACAAACGGTAAATCCGATTGACATGAAATTTGAAACCATACAATAATATCACATTAAGGATCCGATGAAACTGGATTCGTCGAAATCCGAGACTTTTTGAAAAATGGCTATTTTAACTCGCCAAATTAATATTAAAACAATTTCGATGCGTTTCGAGCTACCACGGTCAAACGATAACTCCGATTGCTACGAAAATTGAAATCCGATAATAACTAACTATTACGGATCCAATGAAACTAGTTTCGTCCAATTCTGAGACTGTTCGAAAATTGGCTAATTTCACTTGTCGATTAAATATTAAATATTCAATTTTCACAAATTAACTTTTAATTCGATTTTAAAAGTTCTATAACATCATTCTAACTTCAATATGATAAAATAAAATTTTACGAATCATTTTCAATCATATTTAACCAAATTTTCAATTATTTCTATAATTTAACATATTAAATTATCGATTTAATTATTCAATTAAATCCAATTATTCGAAATAAAAATTTATTCGACTTATAAATCCACTTATTAATATTTAAAATTAATTAAATATTCAAATTTCAATTAATAGAAATTCTGGGTCGTTACATACTTCCCTCCTTAAAAGAATTTCGTCCTCGAAATTATCAAGTAAGAAAAGTTACAAAATCTATTAACTTTCCCAAAATCCATAGTTAAACTTCTTACCAAATCTTTACTAAGTTTTCAAATCCAAACTTAGTTATCTTTTCAAAGACAACTACTATCGTTTAACTTTCAATTCCAAATCAAAATTCAGTTTTCACAAATTTTCCCAATTTTTTTCAAAAATTTTTCTAACGCCTTAAATTTTCGGAAAAATTCGCCATAGTCTCCTTTGCGCGGCCCGATCCGAAAAAAAAATGACAGTATATATATCACAAATATACATCTCATCAAGTAATGAGGCATCCCGCAGGGAAAAAAGTGTAAAAGTACGGTATGTAATCCGAGATATGTACCTTATTATATTATTAGCGAGCATATACGGCTAATATAGCGCAAAAGCGAGCTCCAAATGCGAAGCAACGCCATCCGCACCAACTAAACACTTAACAACAACATGAGAATCATGCATATATGAAAATAGTATCAATATACAACATATAGCAACATAACAACTACATGTGCCAATATAACAAATGCAGCAAAACAACAAATGCAAACATCAACCAACTATAAATTCACTTCTCATTAATATTCATTGAATTGGTTTTCAATTTAAATCACATTTGATTCATTAACATTGGAATTTTACTAACATTCATTCATATTCAATTTTAATTAGTTTGCATTCACTAATTCAAGTCCAATTCATATTAGTTCACTTCCAATTTCGCTAATTCAATTTCATTAACACTTAATGAAATATACACAATCAATTAACAATCAAATAACAACCAATGTTTATTCAACATAACCACATTATTAAATTTACATTCGATTTGGTTCAACGCTTTTAATTCCAATTGATTTAACATTAAATTGATTTCCATTCCAATTTATTCAACTAGCCTTTTAATGAATTAATACTTCATCCATTTTTCCATATCAATTCTTTACATTCAATTGATTTGCATTCAATTTATTCATTAGTTCAATAGCTAATTCCTTTATCCATATAAAGTTGAATTTCATTCATATAACTCAAGTTCAAATTCTTAATGACTTCATTTCATTAATTCACTTATTAATTTACTTCGATACCAAAATCAACTTTATTCAACTTCACTTAAGTTATATTTCATTCCAAACACCTTTTGTTTAATTTAACCGAAGTTTTCATTTATAAATCCAATTCAATTTATTTAACTTTCCTTTTGTTAAATTTCAAATTACATGTCTTTGATGACAACTCAAATTTATTTCAACTTGGATTTTATTGACTTACTTATACTTCCTTTAATTTAACTTCATCCTTTAAGTTAAATTTATTCTATCAAAATTCAAATTGTATAAGTTATCAACTCATTTATCATTCCCAAATTACTATGGTAGCAAATCTATCACATGGAGACTCGAAAATGATACTGATGATGCTGCAGTCATCACCCTTATTATTTCCCAGTAACAATAGTGAATTCAGTGCTTAATATTCTTTCAAAAATTTTCCTTTCATTTATAAATGACATTTATAAATCTTTTTCTTATAGAGTTTCACTTTATATATATACAAGATTATTTCACAATTGTAATCATATTAATTATAGTTCCATACTTATAATTCATTTGCTTATACAATTATTCTTTTACAATAAGTTTTATTTAACTTATTCAAACAACTTATTCAACAACCAAACAATCAACTTATATACACTTTAATAATTCCGAAAAATTATTCCTTTATATACAAAATATAATCAAAGTAAAATTATTTCATTTACTCAATTTAAAACAATATCGTATCAATTTGTTCTGTACAAGTGTTTAGAGATCCCTATCAACAACGTTAATTACTCGTGTTGACCAAAATCCATATACCACTCAACGAAAACCGACATTAATACGTCCACTATATCAACTGCCGAGCAATCGAAAGCCGAAAAACCAAACCGTTAGGGTTTAAGAAGAAGAAAAAGATAGGAGAAGAGATAAGAAGATAGAACAGAACAGAAACAACAGAACAATATCAGAATCTCACAATTCACAGCGGAACAACATATAATAGATAAATGAATAATCTTTAAACAAAGAACTATATCAGTTATTACATTACATCATATTACATTACATTACATCATCAGAGTGTACAACAACAACATGCAGCGGAAAAGAAATATAATATACTAGTAATACGCCACGCCACCCAGCTTGCTTCCAGCAACTTCTAAATTCCAGAATATCCTGATAAACCTAACTCTTGACTGCCCGTGTGGAAATTGGTGGGCACCCAGAGTTTAGGAAGGAAAACAATAAACTCCGAGTCAGTCATGTGACTGGTGTGAGAACTAAAACAGTTTATTTTTCTTTAAAATCAAAATAGAGGAATATTTTTAAAGTCAATTCGCAATGCTTTTAAAAATGAGACTACCATAAGGCCTCCCGCACGCACACACACAATGCAAACGCAGAATCAGAGGAGATTTCTCCTTATGATAGTCAAAGATGCTTGATATGCATTAAAAGAAACATTTGATATTATTACTAGTGCATAGTGTAGGAAAAATCATTTCGAAAATAAAGATATAAATCTTAACCAGCATAGGCATTCCGCACTTATGCCTACTATAGCTACTATGTTCAATAGCAGGTTACCGCCACATTCCATAGCAGGTTCTACAACTAAAACCGTACAAGTCTCGTATTGTTTCTTTGGATTTCCAACAAATGGTCAGGCCAAGGAACTTCCCGTTGCCACATGGAAACGCCTCTGGAATGACGTCCCAAGAACCAAACCGGATCTCTGCCAATACAAGGCCGGGTTACCCCTAACTGGATAACTACTGACACGAATATGTCATCCCCCGATCGTAACCGATCTATCCGAGGATCCTCGATTTCCAACAACCACAAAATATGCAGCAACAACATAGGTTAAATATCTGGGCTCCATACCATGATACCACCTCTATCCAGAAGGAATGACATACACTAAAGGGGTGCTACCCCCTAATAACCTTGCTGCATCCTTCCTGTTTTGACCATTTCCGGGGTGTGAGGTCCGACGAAGTCTCGTCCACAAAGCCACACTTTATACAAAAGCCGTGCTTTGGGTCAACAAATGATCATAGAAATGATCACCAAGATAAATGATCAAATAAATGATCCTATCACAAATGATCAAACAATGATCATTTCACAGCAACACTCAGCATGCCACACTACCAAATTGGGAGTATATCACTAATAACCTTCAACTATATAACCTCTAAGCTCGTACGTCTCAGAGAAGGGTGTTAAGCTAAGAGAATAAATTCTCCGCCACCAACAGAAATATATTTGAAAGAAATCAGCTTTATATCTCAATTTGTAATGTCAGACATACAATCCATACAAGTCTGTTCCGGGCTCGAACAGAACCGAAGGCACTTCCAAAGAAGTCCTTCATTTCGGATATTCACTAATCACGACCGGACTTCCCGTCACTAAGGGTGATAAAACCTCTATATCGGAGATCATCCGATGTAGAGTAACTCGACGGTAATCCTTCCGTTTTCACAAATATCCGGTCCTCAACACCGGTCATCGAATGCAATCCATAACGACGTATCACATACTCGGAATGGGTTATACGACCCCAAGGTCCTTTCCCGGATAACCCGAATAGTGAGCGCTTATTCAAAAATAAGTGTGCCATTCAAATTCAAACAATCACAACAAATACCTATTTAAAGGTAAATATTGATAGTCGGATTATTTAACTATCAAAAGGCATGCTCAATATCACCAGATTCCAAATAATTTTTCAAATTATTTACTTTCCAAAATATCTTTACTAGATATAAAATTTCCCACACTTCAACATTTGAAAACTAATTTTCAAATCACTTTTCACCTTTACCACTTTTTGAAAACAAATTTCAAACATTTTCCTTACGCGAAATACTTTCATTTCAACATGGTTCATTTAAACCAATTAAATAAATCCTTAACGATTTACTTTATATTTACGTTCCAAATCCGTAAATTAATTCCCACACTTCAAAAATAAATCAACATTTATTTTTAAACAAACTCCCCTTTTCATTTATAAATTCCATAGTGAATTTACATTCCAAAGTATTTATGAATATACGATTTCAATTATTCATTTTCGATTTATCTTCAAAAAGATAAATTCTCAAAACATTTCATTTCACATTGGAAAAAAACATTTCCATACTTATTTATTAATAAGTAATTCACAAATCCATTTATTTTCAATACTTAGAAAATATTCCATATACTTAATATCGAAATTAAGTATATATTTCATTCTTTAAGGAAAACATTCACTTAACACATTTATTTGGGCTAAAACGAATGTTGCGTAAAACATCGTTACTACGACCCAAAATCACTAGTATAGGGATTCGAAATTTAGATAGATATATAAATCCCAATACTATACAAAACATTTCCTTTCGAAAACCATTTACTATAACAACAATGTTATAGTCCACCATTTCCTTCTTTCTCGAAAACGTCTATTTCAACAATAAATGTTAAAATCTATGGTTTCGATTCATAATACATTTTAAAACATCTTTAAAATAATTAACTTCTTTCTATAATATTCATTTTGCCAAACATGACTATTTTATTCAATAATGTATTCACTGTCCAAAATCGTGAATATAATTCCTTTAATAAACTTCACTATTCAATTTGTCAAATTAAATTGATTTCGAATTTATAAACAATGTTTATAAATTCCATTTCTATTTATAAGCTTCGATTTATAAATCTCATTATTAACAAATTTCATTTATATCTCATTTAAATGCCAAAATCCGATTTATAAGATAATTACTTATAAATCTTCTATTTTACAAAATCTATTCATTTTATAACTTCACAATTTATAAATCTATAAGTTCTCATTCACTTATGAATCCATTAACTTCATTTTAACACTTATAAAAAAAACTTCGTTTTATAATTCCAATATTTTTAATTTATAAATATCCATTTTATAAATCTTTTATAAAAATTGTTTGTAATAGTCCAAAAATTCCAATTTAAATCATTTCATAAATTTATTAACTATTTATTTCAAAAATCACTTTTCACTTACATTTCATAAAACCATACTTTTATAACATTAAAATTTTAACGTTTATTTATTTTTAACAATTCAAAATTTAATAAAACGTACACTTTCGAAAATCACTTTAAAGTTCCTTTTAAAACCAAAATCATTATTTTTAAACTTTAAAAATGGATCCGATGATGCAGCAGCACCAAATAGTCAATCACGACATCCAAATATCATATATCGATATGATAATCAACAAATATCACAATATCTGTAAATAAATCAATACAGTTGAGGAATCCAGTTGGATCCCTCCAACCTGTTTCCCTGCATCCACAAACATTAGCACAATACCAATTCCGCTCCAGTACGGAATTATCGCGGTATATGGGATTTATACAATATTATCCGCTTAATAGACGGCGCAATAGGGTCTCATCCGCAATATATAATGCGGGAAATCAACAACTGCAATATATACATATGCCAATATATATATATTGCTATTATATATAATACCAATTTCACTGTTAATGAAATATTCACGGTATATGTTTTTAATAAATAACATCCGCTTACTAACGGCGCATAATGTCTATTTTAACAATCAATAGATAATAATCATCATTCAAACATGCATTCAAGAATTTTAAATATAACTATTTAAAATTAAAATCGAAACCGATTCGATTGAGTGAGAAGTTCTCACCTTGATTTCAATTTCGTTTTAGCGATTTATTTCGAATAAAATTAAACGCGCGTTTAATTTTACCCAAAATTTTCGCTCACTCCAAACGACTCCAATCCAATTCCATAGCGTAGTGCTCGTCGATACGATTCCAACGCTTCCTGTTTCGTCGAATTCCGACCTCGTATGAAAAAGTTATTGCATTTTAAAGTTATACGGATTTAATATAAATCAATTTCACTATTTTTATTTTAATCTTTTAAACCCTCACAATCCTGGTCGTTCCTTTTGCTGCTCCACATCAGGTCCGTCCTCTTTCTCCCTCCCCCCTTCCTTCCAGTAAAGCTCACGTACATGAATATCAACTTAGAACCCATAGCCTCTACCTAGGGTTTGAAACCATGGCCACCACGACGCACTAAACTCCATCACTCCACCATCAAATCGAAGCTCGTCGCCTCCCCTATGCTCGGCCAGAGATTGGTGAAGCTCGGCCTTGCCTAAAGCTCAGAAAAACGTGCGCAACCTGATGTGAACGTGCCCCCCTAGCGACCATCGCGACGCTTCAAATTCGATCATCACCGTATAGAATCGAAGCTCTCATCATCCTCTTCAAGTTTGCAGTTGATGACCTTTGCTAATTGTTCACGGATTTGAAGTAATTTAGGGAAGAATGAAACTAATTTCTGGCCATTGGTTTATTAATGGCAGCTGGAGCTTTGAAATTAGGGTTAGGGTTTTAATTTTTGCAAATTTATGAAGAGGGGGGGTTTCTATAGAAAAATACGCGAACACTATTCACCCCGAATTTTCCGAACTCCAAATGAATCTAATTCGGTCATCTGTTCGAGTTATGGCAATAAACGTTCGATTTAAAATTAAACCGATTAAACGATTTTCTAGGCATTTTAGCTTGCACCGGACAAACGGTAAATCCGATTGACATGAAATTTGAAACCATACAATAATATCACATTATGGATCCGATGAAACTAGTTTCGTCGAAATCCGAGACTTTTTGAAAAATGGCTATTTTGACTCGCCAAATTAATATTAAAACAATTTCGATGCGTTTCGAGCTACCACGGTCAAACGATAACTCCGATTGCTACGAAAATTAAAATCCAATAATAACTAACTATTACGGATCCAATGAAACTAGTTTCGTCCAATTCTGAGACTGTTCGAAAATAGGCTAATTTCACTTGTCGATTAAATATTAAAATATTCAATTTTCAGAAATTAACTTTTAATTCGATTTTAAAAGTTCTATAACATCATTTTAACTTCAATATGATAAAATAAAATTTTACGAATCATTTTCAATCATATTTAACCAAATTTTCAATCATTTCTATAATTTAACATATTAAATTATCGATTTAATTATTCAATTAAATCCAATTATTCGAAATAAAAATTTATTCGACTTACTAATTCACTTATTAATATTTAAAATTAATTAAATATTCAAATTTCAATTAATAGAAATTCTGGGTCGTTACAATTTATGAAAAGTGCAAAATAAGGTTCTTAAATTTTAAGGATGATCAAATGCATTTTTGTAAAGAGTTCGCTATTATGTTGTAGTAAGGCTATTCTTTTAAATGGTTCGTTCATTTAGAAAGAAAAACGAGTGTATAAGAGTAGATGTGATTTAAGGTACAGTTAGGATGAAGAGAGTGAATAATCATATCAGCTTCATAAGGAAACATTAGAAATGAGAATTGTAATAATAATAATAATTGATACTTAACATTAAAATGAGAAATACAATTTGTATTCCGTAATGTGTTTTCATACAGAAATTGTTTGCTATGAGATTTATTTCTTTAGGTTCAAGATATCTGATCAAAGAACTCTCCATTGTAAAATAGTTGCAGTATATGAAATAAACAGTCTATATAAACTAGATGACGAACCTACCTCAATGGATTGCTACAATGCACATGTATAAGTCTATGATAAGCTTATAGAATATAAAATAAATGTAAAGAATACGACATGCAATATGAATTCGATTTGATCGAATAGGTGAGTATATTAGAAAGAGTTCCATATGTACCTAATATGAATAAAGATTTAGTCTCAAAGGTCACTCCTCCCTATAATGCATAATGATGTATTGATAAGGAGTGATCGAACTTTATTTGACAAAGAACGATTAATAATGAGTGAAGTTGAGTTAACCTCTTTTAATAAAGGTGTGTACGTAGGAGTAGTACATAAGGTTAAAATGAATATCATCCAAAGAGTAGTTTACAAACTATACGAGATAAGAGTGTATAACCCTTATATATATCCTAGGCCAAGAGTTGGCAAGTTGTACTAGTCGAAAGACAGCATGCAACAATTGCATGTAAGGAATTTTATATGAATCGTCCCAAGAAAATATTGGGACCTATAGTCATTAGATGATTAATTTATGTTTTGAACATAGATATATTGTGAACTAATGCCAAATCAGTTTTATATGAGGCAATTCATAAAATGCTTATGAAGCCCAATCTGTTACACTGAGAAAAAACTATTGTTTCAAGAAATACTAACTTCATAGGAAAGAAATTTCCCTAAGAAATCATTAGCATAAAATGAATTTGAATACGATCCAATGATAAAACTGATTATAAGGGATGAAATGAAATTGATTGAATCAAAATAAACACAAATACATTGAAGGCTAAAGAGTATTCGTTTACATTAAAGAGAAAATATGAGTTTCTTGTCAATGTCAAGAATAAATAATCCTCGGTTGTTTAATTAAAGCATTAATATTATTGATTCTATGGTATGGCATGATACGAAAATCCGAAATGATTCCAAGTACATTATCAAAATATGATTTTGATAGTTGTATCCTGTAACCATTCAACTTTTCGACCTTCGAATGTCGACACTAAATACACCCACGGTATTCGTATGTCGTGCACCCAAGTGCTAAAAAGGAAGACAATTAGGGTAAAATAAAAGAAACAGAATAAAAAAAGATGGAAAGAACACAATATCAGAATCTCACAGTGAAACGATGTTACATAATACCAAGAGACAATATAGAGCATACTCCAAATATAGAAATTTCAGACTTACAAAACCTAAGCACTATCATCAGCCTGGATAGTTATAACAACCTATTCTTGCAATGCTCATTCATACATAATACGGTGAAACAGAATTAGAAATAGATAGATAACAAAAGCCTCCAACTTGTCTCTTCAATCCTGAAGGGTCCAAAGTAAAACCTACTTCACTTAGCCTACTCGAAAGAGTACACGAGGAATTTAGGAAAAAAAGCACTATGTGTCGGTCATAAGTATGGTATGAGAGAACCTAAGATACATGTAACATGCAACAGTAACTATTGAGACCGTACAGATTAACGCAACAGTTTTACCCTTAAAATAAATCAACCATCTGGTGTGTGAATATAGCGGTCTAATAGATAATGTCTAGGGTGTTGAACATAGATCAGAAAATAACTGTTATGTGAACACCACAACAATAATAGGCATACAATCAATACCGCTAAGGCGTGTTCATATATGTGTAAGGATTTCCTTAGAGATCTCTCCGGTTAAGCTGGATCCGACCTCCTACACAAGGATCAGAGATATCCTTTTGAGCATCTTATATCCCTAGATAAAATAAACTACAAGGTAAGCCATACCTGGTCTTGTCCAGACATTAACCAAATATGATCAACTCCCGCTTGCAATATTGGTATCATCTCTAGATTTGGAGTTGATGTACCCTATTTAGGCTTGCTAAACCTTTCACAGCTATGCACCTTACCTCTAGTTTTAGTCATTTATCGATGTCGAGTCTACGTTCGGCATCTCTCATACAAGCCTTCATTACTCAAATAGAGCATGAATCTCCAATTGGATTCCATTATCTTGAAAAAATACGAATCACCATATGGATTTGAACATCTCGAACAGATCTCGAATCTCTACATAGATTTCTACATAAGTCCTTTGACGAATGTTAATGTTGTCCTCTCTCCCAGAATACACCTCAAGATAGATAGTCCTACATGATAGCATCGTTCGGAATGTTAACGCTGATCTCTCCCTTGGATTTAACCTTAAGATAGACAGTTCAACTTTATAACATTCCACTTCACAACCAATTCCAAAACATAGAACTCCTATACTAGTTTTGAAGTGGTATTCAGTAAATGAAATGCTTTCCTGGTCTCTTTAAAACTAATTCGAATAATTTACGGTAAACTTAATTTCAGTTCTTTTAGAAGTAAGCCACAATAATAAAGAGGAGTCCTTAAGGGATCTCAGATATATATAAGTTCTTAAAGCTACAAACGTTCCATACCAATGCTCCTTCCAGGATGATCTCAAATCATATGAAGCCGCAAAGCTTTCAGATATTTCCTAAGTTAATAATTAGTCAAGTTCAATAGTCGACAAATCAACTAGCCAATCAAAAACGATTGGTTATAAAAATCAAGATTCATGTACTTAACTTGTTTTCGACATTCCAACTTATACTATCCCTCAATCAAGAGTGAAGCCAGGTAAGTTAGAGCACTGGTTGCATATGAAAGCCTTACCTAGACACATCACTCCCAACTCACACAGATAGATAAATCCACCTCGTTGGCCTTTATGTTTTTTTTAGCAAGGCTAGCCGGCTTTATAGTGGGTCATCCACTTTATTAAAAGAAATATAAACAAGTGTTCTGCAAATGTATATAACGACTATAAAAAATAAACAAAAGATTTGGCAACAAGGCCAAAACTACTAAAAAAACATACTACTCCCAGAAGAGGAGCCGTTGCAATCGTCTGAAGAATCAGCCTAATAACATGGAATTACGCTGAGAACAAAGGAACTAAGGCAGGATCATAATCAACAGAATCAAGGTAGTAAAAAATTTCCTATCCCAAGATGACCTCGTCAGCTTTTATTGTTATGTATAGTATTAAACTTCCATACACGAACTAGTAATTAACATGTTTTCGACCTTCCCAACTTAACTATTTCCCGACCAAGAGTGAAGCCAGTAGATAAGAGCACAACTGCTTCTAAACCCTACTCGTACAATAATCTTGACTCTCGCAAATAGATAAGCCTACTTCGTTGTCTTTTAGCGTTAAGCATTGCTAATTACTTTCCAAACAAGCAATTAAACCATTAACCATTTATCCACTAAGCAATTACTAGCCCCTTTTGAAATCATTCATTTTTACCTTTAAAACCTTTTTTAGAAATGAAATATATTTGTATAGCAATTTATAAAACTAGATATTTAATAAAACAATCTAAAAGATAATATTACAAAAGATATTTATACTTTAATAAAATATTTAACTAATTTTCTAAAAACTATATATATTTAAAAAAATGCTTTTAAAATACTGTAAAACATTTATAATAGTTTTTAAAACATTTATACATAATATTACTAAAAAATAATCATTTTATAATTTACTTAAAAGCTAGAAAAACCATGTTTTCTATATATTTTAAATTAATCCTTCTACTTTAAAACTTCATAACTAGTTCTTAAGAATTCGTAAAAATCTCAAACCACTTTTAAAATACTCTCATAAGAGTTAGAAAACACTTGTAAAAAGAATAAAGAAAAATGCTTAAATTTAAGTATCTTTTCAACCCTTTAAATCCAAAATAACGGCTAAAACGGGGAAGTATTCACAAGTGGAAATATGATCATTTTTCAATATGTTACTCAACTTTTCAACACCCAAATTTGATGAGAAACCCTTAAGTATTTCTCTACAAAGTTCCATAGAAATTATCGAATACAAAACAGTTTCTAAGTGCATCTATAGCGATTATCGCTATAAGAGCACTTCCAAATCCAAGTCCACTTCAAACCTATGTTCAACTACAACCTATATGCTTTGTTTCAAAGCCATGCTACAGCTCATACAAGTCTATTCCAGTCCATATATATGGATTACATATGCATTTGCTTTCCAAGCAAGAATCAAAAGAATATTACAACATATATCAATATCCATTAACGCATACACACAAAAACACACGCACGCGCGCACACAAGCATGCACACACATATATATTTGTTTCCATTCAATAATGAGTTAACTCACCCTTAAGAAAGTGAAAAAAACAAGTCCAAGCAACCAAGTCCTTTCTCTACCCTGCAAACACCTTGCTTCTTTTCTTCTCCTTGCTTTTGCACTTGCCTTAAGCCTAAAAACCCTCTAATTGTCCACTTCCTTTAATGCAGGGGGAGCTTGGATGCACTTCTTTAAATTTTAACTTGCTAAGAGGTGTTGTGATGCTTTCCTATGCCTTTAATCCAAGTTTGAGTTGATTTGGATGTGTTTTGAAATTATTTTCCTTTAGGAATTTATGTAGAGAAGGATACAAGAATATAATTTTCAACTTGTAAATTCGCAAAAATGAATCAAAGAGGTATGTTAACTCTTATACATATAGGCTTCATGTGGGTGTTGGCTACCCTTGCCTTCACCTTCCATCATGCCATGGAAGGCTCACCACCCACATGCTCCATCACAACTCCTTTCCACCTCATTTCTAAGTAAATGACCAAAATACCCCTTCTTTAAAATATCTCATATCCATTAGAAGCTTCTAGAAATTTCTAGTTACTCCATGAAGAGAATGTGTCAATTAGCCTCTAATGTCTGTATAAGTTCATCAGCTAAGCATAAAAGAGTTCAAAAACTTGTATCGATTAAAAAGCTATTTATTAATAAACCGATTTTCTATCGTATTATCGATATTTCTTCAAAGAATATATTTTCGTAAATAAATTTCAAAAACAAGTTCCTTATCATTATTCATTAATTAAATAATGTATAACAAGGTTATTAAATCACATTTATAACACTTAACAGTATTCCAAAATGTTATGATATTCAAAGACGAAGTGTTCGAATTTACGGGTCGCTACATTCTTTTTCACTCGAAACATTCCGTCCTCGAAATTCAAATCAGAACGATAATCAAAGAAGATAGAAAACAAGATACATATATAGAGTACTGCTGAAACTATATACAAACCAAATGCATACTAAGTGACTCCACCTTAAGCAGTGAATACACGACCCACGATGCTAAGATAAGAAGGAACCCCTAGTCTATAAATAACTCTGGGTAGAACTCCCTCAAACTGTCCTCCATCTTCCTTGTACAATACCAAGCATCCTTACTCTACTGCATTTTAACTAACCAATCAAAGAAACAAGCACATGCTAATACTTAATAACATTCATAATCACTAGCATACAAAGCTCACAGTTTTCTCAGGTTCAAAATTCTCTCATCGCCTAAGGACGATAAACGATCAACTAATTATATCTTACGCTCAATAGCCTTAGGTGATTACTTAGACGGTTATTCATGCTACCTAATAAATCAAAGAGTCATTCTCCAAACTCTTCATACGAAAACATAAAATATCATACAAATGTACTAAAGCCCGTACGATGTACATGGACCATCCGTACATAATATTCGATCCGATCACTTGCTCGATCATATAGATTTCACTTCTATACTAGTGTAGATCACTTGACCTCTCTGTGTGACTCCAATTTGGTTCCTTTATTAAAAACCTCCATTCTCCTTGCATAGCCATATACTATGAAAGAAAACATTGGGATCGTATCACAAATCCATATCATGTGTTCGCCATCAAGAATCGAGTGAAAACCCTTGTTTGGACTGATGAAAATCACATTGAAATCTTGTACTCGAATACTGGATCAAGAACAGTCATACGACTAAAATGACCTATGTAAAACCTATGTATTTATCCTATTGGTTTCTTAGCTATATCAGTATCCTTTTAAGGCACATTCATCTATCCAAATAGTATGTTATTCAATACTAAAAGCATTTATGAGTCATTTCGTAAAACATTACTCCAAATTTATGAACATCGTATAACTTAAGTTCATACTCATATAATACTCTACTACATCCAAAGAGTATATACAAAAACATCAAGTTTGTTTTACTTATCATGAATGTTGAACAAATTCACAACTTGTTTAAATTCTACTATCTTCTTAGTTCAAGTGTTATATAAACTTATCTTTATATTTTCACAAAAGCACTTAGCTTCAAATTCTATACCAATTCGAAAGTTTTTGACTATCCAAAATCATCGTAAATTCCATTTCATTTTAACAAATAAAAACTATCAAACAACATATAATAACATGATGCACATACCATACTATCATAATACATAGGCTACATACGTCCATAAAATAACTTAACAAAATTCCAATTTCTTTAAAGAAAATCTTTAGAACTTTACATCCAGGTTTTATTCCAAATCATTCTGAAATAATAATATATATACCCTTTGCATATCAAATCATACTTTCGAGATTAAATCAAAATATATTTTACCAAAACAACTTTGTAACATCCCTCACTTAGAAATCCTAAAATGAACGCCGATGATACTGCATTCATCCCTGAAATTATTTTCAGCAACAGAAGTGAACTTAGTACATCTAAACCATACTTTTGGTACCTAACCGAAATCATTTCAAAGAGGTATCAAATAATTTATATAATGATAAGAAGTATCATGATTACATTTTTATAAATCAATTCTCGGATATTTACTTTCAAATAATACTATTATTATTTTCACCAAAAAACTTGAAAACCATTTTCAGAGACATTGGGATTTAAGTTCTTAAATTCTTATTTTATATCCTCTTCATTTATAAACCATATTTATATAAAATTACCTTCCTATATAAAATCTGTTAAGTTAACTTTTGATACAACATTATCACCAAATGCCTTATAGTCTAACTATGAAACTTAATTCATAAGGTATTCATTTCAATGCAACTACTAATACTGCCTATCCAACCCAAGCAATAAAAAGGTAAGCTACTATGAAATTGAGTAGCACAAATAAAAATTAGCAAATAAAAATCAGTGTTCCTAATATGTCGAGCATGACTAAATAACCATCAAGGTAACCAGATGTAAAACTATGCGAAGCACTAGCATTAAACCAAACACGAATATGAAAGACACTAAAAAAAACATGTACCCTTAAGAATCCATTTCCCCTTCGTAGCTGTCGAAGTGGGTGATGCTGAAGCAAATGCGAAGACCCTAGGCTATTGTCCCTTCTGAAGCATTGGACAATCCTTGACAAATTGACCTGACTGGTAGTAGTTGTAGCAAAGTTGGTGCAAGCTGTGCCTCAGCACCTATGGCTAAAACTTCAGACCTTTACGATCGGTGCTTTCACAATCTACGCCCTAGCTACTTTCCCTCCTGTCCCTTTCTTATAAGTTTTAGCAAAATGACCCTTATTTCCACACCTATGGCAAATGAAACTAAAAAGATCTCTAGGCGGTTGAAACTGCCGCCCATTGTCCCTAGCTGGTGCAGAAATAGATGACTTTGGAGCTATGCTTTCAAACCTTAAAGCCATGTTTATTAAACCCATAAAAGACCCCATGACATGACTAGTCATATCTCGTTGGAACTCAGGACGAAACTCTCGATAAACATCTAGTTCTTCTTCAATGGTGTATCAACTAACCCCAACCAAAACCAAGATAAAGCAAAGAACCGGTTCTCATATTCCGCCACTGTCATGGCCCCTGCTTCAAATCTAAGAAGCTCCTAAACAAAAATGTCTTTTTGCCTTTAGGGACAAACTTTATCTCAAATGCCTCTTTAAATTGGCCTCAAAAGAAGTTGTTCTCTTGGACATCAACTGTAATAGAACCCCACCAACTCATGGTTGCATCTTCAGATATTGTGACGCCAACTGACGCTTCATCACGACATCTAACTCCATATCTCTAATTACACTGTCACATAAACGAAGTCAATACTGTACCTCGATAATAGTCTCTGAACCACTAAACCTCCTACCCCCAGCCTTTCATAATTACGACAAAGCGAAGAAAAACCCATCTGAGGCCTGACCTCCTCTATGACATTCACCATCAGTTCCTCAACTAAGCAACGTTCATCGGTGCTCAATTCCAGCATTTGTGATAGTACTACACCGACCACCTATAGCATTGGCAGCTCTTGTACTCATAACTTTTACCATCTAATTAAAGCAAAAATCTTTTAGGACAGAAAAGGTAGAGTTATTTCAAAGAAAGGATTCTAAGAAAGAGATATTCCCAAAGAATAATTTAAAAGCGTAGTTTTGAAAAATACAAATACACTCTCATATGTACAATACACTCAACTCATTCTAAGGTGTCATTTAACCTATATCTAATGAGCATACCCAACTAATACCAGTTCTCGCTTAACCTTTAGCTCTGATGTCAAATGTAACAACCCGACTTTTCAACCCTCAAATGTCCACACTAAGCACATCCACGGTATTCATGTGTCGCGCACCCACGTGCTGGAAAAGTAAATAGTTAGGATAAAATAAAAGAAAAAAATAGAATAAGAAATATAGTACAAAATATCAAAATCTCACCGTGGAACGATAATATATAATATTAAAAATCAATACAAAGGGTTACTCCGAATACATAAATGTTAGAGTTACAAAACCCAAGTACTTATCTGCCAGGACAGTTATAACTGCCTGTCCCCATAATGCTAATTTATACATACATAATATGGTGCAACATAAGTAGAAATAGATAGATAGCAGAAGCCTCCATCCCCTCTCCTAAAACCTGAAGCATCCAAAGTAAAACCAGTTTTACTCAGCCTGCTCGAAAGAGTACACGAGGAATTTAGGGAAAACAAAAACCACATGTTAGACTTAAGTCTGGTATGAGAGAAACCAAGACACATGTAATAGTAATTGTTGAAACTATACGGATAATTTAATAGTTTTTACCTCAAAATAAACCAACCATATGATGAGTGAATATAGCTATATAATTGACAAAGTCTATGGCGTTGAACATAAATCAGAAACAGCTGCTATGTGAACACACAACAATATTAGGTATACAATCAATGCTGCAAAGGCACATTCACATATGTGTAAGGATTTCTGTGTAGATCTCTCTGATCAAGCTGGATCCAACCTCCTGCACAAGGATTACAGATATCCTTCCAAATGTCGTATATTTTTAGATAAGATATACTATGAGGTAAGCCATAGCTGGTCAATGTTGAGACGCTAATCGAATATCATCAAATCCCCTTAGCAATATCAATAACATCTCTAGATTTGGAGTTGATATCCCCTATTTAAGCTCGCTAAACCCCTCATAGCTATGTACCCTATCTTTGGTTTTAGCAAGTTACCGATGTCAAGGCTACGTTCGGCATCTCTCATACGAGTCTTTATCACTCGAATAGAATATGAATCCCCAACATTACTACAAAATGTGTCTTTTGTCTTGCCTCATTTGCTTTGGTTATGCTCACAACCGAAGTAAATATTGTCATTTACTTCGGTTGTGTTAACAGAAGCACCCACAACTAAAGCAAATAGTATCATTCGCTTCGGTAGTGCTCACAACTGAAGCAAATAGTATCATTTGCTTCGGTTCCATTAACAACCAAATGCACCAAAGCAAATAGTGTTATTTGCATCGGTTTCGTAAGAACTGAAACAAATGGTGTTTTTCTTATCGATTTCTAAGGAACCGAAACAACTGCAAATTATTTTAGTCGAAGAAAATGCACATATCAATAATCATAGACAACAACTTACATATGTCATTATTTGCAATTTATTATAATTAATAATTATTAATAAATAATTTATAATTATAATTATTATAAATACTCAATAATTATTTTTTATATTTAATAATTTATTATAGTTAATTATTAATAATTATTAAATTATACTTAATATTTATTAATTACATTTAATAAATAATAAATAAATTAATAATTAACATTAAATAATTAATCATTAATAATTAGTATTACTATTTAATAACTAGTATTTAAAACTTAATCAACAAGTAATATTATATAATTAAGAAGTAATATTTAATAATTATTAATTAATAATTACTATTAAATAGCTAATTATTAATAATTATATAATAATTAAGACTAATAATTAGTAATCAATAATAAATTTAAATACTTATGAAGTGATATTTAGTATTTAATAATTAATTTTAAATAATTATTAATTAATACATTAAAAAATTAATAACGGATAAACAATTAATAATTAAGAAAAATATTTAATAATTCATAATTAATAAGAAATATTAATAATTGAGAAGTAACATTTAGCATTTGATATTTTATAATTGTAATTATAATTATTTTATTTAATTAATAGTTAATAATTAATCGCTTTTAATAATCCATGATCTATAATTAGTAAATTGCAAAAAACAATGTCAATTAATTATTTTTTTACAACTTTCACAACGTTGCAAATATCAATTTATTATAATAAAAGTTGTCTTATTGATATGTTGTAAAAATCTTTAAGAAAATGATAACCATAGGAAAGGCTGAATTAATATAAACAATAAATATTTTTTATATTTAATAATTTATTATGGTTAATATTAATAATTAGTAAATTATAGTCAATATTTATCTACATTTACTAATTAATACTTAATAATTAATATTAATTAATTAATTTACAATCATTAATGTTTGATATTTAACATTTTATTTATTTATTATAGTCTAATATTTAATAATTAATAACGAGTATATATGCATGTCTAAGTAGGCCTGCCTCTAATCACAACGTGCATGCATTAACCAACAACGTGTTTCTATATGAAGTGTTGAGAAAACATAAATGGTTGTCACATAGATTGTGATTCTATACCATGCAATCAAAGTCGTACAAAGTACATGTAGCAACATACATTTCTTATGACTTACACAAAAAGAGAATGCGAGTGAATAATATTATAGATCTTTATTACTATTACACGAATTTCAAATTGTGGACAATTTCATCATTTTATGGTTTACGTTTTTTCTCCATGGCCACCCCCTTTACTCAAGTGGGATCTATGACACAATTGGTGTAAGTCTCTAAAGCTAATCAACCCAAAAGCATTGGTCTGACCTCATTATCATCAAGTACAGCAGCATTATGCCTACAGTCGGAGATTTACTTACATTTAGGGATGTTATTTTAGAAAATAATGAACAATAGCCCAAACTACGTCTTGATCAAACTTTGTATGCAAAAGATACCGCGTCATGAAACTCACTTGAAAAACGATGAAGAAGACATAGAAATCCCCCAACAGCAGCACATTGAGCAATTGATTAATAGCGGTCATTCGACGGACTTGTTATAGCCAAAATTGGGTATAATGAAAACATTAATTGGTCTTCTACAACCATTCGACCGACCAATTCATCAGTCGACTGGTAGGGCATGAGCAGTCGACTGTTTGAGGCCACTTTTGGCTTGTTTTCTTTTGGCCACAAAGCTCTATAACTCGCTCATGATTAGTCAACTAATAGCCCTATCTACCACTCGACTGATTGCCCATAGAGCTACCGACCTAAACCCGAATGGGGTGAATTTCCGTAAGGAAATTTATCCCTCCATTTAAACTTCTCTTGACTATTGTCCCAACTTTCCTCGCCCTATGATTTTCACCACTTCACGACCTTATGCTGCCCACCACACCTCGAAATCAAGCTCAGCGCATCAGTCAAATGACCGATAGTGGTCAGTCGACTAACTTGTTATAGCCAAAATTAGCTAAAGGGAAAAAATCGACTAGTCTACTCTAACCAGTCGACTTATGACTGACCACTTCATCAGTTGAATGGCTGGGCATGACCAGTCTACTATTTGAGGCCATTTTTAGCTTTTTTTATTTCGGCCACAAATTCCTACAATTTCCCATGATCAATCAAACAACGACCTTCTCTATTACTCCATTGATTGCCTGTAGAGTTGCGAACGTAAACCCGGATGAGGTGAATTTCCATATGGAAATTTATACCTTAATTTAAACTTTACTCGACTGTTATTCCAGCTTTCCTTGCCCCGTCATCAAGTCATACTACTTCCCTATCTAACATTGCTTGCTATACCATGAAATCAAGTTCATCTCTTCGACAATCCACTATGGGACGAACATCACTAGACGATGATTTGACGAATTGCTTTAGAACTTAAGCATTTTACAATCCATACGAATTTAACCACTTGATCAACATTCTAGCTCCATATCCTATCATTTCAATGATAACATCCACTACCATTCAATACAATCCCATTATTTCTACCAATAATTCAACCAATAATTAATCTACACAGTCATATCAATTAACACTCAATTCCTAACACATCAATTCATAAGATTTATATTTTAAAAAATTCATTCAATAAGATTTTCATCTCTACTATCTCGAGCCAAGTTCATTACTTAAGCCCTAACCAACATTAGCATCAAAACATGCTTTTAAAATATCAACTGACCATATAGTATAGAGAATAGGTCCCACTCATCAAATCTTCAAGAAATTCAAGCTCAATGAAACCCAATTTTGAATCTTTTATTTTTGAAATCTAGCCTTAGTATTCTCCAAAATGAATAATTGATGGTATATTTTTGTAGAGAATCTTCTAAATTAAATTTAGAGATTTATTTTGAATTTTTTTGGCTAAGGAATCTAAATTTATAAAGGTTTACAGATTAAAACATTTGATTTTCGTTTTGTTTTCAAGCAAGGAGGAAGAAGAACGATGAGAACGAAGAGGAGAAGAGTTATTTTAGAAATGATATAGATGCTAGCCAAAAGGCAATTTTGCCCCTCCTTTCTTTTTCCTTATTAATGGAAATTTTTTATTCGATTTTAATAAAATTAATATGTATTCATATATTACTAACACCACAAACTCAACGAAATAAGTTTCAAGTCCTAATCCATTCATCTTTATAAATTATTCTTCCAAGTCATTAGTCTACTTAATCTTCAATTAAGCGACTAACCAAAATTGCTTACAGAAACCTCTTAAAAGGATTACTCCCCCAAAATTATCAAAAGTGGAATCGTGCTAACACTCTCATGCCCCATCACACGTGTCTAGCATCAAAACAACCAAAACTAGCAACCCAACCGTAGGAATGCAAAAAAAGTTCTATACTAGCATGCAATTCTACTTAATTAAAGGAAAACAAAATATTTTGAGTAAATGGAGTCATACTAGTAGAAAGTTCAGTATTTGAAGCAAGCATCTTCTTCTCAAGCACCCAATTGTTATTATCATATTCTTGGACAGATTGGAACCGAACAGGCTTCACAACCATGTTTCAAAGTCTTTTGACACTACCCTCTAAAATTCGAACAGGTCCTTTAGCATAGAAACTTCCAGTTCCACATCCACATCTTCCATTTGACTTGGCTCAATCACCACATTTGTATCATACACACATTTTCACAAGTGTGAACATTGGAACACATTGTGCACTCCTGATATCAAGGAAGACTGACTTGTAATGCAAGCTCTTTAATCCATTCCATAATAGGAAACGAACCTAGATGTAAGCTTTTCGAAATTTCCAAATCTCATAACTTTTTTCAATGGTGATGTCTTCTTAAAGATTGAATCACCAATTATAAATTCAAGGTCAATACATCTCTTGGTGGAATAAGAATTTTTTCGTTCTTGAGATGATTTCATTCTTTTACGTATCAACAAACATTTTTCGAAGTCTCAAGATCACCTTCGATCCAAGTATTGTTGAGACTTGGTTTTGATTCATGACACAAAGCTATCACTACGACATACAGATTTGACGACTGCTACAATAAAAAGAGACAAGGAGACGAGACTTTAAAAACCGACGATTCAACTATAGTATTTAGTTTTTAAGTCTTAGGTCAATATTGTTAAAATCTCTCCTCGATTATGTCTACATTAGCTTATATATTTAATCATTATATTTACTAAATATTTTATATATAAGCATATATTTAAATTATAAAGGTATTTTAAAATTATAGAAATTCATATACATATGGAAATTGTGCTTACTACACAAAATTAACCAGGTTAGTCGACTGACCACCTGAGACAGTTGACTGACATTGGGTATTTTGTGCAGCATGCACAGTTACATAAATATACGAATTTTAAATTTAAAAATCACTTTGAATATTCAGTCGACTGACCTAGAGGCTCAATTGACTGAATTTCTATAACAGCCACTTTTTCGAAAAGGCACGACTTTTGCGAAGAATTGCGAACCTTAAAGAAAAGATTCGGACACAACACTTCGATCGAAACTCTTCACCAACAGTCGCTGCTTTCTAACCTTTATAAATGCAAACTTCAACTTGATTTCAAATCACTCATTCACAATTGATTTCTCTTATTCTCTGTTCTAACTTTCTGAAATCTATTTGCTATCGTACTTTCAATTATTCTGTATTAAAGCAATACTATACCTTTCTATTCTACATACACTTCAAATATATATATTTATACTCGAGGAGAAGATTATAGGAAGGGTGTACTACAAGTGACAAATCCGTGTTATCAGAGCACACAAACGTCAAAACTATTTTCTGTATTTGTTGAAGTCCTGTTCTGCTGCTCAGGCGAGTGAAGTCCTCTTCGGCTGTTGAGATGAAATCCTGTTCTGCTGCTCAGGTCCCTGTTCGGCTGCTCAGGGGTGTATAAACCTATTCTTCCGGGTTAAGTGAGGGTTGTTGTTTTAGTGAAATTCCAGAAAGAGGTGGGACTGGACGTAGGACGGTGTTCCAAACCAGTATAAAAATCTCTGGTGTCGTCTTACTAGACTGCTTTTATATTCCGCACTATTTACAGTATTATTATCATCAATATACTCTGTATTATCATATATCCATATTACATGATCCATAGTACACTTTCATTTGGTATCAGAGCAAGATCATCATATAACCGTAACATAGTTACGTGATAATCTACTAATATGGACACTAACACTAGCACTAACACAAGCATTAATACTAGCTTCGTCGAAAGACAATCCACTGCACGTCCACCACTATTTAATGGTATGAATTATAACTATTGGGCCACACGAATGAGAATATATATGCAAGCAAATAGTTTTGATTCATGGAATATAACTCAGACAGGATATACTATTCCTACTGAAGAATATTCCACTTGGTCAAATACACAGAAACTAGATGCCACAGCTAATGCAAAAGCCATGAATTTGTTGTTTTGTGCCTTAGATAAAAATGAGTTTAACCGTGTTAGCATATGCAATACTGCATACGAAATATGGCGTACACTCAAAGTTACGCACGAAGGAACTAACAAGGTCAAACAAAGCAAAATATCCATGCTCAAGAGTCAGTTTCAAAACTTTAGAATGAAAGAAAATGAATCTATAAATGACATGTACTCAAGATTTCAGGATATCTATCATTCACTAGTTGGACTTGGAGAAAAATATTCAGACTTTGATATTGTATCCAAAATCCTTAACTCTTTAATAGAAGAATGGGAAAGAAAAGTTCTTGCCTTTTAAGAAGCGAACGATATTTTCGAAATAACTCCAGAAGAGTTAATAGGAAATCCAATGTCTTATGAAGCGAACTTGCAGGAAAAAAGAGTTCAGGTTCAAGATAAAAAGAATATAGCATTTCATGCAGAATAAGAAGAATCAAACTCAAACAAAGACGACTTAGCCTTTATTGCCAAGAACTTCAAGAAATTCTTGAAATACAGAAAAGGAAACAGAATAATGGTAAGAAAAGCTCAAACAACAATAAACCACCCTCTTTATCAGTTATGGAATGTTTTAATTGTCACAAAAAGTGGTATATGCAGAAGGACTGTCCATATCAAAAGAAAGAATATCGAAATAAAAAAAAGACAAATTCAAAAGAAAAGCATTTTCAATCACATGGGATGATTCAGATTCCTCATCTTCTTCTTCGTGAAGTGAAAGTGATAGCGATAATGAACAAGCAAATATGTGTTTTATGGCTAAAGCTAATGAGGTTAGTGATTTTACTTTTGATGATATGATAGAAATAAATTCTGAATTATTAGATACTCTAAAAAGTCTCAAACGAAAATATAAAGAGGCCGTAGAAAATCAGAACAAGGCAGAATTCGAAAGAGTGCTTAAAGACGAGAAGAAAATATTGAAGAAGAACTTGAGAAAACTCAAGAATCTCTTTCAAATGTTAATTCTCAACTTATATTATTGAGTCAAGAAATTGAAACTCAAAAAGAAAAGAATGACAGTCTTATTTCTGAAAATCATGTTTTAAAAACTAATATTAAAATGGTAGAAATAGAAAATTCAAGCCTAAAGACCAAACTAGATGAAATCACTAAAAATGTTTCAAATTTTAATAAAGGAAGAGAAAATTTATCTAGAATTATTGAGAATTCACAATTCGTTAGTAATAAAAATGGTTTAGGATATAAGAAGAAAGTTAAAAGTCACAATCTACTAAGTTAAAAGTTAAAAATGATAAAACACCCACATCTTCAAACAAACTAGTTTCTAAAACTATAAATATATGGGTACCTAACACTAATAACAAGTTAATAAGGAAAAAGTATATTAGTTCATTCATAGAAGATGTTCATAATAATAAAAACTACATTTATAAAAGGGACACTAAACCCTCTTGGGTTTGGTTTCCTAAGATCTAACTCTTAGGACCCTATTAAAAAGTGGGTACCAACGTTATCTTATATTTTTTGCAGGCCCCACTCAAGAAAAGAGGAAAATGGTTACTCAACAGTGGTTGCTCGAAACACATGATAGGAAACAATGATATGCTGATAAATATTACATATCAGATGGAGGTTCTGTCACTTTTAGAGATAATTCCAATGGATATATCATCGGCAGAGGCGATGTAAGCAATTACGGTACATCTAATTTACCTCTTATTACAAACATTTTATTAGTTAAGAATTTAAAACATAATCTGTTAAGTATAAGTCAATTATGTGATAAAGGTTTTAAAATATCATTTTTCGAAAATAAATGTAGTATTCTTGATCAGAATCAAAATCTTATTTTTGAAGGAAGTAGAGATAAAAATAATTACGTTTTGAATATGAAAGTTAATCATAACTCAGATATGTGTTTAATAGCTAAAGAAAATGATCCCTGGATATGGCACAAACGATTCTATCATATAAATGTCAAAAACATAAATAAAATTTCTAAAAATAATCTTGTAAAGGATTACGAATATGAATTTTAAAGTTAATAATATATGTGACTCATGTCTATTAGGTAAATTAAATGAATCTTCATTTAAATCTAAGAAAGCTATTTCAATATTACAACCGCTCGAGTTACTTCATATGGATTTATTTGGCCCTATCCAAATTCAATCCATAAATTGTAATAAAGATGTATTTGTAATAGTTCATGATTTTTCTAGATATATATGGACTATATTTATGAAAAACAAAAGGTAATACCTTTGAGAATTTCAAAACATTTGTTAAACAAATTCAATTTTTAAAAGGTATTAAAATTAAAAATATTAGAAGTGATCACGGAGGTGAATTTGAAAATATACAATTTGATAACTATTGTAAAAAGAAAGGAATATTTCATAACTTTTCCTTTCCGAGAACCCTACAAAAAAATGGAGTTGTAGAATGAAAGAATCGAACTCTACAAGAATGTGCAAGAACTTTACTAAATGAAAGCACGTTACCAAAACAATTTTAGGCAGAAGCTGTTGCAACTGCTTGTTATGTTTTGAATCGTGTTTCTATTAGACCTCTCACCAAAAATAGTCCTTACGAACTTTTTAACGGTAGAAAACCAAACATATCTTATTTTAAAATATTTGAATCAAAATGTTTTATATTAAATACCAAAGATCAGCTTGGAAATTTTGATTCAAAATACGACGAAGGAATATTTCTTGGATATTCAAATCGAAGCAAAGCTCATCGAATTTTTAATAAACGAACTAATACCATAGAAGAATCACTCCATGTATCTTTTGATGAGAACTCTAAACTTGTTTATAATAAATTATCAATAATAATAAAACAAATATAATAAACAATTCAAGAGATGATGACATTATAATTTATAATTCTAAAGAAGACGAAAACAATGTTAATAATTTAGAAAACAAAAATACTACTAATACAATTAGATATCCTCGAAGAGTTTTACGAGATCATCCTACAGAAAATATAATTGGAGAAGTAAATTCAAATGTTCAAACTAGAAATCAATTAAATTTAATGGGTAATGTAGTTTTTCTCTCTATTATAGAACTAAATATACTAAGGAAGCATCATCCGATGAAAATTGGATTATTGCTATACAAGAAGAATTAAATCAGTTTGAACGAAATGAAGTTTGGGAACTAGTACACAGACCGACCGATCAGACTGTTATAGAAACTAAATGGGTTTATAAAAATAAAGCAAACGAATTAGGAAATATAACTAGAAACAAAGCAAGATTAGTAGCACAAGGATATAACCAAGAAGAAGGAATAGACTACGAAGAAACGTTTGCTCCAGTTGCTAGACTAGAAGCAATACAAATCTTATTGGCGTACGCATGTTTTAATAACTTTAAACTCTATCAAATGGATGTTAAAAGTGCTTTTTTAAATGGCTATATTAAAGACAACATTTATGTTGAACAACCTCCCTTATTTATTCATGAAAAATATCCAGACCATTTATATAAACTTAAGAAATCTTTATATGGTTGGAAACAAGCACCATGTGCTTGGTATGAACGACTTAAAAATTATCTAATTAATTCTGGATTTGAACTAGGAAAAGTAGATCAAACCTTATTTATAAAACACTCGAAAAATGATATATTAATAGTTCAAATATATGACGACATTATATTTGGCTCAACTAACAACGAATTATGTAATGAATTTTCTAAAATAATGACAAGAGAATTTGAAATGTCCCATATAGGAGAATTATCATATTTTCTAGGATTTCAAATAAAACAAGTTTCAAATGGAATTTTTATTAATCAAGATAAATACTATAATAATCTTATCAAACGTTTTGGGATGGAAAATACTTCTGCCAAATCAACACATATGAGCACAACAACACATCTTGATAATGACAAAAGTGTAGACCAAAAACTATATCGTAGTATAATAGGATCACTACTTTATTTAACAGCAGGTAGACCAGATAATATGATGAGTGTGCTTATGTGCACAATTTCAATCTGACCCGAAAGAATCACATTTATAAACTGTAAAACGTATACTCGTTATCTTACAAAAACTATAGATTTCGGACTTTTCTATCTGAAAGAGTGTCCGTTCGAATTAGTATCATATAGCGATGCTGATTTTGGAGGATCACGAACAAATAGAAAAAGTACAAGCGGTACGTGTCACTTCATTGGTAAATCTTTAATATCATGGTTTAGTAAGAAATAAAACTGTGTCTCTTTATCAACTTGTGAAGCAGAATATATTTCTGTGGCACTAGCTTGCACACAAGTAATTTATATGCAACAAACACTTAAAGATTTTGAAATTAATCTATCAAAATCAAAAATTTACTGTGATAACTCTAGTGCAATAAATATATCTAAAAATCCAGTAAAAACTAAAGATATAGATATTAGACATCATTTTTTACGTGATAATATAGAAAAAGAAGTGATAAATTTGGACAACGTACCATCAGGAAATCAATTAGCCGATATTTTTACTAAATCACTATTAGAAAATACGTTTATAAAATTGCGACGTGAGCTTGGTATAATGTCAACTAAAGATATATAAATAAAATATTAAAAAAATTAATTAAAAACTTAAAAATAAATTTTTTTCCAAAAATTTGAAATTCTGACCATGCTAAGACTCGAACCCGTGACCTGCTGTGAATAGTCCAAGTGTCTTAGCCACTTGAGCTATTGTTTTTTCTGCTATAGTCTAGCATGAGCAACTTATTATATGGTGACATTAAAATATACTACAATACATGTCGCATTTAATTCTATAATGTACACTACTAATTTTATAAATATTAAAATTATACAAAATAGCTCAGCCAACAGAAAAGCTATTGTTTCACCATACTTCTTGGCTAGAATTAATATAATCCACCAAATTCCATCCTATTTTTCCTAGAATTAGGCTATAAATAGTTACATACTCTATTTTCTTAAAATCAAACTGAATTTAACTCTAAAGCCATCATTCGTTCTTCATTCCAACAAAATACGTTGCAACAATGTCAAACACCTCCACGGACTCTATCAAAATCATTACCTCGAACAACTCTCCAAAAACTATGGATCACAAAAATTCACCATCGCCTGCCTATCACACCGGATATACTCCGGACAAGAAAAAGAGGAAGAAGACTATTGATATTTCTCCAAACACAAAATAAAAGATCGACGATCTCCACCATTATCAGCAAGAATCTCTAATGCTACAACAGGAAATGTATTACGAACATAAAATAAAACTCCAGACGGATAGGAAACGCTGAGCACATCTCTATGAAGTTCTATGGGGCATTGTTACATCTGATAGACGAACAAGTTGTTTCACCTACTAGACGACCATCGACTTCGTCTCCACCGCGACCACCATAATCACCGAATTCATGGGATCGCAACGAAGAATCGAATGTTCATCGTAAGCAACTGAAAGAATTCAAGATGCCTAGCCCCTCGAAATAATCATAGTTTTCATTATATTTCGTTGTATTTTCAAATAAATTCTCTACATATGTACGTCTCTTTTTTGGAATAAATTTATTTCTGGTGCATTAAGTAGAAAATATTAACATTTCACAGTAAATTAAATTTATTTCTTTATCATTCATCAAAAGAAAAACTATTTGTAATAACAGAATTAACAACATATATAATATACAACATTCAAACAAAATTCACTGCAGAAAAACTTACAGGTCAGTCAACTGACACAGCAAGTTAAATTTCTTATATGCATGGCCAATCGACTGTCCCAGAGCCTCAGTCGACTAGACCAGAAGGTTCAATATTTTCGACCTTCAGCTTCAATCGACTGAAGCCCTGAGCCAGTCGACTGAGCCGTAGGTCTGAATTACTTTTTAACTTCTACCTACCCATTCACTCCTTTTATCTTTCACTTTACCTTCTCTCCTCATTACTATTTCAGATTTCCAAATTTTCAAAAACCCTAGGCTCTCCAAAACTAAATTTTTATTCTTCAAAATTAAAATTAAATGGCTCCTAAATGAAAGGTACAAGCTTTCTCATCATCTCAACCTCCGTCGAATGAACAAATTCAAAGGTGGCTATTTGATGACATCACGATGAAGAGGTGGAGACGACTGCAAGACTCAAGAATTTTCGAAGGTTTGTTTGTCAAATTCCTTGATTTTTCTCGATATCACATCCAAGAGTTAGCTCGAAGGAGCAATTTAGAGTCGTTAATTAACGTTGACGATAACAAACACAAAATCAACCAAATTATGCTGAAATTGTTCTATGCAAACCTAAATTTGGGTCACCAAGATGTTCCAAATCAACAAGACTATGTATGGAGTTTCGTATATGAGAAACCCGTCTTTTTCTCTCTAGACCGCATGGCTCATATTTTACAAATAGAAAATGATGGTGTGGAATTAGCTACTATTGATGTTGATTTTGTTGTTCGAGACAATGTAAGCCATTTGTCTCTAGAAGATGACATGCCTCAACTAAAATCGATGTCCTTACGACCAAAGGCACGAATTATTCATTGCGCTCTAATGAAAATTTTAACTCCTAGAACCGGGAGTGATGAATTTTAAAGTTTTGTATGCTATCTTTGGGAGCATCAAAGTAAACTGGCTCCGTTTAATTCTTTACGAATTTTTTAAGCTTCAACAACGGTAGAATGAATATAATTTACTATGACGAATATATTATGCGTCTTCTAAAAGCTTATGAAGTACCGGAACCGGATTCACCAGTTTCTACCGTTGGATGTTTGAACGCTCGGACTTTAGCCTTGATGAAATTACCGGTTGCCCGACCCCCTCATATCATATCTTTTGAAGAATGGACCCAAAGGCAAACAGCTCAAGACCAACCACAACAACATGGCAAGCCATCTCAACGACCATCTCATCAAAGATCGACTCGTTATCAACAAGAAGAAATTATGATTCCAAATAAAGGTGTTCAACCACGTGAATCCATCAATATAATTTGCTATAATCAACAAATTCTACAATCCAACATCATCAAAGTTGATAAAAAGCTTGATAAGGTCAAAGGATTTTTTTTACCAAATTATGGCAAGCAATCTCTTGCTCTTCGGAGACATCTATGGCTACTATAGGCGATCCGAGTAAGCAACCTGTCTTAACATGGCTTCTTCCAATGACGATGAAGCAAGTAGCAGTGATGATGATGGAGATGAAGGTGACAGTGGTAGGAGTAAACTACCTATGGCATGAGATGTTTGTCTTTCTTTTTATCCAAAACATTTGTTTTTAATCGTATGGCTTGTACTAAATGGCCCTTCTAGTCTATTTATTTTGAACACTCTTGACTATGGAAGTTAAATGTGTGGATGATTGTTCTTGATTTTATCTCATATTATCCTTCACATTATAATTTCATATTAATTATTTCTTTTTGTCGATGACAAAGGGGGAGAAATATTATTGCTACCAATAAGAATGCAGGATATAGAGCGTCAAAGATTCAGGGGGAGAGTAACGACCTAGAAATTTCGATCCAAAAAATTCCAGATAGTTAAGGAAAAGAAGAAAAAGAAGAAACAGAAACATCAACATCTCATATTCACAATGGATAAAATATAATATCAAATAATATTTTTTACACAAAGAAAGCTGAATCAGTCAATTACATTTCAATACATCAGAGTTACAGCATTTACACAAACACTGGACAGTTAAATATAACTTGTCCCAGATAAAAAATAATATAACACAGCGGAAACACTCCATACGTCCCTGCCATCCAGCTTATTTCCTGAGCTCCAGAACGTCCTTACCTAGAAATCTGTAATACTTGGTTCGACCCGAACATTACATCAAAGTAACATCCGGGTCAGGCTGGAAACCAGCGTGAGTAAACTCATTTATCATGAAATTTTAATGCATAGAATTATTTACAATCCAGGGTAACTCGTACTTCTCTACAAGTTCAAACATTATTATAATCTATATTTATTTCGTAAAACAATCACTAAGTACCTTTACTTAGCTACAAAGATCTAGTTAACTTGGATTATTCCTTTCTAGCCTATTAATTACACATATCCAATTTATAAAGAATTTTAGTAGATTTCAAATCGAAGTGGTTTCGGGTATTTACTAATACCCGACCCCGGTCTCTTAGAATTCCAATACATCCTAACCCAAGTAATTCATGTGAAACACAATTCAAATTTTAAATTCCAGGTGTCGTAGATATTCATCATAGATAACACGTTATCACTGTTCAACCCAACATATCATATTACAAAGCATTTCATATCGCACAGCATCACAACCACATAATAGGTATAACAAACAATCCAAGGCATTCAATATCATGCAGTCATCCGTAAGCAAGATAAATTAGTCACACCATTTTTACTTAATTAAATTAATTTATTAAATCAATTAATCACTCAACCTTGCTTACTCAATCATTAATTAATTGCAAACCAATTAATTAATCACTTCTTGATTACCTTACTAATCAATTAATTAATCTCTAATCACCGATAAATTATCCTTTAATTATCAATTAATAAACCTTGATTATTAATTATCTCCTTCAATACAAAGTAATCAATCCTTAATTACCTTTATAATCAATTAATTAACATTCAATTAACTGATCAATTATCCATCAACTATTAATTAATAACCTTAATTATTAATTAATAAAACCTAACTACAAATTAATTAATTCTTAATTATTAATTAATTAATCCTTAATTACCAATTAATTAATCTATAATTACTTAATTAATTAATCACTAATTATAATTTAATTATTAAATTTATCAATTATTAATCCTTAATTAATTACTTAATTAATTAACTACTACTTATTAATTAATTAACTTTTATTAATTAATTTATAATTCTCAATTAAAAATTAATTAAACCCTTAATTATTTAATTTAAAAATCTTTAACTCTTAATTAATTATTTACTTAATCAATAATTAAAATAATTAAATACACTTTATTTAATTGTCAAAAATCTTAATTACTTTTAAGTTAATCATATTCTTTGTTAATTACTTAATCATATCATCAAAACATTTTCCTTTAATTAACATTTAACTTTATTTATAAAAATAATCAAGTTTAAAATATCTTTAAGTTTTAACAACCTACAATTTCTTAATTAAAGTTTAAGAGACATTTATAAGGGAAGAACTTATTTAAGAATGGATTAAAACAATTCCATTTTAAATTTCAAAAGAAACTTTATTAAATCAGGTTTTAAAACTTGATTTCTTTTGGCTTCGGGTTAGACCTGATGATAACTCATCTTTGCTTCGAGTTATCTTCTTCTTCACTTATATTTTAAAGTTTAAACTGTTATACTAATATACTCAGGCAAGCACCCAGATAAAACTCGAGTAAAACCCATCTTTTCCCGATCATAACTCAAGAACCCGTCGCTTAAAACATCCAAATCGTGCACACGACCAACTGTGCACGTGTACTCACCGACGACGATGCTCCAACGCCTGAGACGACCACCAACAAGTCGACAATCGACCCTTCTTGTGATCTCAACAGCCAGACACCCAGATGAATCACCAGAACGAAAAACAACAAATTCGAGCTTCCAGACAAAAACACTCCGACCATCGATCGTCTCGTTTAGGCGATGCTGAACTCCAGATGCCACCAAACTCCGCCTAAAACATCGCCTCTACCCAAGCTTTCTATTCCCCCACAACCGGCCTACTCTGGTGTTCCCATGGTGGAGCAATCTCCACTTTTCCGACCATGCCAAAAACCACTGGAAAAACCTACATCGACCAAATCCCAACGCCTCGATGAACTGGAACAGCCTTGACTATTTTTCCCGACCTCGTCGAGACTTCTCCCACCTCCAGTCGAAAACCCGACCTCCAAAGTTACTTCGGCAACCCGCAATAGCTAGAAACTTAAAATCCGGTCATCCATCAAAATCTCACGAATTACCCAATTAAAAATCATGATTTAAAATTTAAAATTTCTGATGATGATTCAGAATATATATATGAATCAACAAATTGTTGAAATCAAATTTTGGCCGATTCTTAGTTTCACGGTAAAGTTTCACATTCCAGAGAATATACAACCTTATTTATCATAAAGTAAATTTTAATCTTTAGCTTATATATTTACAAACAAAATTCGTTTAAACACTTAAGCCTAACAGAGATCAGAGAGAGATTGGAAATTTTAACTAAGTTTGAACTTTATAGTTTATAAACAGAGATGAACAGACACCAAAATATGCACAGACCAGACATATATATACACACACAGAGATTCATATCTATATACAAACATGCAACACAAACATCATCTAAAAATTCACATGCACTAACATTTATTACCCTAAGCATTTCAGTTAAGTGTTTACTCACCAGGCTATGATGTGCAGAGACCAAAATTGTGATGTTATACTTTGCAACTGTAAACTTAAATTTTGATGATCTTTAGACTGGAATTAGAAGTTGTTGAGATGACCGACTTTTGAAAAATTTACTGGTTGGAACTGCTTTAAGTTTGAATTTGATTTTGAGCTTCTTGCTTTGATTTTGCTTTTAAACTTATGTGTAGTTTGAGAATTTATTTCAGGTCTTGAAAAAGAGTACAGGCTTTGAGAAAAAAACGTTTAAGTTTTCTTTGTTTCTGATTTTAGAATAAAGATAGGGAAAAAATAGGAGGATGAAGAATAGGTATTACGTGAGCTAAAATTAATTTTATGAAAAATAGAGAAAATTTAAATTAATGATGACACTTGTCATCCTCCTTAATTATCTTGTTAACACATGTGTTTAGATAGTATTATTAACTTACATTTGTAACACAACATGCAAAATAAATTTATAAATATAATAAAGCTTTTATTAGTCAATTTCCTAATAACTAAATACCTGTTCTAATTTATAAATGAAAACCCTTTTAAAGAAAATAGAAATAAACAAACTATATTTATACAAAATCATATAAACATTTTTTTAAATAGAAAATATATATTAAGATATATATCGACTCTTTTGAAATCCAAATATAAATTCAATTCAATTTTTAAATACAATTTAAAATCAAATATAAAAATCAATCTGATATTTATACATATTTAAACAAACACAATTTCAAATTTGAAAAAAAATCTTCTACTTAAAATCTATATTCACATATATATACATTACATTATTATTGTTGAAATAACAAATTTGCCAATTTTAATTAAATTTATAAAGGAGATTATCACTTTGAATTGCCTGAAATTTCCGGGATATCACATTTCTCCCCCCTTTGAATCTTTTCATCCTCGAAAAGGAACGAAGCCAGAATTATTAAAATGCTTAAAATTAGATAAATTATTTTTTTGATCATTTTTAAAACACTTCGAAAATCTATATAATATTACCAGAATAGCTTTATATAAAAATACTTTTATAACTCGATGTCTCAACCAGTCCATCCTTGTTCTCACAGAGATTCGTTCATATGTTGATCAGGCGTATGACTGAAGATCTATAAGTACTTAGCAGACCCATTTTCAACATCCAGTGAAAATACTTAGAAAACATTTTATTGAAAATATAGAAAACACTTTGAAAGTATAGGAAATATCTTTTGGTGAGAATCCTCTGGAAATCATCACCCCCATACATGGTCGCACTTACATCCTGGGTTACGTTGCCATTGCAGCAAAAGTCCATGTAACTGTAGGCACTCCGCGCCCTTTGATTATGCCATGGAACCCACAACAGATCGCAGTTACATACAGGGTTACGTTGTCATCACAGAAAAAGTCCATGTAACTGTAGGCATCATCTCCCTCGATTTTCACTGCCAAAAATGAAACTTCTCCACTCCCATATAGGTCGCAGTCTACCGATGTAACACTACTCCATAGATGGCCTATTGCAACGAAAATACAAGATGTTTCTAGCTACAATGTAACGATAGCTATGCTGATTTTTTTCTATTGCAACATTAGCTTTAGGATATTAGCATAGATATCAACACTATGTTGTAGTAGCTATAGACTTATAAAAATATTATAAAAAATGAGCGTGGCTGGAAAAAAAGCGGGGTGACGCAGGAAGCAAAAACAAAGCGGCAAAAACAACGCGTGTGAAACCCTTAAACACTTAACAAAACACTTAACAAAAGTTCTTAAGTTTACAAGCTTAATTGGGTTTTGATTACGGCAAGTTCGAGTTCAAGTTCAATTAGGGCTTCGGTGTTTCAATTAGGTCTTCAATTGGGGTTCGTTTGGGTTTCGAATTTCAGTTAGGGCTTCGATTTAATATGCTGCTTAAGGTATCACTCTATGTATATTTCAAGTTTTTCCTGATTTGATTGTTGTGTTGCCTAATTTACTGATTTACTTGTGAGTTCAGGTGTTATCATATTCTTGATTTTATTATTATGTTTGTCTTTGCATGTTGTTTGTGTGTAAATTAGTGATGAACGACAAGGAAAAAATATGGGCAGAACTTCCTAAGTTCAATGAAGGATATATCAGTGGAGTGAAACGTTTTATTCTAAATACTTTTTCTAGATTCGCGGTAGGTGATGAAATTACATGCCCTTGCAAAAAGTGTCATAACCACAAGTGGCATCGTCAAGTGGTAGTCTACGACCATCTAATTTGGAATGGTCCATCTGAATTGTACGTGAAATGGATTTGTGAGGTTTCCTGTCTAGATGCTGAAAGGAGCGATAACGATAAGGATCGTGAAGCGGGAATAAATTTTAGAGATAATCTTGATGAGATGTTGCATCATACTTGTGGAAATATGCAGAACAATGAAGGTGGATCTTCTGATGGAGCAAATGGAGTAGATGTCGACGATAGAAAATTTCATCATCGTGTTGAAGAGGGAAAGCAGCCATTATATCCCGGGTGTACTAAATTTTCGCGATTAAGTTTCATCGTCAGGCTTTATTCTTTAAAATGCCTACATGGAATCACCGAGTCTACATTTACCGTTTTATTAGAGTTGCTAATAGAAGCTTTTCCACAAGCCAACATCCCTTTATCTTTCAATGCTACCAAAAATATCATTAAAGATTTAGGCCTCGATTACCAAAGAATACATGCATGTCCAAATGACTGCATGCTATATTGGGCAGAAAATGAAAAGGAAAATAACTGCAAAACTTGTGGTTTTTCAAGGTGGGCTATACCGAAAAAGAAAGCGGGTGTTGACAATGATCCGGAGCAGCGGATTCACAAAGTACCAGCAAAAGTGATACGTTATTTTCCACTAAAACCAAGGCTGCAAAGGATGTTCATGTCCAAGGAGTATGCAGAACTTATGATATGGCATGCGGTGGGACGAAAAAATGATGGCAGACTTTGACATCCAGCTGATGGCGAGGTTTGGAAGACGATGGATGCCTAATATCCTCATTTTTCATCTAAAAACAGAAATATCAGGTTAGGAGTAGCAGCTGATGGATTCAGTCCTTTTCGTACAATGACTACAGCTCACAGCACATGGCCAATCATATTGATAAATTATAACCTTCTACCTTGGTTATGCATGAAGCCAGAAAATTTGATACTTTCAACCCTTATCCCTGGTCCACAGTCTCCTAAGAATAGCATTGATGTCTACATGCAGCCTCTTATCGCAAAATTGAAAGAATTATGGGGTCTTGGCATACAAACTTATGATGCCTTAACTGGTGCTAATTTCACGTTACGTGTAAGCGTGTTTTGGGCGATCAGCGACTTTCCGGGCTATCCAATGTTATCCGGCTGGAGCATAAAGAGTTATTTAGCTTGTCCCGTATGCCATTTCGAGACTTCTTCAACTTACTTAAAACATAGTAAAAAAAGAATCAAAGGAAATTTTTAGATCCGGAATACAAGTGGAGGTTTGATAAGAAAAGGTTCGATGGTGAAATTGAAATGGGAACATCTCCGGGAATTTTATCCAGGACAGGCATTGAAGAATTGTTGGCTGGTTATGAAAATATTTTTGGGCAGAATGAGGTCAACAAGCATAAAAATGAATCCCCTTTTAAAAAGAAGTCAATATTTTTTAATTTACCATATTGGAGTCATAATGTATGTCGACATAACCTTGATGTTATGCACATAGAGAAAAACATTTGTGATAACATACTTGGCACTTTACTAAATATTGATGGGAAGTCGAAAGACCATTTAAGTGCTCGGTGTGATTTACAAGAGATAGGCATCAGGGTGGTCCTTCATCCGGTTCTATCACCTGATGGAAATTACCTTAAGATCAGGGCTGCCATATTTGCAATGACGAACAAGGAGAAAGAAATATTTTGCTCGGTGCTGGAGAATGCTAAACTGCCTTATGGTTGTGCAGCTAATATCAGCCGGTATGTAAACAAGAAAGAGAGGAAAATTGCAGGGTATAAGAGCCACGATGCTCATTTTCTTCTCCACTACTTGTTGCAATTTGCTGTGAAGAAATTTGTAAAACCTGAAGTTGCAATATCTATGATAAGACTAGGTGCATTTCTAAGAAGTCTTTGGAGTAAAATTATCAATTTGGCTGATCTCAAGAGGCTACAAAAGGAAATTGTGGAAATTCTTTTTCAATTTGAGATGATATTCCCAAATGCTTTATTCGATATAACGGTGCACTCGCTAGTTCATTTATGCAAAGAAATTAAATATGGTGGATCTGCACATCTTCGTTGTATGTTTCCTACCGAGCGTTATCTTTGTAAACTGAAATCATATGTTCGCAACAAAAGTAAACCTAAGGCATCCATTACTGAAGGTTATCTTGCAGAAGAATGTTTGATATTCTGTTCAAGGTTCTTAGGTGGCGATGGAGTAGGAAAAATGAAATTTGAAACCTGTCCACAGAATCTGGAATATCCTATTGGCACAAGAAGAAACGAAGATGGAAAAGGGATTCATCTTAAAGATTCTCAATGGACGGCATGTCACTGTTACATTCTATTCAATTGTGGTAACAAGGAAATAGAGAGTTTACTTGAGTAAGTTTTTAAGTTTTATTTTTATTTTAGTAACTATTGAAGAATTAGAAAATTTGTTTCTATCTTTTATTAACCAGGTCTTTATTCTAGGGAACATCGAGCTTTAATTGATGGTCATGCATTATCAAAAAAATATAAAAGAGAGAGAGAACATATTGAAGAATTTTGGAAGTGGTTAAAGGAAGAGGTTGGGAAAAAGGAGGACATTTCAAAAGAAGTACAACTGCTTACAATGGGACGCCTTCCAACAGCTAAGAGGTTTGTTGGATATGTTATTAATGGATACCGATTTTATACAAGGTTCAGAGATGCCAAATGTACAACACAAAACAGTGGTGTATTTTTGACAGCCTTGACTACTAGCTTTGCAAGTTCGAAAGATCAAAATCCATTGGTTGGTGAAGTTAATTACTATGGATCAATTGAGGAAATATTAGAACTAGATTATTGGGGAGAATTTAGTGTGGTTTTATTTAAGTGTTGTTGGTACCAAGAAGAGAAAGATTTATATGGGCTGACTCGTGTCAATTTTAATCGATTGTGCCGTAAATCTGATCCTTATGTTATGGCTTCACAAGTACAACAGGTGTTTTATATAGAAGATCCAAATGATAAGATGTGCCACAATGTTATCAAGAAATTGCCGATAGACTGGTGTGAAATCGAAAGCGAAGATGCAAATGAAGATTTGAATGATATCCAGCCTGCTTATGGAATGGGAAATCAAGATTTTGATGTTCGTTGGTGTAGAGATGATGTCCTAATAAGACGAATCCGCCTTCCACCTAGTAGAGTGAAAGAAAATGCTTCTTAATTTATGTGTATCACTATCATATTTAATTAACTAATGTACCCAATTTAAGTAAGAAAATGTTGTTTCTGCCTTGATTAAATGTTGTAACTGATGTATCATATTTGTGGCTTTTTTGACTCTTTTTTAATGTTTCTGCCTTTATTACATTTGAGTGAAGTGACTGTTTTATTTTATAATGCAGTTGGTTTATTTTAATTTGTAATTATGTCATTCTAATGTTAATTCCTTCATTTTTTGTAGGATGGAGGCAAATCTTAAATTCCATCTCAAAGGAAAATTTGAGAAGAATGGATATGTTGGTGGAGAAGAGACTTTTGTCATGGGCGTTGAACTGGATATGTTTTCTTACACGGTACTGATGGAGTATGTCAGGGATGAGCTATAGTACACTGAAATTGGAGGAGTATATTCATGGAAAGGTCCAATGAGTGGGTGGAAATTGGTGACCAGTGATGCAGATCTGTGGGAATTGATGCAAATAAAGAATAATGGTGATTACATTGATTTCTATGTCGACACCGTGGTCGATGATAAAATTGAGCCAATGAAACAAATGCAGCCACATGTCATCGTACACCCAAGGAAGAATCTGCTATCTCCAGGTATTAGTGTACATGATCAAGTCTTAATTTCTTTAATTAAGTTTAAATTATTATGTTTATGACATGATGAACTAGCCTTTTATGTCGTTGTATGTTTGCAGCCGTGAAATTACAGAAACGACAATTTGTCACCACTCACCATCTGCAACAGCAGCAAAAAACAAGAAGTAGACTGAAGTCTTTACTCCGATTCGAAAGTCGGCACGGCTAAACAATCCACTTATCAACGAGACGCAGACTGATCAAGTCTTTAGTCCTAGAAAGTCGGCACGGCTAAACAATCCACTTACCGACGAGACGCAGACTGATCAAGTCTTTGGTCCTAGGAAGTCGGTACGGCTAAACTATCCACTTACCGACGAGACGCAGACTGATCAAGTCTTTGGTCCTAGAAAGTCGGCACGGCTAAACAATCCACTTACCGACGAGACGCGGACTGATCAAGTTTTTGGTCCTAGAAAGTCGGCACGGCTAAACAATCCACTTACCGACGAGACGCGGACTGATCAAGTCTTTAGTCCTGGAAAGTTGGCACGACTAAACAATCCACTTACCGACGAGACACATACTGATCAAGTCTTTAGTCCTAGAAAGTCGGTACGGCTAAACAATCCACAAGTGAGCGAAGCTGCTGTGAGTCCATGCATGGGGAGGAAAAAGGTGATCAGCAAGAAGTCAACTGGAGTCGGTAGGTCTACAAATTTACCAGAGAAAAATCCAACTGAAGTCAGTAGTTGTATGAAGACACCAGAGAAGAAAAATCCAGCGACGCAACTTTGAATATCAACTCAGCAAGTGTCAGGAGTAAATTGGATTTCTATAATCCTCCAGATGAAGAGGAAAATATGGATGAAAATGAGATTCTAGTAAGAAAACTACAATCTGATCTTCTAAAATGATGTTCTGCATATATTTTGCTAATATTTACAATAATGTCTTGTTAAATTACTTTCAGGATGATGATCTACAACCTCCGCCAGCTCCACCGCTTACAGAATACGAAAGGGAGAGAGCCAAACATGTGTCGCAGAAGAATAGTGTTTTTGAAGCTCTTGGGATGCCTACATTAGTTACTGGATTGATAAATGAATTTGAAAAAAATAAAGGAAAATCAAAGATGCCAGCTGAAAGCGAAGATTATGCTCCAGAACAAGAGGAACCTAGTGAAGATGATATTTCAAAAAATCCAGTAAAGGTGCGTTATAACAGAAGATTTAATTTTATGTTGGTAATTATAGACTAGCTTCCTTATTTTATTTTATTTTATTGTATTTGTGTGTGTATTTTAGAGAACCAAAAAGGTTACGATTACAAAGCCTCAGTCTGGACCAAAAACTCGTTCACGGGTCATTGTTGAATCTGCAACTGATAAGAATGCAGCTCCGAAGGCAGGGGAAAATCTAGTTCCTACACAAACTGTTGATCCACCATGTATCGTTGAGTTACCACACAATGAAGGAATGGGAACAATGGCTGCTTATTTGGCTATGCAAGAACGCCAGAAGAATAACAGTAGTGGAAGTGGAAGTGCAAGGAAGAAGGCTGTTGTCGGAAATGTCTCGACACATATTGAAAATGAATAAGATGAAGTAGAAGAAGCTGAAGGTATTATCTAATTGAGTTATGATTTTAATAGTTTAAGTTCTCATTTATGTTATGTCTAGCCTTCTCATTACTATTGTATGTACTTTGATATAGTAGTGGGAGCTCCCACAAGGTTCAGGGGAAAAACAAAGATGGATAAAGTTCATTCAAGGTCATATGACAAAAGAGTTCTAATCCAAATGAATCATCGGGGCCAACCTGTTTCAGACGATGACCAAGTATTGTCTGAACTGAGTGCTTTTTTAAGAACACTGAAGAGGAGTGTTCCACTTACTTACAAGTCTTGGTTTGATGTTCTTCAAGTTTGAAAGGCACGCTGTGGAACTATGTCAAGGTAATTTGCAAACTTAGCTGAATTTTACTTAAATATATGAAACTTGTCACAAAAGTAGCATGACTGTTCTTTTTAATGTTTGATTTGTATTCAAGCAATGGTATATTATTCCGGATGAATGTGAATATTGGGTTTTGAAGTCAATTCGTAACTCTTGGAGGGGGTACAAGAGTTGTCTTAAAAAGGCACATTATACGGCTTATGAAACTGGCGAAGAGAGGCTTGAAAATAGGCCGGACGAAATTCCACTTGTGGATTTCAGAGTACTCTTGATGTATTGGGGAGATGAAAAAATTCAGGTATAATTTTAAGTTTTATCACATAATTTTTTTCCGTTTTTATTCATTCAAATCAGGCAGATAATAAACATCTTTATTTCATGTTTTTGTAGTCCAAGGCCCTTACAAATTGTGCAAGTCGGAAATTGTATACAGACACACACACTGCTGGTCCACAACTTTTTTCCCAAATTCGGCATAAGATGGTATGTATTTTGCTTATTTTTATGGTTGGCTGGAGGTATGCATTTTATTTTATCTAAAATTCCTCTCCTTATTTAGCAAAGCGATATATGTTCCAAAATAAAAATTAAAATAACTACATATATGTTCCAAAATAAAATATCACCTCACTCAAACAAATAAGCAAAATAAATATTAGTGATATATGTTCTGTTTATGATATAGAAGTTTGTAACTAAAAGAATAACAAGCAGGCTATATAATCTGATCTGTCACATTAATCATCCAGCAAATGTTTTTATTTCAGTTTTAATGTATTAATTTTTATCGTATCTGTTTATTATTTTTGCATTTTCACATTAATTTACGATCCAATAGCTATTAATAACATTTGCTAAAAAAGTAAATAAAATCTATAAAAATATATAAATGAGCCTTTCTTTGCCCCCTTTGGCAAAGAAAACTCAATTCTTCTTTTCCAAACAAGTGTTCGTCATGCTTATGCATTTGTACGCATTTGGTCAATATACGTCTGCAAGTTAGATGCATATTAAACATTAAATACGAGTCCAATCCATCTCTGTGGAAATTAAGTAATTTGTAAACTATTGGATACACTCTTAACTCTTAAGCATATGGATGTCCAGTTGATGCCTGTCTTTTGTCTGATGTATGTTGATGGCTTTACTGCCTTGCTAAGCTCAAATCGTTTTAGTATTATATATATGTTCATGGATCATGGATTAATCACGGGGTAATCTTAGTTTTGCATCAGAATCTAAGATGAATCATGGGATATTTGTTATCTCTGTGCTTACAGTTAATAATCTGAAAGCAAAGACATATGGCATATTTACTATGCAAATTTTCCTTAGCTCAGCCTTGAATTTTGCAAAACTGGTACATCACTTGATACTATGCTTGAAAAAGCTCTGATATTGTTGCAACATATGTTGTGATTTTATACTTGTTGTTTCTTTATTTTTGCACTTGTAAGCTGCTTGATAACTTACTGTTGCTCCATTTTTGCATCTGTGAGTTGCTCGAGGCTTTTAGCTTGTGTGCACTTGTGGTTTCTGTTCTTCATTTGAACCGAGATTTGTTTTTATGTAAAGGAGATCATATTTACCTTAGTTTTTCTTTGACTTTGAGAATAATTTCTGAATTGATTAGTGATATATGTTCTGGAAAAATTGGTTTGATATCCTTTTGTTGTCTAACTTTTTTCATTTAATTTGTATCAGTCCAGCGAATCAGATGGTGAACTTTTTGTTAAAACTCGCAAGCGGAAAGAAGGAAAGGTGTACAAGACTGATACTTCAGTAATGAAGTACATAATTGTAAGAATTTTATTTTCTCTTCAATCAGATGTCAAAACAATTCTGCAGGATAAGAAACTTGTTGAAACTGCTTTATTTTGTAGGATATTTTCTGAATCCATTTTATAACTATTAATAGATATTGCAAAACAATTATTGTTTAAGAAACTTGTTTCAGAATTGTTAATTTTATTTAATGTCACATTTTGAATCTGCTTTATTTTGTAGGATAAGATTGAAAAAGCAATAGGTGAAGGAGGAAGTGATGGAGTTGTTCAAGAAATGATTTTTGATGAAAATCGCACGGTCCATCATGGCTTATAGGACGGCACACAAAGTCTGCAGAAGTTTCAAAAGATGGCCCAATAACAGGCATATACATACAGGAGCTGACAGCGAAGATAAGGGAAAATATAGCTGACGAAGTCGAAGCAAAGGTGAGCAAGAAAATCCAAAATGAATTTGATGCGAAGGTGAACCAAAAAGTTCGGGAGAACTTGACATGGGTGCTTAAGAAACTAGGCGAAGCAAACCCTGACATGCAAATTGATGTTGGGGATCTTTGTGCGACCGTATGCAGTGATGACACTGGAGGCACTAATGGCACCGATGGCACTGGAGGCTCGCAAACATGACTGTCCTGTTAATAAGTAGAATTTAGTATGTAGTGGTTGTAACTATGAATATGAATGTACTGCCATTAGATATTTAGTATGAATGTACTGTAACTCTGAATATGAATGTACTGGCTGTAATAAGAAAACCCTGACATGGGTGCTTAAGAATTTAGTATGTACTGCCATTAGATATGAATATGATATAATGTTGCAGTGTAATATTGCCATAAGATATGATATAATGTTGTAGTAGTATAATGTCGCAGTACATGTCCAATTTGAATTGCAAAAGGTGTTGCCATAGATATGATATAATGTTGCAGTATGTGATGTTAAATGTGGTAACAAACTGGCAAAGTGTTGCCACTGGATGGTAAAAGTGTTACCATAGATTAATGAATATGGGCCCCACAATAGGGTCCGTAAAGGTGGGCCACAGAATTAGTGGGCCCCACAATATGGTCCCACATGTTGGGACCCAGATTGTGGGGCCCACTTTTTAGTAAATTTGGTACCTGCGGCAACAACAGAACCGATGTTGCCCTAGGGCCGCAAAGATGTTGCCTTTGACTCTACGGCAACGCGGCAAAATGCATCACCGAGGAAGTGTTGCCTTTGCCCAATTTTAGCCTAAAGCCACATTTTTTGGCACTTCCTGCATCACTTCTCGGTGTTGCAGTATGCAATCTATGGCATAGTGTAAAATCAGATGCAAACTGTTGGCTCTCAGAAGCACACACGACTTTTGCTATGTTACCATAGGTCGCAGTCTACTGATGTAAAATCAAACGCAGACTGTTGGCTCTCAGCGGCCTACACGACTTTCGCTATGGTCTGCAGTAGATCGCAGTGACATCGATTTACACTATCATCACAGCATAACCCAAATGCCTCTGTAGGCATCAACGCCCTCGACTTTCGCTACACTCTACACAAAATCCTCAGGAACTAGTTTTGTCCGGACTCCTCACAGGATCAACTTTAGAACCTCCCCCTTAGAGGCTCAAGGCAATACCAACCTATGGTACTCCTGAGAAGTTCATTTCAAGGGAGCGCCTTTTTTTCTAAAGCCATTTTCAAAATACTTTATACTATAGACATATAGTATCTTCCAAATCATACACCTAGTATGAATCTCATATAAATCTCCATTCTCAAAATCGATTATCCCAAAATCGATAATTCTCAAATTAGGCTTTTCCAAATCCAATATTGATTTTACCCAAAAATCAAAAGCCTTTCTAAATCCAAAGGTTCCAAACCTTTTAAAAATCATTCTCACAAGATCCTTTATATATAGATATATATAACCTTGAAAAATCTTTGGATCATTTTAAACTTGTATAAAACCCTTTTTGTACTTCAAATATTTTCAAAATCCTTTCCTTCTTGCTATAGATTTACAAAGGAAGATTTATCTTACATAACAAAGATATATAACTTTGTTTATGCCAAATCAAATATTCAAACTTGATTACTCTTTACAAAACCACTTATCATATCACTTACTTCCATAAAGTAAATTTCTATTATAGAAACATCCAATTTCCATTTTACTTTATCATATATTTCACAAGATATACCTTTCATTTCAAAAATCATTTCACAATTATTATCCACAAATTTCCAGTAACAATTTCATTCAAACCCGTACGATGTACACATATCATTCATACGCTATATCAATCTGATCGCTTACTCGATCACACAATTTCACTTCAGAACTAGTATCGTCCACCCGACTTCCTGGTGCGGATTCGGATCTGGTTTGTTGATCAGAAACCGCCATTCTCCTTGCATAGCCATAACTATGATAGAGAATATCCAGCACCAATCAACAACCCATATCCAGGTTCGCCGTCGAAAATCAAGTGGAAAAATCCCAACTCGGATCGATATGACTATCTCAAAATTCTATGCTCGAATCTGGACCAAATCACTATGCGAATAGAATAGTATACGTACATCCTATGTATTTACCTTCATTGATTATTAACCAAATCAATTCTCTTTTCTTTTCACATTCGCTTATGATTTCTATACCCTTATTCACAATTGCTTCAATCCAATATGGATTATCACCTTAATTCTTATCCCAATTGATAACAAAATATAAACAGTTTAACTCTGTCCAGCTTAGATTTAGAAAATAACTCAAAAAGTTTAAAATAGATTAGTAGTTTGAAAAATAATTATAAATTTTAAAGTAGCTGTAAATAGTTAAGTAGTTGTAAAATAGTCAAATAGTTATAGAAATTTCAAATAATTGCAAAATAGTTGTAAAATAGTAATTAATTTGTAAACTAGTTGAAAAATAGTCATTAGTTTATAAAATAGTTGAAAATTTGTTAAATAGTTCCAAAAATAATTGTAAAACAAGTATAAGATGGTTTTAGGTTGAAAAAGAAAAGTTGTATAGTAAATAGTTTGGAAAAATAGATTTATATTAAAACAATTTATTTTGAAAATAGTCCAGAGCCAAACTGTTCAACTCCCAATCTCCATCCCCATCAATTCAATTTAAATTTCCACTTCCATTTAAATTGACTCAATTCCAATTTAAATAACCTCAATTTCCATTGAAATTGATTTAATCCCAATTCAAGTTGAATTAACCTAATTTCTTTCCAAATTCAAATCAAATTCCGTTTGGATTTTAAACCTATTCAACTTTAAATTTCACTTAAATTAATTCAAATCAAATTTCAATTTTCAATTAATTCCTTACAATTCCATTTTTTGAATTAATTTCAATTCTATTCGCAATAGATAAAGAAAATGTTATATTAGATTTTACTACCGCAAAATATTTCATGCATTAATTGACTACATACTAGTAGTTCATACATTACATTTATCCAAAATAAGAGTCTTATAGAAGTCATAAATCTAGATGCCTTTTCTATTACCTAGAGGTTTGGAAAGAACAGAGCCGTAATATTTTACAAGAATCCTTTCTATGGACTTCCTTCCAAAGGGCAAAGCCCGAACAAACACTTCTCAACAGGGTGTCCCCACTTATAACATTTACCATAAAATGTTTCTACCCTGTCATCAATCGGGATAACCTTCACGCCTCCAACAGTACGCTCCACAGCTTTACTTCTCTTCTGCCTCTTGGAACAATTCCTAGCGATGTGTCCTGTCTTCTTACAATGATAGCAAATAGTCGACTCATTGACCAGTTCAACTGGTTTATGCTTCGCCTTTCTTACTTCAGGGCAATGCTTTAGGAAATGTCCTTTCTTATGACCCTTAAAGCACAAGATCTCAGAGCGAAACCATTGGAATGTACCCTTCAATTCCTCCCTTGATTTACTGCACTTGGCTGCGTAATGACCCTTATTGAAACACTTGTAGCATGTGACATTATCATAAGGCCCTGGTTCAGCCCTTTCCTTAACATGTTTCTCATACTCTTGAATTGCTTCTTCTCGATCTTACGTGCAGATGCTCTTTGCTCTCTGCACCTAACCTTCCATTCTTCACTCTTAGTCATCTCTCTCAAAGACTGAATTCTAAAGGGACTTCCTAACCTATAAGTTAGACTTAATTAGAAGAATTCAACTTTTACTCTTATATATATATATATATATATCAATTTTGCTTACTAAGTTATACCTTATGTTTTAACACCTTTGGTTTTAATTCTAAAAAAAGTTTTCAAACAACTTCTTATTTCAAAATAAGATTACTTTCAAAAATATTCTGAATAATATTATTTACCATTCCTTTTAACAGTTTGAAAACAAATTTCAAATGTTTTTTTAAATCTTGGGATTCTAACTTCACAATTTAAAACCCCACTTCAATTTACAAGTCATACTTATCAAAAAGTTTTACTCCCTTAACACATTTCATTTGTCTTTATCATTACTAGGAAACAAACATCCCAATATATGATACAATAACCATTTTATTTTATTTTGATTTGAAACCAAATTTAATTCTCCTGATTTGAATGGTTCATTCTATTCAATTTCTATTTGGATATATATTTACCACTTAAATTCTTATTTAATTTCAATATCCAACAACCAATTATTGCTTTATATATATAAACTTATATAAAAATCCTTTACTTTTAAAACCATTATATAAAAATAACAAGTACGCTCTTATATATATATATATATATATATATATATATATATATATATATATATATATAGACACACACACACACACACACTCAACTCATTTTAGGGTACTACTTACCCTATCCTTAATGAGTAAACCTAAGGAGCCAAGGTTCTCGCTTAACCTTCAACTCTGATACCAAAAGTAACGACCCAGAAATTTCGATGCAGAAAATTCCAGATAGTTAGGGAAAAGAAGAAAAAGATAGAAGAAAAAGAAGAAACAGAAACACCAACATCTCATATTTGCAACGGATAAAATATAATATCAAATAATATTCTTTACACAAAGAAAGCTGAATCAGCCAATTACGTTTTAATACATCAGAGTTACAACATTTACACAAACACTGGACAGTTAAGTATAACTTATCCCAGATAAAAAATAATATAACACAGCGGAAACACTCCATACGTCCCTGCCATCCAGCTCATTTCCTGAGCTCCAGAACGTCCTTACCTGGAAATCTGTAATACACGATCTGACCCGAGCATTACATCAAAGTAACATCTGGGTCAGGCTGGAAACCAGCGTGAGTAAACTCATTTATCATGAAATTTTAATGCATAGAACTATTTACAATCCAGGGTAACTTGTACTTCTCTACGAGATCAAACATTGTTATAATCTATACTTATTTCGCAAAACAAACACTAAGTACCTTTACTTAGTTACAAAGATCTAGTTAACTTGGATTATTCCTTTCCAGCCTATTAATTACACATATCCAATTTATAAAGAATTTTAGTAGATTTCAAATCGAAGTGGTTTCGGGTATTTGCTGATACCCGACCCCGGTCTCTTCGAATTCCAAGACATCCTAACCCAAGTTATTCATGTGAAATACAATTCAAATTTTAAATTCTGGGTGTCATAGATATTCATCATAGATAACCACATTATCACTGTTCAACCCAACATATCATATTACAAAGCATTTCATATCACATAGCATCACAACCACATAATAGGTATACCAAACAATTCAAGGCATTCAATATCATACAGTCATCCATAAGCAAGATAAATTAGTCACACCATTTTTACCCAATTAAATTAATTTCTTAAATCAATTAATCACTCAACCTTGCTTACTCAATCATTAATTAATTACAGACCAATTAATTAATCACTTCTTGATTACCTTACTAATCAATTAATTAATCTCTAATCATCGATTAATTATCCTTTAATTATCAATTAATAAACCTTAATTATTAATTATCTCCTTCAATACAAAGTAATCAATCCTTGATTACCTTTATAATCAATTAATTACCATTCAATTAACTGATCAATTATCCATCAACTATTAATTAACAACCTTAATTATTAATTAATAGAACCTAATTACAAGTTAATTAATTCTTAATTATTAATTAATTAATCCTTAATCACCAATTAATTAATCTCTAATTACCAATTAATTAATCTTTAATTACTTAATTACTTAATTAATTAATCACTAATTATAACTTAATTATTAAATTTATCGATTATTAATCCTTAATTAATTACTTAATTAATTAACTACTAATTATTAATTAATTAACAATTAATTTATAATTCTCAATTATAAATTAATTAAACCCTTAATTATTTAATTTAAAAATCTTTAAATGTTAATTAATTATTTACTTAATCAATAATTAAAATAATTAAATACACTTTATTTAATTATCATAAATCTTAATTATTTTTAAGTTAATCATTTTCTTTGTTAATTACTTAATCATATCATCAAAACATTTTCCTTTAATTAAGATTTAACTTTATTTATAAAAATAATTAAGTTTAAAATATCTTTAAGTTTTAACAAACTTAAATTAACAACCGACAATTTCTTAATTAAAGTTTAAGAGACATTTATAAGGGAAAGAACTTATTTAAGAAAGGATTAAACAATTCCATTTTAAATTTCAAAAGAAACTTTATTAATCAGGTTTTAAAACTTGATTTCTTTTGGCTTCGGGTTAGACCCGATGATAACTCACTCTGCTTCGAGTTATCTTCTTCTTCCCTTATATTTTAAAGCTTAAACTGTTATACTAATATACTCACACAAGCACCCAGATAAAACTCGAGTAAAACCCATCTTTTCCCGATCATAACTCGAGAACCCATCGCTCAAAACATCCAAATCGTGCACACGACCAACTGTGCATGTGCACTCACCGCCGACGATGCTCCGGTGCCTGAGACAACCACCAACAAGTCGACAATCGACCCCTCTTAGGATCTCAACGGCCAGACACCCAGATGAATCATGAGAATGAAAAAAAACAAATTCGAGCTTCTAGACAAAAACACTCCAACCATCGATCGTCTCGTTTAGGCGATGCTGAACTCCAAATGCCACCAAACTCCTCCTGAAACATCGCCTCTACCCAAGCTTTCGATTCCCCCACGACTGGCCTACTCCGGTGTTCCAACGGTGGAGCAATATCCACTTTTCCGACCATGCCAAAAACCACTGGAAAACCCTACATCGACCAAATCCTAACGCCTCGACGAACTGGAACAGCCTTGACTATTTTTTCCGACCTCATCGAGACTTCTCCCATCTCCAGTCGAAAACCCGACCTCCAAAGTTACTCCGGCCACCCGCAATAGCTAGAAACTTAAAATCAAGTCATCCATCAAAATCTCACGAATTACCCAATTAAAAATAATGATTTAAATTTTAAAATTCTAGATTTTGATGATGATTCAGAATATATATATATATATATATATATATATATATATGAATCAATAAATTGTTGAAATCAAATTTGCACAATTATTAGTTTCACTATAAAGTTTCACATTCCAGAGAATATACAACCTTATTTATCATAAAATTAATTTTAATCTTTAGCTTATATATTAACAAACAAAATTCGTTTAAACACTTAAGCCTAACAGAGATCAGAGAGAGATTGGAAATTTTAACTAAGTTTGAACTCTGTAGTTTAAAAACAGAGATGAACAGACACCCAAATATGCATAGACTAGACATACACACACACACACACAGAGATTCATATCTATATATAAACATGCAGCACAAACATCATCTAAAAATTCACATGCACTAACATTTATTACCCTAAGCATTTCAGTTAGGTGTTTACTCACCAGGCTATGATGTGCAGAGACCAAAATTGTGATGTTATACTTTGCAACTGTAAACTTAAATTTTGATGATCTTTAGACTGGAATTAGAAGTTGTTGAGATGACTGACTTTTGAAAAATTTACTGGTTGGAACTGCCTTAAGCTTGAATTTTATTTTGAGCTTCTTGCTTTGATTTTGCTTTTAAACTTATGTGTAGTTTGAGAATTTATTTCATGTATTGAAAAAGAGTACAGGCTTTGAGAAAAAAACGTTTAAGTCTTCTTTATTTCTTATTTTAGAATAAAGATAGGGAAAAGATAGGAGGATGAAGAATAGGTGTTATGTGAGCAAAAATTAATTTTATCAAAAATAAAAGAAAATTTAAATTAATGATGACACTTGTCATCCTCCTCAATTATCTTGTTAACACATGTGTTTAGATAGTATTATTAACTTACATTTGTAACACTACATGCAAAATAAATTTATAAATATAAATAAAGATTTTATTGATTAATTTCCTAATAACTAAATACCTATTCTAATTTATAAGTGAAAACCCTTTTAAAGAAAATAGAAATAAACAAACTATATTCATACAAAATCATATAAACATTTTTTTAAATAGAAAATATATATTAAAATATATATCATCTCTTTTGAAATCCAAATATAAATTCAATTCAATTTTTAAATACAATTTAAAATCAAATCTAAAAATCAATTTGATATATATACATATTTAAACAACCATAATTTCAAATTTGAAAAAAAATCTTCTACTTAAAATCTATATTCACATATATATACATTACATTACTATTGTTGAAATAACAAATTTGCCAATTTTAATTAAAATTATAAAGGAGCTTATCACTTTGAATTGCCTAAAATTTGCGGGATATCACAGGGAGCAAGTATTTATGTTATATATATATAGTCGAAATCGACATCTACTTACAGGTTGTCATCAATCAAAAATGGGGAGAGTGTTGAGACTTGGTTTTGATTCATGACACGAAGCTATCACTACGACATGCAGATTTGATGACTGCTACGAAAAAAAGAGACAAGGAGACGAGACTTTAAAAACCGGTACATCAACTATGGTATTTAGTTTTTGAGTCTTAGGTCAATATTGTTAAAATATCTCCTCGATTATGTCTACATTAGCTTATATATTTAATCATTATATTTACTAAATATTTTATATATAAGCATATATTTAAGTTATAAAGGTGTTTTAAAATTATAGAAATTCATATACATATGGAAACTGTGCTTACTGCACAAAATTAACCAGGTCAGTCGACTGACCAACTAAGGTAGTCGACTGACATTGGGTATATTTTGCAGCATGCACAGTTACATAAATATATGAATTTTAAATTTGAAAATCAATTTGAATATTCAGTCGACTGACCTAGAGGCTCAGTTGGTTGAATTTTTATAATAACCACTTTTTCGAAAAGACACGACTTTTGCGAAGAGTTGCGAACCTTTAACGAAAAGATTCGGACACAATACTTTGATCGAAACTCTTCATCAACAGTCGCTGCTTTCTAACCTTTATAAATACAAACTTCAACTTGATTTCAAATCACTTAATCACAATCGATTTCTCTTTATCTCGGATCCAACTTTTTGAAATCTATTTGCTATCATACTTTGAATTATTCTGCATTAAAGCAATACTATACCTTTCTATTCTTCATACACTTCAAATATATATATTTGTACTCGAGGAGAAGATTATAGAAAGGGTGTACTACAAGTGACAAATCTGTGTTATCAGAACACACAAACGTCAAAACTATTTTCTGTATTTGTTGAAGTCCTGTTCTACTGCTCAGGCGAGTGAAGTCCTTTTCGGCTGTTGAGGCGAAATCCTGTTATGCTGCTCAGGTCCCTGTTCAGCTGCTCAGTGGTGTATAAACTTGTTCCTCCGGGTTAAGTGAGGGTTGCTATTTTAGTGAAATTCCAGAAGGAGTCTGGGGCTGGACGTAGGACGGTGTTTCGAACCAGTATAAAAATCTCCGATGTCATCTTACTATACTGCTTTTATATTCCGACTATTTACAGTATTATTATCATCATTATACTCTGTATTATCATATATCCATATTACATGATCCATAGCACACTTTCAAGTATCACCTTATTTTGTCATCTACCATAACATTCAGGAGACTTATATGGTCTTCCGCATGAAGTTTCAAACAGCGCCATGCTAATACTAGCTTAGAAGCTATTGTTGTACGCAAATTCAACATGTGGTAAGTGATCTTCTCATAAAACCCAAAATAAAGAATACAAGCTACCAATTAGTCTGTACGTACACGTGTAACAACCCACCCAGAAACGGACCTAAATCCCAACACAAAGAAGGCCCATTGAAACTTAGACCCATTCCAAAGCCGGCTGTTGGTTGGTATAAAGAAGAATACAAAGCTATTTATCAACACATTTTAGAACTCACAACAAAAGGATAAAATATAATAACTGGAACATTACACATTTCATTAAAAATCCAAATGTCATAAAATCCATAAAACAATACCAATAACAATCATCACATATCTATAGTGCAACATTTTCAAAATACCTCATTATTCTTTAATGGGTACATCGGAAAATAACATAAGTAGATAAATAGGTAAACTATCACAAATTTCATCCTTGCATTCCTCTTCAACATCTCCTTTTCTAACCTGTGTTATAGTGAGGAGGAACTCTGAACCACATATATCTACTGAATAAAAACCTCGAGCCTTATTATAATAATACTTGGGCAATATAATTTAAATAGGAATACGTCTTTCGTTATTGGATTCTTTCTAAGTCATTCAAACTTTAAGCCCTAAATCTTTCTTAATCCAAATTCCATAACTGTTAGTCTTACAACCCAATAACCCATACCTGCCATCAATATTGTCCTATTAGTGTAAGAGATAATACCAAAGTCACTTAATACCTTTTTAATGGGAACTTGGTAAACTGTGTCCATTTACTACCTCATTTAAGGAAGGTCCCTATCATTTAATAACTATCCTAAAGTGGACCCCTCACTGGTACTTTTCTAGCTGACATTGCACGGAATCTCTTCAATCACTTAGTACATATCGATGCAGACCCTTCCTAAGATATCCACTACTGTACCTAACCATTAACCTTGACCATTTACTACTTCCCACATAGGGAAGAGGTGAGCCCTCTAACAACTAATTAATACCTTTAATCCCTTAAGCAGGTTCTTCATATTTTGACCTATATACTACATTGACGTCTCCCATTAGTTCGACTATTCATAGGTACTGGTAGACAGATTAGCTAGGCAGAATTACTCTATGGAATTTGGGACTAACTTCACATCATTTTTAGTTACTTATTATAAGCAATGTCTCACATTAGCCCCAAAGTTACACTGTTGGTAGCCAAGATTAGCTGTACAGACTTTTGTGTGCTTTTAATTGACCATACATCCGTATAACTTAGTGATGATTTATAACACTCTTTCTTAACATATTATCACACATCTCACCGTATCCACTTTTAAGGCCTTATAAGAAAAATTCTTATTTCCCCTCTACAGCTAATTACTTACCTAATGAGGATTCAATAATGATTAATAACCTATTAACTACATAATAAATACATTATAACTAAATGTGGTTTACACTAATTTATACACACACACACACGCGCGCGCGTGGACGCGCATGCACCTAGTATATTTCTAAGCGTACAAAGATTACGCCTTAAACTAGCATTTAAATGTCAATTCTTCAAAAACTATATATGTCTTATTTCCATATTAACAAATATACCACAAATCTAATATTCATAATTCAATCAACGGACTTATATAAAATAGAATCCAACCCAATTTATTATATATAAAGGAATAAATCAATATTAGAAACTTACAATTTAAATACTTTTACGCTTTATTCAACTTCATTTTACATGAAATCAAACAAAGGGAATTTCTATTCAAATTATGGAAATAGATAGTGCAAACTACGAATAAGAATTCATGGCTTATACATCATTTTCTAATCAAAAATCCTTTAATCAGATTGAAAGAAAAAGATAAGAAGTGTAATAGAGCATAACACTTTAAAATAGAAAAATGTACACAAATTCTATTACTTTAATATAAAACAATTGAGATTCTAATCTAAGAATTGACATTTCGCTTTGGGGGAATTTTGAAGGTTTAATGTGATGTTTTTGCAAACCAAAATTCCTCATGGGATATATAAAATCCAAAATACATCATTCAATTACTAAAATAGAAAGACTAAGATTTCCACTCACAATAGATCCTTAGCCTTCCTTCCTTCAATAATCTCTTTTAGTTCTCCTCTTTTGACGTATACAACAAGGTATTTGTATAAAAAGTAGATTTATAAATTTAGGGATTGGAGAAAGCAGAATTACAAATAAAATAATAAACATTTATATTATGTTACCTGAAACCCTAAAGAATTTTTCTGAATCTTTGAAGAGAGAGACTAACAGAGCTTCGCTTGGTTTCTAAAATAATTTATAAATAAAAGTGAGAGGCAAGGCTCTTATTTATAATGGTTGGAATGTACCTGAACTGTTAGATTAAAGTTGGTTAAAAATAATAAAATTCGATACATTCATTTGCACAAAACCTAAGCTGCCACACAGGGAACATAGACCACCTCTACCCATAGTCGTCCGGGCTAGGGTAGGTAATCGACCCGTGTAATTATTTTGGGAATGTTTGTACTCTACCGTTGATTTATTTGTTTCATCTGTTAACTACTCCTTTAACGTTAATGTTAATTTTAACGATTACTTATCCCACAAGTCTAATTACTATTACTTTTCAAATTTGAGAATTATTTAATTATTTTAATTTGAATTCTGTTTAAATTATTTTAAATACAAAAACTTTAAACGTCCATAGCTTTCCCATTTGAGCTCCATTTTCAATATATTGCATATGGAAATTTATCAGAATTTCGCCATAAACGCAACGACATAACTTCTGTGATTAAATTCTAACATTTGCAATATTTCTATTTTTAGCCTTATTTTTTTAATTAGTTTATCTACTTTTTTTATTTCTTATTAATTTTTATGGGATTTACATTCTCTCCCTACAAAAGATTTCATCCCTGAAACCTTTTCAAGGGACGGACAACGTATTGTGCAATAACATCCATATTATACGACCAAGTTATCTATACATCCATCTTCTCAATCAAAAAGTGCAATATTACTATGTAATATGTATGCAGATATACTATAGGCGAGCTCAATCCTAGCATGAATGCAAGTGTTGTGACATATAAGTACGTATGCAAACACCTTACACATGCATAAAATTTCAATATAAGTGCAAAGTAATAGTGAAAAGTGTAGAAACCAAATCCTACCATCCAATCTAGCAATCACGATGTAACAATCTAATTTTGGAGAGAAACGTTTACCAGTGAAAAGCTTAGGATGAGAGATCTTCATCTTTTTTCAGTTTTCCCCATGCTTTTCATCGGGTTGTCTTCCCATTGTACTCAAACCAGCTTAATTTCTTTATTACGGGGCTTCCTAGTTTTGTGCTTCACAATGCGGGCGATGACATAGAATGTTATTGGCTCCATCTTAGTATCCCCTTATTGATCAGGCTCTACCACAATGGTTGTGCAATGAAGGCATTTCCTTAAGTGCAAAATGTGAAAAATATCATGGACTCTTGCCGCTTTATCCAGTAGCTCTACATGATATGCAAGTCTTTCTGTTCTTTCTAATATTAGGAAAGGCCCAACAAATTTTGATGCCAACATTCCCAACTTTCCAAATCTCACGACCTTTCTAAGAGTGGAAACTTTGATAAACACCATGTCCTCTACTTCAAATTCTAACTCTTTTCTTCGCCTGTTCACATAGGATCTCTAGAGGTCTTATACGGTCTTCATTCGTTGCCTAATTAATTCTACCTTTCTCCATTTGGCACATCAAACACCCAGTGGAAAATTCTACACATTCTTCATCATATCTTCTTTGGGGTGAATGGTCTTCCTTGGATGGTGTCATTTCGCTAATGTATCCTCTATTCCTACTTACTAACCTAATTCCCTCATTAACTTTCAGTCTTACCTACAGTTTATCGCTAGTTAAGCATCCTTATGAAAAAATAATATTTACATTGTTCCTCCATATATATTTATCTGGTGGTCTAATCTCATCCACAAAATCAACACAATGATAAAATGTGAACATGTTTTATGCCATATAGTATGTTTTTCTAATAAACTAAAGGAGACAACTAGTTATTACAACCTAAAAACTATAAAAGAAAATTATGCTGGAAGTTGACATTTATCATTAACTAGTGTTAATGATGTTGGGGACCTAATACTCCTTAATAAATTAAGATGGGCATTATTAATATGTCATTCCACTTAATTCTCCATCTTCCTTAATTCTCCTTCTTATTTTCCAATGAATGTGGTCCATCCATTACTTCGATTAACATATCCGTTATAAATGATCATTAATGACAAAGTTGGACCATTTCTAATCAGCCTCATTTAAATATCTTTAATCTATTTACTAGTTTCAAAATGCATTTATTATGCCGATTCAATTCCTCCGTTAATACCAAATTAAATTCCTTTTAATTCCATAATAATTACAAATTTATTGCCCATTAAATCTGTAATTAATGTCCATAAATTCTAGTCCTATAATAACTAATATGAATTCCGCCGTAAATTATGCTACATACATTCATACATGCATATATATAGTTATTAAGCATGGTTATACGTGTATATTTCTATTTCTAGCTATTAACTTCTATACATTTTAATCTATCAGAGCTATCCTTCAAAAGGATTACCGTTATAATTTTTTCATAAATTAACCAAAAGTGAGATCTTTGCTTTGTTTTAATTACAAGGAATTATTTCTTTCCTTTTAAAGAAATAGATAGTATAAACTACGAAAAATAATATTTATACCTTACACATCTCTTTCTCTTTTCGGTATATTCCTTATTAATTCAAACGTTGCACATTTATACATATTTTGGAATTGGAAAATGAATGGAAATTACACGGAAAACGCTCCAAATAAATCAAAACATAGAAATTCATATTGCAAATCAACTAGGGCAACCTAACTTACAACGCAATTATAAATTTGGAATATCTTTGCAACTTTACCAACATTCTAAAATTAAATATTTAGGACTGATTTCAAATTTCCGGATCAACTTGTACATGCTATTCCTATTTTATTCATACCTTAAAACTTTTACACTGCTTTACTTAGGTAATGATCCTTATGTACTCCACAAAAAAAAATTGGTTTAGTCCGCATTATTCTTAAAACTAAAATTTCATAGTCATAAAGTACCTTATTTAAAACTTCTATCTTTAAAAATATAAACTTGGAAACCCTTTTTATCAATTTCAAAAATTTCTTAGTTTCCAAAAGGAGCCATGAAATTTTTTCCTTTATCTAACTAACTTTTCCTTTTAAAGAACTTTCTACAACAGATATTTATTTCTTTAACATTTAAAACTCGGTTATTAAACCTAAGTATTATTAAATCAAAAATTTCCTAGTTCGATAAAGGAATAAAATAATTTCCCTTCTCAAAAACCATCTACAACATACAAAATAATTTTCAATAAATTATTTTCATACAAATAAACTTATTACGTTAAATTCAAAATTAGCATCTATTACTCCATGAAATTATAGCCTATACTTATGAAAATTTCATTGACTACCATTTTAAGGATGCATTATTATTATTTTCTAAATTTAGTTCCTTTTAAATCTAGTACAAAGATTATAACTTTAATAGCATTTCAAAATAACAGATTTTCTTTATTAGACATTCATTATTTCAAAGATATTTCTAGCTACAAGATAATTATTTTAGCAGACTTCAAACCACAATCAATTCACATGCATGTCAAATTTCTAATTTCAAGTTGTTATATTATCCCAAAGGTACACATCAACATATATTCCTTTATTACTTAAAATGTACTGTCACTTAACTAAATACTTTTTATAACTTTGTTTGATTCCTATAATCTTTTGCAATCCTTTACTTACCAATCATAATTTATTTCTCTTTCATTACCATTTTAAATTCAATAATGTTTTATTATTTTTCAAACAAGTTCTATATATATATATATATAATTCTCATCCTCACATAAATGCTTTTCCTTATAACATCCACAAAATTATCTGAACTACTTTATTGATTATCATCATTTAATTCCGCCCAATTGTAAAAAATACATTCAAAAGCATATTCTATAACCATAAACAATGAAAAGTGGAGTAAAATAAGGATAATTTCAATCCTATTAATTTCTAACTTATATTACTGATCATGTTTTATATAAATTCCTAATGTATTTCTACTCAAATCTACCAATATTATCTCTATTTACATTTCTCCTATCTAATTAACTCATACATCAGTTGTTATTCTCTGTATTTTCCTTAACAGAAATGTTCCTCCTATCCTAGTTATTCGCATCCTTTTGTTCTCTATTCCATAATTTAATTAAGTTCCATTTCCATTTATATATCTTTTTAGAAAGAATTAAGAAATGAAACTTCCAAATTTGTAAATAGAAAAAAAAATCAAGTCTAATATATGCTCTATTTTACATTTATTTTAAAAAGAAGAATCTCTTTCTTTAAAAATTAAAAACTTTTCGATTCGACTAATTTTAAATCAAAATTTCAAAAATGAAAAGTCCTTCTACCAAAAATCTTTCAATCATAAACTTTTAACTGGATTTTTTTTTTTAAATTATGAGTTTTCAAATTTGCTTACTTTTTCAAAACAACAACTTCCAAATAAATCCTTTGAAAAACTTATTCAAAACAATTCAAGGAAGTTTCCAAAATCCTTTATCAAATTTTTTCCTATGGGTAGGATTTAGAAATTGACTTTAATTGTCCTTTCTTTTGAACTTTCTTTCTTTCCAACCCAATCTTCATAAAAAATCTGATTATCTTCTTATGTTGATTACTGTACACCTTCTCGCGGGAACTTGTTCCCCTAAATCTTGCTTTACTCCTATCATTCCTTACTTCTGGATATTTACCGCATATAGGTTATTACCTCCCATTTATTTTTATGCATTGGGCTTGGCCCACTAATCTTTGTCTGCATAATTAAGGCTATATAATTTACCATTATAACGATTATACTACCTATATGTTTATTTTCTATTTCTATAAATGTCAATTGTCTGTAATAATGATTATTATTAAATCAGACAATTTTTAAATGCATTTATTCATTTATTCAAAATTTACCTATTATGCCTTCCCTATCTTTCCATAACTACTCTAATAATCTCCTTAACCGATCCCATTAATCCATTTAGATCCTTATTAAATTCTTGTAACTCCATATTTATTGCACATTATTGCCTTATTAACTTTGGGGTTTCACTCTTTTTCATCTAAATTTCCTAAGGTATTTTATATGTTGAAGTAAAGATTTTCCTAGTGTTTCTTTGCATGCTTAAAATAAGTGTATAATTTAAACATAGTAGGATTTTTTTAAAATACTTTCAAAAATAACAAGTGCGCTACCCATATGTATACTTATCCCTATTGATCAGGTAACCTAAGATCTGATATCAAATGTAATAATTCACCAAACGGACAAAAATTTCAATCCAAGGAAAGCCCATCGAAAATTCAGTCCATTCCAAAGCTGGTTGTTAGTTGGTATGAAGAACAATACGAAGTTATTTATCTACACATTCAGAACTCAAAATGAAAGAATAAAATATGTAAAGATCACGAGTTTAAGCCAATTTTAATTTGGAAATTAATACAAAATTTTGAATTTAATTATGAATTAATTTGAATTTTTTCAAATTAAATAAGATATGTATTTGTTTATATATATATATGTATGTATGTATATAAATTGATTGTGAATAGAATTTAAATTTTAAAAAAAATCCAAAAATAAATATTTTGAAAATATATTGGTATTGAAAACTCTATATTTTAAAATTAATAAAATTTGTTTTTTGATTATATTATATACGTATATCTATATTTTGGAAGCTATGATTTGAATTTGATATAAATAATTTTGAAAAATTGTTTAAGGTTAAACTCTATGTTATAAGAACTCGTACATATTATAAATATATGTGTTTATTTATTAATATATAATTCAATTTTTAAAATCATTTTCTTTAAGGTTACATAAATATTTATAAAAGGAAATCATTTATTTAAAATAGAAAATTTTAAAACCATAAGATATATAAAGGATAAATTAAAAATATAAAATTTTATAAAAATATTTAAACCTTTAATACATGTAAACTACATATATAAGTATTTTTAACAATGAAAATAATATGTGTAAACATTATAATAAGAAAGAATACAAGTGTAAATTTTTTTAAATAACATTCAACAAATGTAAGACAGATATATTATGGAAATAACAAGTGTTCATGTTAATAAACAAGTGTCATACCTTAATTTCTTTTAAATTCAAATTATAAATAATGTAATATTTGAGGAGAAGGCAGGCTAATGCATTTCTCAAATCTTTGTCTCATATTTCGAAATCAAAACAATAGCAAACAAAAGAAAATCAAAAGCAAATCAAAACAACCACAAACCTGAGATAAAAACTTCAACAAAATTCCAGGATCAAACTCAACAGCAATCAAACTGAAGCAAAGTTCAAAAATCAAAACTTGGAAAACAAATGCAAACACGCAATCTTTAACCTGAAACAATTAACCTAAGACAGCAAGCTTCAAGATCAATTAAAACTGGAGTAAAGCATGCACAGACATTAAGTTCAAATTCAACAAAACAAGCTTCAGGTTCAACTCAGAATAAATCAAGACCTACAGATTCTAGTTTTCAAAATCAAAGTCTTCCTATGTTCTCTGTTTCTTTTTCCAGGTGAGCAAACATTTATTTTAAACGTTGAATTTGTTTATATAACTTAATGTTGTGGTTGATATTGAAGTAAAGTGGTGAAAGATGTTTGAATGGATGCAAATATGTTTGTATATACATATAAATATGCAAATGTTGAATGTGCATGTCTATGAACAGGTATTTTTACATCTGTTCTTAGTTTACAGGTTTCAAAATCAAAATTAAAAATTCAACATCTCTCAATATAATCAATGTTAGCCCATAATCCTTAAAGAAAATTTGTTTATATTAACCTTACGCTATTTTTTAAAATATTTATAAGAAAAATCAGTAAGCTATTTTACGAGAAAGAAAGAAAATTACAGTGAACTTTTTGAATCTGAACAATCAATGTTTAAAATTTTGAGTTTGGATTTTATAATGTGATTCATATTTTAAAATGATGAATTTAGGTAGAGAAATCATGATTTTTAAACAAGTATATGGTGAGATTTTCTGAGTTGAACGGATTTGGTAACTTTGCAAAATTCCGACGAACGTGGGGAAGTTGGTCGTCGCGCTTTGGGATGGATGAAGCGGGTGACCTGGTGAACTCGGGAAAAAATGGTTAGTGATTTTTCCAAGGGTCGTAGCGTCCCATCAGAGGCGATTTAGGGTTTTGTCGAATTATTGGGTCGTCGTTGTTTTCGCTGCGATTGCGTCGCCGTGGGGAGGCCAGAGATGATCGTGAGGAAGGGAATCGTCCCTGAAGGTCATGGCGCTACTTTGGTCGGTGGGACGTAAGCTTCGGTGGTGGAGTTCGCCGTCGGCGAGAGGTTTTTGTTGAATTGGTTTGTTTCCAGGTTTGGCCGACCAGTTCGATTTTGTTTCGCGAAGGAGATGGTCGAACTGGGTGGTCAAGTCACCAGAGGAGGTAGTCGTTGGCTAGAGGAGGGTCGCGGCATTGATCAGTGGTGGCCGGAACGCCTGTGTATGTGCACGTGTGCACGACTGTATCTGTTGATGTTCGATAGGTTTGGGAAAGAAGGGTGTGTTTGGGATAGGTTCGAATTTTTTTTTGCGTTTGTCTCGAAGTAGGTTGTTCGTATGTTTCGTTCGTGAGTTACTCGAGTGTGATCTCGGGAATAACTATTGTTAGGCTCGGGTTTTATATAGTAAAGTAAAACTGGTTTCCAGATTTTAAAGAATGAAGCTTGAATAAAATTTTAATCGATTTTTAAAGTATGTTAAGATGAATAAGTTTTCAGACAATTTAATTATACTAAATTTTAAAATATACGAATGAGTTTTCAAAATAAATTTTGTAATTAGGTTTTGGAAAAAATAAAGTTTTATAAAAACAAAATTTATTAAACAATTTTTTCCAAAGATTTAAATGTTAAAGTAAATGTTTAAAATTTGTTTGTTTAAAATAATTATATATTAGGTAAACTTTGTAATAAAATTCCTGTTTTGAAATGTAATAAAATGAAAGTAATTAAGAAAAATTGATTAATAATTATGGATAATTAATGAAGTGATTAAAGGTTAATTACTTAATGTAAGTAATTAAAAGATAATTTGTAATTAAAGGTTAATTAATTAAAGGATAATTAAGGATTAATTACCTAATAATTAAAGGTTGATTATTAATTAGAGGATGATTAATTAAAGTAATTAATTAAGGATTAATAAATTTATGTAATTAACTTCAGGTTAATTTATTTATGTGATTAATTAAAGGATAATTAACTTATGTGAATAATTAATTACGGTAATTAATTTGAGGACAATTAATTAATTAAAGGTTAACTAATTAATGAAAGTGATTAAGGGATGATTTATTAAGTAAGGGTTAATTAATTAATATAATTAATTGAGGATAATTAATTAAACAATAATTAAATGATTAGAGGTTAATTATTTAATGATCAAAGGTTGATTGATTTATTAATTGAGATTGATTAATTAATAATTAAAGGTTGATTAATTTATTATTAAAGGTTAATTAATAAATGATTAAAGGATAATCAATTAAAATGGTTTGTAATTAGTTAATGTTAATTAACCAGGATTAGTAATATATTCATAAGTAATCAATCTAGTTTAAATTAATCAGGTGATCAATTGATCTTACTTATGGATGTTCGGATTGTATTGAATGCTTTGAATTGTTTGATATCCTTGAGATGTGATGTTATGTGATATGATTGAGCTATGAACTATGAATTAATTATCTGTGTTGAATTTACATATTTATCTGTGAATTTGTGTATGAAGATAAGCGTTATAGGATTATACCGCTTATCGATATTGCTGTGTTTGGATTGTGATGATTGATGATATTGTATTGTTGTGTTTAAAACCCCTAGACCACACACCACACACACACAAATGTGGATTTCATGAGGAATTGGTTAAGTCAAAGATATTTTGAATTTAATATTATTTTATTCAAATGGTGAAATGATTTTTAAAGATTGAATATTGAATCCAAATGGTTTGAAATGGAATTGGGTTGAGTATAAAAAGCTTTTGGAAAAGGAATTTTGAAATTGAATATACTATGTCTTGTTTTGAAATTATTTTGGAAATTTTGGTTTGAAAGGGGAATACAAGTTGTACAATATATGTATATGGATTTTAAACCATTTTTGAGGTATATTAAAAGTATTATTTTGGAAATTTAAATTTAACCCAAGTTTATACTTGAAGGGCTTTAACTTAAGCAAATGTAATCGGATTTTCCCGAAACGAAAACTCTTTGTTTTCAAAAGATAATTGCTTTCATATAAAGAAAGAACTTCAAGTTTTTGTTGAAAGGATTTCAAATTGTGAATTGAAAATTGTTTCGAAAGCTATGAATGAATCTTTATTAAAGATTGGTAAACTTTGTTTTCAAATTAAAGAGGATCTTAAAAGGTGAATCTTTTGTTTAAAAAGATTAAAGTAGAAATTTGTTTAAACCATTCAAAAGAAAGGTTTGGGCTAAAGGTTGTGGCTTAACTAAGATCCTAATATATCCATATGTTTTTAAAATTTACGCTCATTTTTCGATTTAGCCGGAAGAGGAATTTATGTCATATAACCTATTCCGAATAATGATACGACGAATTCGATTGCATTTGAAGATAGTGGTGAAGACCGGGTATTTTCGAAAGCGAAAGGATTACCTATCGAATGTCTGTGCACCGAATGGCCCCGGTATAGAGATTGACCACTTTATGTGATGGGGAGCTCGAACGTGATTAGGGATTATCCGTATTTGCAAGGGCTTCTTTTAAAGTGCCTTCGGTTCCGTTCGAACCCGGAGCGGAATTGTATGGATGTATGTCTGACATTACACTTTGAGATGTAAAGCTGGTTTCTATCAAATACATTTCTATTTGGTGGCAGAATTTATTCTCTTAGCTTAACACCCTTCTCTGAGACGTACGAGCTTAGAGGTTATGTAGTTGATGGTTACTATTGATACATTCCCAATTTGGTAATGTGGCATGCTAAGTACTGCTGATCATTTTTTGATCAAAGCATGGCTTTTGTGAAAAGCGTAGCTTTGTGGACGAGGCCTCGTCGAACCTCACAACCCAAAAATGGTCGAAACAGGAAGAATGCGGCTAGGTTATGAGGGTCACGCTCTTTAGGGTATGTCCATTTCCTTCTGGAAAAAGGTGGTATCATGGTATGGAGCCCAGATATTTAACTTATGTGGTTGTTGTAATTTTTTGGTGTTGAGCGCTCGGATAAAGGTCGATAATGACCGGGGGATGGCATACTCATGACAGTTAGTTACCTAGTTACAGAGGTAACCCGGCCTTGTATTGACAGAGATCCGGTTAGGTTCTCGGGGCTTCCCTCCAGAGGCGTACCCATGTGGTGTAGGAAGTTCCTTAGCCTGACCATTTATTGGAAATCCAATCATCCAATACGCGCCCTGTACGGTTTTAGTTGTAGAACCTGTCATTTAACATGGAGCTATAGTAGGCATACTATAATGGTACGTATGCTGGCTAAGATTAATATTATACTTGGAAATGTTTTCTGCACTATGTAGTAATAATAATATCAAAAGGGTTTTTGCGTATCAAGCGTGTTTGACTATCATAAGGAGAAATCTCCTCCAATTGTGCGCTTTCATTGTGTGTGTGCAGGGAGGCATTATGGTGGTTTTATTTTCCAAAAAGAATTGCGGATTTCTTTTTCCTTCTTTGTTGTTTGTTTTATTCAAATAAAACTATTTTCGTTTGCTCACACTGGTCCCGTGACTGGCCTGGAGTTTATTGTTCTCTTTCTAAACTGTAGGTGCCCACAATTTTCCACACGGGAAGCCTAGAGTCATATTTTCAGATAATCAGCTAGTAGATATAGTTTTTGGCAATCTTTGGAATTTGTGGTTTGGCGATCGCATTGTGCACCGAATTTGCTACAAATTCAGCATTGTTGGTGGTTTGAGCTTATTGGATTGGAGTCTTTTAAGCTTTTGGGTCGGGCTATTTGGTTTTGAAGCATTGGAGATGGATTTGCAGTTTGGATGTTGGATTCTTTTGGAGCCTATGTTGATGTTATCTTTCCACTGCTGTGTTTCCGCTATTGTGCATTTTTGGCACTAATAGTATTGGGCATCTGTTGTATCATATTATATCAGATAATTTATCCATTGTTGTATCAATGATATTCATTTCATTTTCCGCTGTGTCGTTGTACTTAATGTGTTATAAGCTCCGACGATACGGACTTCGACGTTTGAATCTCCGACATTCGGATACGGGTGATGTATCGGGTGCCGATTTTCGAAGGTTGGAGTGCGGGTCATTATAAGTGGTATCAGAGCTGAGGGTTGATTAAGAACTTTAGCTCGAGAGTATAACACATTGGGCGACTCGTTAGAGATAGGGTTACAAATACTCTAGAATGAGTATATCGGTAAGATATCTTGTCCGTATGCCTCAGTAAATTCTCTTACTATTCACTGATAGTAAGTATGAGTGCACGAAGAAGATGAGATAAGGGACAGGGGATTACCACTACAAATGGTCGATACCCTTTAACAACAAGGAAAAACTTTTTCTATCAATCTCCTTTGATCATCCACTTTCAATTCTTTGACGACTTCGTGGCAGCTACAAGAAGAAGCTTTGGTGTGATGGTGGCCCTACGAATCGTGTAGATAAGTTCCTATTTCATATTCCATTCATCAATTTTCTATCAGCTTTTCGTTTTTAACTTTAGTAAATTTGAAATTTCAATTAAAATAAATGGATTAATAAAATATAAATCTAAATTGGATTGTATCCATTTGTCTATTCTTTGGGGTCCAGATTCATTCCACGAAAGGTTAGTTATCCCTTCGGACTAACCAATGCCCCTGCATATGTCGTAGATCAGATGACCCGAATATTTTATGAAGTGTTGAATGAGTTTTTTCATGTATTTATTGATATTCAGATTTGGTAAGCCGAATAGAGGATAGATATTTCAGTTTGATCAGATAATCCATCTTTGATATGTCCATCTATCCTTTGATTGTCTCCCTGTCTAGCAAATTTCGAGGACGAAATTTTCTTAAGGGGGGAATTTGTAACGATCCCCGGTTTAAGCCAATCTTAATTTGAAAATTAATATACAAAATTTGAATTAATTTAAATTTTTCCAAATTAAATAAGATATGTGTTTGTTTATTTATATACATGTGTGTGTGTATATATATATGTATATAAATTGATTGTGAATAGAACTTAAATTTTTAAGAAAAACTCCAAAAATAAATATTTTGAAAATATATTGGAATTGAAAAATCTATATTTTAAAATTAATAAAATTTGTTTTCTGATTATATTATATATTTATATCTATATTTTGGAAGTATGATCTGAATTTGATATAAATATTTTTCAAAAGTTATTTAAGGTTAAACTCTATGTTATAAGAACTTATATATATTATAAATATATGTGTTTATTTATTAGTATATAATTTAATTTTTAAAATCATTTTCTTTAAGGTTATATAAATATTTATAAAAGGAAATGCATTTATTTAAAATAGAAAATATTAAAACCATAAGATATATATATAAGGATAAATTGAAAATATAAAATTTTATAAAAATATGTAAACCTTTAATAAAATACATATATAATTATTTTTAACAATGAAAATAATATGTGTTAACATTATAATAAGAAAGAATACAAGTGTAAACATTTTAGAATAACATTCAACAAATGTAAGATAGATATATTATGGAAATAACAAGTGTTCATGTTAATAAACAAGTGTCATACCTTAACTTATTTTAAATTAAAATTATAACTAATGTAAGGTTTAAGGAGAAGCGAGGCTAATGCATTTCTCAAATCTTTCTCACATATTTCAAAATCTAAACAATAGCAAAAAAAAAGAAAATCAAAAGCAAATCAAAACAACCACAAACCTGAGATAAAAACTTCAAACAAAATCCAGGATCAAACTCAACAACAATCAAACTGAAGCAAAGTTCAAAAATCAAAACGTGAAAGCAAATGCAATCAAGCAATCTACAACCTGAACAATTAACCTAAGCTAGCAAGATTCAAGATCAATTCAAACTAGAGTAAAGCATGCCACAGACATTAAGTTCAAATTCAACAAAACAAGCTTCAGGTTCAACTCAAAATAAACCATGACCAACAGATTCCAATTTTCAAAATCAAAGTCTTCCCTGTGTTCTCTGTTTCTTTTTCCAAGTGAGCAAACTTTTATTTTAAACCTTGAATTTGTTTATATAACTTAATGTTGTGATTGATATTGAAGTAATGTGGTGAAAGATGTTTTAATGGATGCAAATATGTTTGAATAAACATATAGATATGCAGAAGTTGAATATGCATGTCCGTGAATAGGTATTTTTACATCTGTTCTTAGTTTACAGGTTTCAAAATCAAGATTAAAAATTCAACATCTCTTCATATAATCAATGTTAGTCCATAATCCTTAAAGGAAATTTGTTTATATTAAGCTAATGCTATTTTTAAAAATATTTATAAGAAAAATCAGTAAGATATTTTACTCCAAAGAAAGAAAATTACAGTGAACTTTTTAAACCTGAAAAATCAATGTTTAAAATTTCGAGTTTGGATTTTATACTGTTATTCGTATTTTAAAATGATGAATTTAGGTAGAGAAATCATGATTTTTAAACAAGTATATGGTGAGATTTTCCGAGTTGAATGGATTTGGTAACTTCATCAAATTCCGTTGAACGTGGGGAAGTTGGTCGTCGCGCTTTGGGGTGGAAGAAGCGGGTGACCTGGTAAACTTAGGAAAAATGGTTAGTGATTTTTCCAAGGGTCATGGCGTCCTATCGGAGGCGATTTAAAGTTTTTTCGACTTATTTGGTCGTCGTTGTTTTCGTGGCGATTGCGTCGCCGTGGGGAGGGCCGAGATGATTGCGAGGAGGGGAATCGTCGCTGGAGGTCGTGTCACTGCTGTGGTCGGAGGGACGTGAGCTCCAGTGGTAGAGTTCGCCGTCAGCAAGAGGTTTTTGTTGAATTGGTTTGTTTCCAGGTTTGGTCGACCTATTCGATTTTGTTTCGCGAAGGAGATGGTCGAACTGGGTGGTCAGGTCATTAGAGGAGGTGGTCGTCGGCTTGAGGAGGGTCGCGGCGTTGATCAGTGGTGGTCGGAATGCCTGTGTAGATGCACATGTTCACGACTATATCTGTTTTTGTTCGATAGGTTTGGGGAAGAAGGGTGTGCTCGGGACAGTTTCGAGTTTTTTTTTATGTTTGTCTCGAAGTAGGTTGTTCGTGTGTTTCGTTCGTGAGTTACTCGAGTGTGATCTTCGGAATCACTAGTGTCAGGCTCGGGTTTTATATTGTAAAGTAAAACTGGTTTCCAGATTTTAAAGAATGAAGCTTGAATAAGATTCTAATCGAGTTTTCAAGATAAATAAGTTTTCAAGCAATTTAATTATACTAAATTTTAAAGTATATGAATGAGCTTTCAAAATAAGTTTTGTAACTAGGTTTTGGAAAAAATAAAGTTTTATAAAAATAAAATGTTTTAAACTAGTTTTTCCAAAGATTTAAATGTTAAAGTAAATGTTTAAAATTTGTTTTTTAAAAGTAATTATATATTAGGTAAATTTTGTAGTAAAATTCCTAAGTGTTTTCAAATGTAATAAAATGAAAGTAATTAAGAAAAATTGAATAATAATTAAGGATAATTAATCGAGTGATTAAAGCTCAATTACTTAATGTAAGTAATTAAAAGATAATTTGTAATTAAAGGTTAATTAATTAAAGGATAATTAAAGATTAATTACCTAATAATTAAATGTTAATTAATTAACTAAAGGATGATTAATTAATGTAATTAATTAACGATTAATAAATTTATGTAATTAACTTCAGGTTAATTTAATTTTGTGATTAATTAAAGGATAATTAATTTATGTGAATAATTAACTAAGGTAATTAATTTGAGGATAATTAATTAATTAAAGGTTAAGTAATTAATGAAAGTGATTAAGGGATGATTTATTAATTAAGGGTTAATTAATTAGTATAATTAATCGAGGATAATTAATTAAAGAATAATTAAATGATTAAAGGTTAATTTTTTAATGATTAAAGGTTGATTGATTTATTAATTGAGATTGATTAATTAATAATTAAAGGTTGATTAATTTATTATTAAAGGTTATTTAATAAATGATTAAAGGATAATTAATTAAAATGGTTTGTAATTAATTAATCTTAATTAACTAGGATTAGTAATATATTCATAAGTAATTAATCTGGTTTAAATTAATCAGGTGATCAATTGATCTTACTTATGGATGTTTGGATTATATTGAATGTTTTGAATTGTTTGATATCCCTGAGGTGTGATGTTCGGTGATATAATTGAACTGTGAACTGTGAATTATTTATCTTCGTTGAATTTACGTATTTATCTGTGAATCTGTAAATGAAGATAAGCGTTATAGGATTATACCGCTTATCGATATTGCTGTGTTTGGATTGTGATGATTGATGATATTGTATTGTTGTGTGTAAAACCCCTGGACTACACAACACACACACAAATGTGGAGTTCACAAGGAATTGGTTAAGTCACGGGTATTTTGAATTTAATATTATTTTATTCAAATGGTGAAATGATTTTTAAAGATTGAATTTTGAATCAAAATGGTTTAAAATGGAATTGGGTTGAGTATGAAAAGCTTTTGAAAAAGGAATTTTTAAATTGAATATACTATGTCTTGTTTTGAAATTATTTTTGAAATTCTGTTTTGAAAGGGGAATACAAGTTATACAATATATATATATATATATGGATTTTAAACCATTTTTGAAGTATATTAAAAGTATTATTTTGAGAATTTAAATTTAACCCAAGTTTATACTTGAAGGGCTTTAACCTGAGCAAATGTAATCGGATTTTCCCAAAACGAAAACTCTTTGGTTTCAAAAGATAATTGCTTTCCTATAAAGAAAAAACTTCCAGTTTTTGTTGAAAGGATTTCAAGTTGTGAAATGAAAATTGTTTCGAATGCTATGAATGAATCTTTGTTAAAGATTGGTGAACTTTGTTTTCAAATTGAAGAGGATCTTAAAAGGTGAATCTTTTGTTTAAAAAGATTAAAGTGGAAATTTGTTTAAACCATTCAAAAGAAAGGTTTGGGCTAAAGGTTGTAACTTAACTAAGATCCCAATATATCCATATGCTTTTTAAAATTTACGCTCACTATTCGGTTTAGCTGGGAGAGGACTTTATGTCATATAACCCATTCCGAATAATGGTACGACGAATTGGATAGCATTTGAAGACGGTGGTGAAGACCGGGTATTTTCGAAAGTGAAAGGATTACCGGTCGAATGTCTTTGCACCGAATGGCCCCGGTATAGAGATTTGATCACCCTATGTGATGGGGAGCCCAGACAAGACTAGGGATTATCCGGATTTGCAAGGGCTTTGTTTGAAGTGCCTTCGGTTCCGTTCGAACCCGAAACGGACTTGTATGGATGTATGTCTAACGTTACACTTTGAGATGTAAAGTTGGTTTCTATCAAATACATTTCTATTTGGTGGCGGAGAATTTATCCTCTTAGCTTAACACCATTCTCTGAGACGTACGAGCTTAAAGGTTATGTAGTTGATGGTTACTAGTGATACATTCCCAATTTGGTAATGTGGCATGCTAAGTGCTGCTGATCATTTGCTGATCGAAGCATGGTTTTTGTCAAAAGCGTAGCTTTGTGGACGAGACCTCGTCGAACCTCACAACCCTAAAAATGGTCGAAACAGGAAGAATGTGGCAAGATTATAAGGGTCGCGCCCTTTAGGGTATGTCTATTTCCTTCTGGAAAAAGGTGGTATCATGGTATGGAGCCCGGATATTTAACTTATGTGGTTGTTGGAATTTGTTGGTGTTGAGCGCTCGGATAAAGGTCGGTAATGACCGGGGGATGGCATACTCGTGACAGTTAGTTACCTAGTTACAGAGGTAACCCGGCCTTGTGTTGGCAGAGATCCGGTTAGATTGTCGGGGCATCCCTTCAGAGGTGTACCCATGTGGTGTAGGAAGTTCCTTAGCCTGACCATTTGTTGGAAATCCAATCATCCAATACGCGCCCTGTACGGTTTTAGTTGTAGAACCTACCATTTAACATGGTAGCTATAGTAGGCATACTATAATGGTATGTATGCTGGCTAAGATTAATATTATACTTGCAAATGTTTCTGCACAATGCCCTAATAATAATATCAAAAGGGTTTTTGCGTATCAAGCATGTTTGACTATCATAAGGAGAAATCTCCTCCAATTGTGCACTTGCATTATGTGTGTGCGGGGAGGACTTATTGTAGTTTCATTTTCCAAAAAGCATTGCGGATTTCTTTTTCCTTCCTTGTTGTTTGTTTTATGCAAATAAAACTGTTTTCGTTTGCTCACACCAGTCCTATGACTGACCTGGAGTTTATTGTTCCCTTTCTAAACTCTAGGTGTCCATAATTTTCCATAATGCCAACCTAGAGTCATATCTTTAGATAATCAGCTAGTAGATATAGTTTTTGGCAATCTTTGGAATCTATGGTTTGGCGATCGCATTGTGCACCGAGTCTGCTACAAGTTCAGCATTGATTGTGGTTCGAGCTTATTGGATTGGAGTCCTTGAAGCTTTTGAGTTGGGCTATTTGGTTTTGAAGCATTGGAGATGGAGTTGCAGTTTGGATGTTGGATTCTTTTGGAGCCTATGTTAGTGCTATCTTTCCGCTGCTGTGTTTCCGCTGTTATGCACTTTTGGCTCTGATAGTGTTGGGCATCTGTTGTATCAAATATTGTATCCATTGTTGTATCAATGATATACATTTCCTTTTCTGCTTTGTTGTTATACTTAACGTGTTATGAGCTTTGGCAATACAGACTTCGACGTTCGAATCTCCAGCATTCGGATACAGGTGATGTATCGGGTGCCGATTTTCGAAGGTTGGAGTGTGGGTCGTTATAAAATGTAATAACAGAAAAAGTACCCGTTTCATTAAAAATCCAAATGCCATAATATTCATAACACAAAATACAATAAAAGTCGTCACATAAGTATTACAACATTTTCAAAATACATCATACCTTTTTAATGAGAACTACGTAGACTTTGACCATTTAATCTTCATTTAAGGCAGATTCGGTCATTTAATAACTATCCTAAGGCGGGCTATTTACCAGTGCTTATAAAGCTAACACTGCATGAATTCTCTTCGGTCACTAGTACTTCATATCGAAGCGTGCCCTTCCTAGGATATCCACTATCATGCCTAACCATTAACCTCGACCATTTACTACTTTCCCTTGAAGGAAATAGAGGGCCCTCACATAGCCACTTAATACCTTTAATCCCTTAAGCAGGACATTTGTATTATGGCCCGTACCCCAGAGTGACGTCTCACATTAGTCTAAGTATCTGTAGGTACTGGTAGCTAGATTAGCTGGGCAGATTTACCTTACAGAATTTTCGATTAACCTCCGTCATCCATAGTTACTTATTACAGGTGATGTCTCACATCAGCCCTAAAGTCATAATACTGATAGGGAGATTAGCTGGGCAGACTCCAATATGCTTTTGACTGACCTCGCATCCCTATAACTTAGTCATAATTTATAACACTCTTTCTTAACATATAATCATACACCTCGCCCTATCCATTATTAAGGCCTTATAAGAAAACTTACTATGCCGCCTCCACAATTAATGACTTACCTAAGGGGGATTCAATAATAATCAGTAACCTATTAACTACGTAATTAATACGTTATAATTATACATTATTTACGCTAATTTATATATATAAATACACACCTAGTAAATTTCTAAGCGTGTAGAGGCTACGCCCTAAACTAGCGTTTACATGTGAAATCTTTAAAAGTTATACAAGTCCCATTTCTATATTAATAAACATACCACAAATCCAATATCCATAATTCAATCAAAAGGCTTGTACAAAGTAGAATCCAAACCAAATTTATTTTATACTAAAACAATGAGATAAATCAATATTAGAAACTTACGATTTAAATACTTTTACACTCTATTCAACTTTTTTATATGAAATTAGATAAAGGGAATTTCTATTTAAATTTTGGAAATAAGTGGTGCAAACTACGAATAAGAATTCGGACCTTACACTATTTTCTAATCAAAAATCCCTTAAAAAGTTCCAAAGAAAAAGATAAGAAGTGGTATAAAACCTAAAACATTAAATTTTAAAATAGACACAAATTCCATTATTTTAACATAAAATAATCGAGATTCCATCCTAAGAATTGACATTTCGCTTTGGGGGGATTTTTAGGGGTTCTAATGTGATGTTTTCGTAAACCAAAATTCCTTAAAACATATATCAAATCCAAACTACACTATTCGATTACTAAAATAGAAAGACTAAGATTTACATTCACAATAGGTCCTTAGCTCTTCCTTCTTTTAGATTTATCACACCTTTAATAATCACTTTTGGATCTTCCTTTTTGATATATACAATAAGGGATTTGTTTATAGATTAGATACATAAATCTAGGGATTAGAGAAGAACGAAATTACTAATAAAATAATAAACATCTAGAATATGTTATTTGAAGCCCTAAAGAATTTTTAGAATCTTTAAAGAGAGAGACTGACAGAGCTTCACTTGGTTCCTAAAATAATTTGTGAATGAGGTCATACTCTTATTTATGGTGGTTTGAGTGTACCAGAACCATTGGTTAAAAATTGTAGAATATAATGGTTTATGATTTTTGTTTGATGATAATATATATATATATATATTCATTTAATGTGTTTATTATAGTACTATTGCACTTTCACAGAATGAAATGAGTATTTGCAGAATGAAATAAATGAGTCATAATTTTATTTAAATAAATATTTTATTTCAATTCAAATTCAAATTCAAATAGCACATATTTGGCTTTTGATATCTATGCATTTTCAGTTAGAATACAATTTGTCATTATAAAAATTTCTACACTCTCGTGTACACAATTTCTCTACACACTCATATACATCATTTTGTTTCCTCACATCTTGATTTGATTGCTCCAGCCTATGTCTAGCCATCCGCTACACCTATTAAATAAACAACATAGTAAAATGAAAAAGAAACGAACCTAAACTGCAAAAATAAAATAAAATTTGAATATTATTATTGCCTCAAGTTATGGGTTTGTTTTTCTCTTCATATTTGGATGGGGGGAATATATATATACACAAACAATTCATGACAGTCTATCATTGTGAATATCACAAGGACGAGCCTTGATTCAATCTCACAAACAGTTGCAAAGCTCAAGTCCGAAGGCTTAACTCAGTGTAAATGTGCACAAGGTCAAGCCCAAACCTTCTTGGGCTCAACTCAGGCACATATCATAAAACAAGTTCAAGGCATTTGTACAAATACAAAAGCCAAGACTAGGCCAGATTCAAGCCATCAAAGTTCACATAAAATATCAAGTTCAATATGTGAAACCATGCAGCAACTCAAGACACCGACACAACTAGAAGGTGCAACAAGTGATGCACAAAGATATGGTTCCATCCAAACCATGAAATATAGTCATGCATTAAGGAAACAGAACGTCTGCTGTAATGGCACTCAGCATTGCACAGTCACACATATATACATACGTATGTATGTACATGGATAATAGTGCATCATTTCATTTCACTTAAAGGCAGTTCAACATGATACATGCAGCCATGGAGAAGCAAGTACATAAGTAAATGAACGCAATTGATGCATGGAAACAAGTACAAAAAACCACAACATTATGTCAAGTGTGTGTTTCTGCAAAAACAAATGGAGCAATGCAATGACATTGCAATGCAACAGTTCAGTTAGGTATAAGGAGCATGGCCAAACCATTTCGAGCATGCACACTAAGGTGAATCAGCAAGGAGTGTAATAGACAGTGAATCTAGATACACAAGTACATGGCAATACAAGTTCTCATAAACCAAGTAGTGCCGCAAAAAGAATTCAAGTAAGCACAAGGATGCTCGAAATAGTTTAGTATGTAAGACTAGGGTGAAACATATGCACATTAGTATAACAGACTTCTGCGCACTCAAGTTCAAGCAACAATCAAAGAAAAGGAACACAATAGAAAGCTCTCCACACATATAAACCCTATTCTATCAAATCGACATGTTTATATATACACATATATGTATATGTGCATACATATACATGTACATAGTGTATCGATTCAAAGCAGTGGATCAACATTAACAAAAGAAATTCAAATCGAAATCAAGTTTACAGAAGTTCATGCCAAAATCAAATTGTCAAACTCAAAATCAGGAATTGTTCAAATAGGGTCAACGTATATGAGAATATATAACGGTATATTTAATCGAAGGTCAAATATATTACAGTATATTCGAACGAAGAACAAGTAAGGAATCTGAAAGTTGTACGACCAAAAATCCACGGCCGAGAAAAATAATTGAAATATTCAAAGTCAAATATACAAACGATAATATAGGAAATTGATTCCTATATAAATCCCATTATCATCATTGACAAGAAGTATGATTCGAGTTCGAGTAAAATCAAAGAGAAAGCCTTGAAATAAATCACTAACCAATTTATAACTCAAATCAAAGTCGAGAATGCTACAAATTGAAAAGAGGCACAAATCATACCAAATATCAAGTTAGATAATACTCGACAAGGAAGCAGCTGCAAACATAAATCACCCATCAATCGAGTAAAGTAAGCATCAGAAAAGGAGAAGGGCGATTCGAATTGGAATTATAAAGTGGCATATTTAATTCAAGAAACCCTATGTTGAAATCACAGGCAAAAGAATTCGGGTAGGAAATGAATACGAGTTGAATAAGAAAAAGGAGAATAATCTATCTTACTTAAATTGGGCCAATGTTTTTTACCTTGGGCTAAATTATATTAGCATTTTAATTTAATGTTTCAATTAACTTTATACTGTAATTTTATTTTTAAGTTGTTAAACTCTAGTGTTAATTAGGTTATGAGCTATGTGGCATAGTTCAAGGATTCACAACTTTGTGGTAAAGTTGTAGCAGTGTTATGAGCAAAAGGTTAAAACAAACGGGTAAGCGATAGTCATAAGTTTACAAGATTTATAAGCGATTATTTATTTAATTCTAGTAGAAACCATGTGGGCAGTGTAGGCGGGTTTGTCAAAGTTGGGTAAATCTGCATGTTGTTTGTATTTCTGCATTTACTCTTTTATTATCTATGCTACAATTTCTTTTTATCTGTGAATTTTTAAAAACCGTATTCACCACCCCGCTAGGGTTAATTCGATCCTACAAGTGGTATCAGAGCCTGGTATTAGCATAGATGTCTAACCCTAGTTGCAAATCTTGCGAGAGTCAGGCCAGTGTTAGTCCACCTATTTTTGATGAAATAGCTTTTTTAAATTGGAAATCAAAAATAAAATTTTATTTAAAAAATCTGGTAATTTTAAATGTTATGATATTATTGAAAATAGATGTGAGATGACAGATAAGAAATATATTTCAATTAATGCTCTTGCAATGCATATACTCTATTCTCAAATTAATCGAGATGAATTTAACTATATCTCTTGTTGTTTAACTGCATAGTAAATTTGAAATATTCTCGATGCAATATATGGTGGAAAAGTCAATAACGGCGAGGAATCCTCCAAAATCGACTCGGTAAAAGAAATTTGCTTGATGGGATTTACAAAGGATAGTAGCGACGAAGACGCGATAGCTAATGAGATAAGTGATTTTTCATTTAAAGATATAGTTCTCTTGTTTCAAAAATTAAATAAAAATAATGATGATCTTAAGATGAAAAATAGCAAGTTAAAAAGGGAATAATCTACATTGCATCAGAAAAATAATGATTTGGAAATTGAGCTTAAAAATATTTAAAAGGATAAAAATTATAGTTACAAAAGGTGTGTGGACTACAAAAAAGAATTTTCTCCTTTTCATGAAATTTTTCAAAAGCTAGAAAAATAAATTCTGGTTTTGGAAAAAAAGAAACTGTGTTAATTTGCAAAAATAATATTTTACAAAGAGAGTTGGATAGTTTTAAGAGGTCAAAAAATTCTAAATGTGTGATTTTGAAAGAGAGTCAAACAATGCCAAAGTAAATTCCAAAAGCCTTGTAGAAGAAAATGTGAATTTGAAAAATAGAAAAACTAAAATTATTCGAATAAATCATGAATTTGAAAATGAGGTTGAAAAAATCAAGGATTTTGAAAAACATGAATTTGAAAAACACCAATTCTTTGAAACTGAGATGCTAGAAAATAAGACTAAAATAGATGAGCTTGAAAACGAAAATATGGTCTTAAAGAAGAATAATTTTTAAAAGAGAGAAAATGCTATTAATCGGTGTTCAAAGCTAATAATTGAAAATGAACTTTTAAAATCCAAAGTCAATGATCTTGAGTTGACTCTTCAAAAATTTTGCAATGGTAAAAAGTCTTTTAATATGCTTTTAGGAAATCAACCCTTTGCGAATAAAAAGGGCTTGGATTTGAAAAGGTATCAATATATAAACAAATGACTAATAGCACCGCTAGGGAGAGAAGTGTGATACCCAAATGCATAGACTGTGGAAATATTGGGTATAGCAATAATAATTGTCAAAATAAAAACAAGACGTTAAACAAATCTAGATTCCAAAAGGTATAAAAGAAAATTCTCTTAAATTTAAACAAATTTGGGTTTCTAAGAATATGATTGTTAAAATTAATAGTTTTCCATATAAACAAATTGGGTACCAAAGATTTCGATCGAAAAAGAAAGTGGTCTTATCCTTCGTTAGGCCACTCGCTTCTTCCAAAATTTAGATACAAAAGCAAGCTAAGAAACAAATTCAAGAGAGACAGATTTCAAGTTGTTATATATGATTGATGAGAAAAATTCCAATGTTCTTTAGCCTAAAAAGATGAGGTGGAGATCTACACATTTTGGACATTATGACATCGAAGGTAAGTAGAGGTATGATCTCTTAACCCGATTTTGTTCTCTTATTATTAATTCTGTTTTTGTTAACAGCATTGTAGTAAAATTGTCATATCTTGAGAACCTTAACTCCGATTTGCAAATTCAGGATGTTCCAAAAAATAGATTGAAAAATATATAAGTTTTATCTTTTGCGTTTCTCCAGAATCCAAACTTAAACTGGTGCAAAACTACAAATCATTGGGGGTATCGTTCGAAAGAAGTTTCAGAATTTCTTGACACAAGTGTAATAATTTGGTCATAACTCGAACATTTTTATTCCGATTTTTGAAATTCTTAAATTTTTGCAAAACTAACTAATAATTCTATAGCTTTACTATTTTAAATTTTCGCTAATTCTTTTTTGAAAAATAGAAATCTTTTCGGTACATTACTTAAAAAGTATTTTTATTTACACAAACAAGTTATAGTATTTCATTCATAAATTTTGATTGTTTTATCATTTTGACTTGAAATCAATTCTGATGAATGATATTTTTGAATATCTAAAGCTTTCATGTTTTGTGCTAAATCAAATTACAGACTTAATGCTTTCAGATAGTTGTTTCAAATAGACTGAATTTTCAAAACTTGTATTTTCAATTGCTTTGGTAAAATTGTTATCTTTCATTATCTTGTTCACAACTAACAAAGTAATGGTTAGTGAAATGTTTGTATTTTTCTTCAATATAAATGACTTTGCCTTTGACTAATATAAATGGTATTGTTGAAAGTTTTTGAAAATCAATTTGAGTGATTTTGAGAAGTAAAAGTTTTACTTATGTTCTTATATACCACAATATGTTACCTCAGTCAATCCAAATACAAGTGGTAACAAGCATCCTGTTGAAACCATATTTGCATTTGAATGATTATCTTCAACTAATTTTCAACTAACACACATTTTCATAAAACCCTCTATAGTAAATTAATTTTCACATATTTTAATTTTTTAAATAACTTGGGTTTTTACTTTGATGAAATACTCTTGTTTATTTTGATAAGGTAATTACTTTAGAAAAGATAATCTTTGACTAATTGAACCTTTTTGAAAATTATCAAAATTATTAATAGTGTTTGGTAAAGTGATGGATAACGATAAAATTATATTTCATAACAAGAGAAAGTATATTTAAAATTTCATAAAAATAGAAAAAATCATACAAAATTTTAAATTAGTACTTATTCCATAATCATTTCTATCACTATCACATTTCTTTCAATCCATACACCAGCATAAGAAGTTGGTATTTCAAAACAAGGAAAAACAATTTATGTAAAAAATTATATCTCAAAGTATTCACTCACGTTTGAAAGTCCTCATGGTTATGCATGGGTGAATTATTTGAATCTCTATATACGTGGTTCCATTCTCATTTAAAAGTCCTCATGATTATGCATGAATGAGACTCATATAAGAGAGGGATAAATAATCAAGTAGATTCTAATCTCATTTAATTATCCTCGTAGTAATGCATGGTTAGAAAATACTTGACATTCAGTTTATGTAACAACTAACCTCATTTGAAAGTCCCGACGGTTATGCATGGTTAGCAAAGGCTTAAATTCTTTTTTTGTATAATATTTAAAAGGAATATTTAAAAATTGCTCCTTTATTGAAAATACCAAACGATGTCTCTGTATAAAATTTTCCCTAAACCACAATCCTATCGTTTCTCTAAAGTGGAATTTGTTTCTAATAAATAGAATGTTATGGTTTTTGGTTGATTGATTAGAATTTGCAATATATATTCCCCTCTTGATTTGATTTTACAATTTTAATCACAATTCATTACTATTTCAATTACTATTATTATTTTTAATAAGAGAGAGGTTAAGATTTTGTTGACTGAGTAATAACCTTACTGATATTTGAGAGTGTTTTTATTATTCAAAATTTGTTTTGAAATTATGTTCGAAAATTCAATTTCTCAATTTCAATTGCACACATATGTGTAAAGGGAGTTTACTTGTAGGGAGCATCTAAATAGGAGGAGCTTGAACACATCATGCCAAGCTCATTTATTTAAAGTCAAAATCTTAATATATGTCTGTTATCATCTAAAGGGGGAGATTGTAGAATATAATGATTTTCGATTTTTTTTGATGATAATATATATATATATATGTATGTATGTATATATATCTGTTAGATGTTCTTGTTATAACACTATTGCAATTTCACAGAATGAAATAAATGAATCACAATTTTATTTAAATAAGTATTTTATTTCAATTCAAATTCAAATAGTACATATTTGGCATTTACCATATTTACATTTTCAATTACAATACAATTTGTCATTATACCAATTTCCATACTCTCATATACAATTTCTCTACAAACTCATATACATCATTTTGTTTCCTCAAATCTTGATTTGATTACTCCAGCCTATGTTTAGCCACCTGCTAAACCTATCAAATAAGCAATGTAGTAAACTAAAAAAGAAATGAACGTAAATTGCAAAAATAAAATTGAATTTGAATATTATTATTGCCTCAGTTTATGAGTTTGTTTTTCTCTTTATATTTAGAAAGGGACAAATATATATATATGTGCACGGACAATTCATGATATGCAGGTGGATCACTGTAAATATCACAAGGCCGAACCTTGATTCAATCACGTTAACAATTGCAAAGGTCAAGTCTGATGGCTCAACTCAGTGTAAATATGCACAAGGCCAAGCCTAAGCCTTCTCGGGATCAACTCGGGTACACATATCATAAAACAAGTACAAGGCATATATAAAAATACAAAAACTAAGACTAAGGCAGATTTAAACCATCAAAGTTCAGATACAATATCAAGTTCAACATGCGAAACCATGTAGCAATTCAAGACACTGACACAACTGGAAGGTGCAACAAGTGATGCAAAAAATATGGTTCAAGCCAAACCAGAAAATACAAACATGTATTAAGGGCACATAATATCTGGTGTAATGGCACTCAGCATTTCATAGTCACATATATACATACATGGAGAATAGTGCATCATTTCATTTCAGTTAAAGGTAGCTCAAAATGATTCAGGCAACCGGGGAGAAGCAAGTACACAAGTGAATGAACGCAATTGATGCATGGCAACAAGTACAAAACTGCAGCATTATGTCAAGTGTGTGTTTTTGTAGAAAAAAATGAGCAGTGCAAAGATATTGTAATGCAACAGTTCAGTTAGGTCTAAGGAGCATGAATAAACCAATTTTAGCATGCATATAAAGGTGAATCAACAAGGAGAGGAATAGGCTGTGAATCTAAATACATAGGTACAAGGCAGTACAAGTTCTCACAAAACAAGCAGTGTCGCAAAAAAAAATTCAAACAAGCACAAGGATGCTCGAAACAGTTTAGTACATAAGACCAGGGTGAAACATATGCATATCACTATAACAGGCATGCACTCAAGTTCAAGCAACAATCAAAGCAAAGGAACATAGTAGCATGCTCTCTACACACACACACCCTATTCTATCAAATTAACATGTACATATATACACATATATGTTTATATGCATGCATATACATGTACACAGTGTATCGACTCAAAGAAGTGGATCAACATTAACAAAAGAAATTCACAATGAAATCAAGCCTAAAGAAGTTTATGCCAAAATCAGAAAGTCGGACTCGAAATATGGAGTTGTTCAAACAGGTCAACGTATACGAGAATATATATCGGTATATTTAATTGAAGGTAAATATAGCAATTTATTCGAATGAAGACAAGTCAGAAATCTCAAAGTCGTACGATCAAAAATCCATGGCCGAGAAAAATAACTGAAAAATTCAAAGTCAAATATACAAATGATAATATAGGAAATTAATTCCTATATAAATCCCATTATCATCATCGGCAAGAAGTATGATTCGAGTTTGAGCAAAATCAGAGAGCAAGCCTTGAAATAAATCACTAACCAATTTATAACTCGAATCAAAGTCGGGAACACTACAATTGAAAAGGGGCTGAATTAATACCAAATATCAAATCTAAGAATACACGACAAGGAACCAGCCGCAAACATAAATCACCCATTAATCGAACAAAGCGAGCATCAGAAAAGGAGAAGGGCATTTCGAATTGGAATTACAAAGCGACAGCTTTAATTCAAGAAATCCAAAGTTGAAATCGCAAGAAAAAGAGTTCAGCCAGGAATTAAATACTTGTTCAAGAAACAAAAGGAGGATAATCTAACTTGATTTAATTGGGCCGATGTTTTTTTACCTTGGGCTAAATTATATTAGCATCTTAATTTTGGATTTCAAATTACTTTAGATTGTAATTTTACTTTTAAATTGTTAAACTCTAGTGTTAACTAGGTTATGAGCTACGTAGCGTAGTTTGAGAATTCGCAACTCTGTGGTAGAGTCGCGTCAGGGTTTTAAGCGTATTGTTAGAACAAACAGGTAAGTGATAGTTGTCAGCTTACAGGTTGTGTAAGCGGTCATTTGTTCAATTCTAGTGGGCAGTAATAGGCGGGTTTGCCGAAGTTAGCTAAATTTGTTTGCCATTTTTAATTCCACATTTACTCTTTTATTATCTGTGCTACAATTTTTATTTATCTATGAATTTTTTTTATAAATCCTATTCACCCCTCCCCCCCCCCCCCTCTAGGGTTGATTCAATCTTATAAAAACAATAAAATACGGTACGTTCATTTACAAAAAACCCTAGCTACTATACAAAGGGACCGGTTGACTGCCCTACCCTACCGACTGACCACTAGCAACCGACCGACCCTGGGTTGGCGATTTATTGATGCAGTTATTTTGGGAATGCTTTTATCCTGCCTTTGATTTATTTATTTTATTCCTTAACTACTCCTTGAACATTAACTCTAATTTTAACGATTACTTAATCCCCAAGTTTACTTACTGTTACTTTTCAAATTTCGAACTAGAGAATTATTTAATTATTTGAATTTGAATTCTATTTAAAAAAAATTGAATTTAAAATTTTCAAACGTACGTAACTTTTTCGTTTGAGCTCCATTTTCAACATATTATATATAGAAATTGATCATAATTCTACCACGAATGCAACGATGTAACATGTATGGTCAAATTATGACTTTTGCAAATTTTTCATTTTTACTTTACCGTATTTAATCAATTTATCTATTTTATTTATTTTTTGTTAATATTTACGGGGTGTTATAATACGGTTCACTCTTTTGGCTATCAGTTTGAGGATGATAAGCTGTACTCAAGTTCAATTTCATGCCTGACATTTGTTGCGGTCCCTTCCAAAACTCACTCGTAAAGAGTGGATATCTATCGCTCATAATGCTAAGGGGTACACCATGTAACCTCACTACGTTCTGCACAAACAACAACGCTAGAGAAGGAGTGGTCCTCGAAACCTTCAGCAGAATAAAATAAGTGCTCTTAGTCAAATGGTCCACGATAACCCATTTTCTCCCTTTTCTTATACAACGGCACCAAAAACCATTTATGAAATACATGGAATGTGCTTCTATTTCAATTACAAAACTTCTAAAGGCAATAACAAACCACTGGGCTTCTTTTGTTTAACATTGACTTGTTAACAAGTCATGCACTTTTCTATGAACTTTAAAAAGTTCCTTTTCATACACTTCCAACAATAAATATGTTTCACATCATGATACATTTTATTACCACCAGAATGAATAATCGTCCTAGAACATTGGCATTCTCGAAGCACCTCATAGATCAAACTCTCCACCTTAGGAACTGATGTGCATGTAGATGTGCATATTTTTACATTCATATTTAATCTATTTTTATTTATAAATGTCATAATTGGGTGTTTTTACATGTTTAAAACCAAATTTCAAATATGCTTTCAAGTCATCATTCGGACATCAATGTCAGGGTAAAATAGTAATTTTGTGCATAATTTAATTTGAGAATATTTATTTGCACATTTTATTTGAATTTGTAGGAAATTGGATGACAAAATGGAAGAGGGTTTCATGAAGATATGCATGCATAAGGAGAGAAACAAAGGAATTGAGATAGAAATAATTCAAACCATGCATCATGGAGGACCTCACCTACCCACTTATCTAAATCTACAATTAGAAGCTAATAGACAGCTAAGTGGAGGTTAAAGCTTCATGAATACTTGATGGATTAATTCATGACCAATGGTTAATCGTGGCCACACTTCCTAAAGGGAAATTTGGAAAGCGCCCTAAAAATGAGATTATGGTTTTGTGCATATATAAATAGGCCTCTTATGTACTTGTAAAGGATCTTCTTCCTCTTTGAATTACTTAGGAAATTAGAAGCAAGTTGTAAACACAAAAATAAAAGTGAAATAAAAAAAGGGCTTCCTAAGCCTTCTCTTTTCTACATTCTTTTATTTACTTTTACATTCATGTTTATTTCCATGATCTCTTCTTTTCATTGTTAGTAGATTAGATTTACATTCATGTAAGTAGTGTAGTTTTATTTTTTATGCAAGAAGTTTAGCAGTTAATCTTTTTTTCTTTCAATGTTTAGCTTCTAACATTTTTTTAATGTTGAAATTTACATATGTTGATATGATAACACAAATGAGTAGCCTTACATTTAGAGGTAACGACGCTCTTTGATATTATGTAAATTCAACATTTATTTAGATTTATGGTCTCATTTTTGCTTCATGAAAGTAATTATTGATGTAAGTTTATACAAATGAGTTTGAAAGTCTATGTTGCATTTGCAAATAGACTATTCTTATTCAACGTAAACACAATTCACATCATCATTTCCTAATTGATTTTTGATTTTGAAATGAAAGTTAAAACAAATTTTGATGATCTATATTACTAATTACAATAGTAAATAGATCATACTTAAAACAGCTTTTGCTTTGACTTTATTTTCATGAGAATCGATAAGTGGTTTATTTGTTGTATTATAGTTTGATGCATTAAGTTATGTTAATTAATAACACAAGCAAGTCATACTTATGATAAATACAACACTTATTTCACTTAATATCAAAAATAGAGATCATGGAGTATTTGTTTGTTGATTTACGAAAATATGAGAGTGGATTTGCCTCTAAATTGTTTTCTAATCTTATAGTTTTTAATCTCATTTTCATTCTATTTTTAGCTTCATTTTGTTTACAATTTGTAGTTAATAATCCTCTCTCCACTCGGTCTAATTTGATTGAATAGAAAATTTTAAAACCTAAAAAGACCCTACGGATCGACTCATACTCGCCATGTACTAAAATTGTACACCGTATGCTTACAAATAACTTTATTTAAATTTTTTGGCAATTTTCTAAACCAATAGAAAATTCATCGTTAAACAAGTTTTTCGCGCCGTTGCTGGAGAATAGTTTTAGAATTTAATTTTCTATTCTTCGAATTATTATTTTTTGTTTGACTTTTGTGTGATTTTATTTTGTGTGTTTGTTTGCATTTAAAATAAAAATATTTACATTTAAGTTCATCTGAAAAAGAATTTTTTTCATTCCATATGATTTTATTTTACAACTTTTCTCTTTACAATTTTTATTTTCACAGTTCCAATTTTTTTTTTTTGAAAAAAAGTAAAAGGGCCCAGCCCAACAAACAAGCGGGTATCAAAAGATAAACCCGAACCACGAAAACAAACCTAAAACGCTAGAAACAACACACAGGGCAGCCGACAACACTCTCAAACCAAGCCAAAACAATGGCGACAATGAAAACAGAAAGCGAAGATACTTTCACTAAACAACCCACTATTACCATTACCTACATCCCCTGCCTGTAGCACTTCCCAACCCACTGTCTCTTCATTCAAACAAGCAACCTCTTCCACAACGCAACCCTTCTCCCACTTTCCCACCACTGCCTAACCAATTCAACCTGTCACGTATGCACTTCAACTTCCAAATACCACTGTCACCACCAGCCACAGTCAAACAACCATACATACGAGTTGCACTCATCTAACCCCTGCATTAGCCACCATAACTCTACCTGATTTACAAACTACCCCTGTACATCAACGTACATTGCCATAACTCATTTGCCTGCATCTCTGTCTCAACTGACCATACTGACAACCACCACAACTCCAACCAGCATTCCTCCTCCATACAACAAGCAATACTTCACTCATACACACTTCCATATCAAACTCCATACCACACTATCTTTTGCAATCTACCCATACCCTGCTCATACATCAAATCAGTTCATCCACCATTGTTTCTATTCCCCACTGGCACAAACTGCCTTGCATTCAAACTATTGTCAAACTCCTCCTGATTGCTATCAAGCTACTATCACCATACAGAACAACCCTCTATTCATATCACATCTACCTTCCCTCTGCCCTTTGCCGCAAATCACCACAACGCGACGTTCACTTCCTCCAGCAACGAAATCTACCACCAAACAACTACAAACTCCAATAATTCCAAGCACCGCGACCATGACCTCGTCACAGTGCCCTTTACCGAACTTCAACAGCTCGCGACTTCGCCCAATCGCCCCTCCCAAAAACCACCGAACGCTCCTGAACCCGAATGGTCCGCAACCACATCACAAATCAGGCATCGTGAATTGGATTTGCATCGTAAATCGCATCGTGAATTGGATTGTAAATTTGATTGAAAATTTAAATTTGCGAATTTGAAGGTTGGGTTTTTTGATTGTGAATTTGAGTTCTCTGTTTGTTGGTCGCGAATTTAATACTTGTGGAGAATTTGAGTTCTCTGCTATCTTTGTTTTACACAATATTAACTTGGCCGGGTTTGGGCTTATTTTCATTTTTATTTCTTCCTTTCTTTTGTTTTTTTTCGTTCATTTGTTCTTTTAAAAGTTCTTCGCTTCTCTGTTTTCTTTTTTGAATTTTTTTTTTGAAATTTCGTTTTGTTTTATTCTCTAAACTTTTTCTTTTGTTACTTTTCTTATTTAATTTGTTTTGACCTTTTTTAGTTTTACTTAATTTGTTTTATCCTTAAAAAAAATTGTTTTGTTAAGTTCCATCAGTCTATATTAAAAAAACAATTGTATATATCTTGTTTTTCATTTTATGCGGCCAAAACAAAAAATCAAGAGTAATTGCTTTGCTTGCTAAAAAAATTTGCCACAAAAAAAATATATTTGTTAATAAATCTGCATGGTCTAGAATTGTGTTTCATCTCTAGTTTTATTTTATCTGCATTGTTGGCCGCTTACATTTGCATTTACAAAAAAAATTCAAAAATACAAAAACAGAAACAAATTTCATCTGTAGTTGCATTGTAAATTCACGTCTAATTTTTGCTTTGCATTAATCTCATCTTGTTTTATTTTCTAAGGGCAATACCCCAATTCACATAAGTTGGGGGATTTCATCACCCTTTCTTCGGCTCACAAATCGCATTTCATCATAGAATTTGACTAATAATAATGGTTAGATACTTGACTTAAGAGACTCGCGAGCTCACTTAGGGCTTAATTGTATCTTGACAATTGTCTTCTTTGAACAAGCTTATTCCTTAGTGTCTAGGCTACGACAACGTAATAACCATTTATAAATATTACGGTGATTCGTAGATATTATAGCGGTTGTTCCTCTGAATGTACTTAATCTTCGGCTGCATTGCTATGGTGATTCGTGGTGCACCGATAACCTCTGCCCGTTACCTGACTAAGAAATATTTTTGTTAATTTAAGACAAAGTGTAATTATACAATTTTGAGTTTGGAGCTACCAAGGACAGAGAATTAGTAATAAAGTCCTTTGCATTCATTTAGTTGTATTAGTTCATGCATATTTTAAAAAAGGAAAAAAACTCAAAAAATCCAAAAACCAAAAAAATTGTAAATTTTACTTAACTTGTTTTTTAACCTAAAAAAAATCTTTTTAAATCCTTTCCTTTAAAAATTTTCAATCGAAATCGAAAATTCAAAAGAAATACAAAAACATAACATATAAAAAAAATTGAAAAGCCAAAAAAAAAAAAAAATCAAACTTCTTTTTTGAAAAATGAATATCACTTGGAAAATATTTTTTTCTTCCTCTTTTCATAAGAAAAAAACAATTTTTCACTTCATTTTTCAAATCTTGTTTCATTCTCTAAACTCGATTCTAACTTCATTTTCTTCTCAATTTTCACTAGTGCATGAGCACTTGGACTCGTGACACTTCTACGAATACATGGATTCAAGACCCATCTACAAATCATTTAACCTGAACAAACGATCCTCCTAAAATGGCGAATGAGAGCCCCTCGAACTCTTATGGATAGAATCTTCACCAATCAAGTTTCTATCCCTTCTTGCATCATCTTGCCCACCACGACGGGCTATCACTTTGAGATTCATTCGAGTCGCAGTAACACGCTTCCGAAATTCGGTAATCTTGAACATGATGATCCTTATATCTTTTTAACCAAATTAGAACAAGTTTGTGCAACTATTAAACTTCAACAACTATGTGATGATGGAATCAAACATAGGTTAATTTCATTGCACATACCGATTACGCTGAAAAATGGTTATATAGTTTGCCTTCGAATTCGATCCAAACTTAGGAAGAATTTAATAGAACCTTCTAAAAGAGGTTTTACCCCTTGGAAAAAACAACAAAAGTTCAAAATGAAATTGTAAAATTTCATCAATTCGGGGGTGAATCATTTCTAAAATACTTTGAAAATTGTAAGGAACTTTTAATCAAATGTCCACACCATAAATTTGAAAATGAACTCTTTGCCAAATTTTATATGATGGACTTGATAACAATTCTCGAATAAAGCTAGAGTCGATGTGCCAAGGAAACTTTCTAGCCCAACATCACGATGACACTTGGCAATTTCTTGAAAACTTATTCGAAAAATCATTACAGTGGGAACGCTTTAACGAGAAATTGATCTATTCCCGATCAAGTGCTCATTTGGTAGGTTCCTCATTGGCCTTAGAAGCGAAAATCAATGCAATGATAACCAAATTCGATAATGTCCTTTCCTCAAATAAAATGAACCAAGCTTCTCAAGTCATGTATTACAAATGCAATGATCCAAATCACATCGCCGATTAATGTCCATACTCGTTAGAACAAATCAATGCTTTTAATAAAGTCAGAAATGATCCGTTTTCTCCAACGTACAACCCTGGTTAGAGAAATCATCCTAACTTCTATTGGAATCAAAACAATTCGAATATGAGTTCGATTCGACCATCTTTTCAATCATTTTCAAACAGTGCTTCTAATTTGAATCCTCCTTTCCAACCGAGACCATTTCAACTAATTTTTTTGCCTCCTTCTCAAAACCAAGCACAATTATTTTTCATTCCTTAAGATGACAAATGAATGACCTCCCTTGAAAAGAGTAGTGAAGCCTTGACTAACGTGGTAACGCGATTGCAAAATTTGTTAAATTCGTACATGCAAAATATGAGCCAAATTGATCTCTAAACTCGAAACGCAAATGAGTCAACTAGCCAACCTCGTAAGTGCGAGAAAGAGGTACATTTCCGAGCCAATCAATTACAAACCCTAGAAATCAAAACGCGAACTCGAGCCAGACTCATATCATTCAAGATAGCAATTTGAATCAAATGAATGTTATCACCACTTTCCAATTAAGTAAGGTAATCGATAACTAAGTTGTCGATACAAACGACTTACCGGATTTTCCACTCGACACTTCGCACACCACAAAGGATGCCAATCATAACATCGAGTCGAATCCTTCCAAATTCTGAATCTAATTCTTTTTTAACTTAAGAAGACCATCTGACTGAGTTTCGAATCCTATTCCCAAATCGACTTTGACCTAAGAAACATTCAGAACAAGTCGAAAAGATGTTAGAAATCTTTAAACAAGTCAAAGTGAACATTCCTTTCTTAGTTATCATCCATCAAGTCCCGACCTATGCCAAATTTATAAAGGACTTATGTACTTGAAAAGGAAACACTCAAGTGCCAAAGAAAGTATTTTTAGCCGCTGGCCTAAGCGAAGTCTTATCTCAATCTATTCATATTACATACAAAGATCCTGGTTGCCCCATGATCACATGTACAATAGGAGATAAGAGAATCAAAAAATGTTTGTTAGACCTAGGTGCTAGCGTAAACTTACTCCTATATTCACTTTACCAGCAACTAGGTCTAGGTGAGATTAAACCGACTAAGGTCACCCTTCAATTGGCCGATCATTCTGTAAAGAAACCGATAGGAGAAATCGAGGACGTACTCATTAGAGTGGGGCAATTCATGTTCCCCGTCGATTTCATTGTACTTGAAACTCAACTTGTAAACAATCTGATAAGCCAAATTCCTGTGATTTTAGTACGACTTTTCTTAGCCACTTCAAATGCTTTAATTAATTGTCGAAATGTTTCAATGAAGATTTCTTCTGGTAACATGACCATCAATCTTAACATCTTTAATTTAGAAAATCAATTGAATGAACCATTCGACAACACGTTGGAAGTTAGTACCATTCAAGAAAATTTTGAAAATGCATCGATGAATCTTAATGATGAATATGAGGCCAAGTACAAGAAATTGTTTCAAGATGTTCCTTATGAGATTGAAAATACACTTCCTTTCGAGCCTCTCACAGTTGAGTCTAAATCTCAACTTATTTCTTTGATTGAGCTACCTCCTAGGCTAGAGCTCAAACCTCTTCCTTCTTACCTTAAGTACGTACACTTTAGTGAAAACGAAACTTGTCCAGTCATAATTTCTAATGACCTTTCTCTTGACTAAGAAGCTTCTATTCTCTGTATCCTTTCGAAAAATATAAAAGCAATTGGGTGGTCCATTACCGATATTAAGTGAATCAGCCCTGCTATTGTTCAACGTCGCATTCACTTAATTGATGAAGCCAAACTCATACGTGATGCACAACTGTAACATCCCACCTTTTTATACACTTTAAATCGATGATAAAACACACACGTTAGACTCAAATCATACAAAAGAGTGGATTGTTATTGGGGTGAATAAGAAAAACAGAGAAAGAAATAAAATAAAACAGAATCACTACTACAAAACAGGCCATTTGCATCGGTTGTTCACCCCCCTTTTGCATCAGTTCTACAACCAATGCACATGCAACCGATGCAACGGGCTTAACAGTTTTGCATCAGTTCTAAAACTGATGCAAAACGGTACTTTTTGCATCGGTTGTTACTAACAATTGGTGCAAAATACGGTTGCAACAAAGGAACATGTTGCATCGGTTGTAATGAAGACCGATGCAATAAAGGAATTTGTTGCATAGGTTCTTGTTGGAAACCGATGCAAATTAATTCCTCTATTATTGATTATAACAAACAATTATTGCATGCAATATTACAATCATTCAAAATTAAATTTGATGGCAGATACAAACTGAATAACATAATACCAAAATAAACATATCAATTAAAATGTTAATAATCTATACAAAATAATGGTTCATACATTCATTTTTGCATCCACCCAATCCCCTCTGACTGCATTCACCACATTCCCATTCTACAACCTTCCCATTTGAACACACAACTACCCCAACAAAACATTCAAGTTGCTGTCAGCAACATAACTTCCTGACCATCTAGCCATAACCACAACAAACTGTAGTTTGCTTGCTTATTTGATCGTTTCCAAACTATCATACAAAAAAATTTACCTTATCACTAACCATCAGAATTCATAGAACAACCATCTCACCATTCATCACTTTCCACCAACACTATTGCTCATCATCTTCTGCCTCCCCCTACAAACCCACGGCAACTCCACCAGTGATCACTGAATCACTGCTTCTTGCCTCGAACAAACTACTCCAGACTGTAGCTCCCCTTCAGCAGTGCACATCCACCTATACAAACTTCTCTGCCATCCTCCTTCTCACCATTCAACACTCACAAACCTTCAAACAACATACCATCTTCCACTATACATCAAGCAACTGTACTCCACAAACTCACACCAACATGTACACTTTCTTCACTGTCGAAACCAGCCTCATCACCCACCCAAATTCCAAACTGCACTGCCACTTCAAACAGAGACCACAACTGCACTGCCCAATATAACTAAACCATCTCCAATTCATAACCATACCCAACCCGCAACCTAGTTATCTGCCTGTAACTACAACACTTCAACATTCAAACTTTCAACTTCTAGCACCATTCACTTGACATCATCACCATCATCGTGACAGCTCCACCATCCCCTGACCTTGCCTGAACAACTCCATCACCACTTAACATCAACTCCTCAGTGCCACGTTACCTCATTTCACTCACTGACTACAACATCTTACCCACTAGCAAGCAACATTTCATTTCAACCCCACCTTCATAACCAAGTTCAAACTACCTAACATACAACTGCAACTCACTTCTCAGAGTACTGCTACGTATTCATTCATCACCACGTGCCACCTTTTACCCACGAACTGCTTCAAATTTCATCATCAAACCCATACATACATCCTACCGTTTGCAACATACTTCAGCTTCTTCCATCAAGTACAACAATAACCTCACATTCGCATCACCAGTGCTCAGTGCAACAGAACAACCACTTTCGACGATCATCACCATCAGTGCATATCACCACATATACAAGCCTCTACCACAATCTTACCACAACCCTGACCATACTGCCTTCGTCTCTATTAACTCCATTGTTACAACCAGCTAAAAAAACTACAACTCCACTGCTCGACAACCATCAGTCATCGATATTACCATAACCCCACCAGCAATCGCGACCCAAGCATCACCAAACGAACAGTCATTACCCACGATTTCTTCACAAAACCACTTCTTCTACAACTCGCAACCATCTATAGCCGAAGCTATCACCCAATTCAAACAGCCTCATCCAATTCGACAGCTTCCGCAACTGCCTCCCTCTGAAATAATTGATGGGGACAACAACTTTCGCACCTTTGCTAAAACAGGATTCACCCACTGATGTTTGCCATAAGATGTCCCAGCAAAGTAAATTACACCATTTTTATCTCCATCACATATATACTGGAGTTCTTTAAAGCTTGACCTTCTGTGTTGAAACCTGACACTGAGAGCTTTCTACTGAATCAGTACTAAAATAAAAAAAAATGTAGGATGCATCTATTTTACTATTTTCATATAACATACCGACTGGATTTTAGATTTTGACAAGTTTTATTTTTTTGGACCAAATAACAGGGATGAACGAAAAAATCAAGATAGCAATTCATCCTTCAATTCACACTGAAAAACTATAGCACCTATGTCTTTGACATTTAGACATACAAGTAAAAGGTTACCTTATGCAAACAATAGGCATATACAATAATTACTTTGGGTTTAAAAAAATTCGTAGACTAACAAAAATGCATACTACTTACTATTAAGAATTATGCATTAAAGACTACTCACCACAACTCCTTTCCCAGTAAGATTATAAGTTGATAGCTTATATATACTCTAATACATCCTATATTATTTGAAGCAAATACAATTCCACAATTCCCTTTAAACATGTATCATACATGAAAAGATTTCTCACTTTTCATAACTGCCTGGAGTTCTCATTTGTGTGCTAGAAAAATGAATTGCCTCTTCGACCTGTAATGACATTCAAAAAACATATACTAAAGCTAATAAAATGCAAGAAAGTTTGAATCCTGAACTATTATTCTCAACTTACAAGATGTTGAAACAAAGGAATATTTCTACTTAAATCGTCCAATTCCCCAAAGCTTCGACCTTCTCTGCAAATAAATTCACCGCCGTAACCCCCTAAATAACAATAATTTTCGATTTTTATTCTGAATTTTAGTGGGAGATTCACCGCCGTAACTGCCATAACGACCTCGCACCCAGACTTCGTCAGCAACCATCACGAACCACGACCACCACCGAAACCCAAAATCACCAACAACTTCAAAACCACATCACTTCCACAGTTCCACCGCTCCACTACGAAATCCATAGCCACGACATCATAAGAAACCACCAGTGAACACTTGAGCATCGAATAATTTTGATTTGAACTGGACTTCGAATCACCCTCCTCAGCCTTAATCCACTCAATTCGAACCCCAAGTCGAACTCAATTCCACTCAAACTCGCCGCTTAATTCAATTGTGGTTGATGAAAAAATGGGTGCGAATTTTTTTTTAACTGTGATTTTTCGATTTGAAAGACTAGAAGTTGAGAATTTGGGTGTTATGTGGATTAGGGGTTGTGATTTGGAATTTAGGATTAAGGAAAGATGGGAAGCGGGAAATGAAAATAAAAGGGCGGCAAACAAAAAATTAATCCAAATAACGGTAGTTGCATCGATTGTAAATAAAACTGATGCAACTAACACTATTTGCATCGGTGTATTTTCTTCGGTTGTTGACGATAACCAATGCAAATTGTATTTTTGTACTATCTACTGCTTTTCACATACAAAATGCATCGGCTGTTAAAATGTAATCAATGCAAATACTTCTATTTGCATCGGTTGTGGTAACAACCGATGCAAATGAGGCGAAGCAACATGCGTATTTTGTACTAGTGAATCTCACAGCGGAATGAAAAATATAATAATCAAATAACAGTTCATGAAGCTATTTTACAAAGCATTTGATTACACTTACATAACATAGATCAGAGTTACACATGCCAGAGAATAATAAATAATGCAGCGGAATACATGATGTAGTGAAATATAATAAATAATAATAATAATACAATCTTCGTCTTCGTCCTCCAGCAATAGGGTCTTCAAATCCTGAAATGCTCAGGCCAACCCGAGCGAATTGAAAGGACAAAACACTCGAGTCAGAACTAAAAGAACTTATGTAAGTTAAATCAATGGTAAATTATGAGTGGAATGGCGTCAGAGATGTTTACAGGGTTTGACATCTCCTATCCAGTGTCTAACGTGAGTGCAGTAACTTAAGAGATGTCTGGGATTTACATCTCCTAAGGATCCGTTAAACTATCGATTATGTAGTAATATACGCTACTATAATAGTGTCTAATAGTAAAATAAACTTACTTTAAAATAGCGTTAAGGCTTTACATTTCCCACCTTAACACATAATAGTGCCAATAGTCTGTACAGTACCATAATACCTCCTGATCGGGAGGCTACCAAAGGATACTCCATAGGCACGACACAAATCAAACTCGTACAAGACGCGCTAGGGTAGGTGACACGGCACAACAAGGCAATGCCAGGGTAGATATACCAATTACTATCCGGACTGGTAGTGACGCATAGCAGCACTACCGCCCACCTCGAGCCACACTCCTAAAAAAATCCGTAGGTGCACACCAATCAATCACAAAGTAAAAGAATGGCATGCGAAGAAGTGTATCCGATAAGAGGAGCTACTTTACTAGCCTGGAATCGCTCATGTTTTAGCCACCTTATGCCAACTCACGGGAGTCGGGTCCATGTACATACCTCAATAGAACGTCATCACCATCCTACTTCATCCTAGAATCTCCACCGCGTATACGGTTGTTAAAGTAGTTTCCAGAGTTGGCAGAGAGTATGACAACTTCCGATCCTGATCTCTTTAACAACCAAACGTTACTATAACACCGTGGTCATTTTCAAAATAGTTTATACTTTAAAACCAAAATATCATTTTCATTTCAAAACTAAATCAATACGATATTATTTTTATTTCCAATATATCCTTTTCCAAAATCATAGCAATTCAAAGTTATATACTTCGAAACCAAAACACTTTAAATTATAACCCTTTCAAATCATAATACTTTGAAAGTCGTAACTTTGGAACATAACTTCCACCACTTAAATGGTTTAAATATCAAAATACCTTATATAATAAACAGCTTCTTCAATTTCACAAATCAATTCCAAAACAATTCGAATTCCAAAATTTTAGATTTAACCAATTCTCAAATCATAAAATAAAATTCAATTCAGTTCCTAAATAAACCATTCCAAATTATATTGATTTCAAAAACAGATTTGATCCACAAAATAAACCATTTCAAATTCAGTATATTTCAAACTTTAAGTATTCAACAATTTCAAAACTAAGTTTGATAATTTCATATATATATATATATATCAAATCCAGTTTTCTATTATTTAGTTTTGAAACATTTACTTAATAAATCCATTATCATTTAAATAAAACCCGAATTACGAATAAATAAATGTTTCCTTCAATTTATTTATAATTGAAATATTTATTTAATTCACCTCAAACCAAAATCAAGTTATAAAAATCATACCTTCTAAAAATTTAAATTTAATAAATTACACATCAAGCTTATTTGAGTTTAATTCTTAAATAAATTCAATTTCAAATAAATCTCAAATTTATCTTCCAACCTTAATTTATTTGAATCATTATAAACTCTATGTTAAAATAAAATTTAAATACTTAACCATATTATCTTCAATAAAAAATCAAACTTACTGTTAAGCTTATTCTATATTAAAACAAATTATACATAGCTCAAAATCAAGGATAAAATAACATTTATATAATATCTAAAATCAATATTTATCTAAAATCGTATAATTCTTTACAAAATCATAGAAATCATTTCAAAATATTTATATATATAGACCATGTGTCTGTATATAATTTTCTATCTTATGGTCAAGTGATAAGGATATTTACCATTTCAATCCGTAATTTAAAATATAAATATGGTTATATATAGCATTTCAAACCGCAATCCCGAATGAAATAAAATCCATAGCAACTTGCAGTTTATAACCATATAAAATACAACATCCATTCATCCAATATCAATCATCAAACGTTTATCACAATCATCATCCAGTTCAATCAGTAACGTCAATGTAGAACAGATAATAAATAACAGGTATTTACTAGCAGTTTATATTCAATAATAAATTAAATAACTATTTTATCCAAATAAATTCAAATAACTAAAATGATGATTCAAAATATGCCAAACAGTCATAAATAAATTTCTAATCACATCATAAATCAATTCAACAAACATAAGAAATTTTAAAAGTTGTGAGTGGGTTAAAACACTCACCTTTTGAATTTAAATCAAATTTAAACCCAAATTTTGATCAGTCTCGGAATTTTTTCAAACCAGCATCAAAATGTCCAGAATTATATTGCAATCCCAACGCAAGAAACCGCGCGTGAATTGGACCTCGTATGTGAAAATTATGCAATTTAGAAGAATTGAAATACAAATTATAAATTAATTAAGAAATTTATATTATTATGCCACGTCGCCTCTGCTTGCCTCACGTGGCTACAGTACTAGGCCGTTCGATCGATCAAATACATGAAGTGCCACCACTTATCGTTCAAAATTCCGACCACCACCATCTTCCACGGCTGACCAGATCGACTTCATCTTCCACGTCTGGACGAGGAGCGCCCACCGGCCTCCCTCCGATCACCGATGAACGACGTTCGGCGTCGAAAAACTAGCAGCCGCCACCAAATATCTTAACCCTAATTGCAAATTTCTGCCACATCCAATCGTTAACCCGCCAAACCATCCACACGATGGACAATGCACTCGACTCTCAACACAGTTATGTCCTTGATTCGTCGATTGGAGGACGATCATCAATCGCCAATGAACGGTTGAAAACTGTTCTTCAATTTGTGGACAAACAATGGTTCAAATTGAAAAGCGAATTACATATCCGAGATGCGCTCGTTGAGAGCTTTTCGACGTTATAAAATATGATATAATTTGAATAGTTTTAATTTTGAAGTTGAAATTTGAATTAGAATTAAACTGAGGAGTTTTAGGGTTTTCAGCCATTGAAAAGAGGAGGAACAGAAATTCCTGTACATACAGAAATGAGAAATAGAAAGGCTCGTAGCGTTTATAATGACATATATACAGGTAGAGCCAAATAGGATTTAATGAGCTTGATTGTTTTGGAAATTTGAACGATAATGACCCGAAAAGCCCGTTTCGACTTTGGAACGAAAGTGGATCAACCCCTATGTCAAAATATATGTTTTTGAACATTTAAAAATCAATGGAAGATGTTTCAAGTCCAAATTCCGTTGTATGAAGAAGTTACGTTAAAATCAGATTATTACAAATTGATTTCAACTGATTTCAATTTAATTGGTTTCTAGGCGTTTCAAGCCCGTACGATCAAACGACAAGCTCGATCGTTATGAAACTTGAAATCCTACAATAATTCACCGTTACAGATCCGATGAAAATGGTTTCGTCGAAATCCAAGTCAGTGGCCAAAATGGCTATTTTCCAGTAAGTTAATTAAATTAATATTTAATTAAATTACGTTATCTTTCAATTCAATATTTTGTTGTTTACGATTTCTATCGGTTTGGATTACTTAGTAATTACAATCCTTCATAACCGATTTTCCTATAGATTGAATGTTGCATATTCCACAACATTACTATACACCTATTTACATCTTAAATCTGCATTAATGTTACATTTCTAAATGTGTACTTTTGCCAATTGTACACATTAATTAAGGTTTAAAACCAGTTAATTAATTTACTTCAGTTCCATTCTTTTACCAATCTATTACTTTATAAATACATTTACGTTTCTTTTTATACATTCACACCTTCCGTTACTACATAAATTTTCATAAATGACATTAAAGATTTCTTATTTTAATTTAGTAGACCTATTATTTATACCAATTCATTTACTTATACAACACTTACCCTTGCTTACTTATATTCAAATTTATTCTCAAATATAACAGTTACAACTAAATTAATAGGCAAACTAAATAGTAACTTACAACCGTTACTATTATTTTAATTCACATTAATGAATTCATTATTATTTACAAATCAAATGTTACGATTACTTAATTAACACTGATTTACTTCAATTTATAATAATCGTATATTATCTCATTAATGATTCAACATTCACACTTGTTTTCTTATATTCAAATTTATAAGTAAGTGTAACAATTTACATTATTTCATCATTGGAACCTCATTTCAATTGTTACTAATTAGTTCTAATTACCAATGTTCAGTTGTTAAATCATAAAAAAAAAATATTAAATTACCAAAACTTATTAACTTAACAAATTCAATTATTGAAATTTTTTGGGTCGTTACAACAATGGAGGCTTAACCCAAAAATGAAAGATGTAGTTCATGACGAAATTCTTAAGCTCCTCAATAACGGTATCATATGTCCCATCTTCGATAGCCTATGGCTTAGCCCAATTCATTTTATGCCTAAAAAGTATGGACTTACCATTATAAAAAACAACGCTAACGAACTCATTCCTACTCAAACTCAAATTGGTTGGCATGTTTGCATTGATTATCAAAAATTAAATGCTACAACACGTAAAGATCACTTTCCGTTTCCTTTTATTGACCAAATGCTCGAAACTTTAGCCGGCCATGAATTCTACTGCTTCCTTGATGGTTATTCCGGCTATAACCAAATTCAAATCGCTCCTGAAGATCAAGAGAAAATAATTTTTACGTGTCCATTTAGTACCTTTGTTTATTGACATATGCCATTCAGACTCTGTAACGCTCTTGCTACTTTTCAACGATGCATGGTTGGCATCTTTTTTGACAAGAATGAACGCTTTCTAGAATTTTTTATGAATGATTTCTCTATCTTTGGTGATTTTTTTTTCAAATTTTTACATCATCTTGAGTTGGTTCTTAATAGATGTAAAGAAAAACATTTGACTTTGAATTGGTAAAAATGCCACTTTATGGTTAAACAAGGCAAAGTTCTTGGACATATCCTCTCAAATAAAGACATTGAGGTAGATAAAGTGAAATTTGACGTAATTGCAAACCTATTCATTCCCAAATCTATTAAGGACATACGATCATTTCTAGGACACGCTGACTTTTACCGGCGCTTTGTGAAAGACTTTAGCAAAATCGCTCGTTCTTTGACTACTCTTCTAGGAAAAGATGTTCCTTTCAATTTCAATTCTGATTATGTCTCATCTTTTGAACTTCTTAAAAACGAACTCATTTTTGCTCCAATCATTTGCGCACCCAATTGGGATATCCCTTTTGAAATAATGTGTGACGCTTCTAACATTGCGATTGGCGCTGTCTTAGGATAACACATCAATGAAATCCTTCATGTCATTTACTAACGAGTATGACTTTGAACGACGCTCAACTCAACAACCGAAAAAGAGCTTCTAGCCGAATTTTTTGCGCTCGAAAAGTTTTGACCTTACTTGATAGGTTCACACATCATAGTCTACACTGACCGTACTGCTCTTCGATGCCTTTTTGCCAAAAAGGATGCTATATATCATTTGATTAATCGAATCCTTTTACTTCAAGAATTTGACCTTACAATCAAAGACAAAAAAGATCCGATAATGTTATAGCCGATCACTTGTCTCCTCTTTCAAATGCATCATCTTCTTTACCCATCAACGATGAACTTTCCTGATGAACAACTCCTTTCAGTTTCTGTCGATATGTGGTTTGCCAATATAGTGAATTATTTAATCACTAAGGAAACTCCTTCTTTTTGGTCCAAACAGGATAAATAAAAATTTCTTTCCAAAGTGAAATACTTCTATGGGGCCGATCCATACTTGATCAAGTATTGTCCTGATCAAATCATTCGGCGCTACATCCCGGATAATGAAATAAGGGGTGTTCTTTTGTTTTGCCACGATCAAGTGTGCGGAGGACATCTCGGTCCTTGAAAAACAGCGGAAAAGGTGCTTCAGTGTGGTTTTTAATGACCTTCTCTTTTCAAAGATTCATTCGAATTTTGTAAAACTTGCGATCGATGTCAAATGCATGGATGAATTTCTCGACGAAATATGATGCCTCTAAACCCCATTCTTACGATCGAAATCTTTGATGTTTGGGGTATTGATCTTCTGGGAACCTTTTCCAATTCCTTTGAAAATTTGTACATACTTCTTTCCGTCGATTATGTCTCCAAGTGGGTCGAAGCCATTCCTTGTAAAGCCAACGACCCTAGAATTGTTGTGAAACTTCTCAAAAAAAACATCTTTTCGAGGTTCGGCACACCCCGCACAAATAATCAGTGATAACGCCACCCAATTTTGCAATCGTTCTTTTGAAACTTTAATGAAGAAATACTCGATAACCCATAAGTTATCCATTCCATATCATCCTTAAACTTGTGGCCAAGTTGGAGTTTCAAATCGTCAAATAAAACAAATCTTGGAGAAAATTGTTAGTAAAATTCGTAAAGATTGGTCATAGAAATTGACCGACGCGCTTTGGGCTTACCGTACTGCTTTAAAACTAAACTTGGGATGTCCCCATTTCGTTAGTTAATGAGAAAACTTGCCATTTAGCTGTTGAAATAGAACGCAAAGTGTCGTGGGCAATAAAAAACTTAAACTTTGATCTCGAAAAAGCTAGTGAAAACAGATAATTACAACTCAACGAACTAGAAGAACATAGGAACGACGCGTATGAAAACGAGAAAATTTACAAAGAAAAAACAAAAGTTTTTCATGACAAGTTAATCCTAAGAAAAACGTTGTAACAACCCGCATATTTATCGATTTTTATATTTAAATATTTTATCGATACTCGGAATTTTGTCCGAAAAGCTACTTTTTGCATACGGTCGAATTAGGACTCGGGACCACTCCCATTGAGTTTAAAACGCCGTTTGCGATCTTTTTAAGTGTAAACTTTGATATGTTCGGAGTTAGTGGAATTTTGCTACTTTTTCACTTAGGGCTTTGGTTTGGGCTAAGCCCAATAACCCCACTTATGTATTCAGTCCCAACCCCTTCTCCTCTTCATTACCTCATTCCTCATTTCCTAATACTCAAAGCTTTTATAACAATGGAGAGTGGAAGAGGAAATTAAAACTCCAAGCCCTAGTTTTCTTTTGCAAATCAAACTCTAGCTCCAAACTAATTGAAGAACCCATTGGTAAGCTTCTCTTCTTCTTCTCCAACTCATTCTCTCTTTGATTTCAGAAAATTCCTAAACCTAATTTGGGAAATGTTTCTCTTTTAAGCTTAGAATCAAGCTTCTTGAGTTTAATTTGAAGAGTGGTTGATTCTTCTTTGCTTCCAAGCTTCTTCTTTAATCGTTTGGGTTCAAAGGTGAGATTTTTATCTCACATCTTAGTATATAATTATCTTCGATTGTTAGGTATGAATTCCTAACGCTTATTCTTGTGCAATTGCTTTTGGTTTGGATTTATTTGGTGAATATTCCAATTTTTGGTGTTTTGGGTTCAATTCTTTAAAAATCATAGCTTTGATGTTCAAATGAGTTTTTGGTGATGCAACGAAGAGCTCATAGGGCCGGGTAGTCGATAGGCATAAATCCTTAGTGTCGTTGCTCAAGCGGTTGCAAATTGGTCGAGATTGGCCATTGTATTAGGTGGGCTGGGAAGGGACTGGGAACAGGTCCGGTCGACCGAGCTCTGCTGCCGGCCGACCGACCTGCTTCCAAATTGCATAAGCACTTCTCTGTTTATGGTCCGGTCGACCAACTATAGGGTTCGGCCGACCTACCTGCTTCCCAAGAATTTTTGAGAACAGGGTCCGGTCGACCGAGCTCTGTAGCCGGCCGACCAAACTGATGTAATTTTGCATATTTCGCCTAATTGTTTGAATTTCCAACTTTAATCGATTCGTGTTGTTTCCCATTTGTTGTTATCATTTATTATGACCTTGATGACTCCTTTTTAGGGATTTTTGAATATCCATTTCGATGGATCCTTTATCGATTTCTTTGGATTTTATTCACGTCTTCGTATGTGAATTTTTGTGATTGATTGTTCCTACAATCATGTTTGTGATTTGTCACTTTAAAAATATAGAGGTTTCTATACTAATAGTAAATATCAAAACTCTTTCTTCAAATGATTTCAACACTATTTTATTATAAAGCTCATTTCTTAAACCGTTTTCCAATCTATTAGTATATACAAACCTTTACCTCATTCGTACGAGAAATCTAATTAAATGATTTAGTAAAACGAGTGGTATGAAATGCTTGCGTTTACTTCGCCGGTTAATTCTTGGACTTGTTCGATTGAATCTCTTGTGACAATTTTCTAGTGGAGATCTACAGTTTGTTCGTAAATATTTGAGTTAAGCAAGTGGTTATGGGATATAAAGCTAAACTTTTATATTTACTAACTTAGTGTAACTGACACTTCTTGATGATCAATGCTGATCATTTTTGTGATTTAGACTAGCAATGTGCGATGTCTCTTTGTCTACGAGGGAGACTAAACCCCGTTTTGTGGAGTTTCGACTCAAATTGATGGGGTAGCAACCCATAGTCTTCGGGCCGTTTGTGGAGCTTCGGCTCAATTTGTGATGGTTAGCAACCTTGCAATTAGCGTTCCGTTTGTGATACACGTGTTGGTGAGCTTTATGCTCCCGTTTGTGATAGGCCTTCCCCCTTTTTGTGATTTCTGGATTTCTATTGATGATTTCTAGAATTTGTGCTTCACTAATTTTCGTGATTTCCATTGATAAGTTCTATCAATATTTGTGCATTGGTGAATTTGTGTGTCATTGACTTTTGTGATTGGCATTGATATAATTGTCAATATTTATGGTTTTTGTAAAGGAGATATAGAGTATGACATTCCTTTTTATCTTTGAGAAGATTCTTGTGATACTGATTAATCTCTTATTGATTATCATTTACATGCTTGCTATAGTATGTCATTATGGTTATTATATGTGCATGTCATATCTTTCAATTCTTTATCATGTCATCTGATATTTATAGCTAGACTGATCCGTTTATTATTTTCTTATTAAATAATACTCGGGTCAGACCGAGATGTTACAGGTGCTTCAGCTTGACTTCTCACTTGGGATTGATTTCTCTGACTTTTGGCTAACTACTTAGATTAGTAGTTTATTTTGTTGTATACACTTAAGATATGGACTCATAGTTGTATTCTTTTGTATAGCACATGTTGCTATTCTTTTGTATTATTGTGGACCTTTTTGACCACTACTCTGATATATACTTTCATGTGTTAGTTATATATTCATATCTTCTTCCGCCTTTGTGATATGAATTATCTGTGACTGATTTGTGTTATGCTTATTCCTATATTTGTTTCCGAAGATTATTATAGCCACTATGTAGTAGCTTTGTGTTTGTATCGGTATGTCAGATTTCCTCTTGAAATAAAATGCATGTTATGCTATCTGACATATCGGTGCTCGCGCAAAGCAATTGCACGGATGGTCGCTCCTCAACAGCCTTATTCTCCGTGTTAGTTGACAGCATTACACCGTAGTGTTCTTGGCTAGCGTGGGTATAGAGGTGGGGCGTCACAGCTTGGTATCAGAGCCAAACTTCGGAACAATATGGAATATTATAACAAGGATCATCGTCCTAAGTCCATCTTAGGAGTCGTGCTTTAGGATTTAATTCGAGTCTTCGTACCGATTTATCCTATTTTCTTTATGATTCCTTGTTTTATCTATCAAGATTGCTTGATATTCATTTTGTGAATAACCTTCTTCTTCTTCCTTCTTTCTTTCTTAAGGAAGAGAAATGGTTGGACCTGATCGTCCCAGAGATGGACCATCTAGTGTTCCACCCCAAGATGGAGTTTTTATGACTACCCAGCAACTTCTTGACCTTGTCATGAATGCTCAAGCTGCTGGTTCTAATCCGGAACCTACTCACCCTAAATCTGGGTTTGCATGTTTGTGCAATGATTACGCCAACCTGGGCGGGAAGCCATTTAAAGGTTCTGAAACTATTATTGAAGTCCAGGCTTGGTTAAGAACATGTGATCGAATCTTTTCTCGCATGAACCTCATGGATCTTCACCGAGTTCAGGTGGCTTCTAGTATGCTCCAAGAAAGAGCATTGGACTGGTACAAACTTCTTATTTCTGATATTAATGAAGCGGATCTCACTTGGGAGAAATTCCGAGAGCGCTTCGAGTTAAAATTCGTACCAGAAGCTGAGAGGGTGACTTTGGCTCGCCGTTTTATTGAGCTTATTCAAGGTGAATCTTCCGTGGCAGATTATGTCGCGTCTTTTGAATCCCTCTCTAAATATGGGGTTGAATACATCAACACCCCATTGAAGAAGAACCAAAGATTTGTCTATGGCTTAAACAAAAATCTCAAGAAGCCATTACTTCTAAAATTAGAAGTTTCTTTCGACCAACTCATTGATATCGCTCTTCGTCTTGAAGAGGCGGATAGGGAGAATGATGTTGAAGTGGTGGGTTCCAAACCAAACTTCAACAACCAGAAGAGACCTAATAAATTCAAAGGCCCTTATCCCAACAAAAAGGGGAAGCAAGCAACCCCAGAGGCAAAGACTTCTTCCTTTGGTCGTGGGGAATGCTATAATTGTGGTTCGAAGGACCATTACGCGAACAAGTGTCCGAAGTCTCTCTCTTGTCGCTACTGTAAAGTTCCCGGTCATGTTATATCTTCATGCCCCAAACTTCAGGGCAGGAAGGAGGGAAAGTTAAATGTTGCTCAAGCCCCTGGCAACACATCTCGTGGCCAAGGTATTTCTCATTCTATTCTTGATGGTATTATTTTATTTTGTGATCATCCTATTCGAGTTCTTTTTGATACGGGTGCGTCCCATTCTTTTATATCAAAAGAGCTTGTTGATACTTTTTCTTTAAGTATTGTTGCTTTAATGACTTCTTTGAGAATTGCGAATCTGGTTGGTGGATCCACAACAATCAGTTTATTGTGTAAAGATGTTGAGATTATTTTGTGTGATTTTTCGTTCCTAGCCGAATTGCATGTCATGCGTTATTTAGGCTTTGGAATGATTTTGGGAATGGATTGGCTTAACCATTATGAAGCTCATATCCTATGTCCTGAGCGGACTATTCATCTTCGACATCCTCAATCTGTTAAGCAGATTTCTATTAATCTTAAAGATTCGGATTCCAGCTTGGTTGCATCTTTTTATATTCCTTAAATCCTCGTGATGACGATAATGATGATGAGGAAGATATTATTTCTCTTATTCACGTTGTTCGTGAATTTTCCGACATATTTGAGCCCGTGTTAGGATTACCGCCTAAGCGAGCAATTGAGTTCAGAATTAATCTTATCCCTGGAGCTCAACCTATTACTCGTCCTCCTTATCGTATGCCCAATAAAGAAAATGAGGAGATGCGTAAACAATTATCCGATTTGGAGACGAAGCAATTTATTCGCTCTAGTTCCTCGCCTTGGGGAGCTTCGGCTATTTTTGTGAAGAAATCCGATGGTACACTTAGGCTATGCATTGACTACCGCAAGCTTAATGATCTTACTATCAAGAACAAATATCCTTTACCTCGAATTGATGATCTATTCGATCAACTTAGTGGTGCTAGAGTCTTTTCACAATTGGACTTAGCTACTGAATTTCATCAGCTTCGTATTGCAGAGGATAGCATTCCTTTGACATCGTTCCGTACTCGTTATGGATCTTATGAATGGCTTGTTATGCCATTTGGTCTAACGAATGCTCCGGCTTATTTCATTGACCTTATGAATCGAGTTTTCAAAGATTTTCTCGATCGATTTGTTCTCATCTTTATTGATGTTATTCTTGTGTATTCAAAAACCGAGGAGGAGCATGAAAAGCATCTTCGGATTGTATTGGAAACTCTTAGGAGTAATCAATTAAAAGCAAAGTTTTCTAAATGCCACTTTTGGCAATCTCGTGTGAAGTTTCTCGGTCATATTATTTCCGAATCCGGAATTTCCGTGGATCCTCCAAAGATTGAAGCGATTCAAGATTGGAAGAGACCGGAGAGTCTGACGGAGATTCGTAGTTTTCTTGGGTTGGCGGGTTATTACCGCGGTTTTATCAAAGACTTTTCTAAGATTGCCGTGCCTCTCACTAGCTTAACGAAGAAAGGTGTTAAATACATTTGGTCGAACAAATGTGAAACTTCTTTTCATAAACTAAAGGAACTTCTTTCTGATGCTCCTATTCTTGTTATTCCCGAGGGGAATCAAGATTTTGTTGTTTATACCGATGCTAGTCGCGTTGGTTTGGGTGCCGTTCTTATGCAAAAAGAACGTGTTATTGCTTATGCTTCAAGGCAATTAAAGCCGGCCGAGACTAGATATGCCACACATGATTTAGAACTCGCGGCTATTGTTTTTGCTCTTCAGATTTGGTGTCATTATCTTTTAGGAGAGAAATTTATTCTTTATACCGATCATAAGTCTTTGAAGTATTTATTCTCTCAAAAGAAACTTAATTTGCGTCAACAACGTTGGCTCGAATTTCTTGCACCATATGATCTTGATATCCTTTATACTCCCAGTAAGGGTAATCGTGTCGCCGATGCTCTTAGCCGCAAACAACAAGCTGTTGTTTCTATGATGATATCCGAATGGAACGATCTCCAGATTTTATCCACTTGTGAGATTCAAGATCGTGTTTCCGATTTATGTCCTTCTCTTGTTTTATGTAGCCTTGAGGCACATCCTTCTCTTTTAGACCGCATTCTTGAAGCTCAAAGGCTAGATCCCGACTTGGCTCTTCTTGGCCAAAATATTAAGGATAAAATTGATATTGAAGGTTTGAAAGACTTTGATATTGATTCTCGTGGCGGCATTCGGAAATTTAGTAGACTTATCGTGCCAAATATTAGTGATCTTCGAAAAGATATTTTAGAAGATTCCCATCGTTCTAAATTTACCATTCATCCCGGTAGTAGTAAAATGTACGCGGATATGAAGCGGCTTTATTATTGGGAGGGAATGAAATCTGATATTGCTAACTTTGTTAAGCGTTGCATGACTTGCCAACTCGTTAAGGCCGAACATCAAAGGCCCGGTGGGTTATTGCAACCTTTGGAAATTCCAATTTGGAAGTGGGATCAAATTTCCATGGATTTTATAGATGGCCTTCCCCGCTCTCGTTTGGGTCATGATAGCTTATGGGTGATTGTTGATAGACTTACTAAATCTGCCCATTTTATTCCCGTTCGGTCTAACCGAACCGTTCCTCTTTTGACCAAACTCTTTGTTAAAGAGATTGTTAAATTGCATGGAGTTCCTACTTCTATTGTTAGTGATCGTGATCCATTGTTTACTAGTAGATTTTGGAGGAGTCTTCAAAAAGCTTTGGGAACGAAGCTTAATTTTAGCACCGCTTATCACCCCCGGTCCGATGGACAAACCGAGTGTGTGAATCAAACCCCTGAAGATCTTCTTCGTGCTTGTGTGCTTGATTTCGGTGGAAGCTGGGAAGATCATATTTCTCTTATTGAGTTTTCCTATAATAATAGCTTCCAATCTAGTATTAGTATGGCACCTTTCAAGGCACTCTATGGAAGGCCATGCCGATCTCCTTCTTGTTGGCTTGAGGCCCGTGAGAAGCTGGTTTTAGGTCCAGATTTTATTCGTGATTCCACAAAAAAGATTGACCCTATTCGTCATAGGATGAAAGAAGCCCAGAGCAGAAAAAAATCCTATGCCGATAACCGAAGAAGGAAACTAGAATTTTCTGTGGGAGGTCTTGTGTTCGTTCGTGTTTCACCCATGAAAGGTGTTGTACGTTTCAGTCGATCGAGAAAATTAGCGCCTCGATATATTGGGCCGATTCCTATCACCGAACGTATTGGTTCCGTGGCTTATCGCCTTTTATTACCGGCTCAGTTTTCAGCTATTCATGACGTGTTTCACATTTCTTAACTAAGGAAGTGCCTTCGAGATTCCGATTCTATTCTTGAGTCCGGTGTTGTGGAAGAGATTGAAGTTTCGCCTAATTTAACTTATGAGCAGCATCCTATTCGAATTATTGCTTCGGAGGTCAAACGCCTTCGAAATAAAGATGTTCCGCTTGTGAAAGTTCAATGGTCTTCAAATACTAAGGATTGTTCTTGGGAGTCTAGAGAGTTCATCGAGCGATCACACCCGGACTTACTTTCTCGTGCTCTTTAAGGTGAACCTTTTATTTCAAATTTCTTTTGTGTTGAATATGCTTTTATGGTTGTTACTTTATATTTTCTTCTTAAATATTGCGAGGACGCAATTTCTTTAAGGAGGGGAGTCTGTAACAACCCGCATATTTATCGATTTTTATATTTAAATATTTTATCGGTACTCGAAATTTTGTCCGAAAAGCTACTTTTTGCATACGGTCGAATTAGGACTCGGGACTACTCCCATTGAGTTTAAAACGCCGTTTGCGATCTTTTTAAGTGTAAACTTTGATATGTTTGGAGTTAGTGGAATTTTGCTACTTTTTCACTTAGGGCTTTGGTTTGGGCTGAGCCCAATAACCCCACTTATGTATTCAGTCCCAACCCCTTCTCCTCTTCATTACTTCATTCCTCATTTCCTAATACTCAAAGCTTTTATAACAACGGAGAGTGGAAGAGGAAATTAAAACTCCAAGCCATAGTTTTCTTTTGCAAATCAAACTCTAGCTCCAAACTAATTGAAGAACCCATTGGTAAGCTTCTCTTCTTCTTCTCCAACTCATTCTCTCTTTGATTTCAGAAAATTCCTAAACCTAATTTGGGAAATATTTCTCTTTTAAGCTTAGAATCAAGCTTCTTGAGTTTAATTTGAAGAGTGGTTGATTCTTCTTTGCTTCCAAGCTTCTTCTTCAATCGTTTGGGTTCAAAGGTGAGATTTTTATCTCACATCTTAGTATATAATTATCTTCGATTGTTAGGTATGAATTCCTAACGCTTATTCTTGTGCAATTGCTTTTGGTTTGGATTTATTTGGTGAATATTCCAATTTTTGGTGTTTTGGGTTCAATTCTTTAAAAATCATAGCTTTGATGTTCAAATGAGTTTTTGGTGATGCAACGAAGAGCTCATAGGGCCGGGTAGTCGATAGGCATAAATCCTTAGTGTCGTTGCTCGAGCAGTTGCAAATTGGTCGAGATTGGCCATTGTATTAGGTGGGCTGGGAAGGGACTGGGAACAGGTCCGGTCGACCGAGCTCTGCTGCCGGCCGACCGACCTGCTTCCAAAGTGCATAAGCACTTCTCTGTTTATGGTCTGGTCGACCAACTATAGGGTTCGGCCGACCGACCTGCTTCCCGAGAATTTTTGAGAACAGGGTTCGGTCGACCGAGCTCTGTAGCCGACCGACCGACCTAATGTAATTTTGCCTATTTCGCCTAATTGTTTGAATTTCCAACTTTAATCGATTCGTGTTGTTTCCCATTTGTTGTTATCATTTATTATGACCTTGATGACTCCTTTTTAGGGATTTTTGAATATCCATTTCGATGGATCCTTTATCGATTTCTTTGGATTTTATTCACGTCTTCGTATGTGAATTTTTGTGATTGATTGTTCCTACAATCATGTTTGTGATTTGTCACTTTAAAAATATAGAGGTTTCTATACTAATAGTAAATATCAAAACTCTTTCTTCAAATGATTTCAACACTATTTTATTATAAAGCTCGTTTCTTAAACTGTTTTCCAATCTATTAGTATATACAAACCTTTACCTCATTCGTATGAGAAATCTAATTAAATGACTTAGTAAAACGAGTGGTATGAAACGCTTGCGTTTACTTCGCCGGTTAATTCTTGGACTTGTTCGATTGAATCTCTTGTGACAATTTTCTAGTGGAGATCTACAGTTTGTTCGTAAATATTTGAGTTAAGCAAGTGGTTATTGGACATAAAGCTAAACTTTTATATTTACTAACTTAGTGTAATTGACACTTCTTGATGATCAATGATGATCATTTTTGTGATTTAGACTAGCAATGTGCGATGTCTCTTTGTCTACGAGGGAGACTAAACCCCGTTTTGTGGAGTTTCGACTCAAATTGGTGGGGTAGCAACCCATGGTCTTCGGGCCGTTTGTGGAGCTTCGGCTCAATTTGTGATGGTTAGCAACCTTGCAATTAGCGTTCCGTTTGTGATACACGTGTTGGTGATCTTTATGCTCCCGTTTGTGATAGGCCTTCCCCCTTTTTGTGATTTCTGGATTTCTATTGATGATTTCTAGAATTTGTGCTTCACCAATTTTCGTGATTTCCATTGATAAGTTCTATCAATATTTGTGCATTGGTGAATTTGTGTGTCATTGACTTTTGTGATTGGCATTGATATAATTGTCAATATTTATGGTTTTTGTGAAGGAGATATAGAGTATGACATTCATTTTTATCTTTGAGAAGATTCTTGTGATATTGATTAATCTCTTATTGATTATCATTTACATGCTTGCTATAGTATGTCATTATGGTTATTATATGTGCATGTCATATCTTTCAATTCTTTATCATGTCATCTGATATTTATAGCTAGACTGATTCGTTTATTATTTTCTTATTAAATAATACTCGGGTCAGACCGAGATGTTACAGGTGCTTCAGCTTGACTTCTCACTTGGGATTGATTTCTCTGACTTTTGGCTAACTACTTAGACTAGTAGTTTATTTTGTTGTATACACTTGAGATATGGACTCATAGTTGTATTCTTTTGTATAGCACATGTTGCTATTCTTTTGTATTATTGTGGATCTTTTTGACCATTACTCTGATATACACTTTCATGTGTTAGTTATATATTCATATCTTCTTCCGCCTTTGTGATATGAATTATCTGTGACTGGTTTGTGTTATGCTTATTCCTATATTTGTTTTCGAAGATTATTATAGCCACTGTGTAGTAGCTTTGTGTTTGTATCGGTATGTCAGATTTCCTCTTGAAATAAAATGCATGTTATACTATCCGACATATCGGTGCTCGCGCAAAGCAATTGCACGGATGGTCGCTCCTCTACAGCCTTATTCTCCGTGCTAGTTGACAGCATTACACCGTAGTGTTCTTGGCTAGCGTGGGTATAGAGGTGGGGCGTCACAAACGTTTTCACCAAACCAGAAAGTTCTTTTATATGACTCTAGACTTCATTTATTACGGGAAAACTTAAATCGAGATGGACGGGACCATTTATGGTATGAAATGTTTTTCCACATGGTGCCGTAGAAATAGAAAACTCCAGGGATGGATCAATTTTCAAAGTCATCGGTCATCGTTTGAAACCTTTCTTTGAATTTTCAAGTAACTAAGAGGAGGAGCTCATGATTCTTCATGAGCCAAGCTACGTTTAGTAAGAATGTTAACCCTTTTTTGTAAATATGTACATATTTTTTCTCCGTTACATCATTATATCATGCATTGACCGCGGGGACACAGTCAAAATTAAGTGTGGGGGGTCTCATTTTCATTTTTTTTTTAATTTTCATCGCATTTTTGAATTTTCATTTTCCTTAAACTCAAAATTAAAAAAAAATCAAAATTTCTAAAATCTCAAAAACATTTTCTTTTTAGCGTTTTGATTTATTTTTGAAGAAACACTATATGATAAGTATAAGTTTTGGTTATTAAATTGAAAATTTTGAAAATTTATTAGTCTTAACCAAAATAAAAATAAAGTTTGATTACAAGTAACAGTAGTTTAATCAGTATATAGGAAGATTCAGGGATGATAATTATGAGGTATATCCTAATTAAAAAAATTAGTTTAAAGAGTGGTTGATCTAAAGTAAAGGCGGTAATATTTTAAATCTTGTAAGTTAAGTGGTACTAAGATGGTATTGCAAAACTCTCTTTTAAGAAAAAAAACATTTATATATACGTATATATTTTTATTAACACCTAGAGTCATGTGTTCACACTCCTGTGTTCACTCGCCATGCTCTACCCTTCTCGCGTAAGGCCGAAAGGCAGTGCACGATCAGTATATCTGGCCTTAGTTTATCTGAGTTAGGTGTATGCATATAAAAAAATTCTTTCATAAATAATGTCTACAGTCGATAAGTGTTCACTCGTCATGCTCTTTATTCTCCCACATAAGCCGGAAAGGCAGTGCATGAGCAATATATCTGGCCTTAGTTTTCTGAGTTAGATATATGTAAATATTGTTAATATCAATACAACTTTCAAATAAAGAGAGAGCAAGCATTTGAAATCCAAGCCTATTTTTGTTTATTCGATTGACTTGTTATTCAATAGAAATGAAAATACCACTTTGATAAACTTTCAAAATCAACTAAGGATCCATTTCAAGTTACATTGTATTATCAACTGAAACAGCTGGCCGAACTATAGTCTATCTGTTATGATAATTTGATTTTTGTTGGAAATTTTAACAAGTAAATGGCTTGAATTTCTTGATAATGACCAGAACTTATATTTAACGTATTTGTGTTGATTTGAAAGTAAATCCTTCATTTGTAAATATTTTCTAACTTGCATCCATATCTTTGTAAATAAATCTTGCATTTAGGAAATTTCTCATTTTGCATTTAGATTTTGTGGGTAATATCCACTGAAAACCCTCAAGAGACAACACTCATCCTACTAGGAACACCTAGAGGTTTAACGGCTTATTGCATACACTTAATGCAATCGTGTTTCCTATGAAAACGGATTTATCTTAGTTTTTAGTTTATTCGAGTACGAATAAAAAGATAAGTGTAAGGGTATTTGATGTGCACGTAAATGTGCATATTTTTACATCCATATTTAATCCATTTTTATTTAAATAAATGTCATAATTGGGTATTTTATATGCTTAAAACAAAATTTCAAATATGGTTTCAGGTTATTATTCATACATCAATGTCGGGGTAAAATAGTAATTTTATGCGTAATTTGATTTGAAAATATTTATTTGCACATTTTATTTGAATTTGTAGGAAATTGGATGACAAAATGGAAGAGCATTTCATGAAGATATGCATGCATAAGGAGGGAAACAAAGAAATGAAGATAGAAATAATTCAAACCATGCATCATGGAGGACCCCACCTACCCACTTATCTAAATCTACAATTAGAAGCAAATGGATAACTAAGTGGAGGTTAAAGCTTCATGCATACTTGATGATGGATTAATTAGAGATTAATGATTACTTGGTGGCCACACTTCCTAAAGGGCATTTTGGAAAGCCCCCTAAAAATGAGATTAGGGTTTTGTGCATGTATAAATAGCCCTCTTATGTACATGTAAATGATCTTCTTCCTATTTGAATTTCTTAGGATATTAGAAGCAAGTTGTAAACACAAAAATCAAAGTGAAATAAAAATGGCTTTCTAAGCTTTTTCTTTTCTACATGCTTTTATTTACTTTTATGTTCATGTTTATTTCTATGATCTCTTCTTTTCATTGTTAGTAGATTAGATTTACATTCATGCACGTAGTGTAGTTTTATTTTTTATGCAAGCAGTTTAGTAGTTAATCTCTTTTTCTTCCTTTGTTTAGTTTCTAATTCTTTTATTTTTTTAATGTTGAAATTTACATGTGTAGATATGATAACACGAACGAGTAGCCTCCAATTTAAGGGTAATGAAGCTCTCTAATATTATGTAAATTCAACATTTATTTTGATTTATGGTCTCATTTGTGCTTCATGAAAGTAATTGTTGATGTAAATGTATAAAAATGAGTTTGATAGCCTATGTTGCATTTGCAAATGAGCTATTCTTATTTAACCTAAACACAATTTACATCATCATTTTCTAATCGATTTTTGATTTTGAAATGAAAGTAAAAAACAAAATTTGATAATCTATATTACTAATTACAATAGTTATAGATCATACTTAAAATAGCTTTTGCTTTGACTTCATTTTCATGAGAATTGGTAAGTTTTTTATTTGTTGTATTATAGTTTGATGGTTTAAATTATGCTACCATACTCACAACACCAAAACTGTCATTTTGTAACAGTTATAACCGTTGGTAATCAAATTCCCAACGGTTATAACCGTTGGTAGCATGTACGTTATAATTTTTTTTACATATTTTTAACGGTTATAACCGTTGGGAATTTTGATCATTCCCAACGGTTATAACCGTTGGTAATTTTCGTACTTCCCAACGGTTATAACCATTGGGAATAACCAGAATTCCCAATGGTTATAACTGTTGGGAATAACCAGAATTACCAACGGTTATAACCGTTGGAAATCTTGGTAATACCCAATGGTTATAACCGTTGGGAATTACTTCACATTTCCAACGGTTATAACCATTGAGAATATTTTAATTTCTAACGGTTATAACCGTTGGGAATTCCTTACATAAGTAAGTAGTAAAATTATCAACACTTATAAGTGTTACAAATTTGGTATAATTAAACAATATCTTATTCAGTATCTAATAGTATTTCATTCAACTATATTTATATGAATTCACAACAATAGTAAACACAAGAGTAAATTTCAACACTAACATATCATCCATCAGTAAAAAACATCAAACGTACGAAATAGAACATATCAAATTCTACAAAGTTCATTATGACAACTTCAAATTTTACTACTACAACATATCTAGAAGCTTACAAACAACAAATACGATACTATGGCCAAACTATAAAACCACCATCAACTAACTCGGACAATGTATAATGACCATTTTGAGGTGCGTCAAAAAGTGGCTCGTCCGGATTCTCATGCAGGCTTGCATTCCGGATTCTCCGCTTCCTACATGCATATATGAATTCATTTGTAAATTATGCATTACCATTAAGATTTCTTAATGCAAACTTCCTACACAACAGGAAAAAAAGTGCAAGCATCCAAAGATTTCTTAAAGAAGCCAATTCTAATCCCAAATCCAAAAAATCACCATCGAGCAACAAGAAAAGTAGAAATTTGATAATTATATTGTCAGTGGCAATTGGTGTGGGATTCATTAGACGCTGAACATCATTCTATCACATTAGACATTTAACATCATTCTATCACATTGGAAGGTTCTTCTTAATAGTATATGCGTATTGCCTTAGAAATAAGGCATCTTATTAAAAGTTAGCTAAATGCCTCAATAATAATGTCTTGTACAGAATTAAAATGGAAAGCAATATATATATAGATGGGAAAACTTACCTTGCCCAAGGATCCCTAACTAATCTTTGAAGACGTTTGACTGTTTCAATGTTATGTGCAAACACATCAAGCCTAAATTCACCAATGATGAAGCAGCCTCAAGGTCACCATGAAAATCAGAAGTTAAGCATTCAACTAATATCTCTTATAGCAAGTATTAAATACAAGAATAAAAGATGGAAATAAGTAAATAAATAACCTGTTTTACAGTTAAAACTGGTTCGAAGGCACCATCAGGGTAGTATCCAAGCCATGATGTTTCTCGAGGAACTAAGATGTTATCTTTGTCAGACAAATACATCATAATTAGAGTGACAAATCATTCATTATTTGATAAGAATATGATCATATATGCAAATAATAATATTAAAAAAATGTTACCATGATGAGGATAAGATTCTGCAAGCAAGTACATGGAAGCAAGTACATGGAAGAGGTATATTGATTTTTGACCTATAACGCGTCCAGTTTTTATAAAACATAATAGCATACCCTTAACCATAGTTCGAACCAGATGGCTTATTGAGTATTATCATGATCGTCTGCTAATTACTTGATTACTTTCAGCTTTTGGCAACCTTTTCAAATTAGCGTTTCGAAAATACGTATTTAACTGGACTTTTACTAAGCTCATAAGTTATTTTAAGAAGCGATGGCTAGCTTGTGACTTGTAACTCGGTATTCTAATCAGTTGCTTATAAACTATTTAGATACATGTTTACAAACATGCTCTAGTAATGAAAGTCTATACCATAACATTCATATTCATTTTTCAATGTTTAGGAATTAAAATTAAAATTAAAATATTTGCAAGATCAATTGTTAAAAATATGCAATATTCACGGTTGGAATCTTGAGGTAACCACTTGGAGCAAGATGATTCTGCAGTTAACATTTAATTATCGTAAGAACTAGCTCAACTAAAGCAATAATACATTAAGACAAAGATGGATCAACTTTAAAGTGAAACTCGAACTGGAATTACAAACTTGAACAAAGTCGGTGTAAACTCCCGCTTTAATGAGGTCACCAGCAATTTGAAAAAAAAATTCCTTCCTGAAAAATAATTGAATGTGAAAACATCAAATCACGTCATAAAATTATGCATTAAGAATGTAAAATAGAATGAAACACTTGCACAGAGTGGAACAGAAGCAACTCCAGCATGGGGGCCTCCCAACGAGATGTAACTTTTAATCTGTAATGCAAAAATAAAATAAAAAATTAATCAAGTTTCATGATAAATACTCCCAAGAAAAAAAAACATGACTTGAATCTAGTTAATATAATGCAAATAAGAAATACATGAATGTTATTTGCAGAACTTACAAGAGGTTCTCCATCGCAAAATTCAATCAGTCCTCTTGCTTTAAGATTACTCGGAATAAATAATGCTAGTTAATATCAACAATACAACTAAATATTGAATCAAATAAACATATAATTAGTCTGGTTGAATTTGACTAGAAATATAATAAGATTGCTAATTTATTCCAGGATCACAATAATTCAGTGGAATATATGTGTGATAGGACATAAACTGTGCATGATAAAGCTTCAAACAACAGTTCACCTGAGAAAGTCCGACTATATTGTAACCCCCGGCTGGTTCTTTTATGTTTTTAACTTATTCAAAGAAGCAAAGTTGTTGAAATTTACCTATCTAGAAACCTAAAAGGAATGCATTTTTTTCTTCATTTTCTTTTACAGCTTTCTTACCTTTTCACACGCAACACTCGACTGTAGTCACACAAAGGGAATAAAAAATGTTAGGATTATAATATACTAATACCTAGGAAGTTTAAAATTTCAAATCAAATTATTTTTCTTTTGAATTCCCTTTGCTACTAGAAACACATATACATTCAAATCCTGATGATAATTAACATATAAAAGAAAAGAACAGAAACCAAAATAAAGCAGCAAACGAACTTTTTCCAAAACTTAAGCTAATTTCCCTTCTCTCAGGACATGTTCAAATTATACAAGGCTTGTAAACATAACCTAATCAAGCTTTCAACTAACCTTACCTGCATCATCTAAAAAAATGATTATACGATATGGAAATTTTCATGAATATGTAAAATAATCTCCCATGATAGTTTACTCATTTCTTCTTGTCCGTCAGCAATCAAAAATTTCTCACTGTCTAAAAACATAAATTTCTCGCTGTCTAAAAAAATGATTAACATTACTAGTATGAAGTGCATAACATGCTACTTTAAGTATATTTCCAGCTCATATTCTTCAACTGAACCTTTTGATGATTTTTCTATCAAGCTTGGTGAACAAATACACTTCTATGCAAAAAAGGAGCAATGAATCCCCCGTTTGCTGCATCCACATGTATCGGTGTATCCCACCTGCACAAAGTTTTTGGTTCAATACAAGCACCAGCTTATAAGTTAAACTTTTACATGTGCTGTAATTTCTACTTGCCCTGTTTCTTTATTCTTTTCAACTAAAAGGTCGTTTAAGAGCTTGACATCCTCAAATTCACCATTAAGAGTTGAACCTAAAATAGTTGCAACACAGATGGTGTTTTCGTCTACCATTTCAACTGCCTTTTCCAGGTCCATCACATAATACCCTTCGCTAAGTTTCACTTCTTTCAGTTCCACTTCGAAATACCTAGCAAACTTGTATTATACCAAACTTATATTATTGGACTATACAAATCTGGATCAATGACACATTTGTAGACTTATTACTTGTATAGTATGATTGGGAAAAGTGAAAACCTATAATCTTCCGGTTATACAATTCTTTCATTGTTATTCAACACATGAAAGAGAGATTTTGACTTACTTGAACATTTGCACCGGTGACAATGTTGGGTTGATCACATGGTTTGCCTTGTGCTTTTCTTCTATTCTGCCACCTTCTTTTGAAAGCAAGACCTGCTAACATTATTGCTTCTGAGGACCCGACTGTTCCAACCCCAATTGCAGTTTCTAAATCACCAAGTGGAGCATTGAATAGATGTGCAATCATATTTACACATCGATTCTGCAATAATCACAGTTTTGAAGTCTTTATTTTCAGTACAGTTCAAGAATATGTTCTGTGATCAATATGTTTGTAGAAAGATAGGATACACTGTTAAATCACGCATGGATTGGAATAAAAGTTCATGTCATTATTCATAGGGTCCCATGTCTATGATAATTGCATAATTGGTAGGTGGAAATATACGTTTATGTTTTATGGGACAACGATTTATTTACAAATTCTTAGTATATTTAAATATTTAAGCTTTTAAGAAGTTATGGATAAGCAAATACAAAACATTTTTTCCCTAGTAAAGTCAAAAACTACAATTATAAAGTATGCATTAAACATATTAATCAGTAAGTGTAAAGTAAAAAAATTCTTTAGACAACAATATTTTAAACAACCATAAAAGCATATAAAAATAATGAACATTTATTAACATACTCTAACTTGTGGCAGCTAAGAGTGCACCTGCTGCTTCAGAATTGGCAAATGAAAAATAGTGAGTTGTGTTGCCACTTCCTTGTCAAAACAGAACAATGTACTATCACAGCAACAAAGATATGATAAGGAACAACCCAGAGGTCATATTTCTATAAAGCATCACATATATAAGAATACGCACAATAAAAAAGTATCTTAAGTGTGCATTAAAAGTAAACATTTGAAAATTCCTAAAACTTAAGGTGACATGGGGACGACAAAGTCTTATACTAGAGTGTACAATGTGCAATCGTCAAATAATTATACTACAAATAACTTTATTTAGAATTTGAAGAAATTAACAAGTGAGTAAACCAATATAAATGTAAAAGTCATATAATACGAAGGCAAAAACAAAAACGATGATCTTCTTAATTCTCATGGTTGAATGTCTGGGACCACAGTTATTCATTCATTGATATTAAGATAATACTACAAATAAATTAATCCGGAAATGATAATAATTCGAAATACAGTAATTTTTTTTCTTTCTATTAGTTAACTTATATAGTAAAAATACAATACACACACACACACATCAAAGAGTGTAAACATGCTATAATATCTATTACATAAATTTATTCAATGAAAATAACTTCTCTTTTTTTCGAACACAAACATTTTCACGAACCGATCTAGTTCCATAAAGTCAATTCATTCTTTTATGAAAGATAAATAATGGCCTTCTTAATTCTCATTGTTGTCAAGTTGCTGACATAATATGATTAAATCAAAAAATGAGTCCACATTTGTGTAAAAGGGTAATGATGCTATAATTTATGTAAAAGTGAAATACCAACTAACCATTAGATCCGTACATACAAACAGGGATGACAAAAAAGAATGAGTTGCCAGAGCTACACATAATTTTTATTTTGCACTTTGATATAAAACACATTATGGCATATTTTGTTTGAGATGAAAAGGATGGTAAATAAACAATAGCTGCACACAAAATCAAATAGTCAACAATCTAACTCAAAGAAATCACGTAATGCATAATGACTTCTCTTACAAAACCAATTTTACAATTTTTATAACTAGCTCAAAGAAAAAAAATGGTTGTTGAATTTTTAAAGCAAATTATCCATTTAAGTTGTCACCATTAAGTCTCCAAAAACACACTTTAAATTTGAGATAATTGCTGATTTATACGATTATTCATGTGATGTATACTTTTTGATTATTTCAACTTACAAAAACATAGCCCAAGTTGCCAAAAGCACTAGCAAAGTACTACATAGTAGTTTACACTGTATCAAAGAAAATGATCCAAATGTTCAGTTGTCACAACTATTTGACTTCTAATGGCATCCCCTATTGATATTTTCATTCTACATGATTTAAATGTTAAGTTCACAGATAAAGAGTTACTACTTTTGAATTAATAATCAGCTTCTATTCTAACAGCATCATATATTAGAAAATCACGTTCTAACAAATCAGAATACCTCAGCTAATTCTTTGGATAGTAATCCAAAAACAAAGACCTCCTGGCCCAGATAAATGATAATAGCTCTCCTGGCCCAGATGGTTTCAACTCAAAATTCTACAAACTTCATTGGGACAGTATTAAAATGGACATTTGGAAAGCAATGAATGGCATACTTCAATCAGGAAAAATCATTAAAGAAATCAATCACACTTTCATTTGTTTTATTCCAAAAATTCCAAATGCCTCTAAAATGTCTGATTTTCGGCCTATCTCGCTTTGTAATGTCACATATAACATTCTTGCTAATCTTCTATGCAACAGAATGAAAGAATTTATGAATGAATTAATATCAGTTAATCAAAATGCTTTCATTCCTAATAGGCTAATTTCTGAAAACTCTCTCCAAGCCTATGAAATGGCCAGAAGTTTTAATAGGAAAAATTCGAACAACATTTGTTTGAAAATTGATTTACACAAGGCCTATGACAAGATCAATAGAGAATTTATCCATCATATGCTGATATCTATGGGGTTTCCTATCTCTTTCGCTAATCTCATATATGAGTGTATTTCTACTCCTTCATTCTCTATTTTAATAGATGGTTTCATTAATATCTCGAGAGGAATAAGACAAGGAGATCCTCAATCTCCATATTTATTCGCAATTGTCATGGAATTTCTAACTTTAAATTTGGACGTTGAATACATCAAAGGAAATATCAGTCCTATTTATCAAGTCGAGCCGATAATTACTCACCTCCTCTATGCAGATGATATCCTCATAATGACAAAAGCAACCACCAAAAATGCAGAAACAGTCCACCAAATTTTACAAAACATGAAAAATTTCTCTGGATTCGAACTAAACACTGAAAAATATAGACTATTTTTCAGTAAAGGTGCCAAGTTCAAGCAGGAAATTGCAGATATTATTAATTTCAAAATTGATACCTTGCCAATCATTTATTTGGGAATTCCCCTTTCCAATAATGCATTGAAAACTAGAGACTTTGGATGGCTTATTGACAAAATCAATAAAAAATTCAATAATTGGCAAACCAGATTTCTCAATATCAGTGGGAGAGCTGAGCTTATCAAGACTATTATCCATCCCATGCTGCAGTTTTGGCTTCAGGTAGCTCAATTTCCTGCAATAATTATTCATAGAATTAACTCATTATGTGCAAACTTTCTTTGGAAATCAAAATCACACAAAATGAGTTGGAATGAAGTATGCAAAACCAAAATAGAAGGGGGATTGGGAATCAGAAATATTGATGACCTAGCTATAGCCTCAGCTACTAAACTGTTTTGGAACTATATTAATGGTAATTCTTTGTGGGCAAAATGGATGCATAACAGATATTGCAAGAATATTAATTTTTGGATTGTCAGAATGGATAACAATGCTTCACACACTTGGAAAACAATTTTACATGCTAGACAATGGTGCAAAGGTTATATAGACAGGAAAATAGTGGATGGAGATACTACTGACATTTGGTTTGATCCATGGATACAAGGATCTTCCTTAATTGATGGTTATGGATGGAGCAGCATGTCCACTTTGAAAGGATGTCACAAAAAGGTCTCTAACCTTATCTCTAATAATAATTGGAAACAGAACATCAATTTCATTCTCATCCTGTCTCACAATGATGTCAGGAAAATTCACATTCACAATCAGATGAAACATGACTTTTGGTGGTGGATTCCTAACAAACAAGGTCAATTCTCTTTAAAATCTGCCTGGAATGTTTTTAGAAACAAATACGAAGAGTATGAATGGGCTAAACTCATTTGGGACAAAGGTTGTGCACCGAAAATGTCAACTTGTTCTCTTCTGGCCATCAGAGATAAATTGCATACTAAAGCCAGGATTAGTAAATGGTCCCCAACAATAGACCAAAAGTGTGTTTTATGTGCTAATCACAATGAGGATAGAGATCACCTCTTCTTTCAATGTAAATACTCGAGAAACATTCTAGATGATATCTTCCCTAAGCTTAATATCAAGCTAGGAACCAATTATGATCTCAACCCCATTCTGATTGATATTCAAAAAGCACAGAAAAATTACCAAACAGAAAATTCATGTATTGTTAGCATCATATTTACAACTATCATCTGGAATATATGGTGCGAGCGTAATAAACGGGGTTTTAACGGAACCGAAGAGCCAGTTGAACTGAAAATTAAACATATCCTCATAGAAAGCAAACAACTTATTCAGCACAGAGTTCAGATCCACACACTAAAGAATGAAGAAAGACTTATCTTATCAAATCTCTATATGGCAACAGATCTGCAAGCTTGCTTCCGACCCCCGTGAAATTCGGCTGACTGCTGTCCACCAACAGATTATAGTGCTTGATTCCTCTGACAGTTGAAGATTTCCAACTCCTCCGATTTTCTAAAAGAAATAAATTTCGATTTGGGTATTTGGGGACGAATTTCCTCTCCCTTCCCACTGTTTAGTTTTGCAGTTAAGACGTAGTAGGTTTAGTAGCGTGTCGTTTTGTTTTGGCTTTTCTTTATTCCAGTGTACCTATAGTGGTCGACTTTGTACTTGGTCACTGAAGCAAGCTGATCGTACGGATGGTTTTGAGAATATACCTCTTATGTTTTGCTCCTCCATCTATTTGACAGCTTAGCTCAGTCCTCATGTGTTGTAATGTTAATATATGGAATTGATATGTACTCTTTTTCCTTACAAGGCACCCAAATAGGTTAGGGAAGTTGTAAGGTTTTAATGAGGCATATCAAGGAAATATATGCTTTCTACAGTTTTAATAAAGTACCTTTTCCAAAAAAAAAACAAAGACCTCGGCTAATTCTTTGTCATAATTATGGTCAGAAAAATTATAACATGACACAAAAACGAAAAAAAGAAGCCTTCCACTAAAATTTGTTTTCCAATTTCCTTAGCAGCTAATCCAAACTTTAAAAAAAATAGTACAACAGATTGGGAGAATAATTAGATCATAAGCAATTAGCATTTAACATGTCGTACAACTTTAGGCTGATTCAAACCAACACAAACTTTTATCTTAGGATTAACAAATATGAAAAATCATCAAACTTCTATAAAACTAATCCTTAAACAAGGTTGTCTTCTTGAATAATAGTTTCAAATGCAAATTATACTAGAAAACTAATATTTTAACCATAGTCAGGGCTGGTTGGACCTTTGGGTTGCTAGAGGCGAGAAACAATGTTGTTGAGTTTTACAATACAAATGATAATAATTCGAAAATAATACAGTAATTTTTTTTCTATTAGTTAACTTATAACATATATAGTAAAAATACAAAATATATATATTAAAAAAGTGTAATCATGCTTATCTTTTACATAAATTTATTCAATGAAAATAACTTCTCGATTTTTTCGAACACAAATATTTTCACGAACCGATCCAGTTCAATAAAGTCAATTCATTCTTTTGTGAAAGATAAATAATGACCTTATTAATTCAATAAAGTTAATTAAATCAATTCATACTTTACAAGTGAGTAAAGTAATAATAAAATATAAAAGTCGTGCAACATGAAGGCAAAAACAATGACCTTCTTAATTCTCATGGTTGAATTCGTGGGACTACAATCATTCATTGATATTAAGATATATCATAAATTTATAACACATAATCTCTTATAATGATCTTCTTAATTCTCATTGTTGTCTTCATTTACCTGAAACTTTAATTCTCTCATTTGTGAAATATATTAATGAACAACTCCAACAGACTATTAGGTGCATGATATTATACTATGTTCAAGTAGATTCCTCAGCATGAAATATGGCAGACCAAATAATAAGCTCATAACATGATAAATTACAATAGATTTCTCCTAACAATTCTTTCATTTCACCTAAGGAAAATGAAATATTACTTGGGTGAAAAACATATTATAGTAGCTAAGTGATATTAAAGAGTTTTCCTTAATAGTAAAATAATGAGTAAACTGTAAGTTATGTGAGGGAGTCTCGACTTTTCAAGGTTTAACCAAGTAGATAGTTACCAGTTTTTGTGCGTATAAAAGTGATAATTGCATATGATAGAAAATAGAATATTAAAATATATTACCTAGCCAAAAGCAAAAAAATGAAATAGGAACTATGGGTACTTTTATGAGTATATCAACTTATCGAAGACCTTTCTCTTAATATATTTTAATAATGAATAATCCATGAAAAAGTGACAACAAAATAATAGCCACTATTTAATTATATTCAAATTTGGCAAGATTGAAAGATGATTAAATGGTCTTTTAATTACATGAAGCAAATATAACCAGAAAAATAACATTCATTATTTAATTACATGGACATATTCAACTTTTAGTAACAACATTTTAAGCACAAAACAAAGACATAGATACCACTTGCACACCAAAATTTAATACACTGCGGTAACCATAATTTGTATCAAATTAACCGAAAACCATAAATTCGAACTATACTACAACCAACACATAGGCTGGAATCCAAAAACGTTACTGATTTCAACAGGAAAATATAATTAACTAAAAACTAAATCAAACTTGAAACTGAAATTAACTTGAATTAAATATCTAATATTGATTTTAATTCGAGAAGGAGAAAAAGAAATACCTGAACAATTAGCATTTTTCCTCTATAGGTATCCCGTGTTTAACAATTTTCCTCTACAAGCATCCAAATTAAACATTGAACGTACGATTACCATTTAAAAAAAATATAATTATATACAAAAAATGATTATAATCGCTTAAATTTAAAGGTTTAATTTCGCACCTTTGGATCCAATCGACTGGCGAGATAGAATACAAGCCCTAGTATTCCTTTGTCTTCATCAAATTAAACAGGAAATTATACTACTTCAATAATCTAATCTAATTGGTTGCGAACGAATTATACAAAATGACGGAGGCAGAGCGAGGCAGAGGGGCAACAACCCTGAAATGAAAGAGGAAATAATAACGAAGATGAAATAATATGGAAGCAGCGCATGGCTAAGGGGCGATAAGCCTACAATGGAAGAGGAAATATTACCGAAGAGAAAATAATACAGTGGTGGGGTAAGGTGGAGAGGTGATAACCCTAGAACAGAAGAGGGAATGGTACTGAAACGATGAAACGTAAAGGATGAGAAATGTAATAAGTAAGAATAAAGGATAAAATTACAATCCTATCCATGCTACTTTCAACTATTTACGAAGATACCGGATTTGGTAACAGTAATAACCGTTACAAACATTTGCAACGGAAATATCCGTGAGCAATTTATAACAGTAATAACCGTTACTAATTGAACGGAAACAAGTGTTACAAAATGGCTTGTTTCGTGTTGTGACTTATGATAAATACAACACTTATTTCACTTAATATAAAAAATAGAGATCATGGACTATTTATTTATTGATTTACAAAAATATGGAGTGGATTTGCCTCTAAATTGTTTTCTAATCTCATAGTTTTTAACCTCATTTTCATTCTAGTTTTAGCTTCATTTTGTTTACAATTTGTAGTCAACAATCTTCTCCCTACTTTGGTCTAATTCGATTGAATAGAAAATTTTAAAATCTACTCCGGATCGACCTGTGCTTGCCACATACTGAAATTGTGCGTCATGCCCTTACGGTTAATTTTATTATAAATTTTTCAGCCATTTTCTAAATCAATAGAAAATTGATCGTTAAACATTAATTTTAACGATTACTTAACCCCATAGTCTAATTACTGTTTCTTTTCAAATTTCGAACTAGAAAATTATTTAATTATTTGAATTTGAATTCTATTTAAATTATTTTGAATTTAAAAATCTCAAACGTACGTAACTTTTCCGTTTGAGCTCCATTTTTAACATATTATATATGGAAATTGATCATAATTCTGCCACGAACGCAACGACGTAACATCTATGGTCAAATTCTGACTTTTGCAATATTTTCATTTTTACTTTATCGTATTTAATTAATTTATCTATTTTATTTATTTTTTGTTAATATTTACGGGGTGTTACAATACAGTTCACTCTTTTGGCTATCAGTTTGAGGATGATAGGCTGTACTCAAGTTCAATTTTGTGCCTAACATTTGTTGCAATCCCTTCCAAAACTCAATCGTAAAGAGTGGATATCGATCGCTCATAATGCTAGAGGGTACACCATGTAATCTCACTACCTTCCGCACATACAACAATGCTAGAGATGGAGTGGTCCTCGAAACCTTGATCAGATTAAAATAAATGCTCTTAGTTAAATGGTCCACGATAACCCATTTTCTCTCTTTTCTTGTCTAACATCATGAAAAACCATCTATGAAATCCATGGAATATGCTCCCATTTCAATTGCAGAACTTCTAAAGGCAATAACAAACCACTGGACTTCTTTTGTCCGACATTGACTTGTTAATAAGTCATGCACGTTATTATTAACTTTAAAAAGTGTCTTTTCATAAATTTCTAATAATAAATGTGTTTCACATCATGATACATTTTATTACCACCAGAATGAATAATCGTCCTAGAACGTTGGCACTCTAGAAGCACCTCATAGATCAAACTCTCCACTTTAGGAATACATAACCTTCCATCCATACATAGTCAACCCTTCACATCAATGGTATACCGTTCAATGTAGTTAGACTTCTCTCCCTTTCCAATCCTATCCAAGATCTCTACAATGCTCGGTTCAAGTCTTTAACTAGAACTGATCTGATCGATAAGTGTGAGTCTAACTTCTAATGTACACATTAAGCCCCCTCCCCCCCCCCCCCCCCGCGCCGCCACTATCCTTCACACAGACCACACCCACACGGCTATTGGTATTCAAAACAACAACTTGCTTCGTCATCCAAACTGTACTTAGTAGAAGTCCATAACTCGAAAACCCATGTACAAAAGAATCACAAGAAAACCTCTACCCGTTTTAGGACAATTTAATGTCCCCACGTATCATAGAAGGACGTGTTGACCCCCAGTAGTGTTCGACACATCAATAGCCTTCGATAGCATAGGGCATTAGGCGTAAACTATCAACAAGATATTTGAAGCTCCAATATTAAATAAACGAACATGAAAGTTATAAATACAAGGCACATATTCCATGATAATGTTTTTCCCTTGTCGAGCTTTAGCGTAGCACTCGAACTAGGAGTTGCTCGGATTGTACGAGCTTCGACCATTTGCCCACCTTCGGAAGAGATGGACAATTGCCCTTGAAATGTCATCGTTAACCATAATTGAAACACTTCTTTCCTTGGAGATTGACCCTACAATCTTTAACAAAGTGCCCCTTCTAATGGCACCTATTACAAGTCAACCCTTTTTCTTCTTTTGTCCTCGATCATTCTTGTTCCTTTTGTCTTGGAACTTTGACTTGACTTCCACCTTAGCTGCTTGCTAGTTTGAAGCCTCTTGAGGAATATAATTTAGCTAAGCCACTTCCACAAGACTCTCAAAAGTAACACCCATAGGAATATGACTATGATCAGGGTCCTTAAAAGGTTGACTGACTCCCATAGAAAATTTATTAGCCTTCCTAGCGGGAGGGTAGACCATATCCATACCGAAATGAGCGAAAAGTGTAGACTCATTTGTGTACTTCTTTACGGTCATATCATCTTGTTGGAGATACAAGAATTTCTTGGTTCATAAGCCATTCTCGGTTTTAGAAATAAATTGAGCCTCAAATCTTCTTTGAAAAACTCTTCCCAAGTCATAGCATACTCATCCACCTCTCCAATTACAACATCCCACTGACACAAAGTTCTGCATTGCTTTAGGCTGCGTTTATTTTTAATAAAAAATTCTGAATTCAAGTTTTGATTGAAAAATCAGAATTTTTATGTCGTTTGTTCTTTATCAGTGTTCTGAATAAAGCTATCCATTCAGACAAAATAATTCACAAAATTTTTAATGCTTATTTTTTGTTCTGAGTATTGAATGTTGTTTTTTATTTTGAATACTGAATAAAAACAAACAAGTAAATGATTATTCCGAATTAAGCACTCAACAATCAATATTTAGACCGTCAAAGTTCCTCTTCCATAAGCTTCGCTTTTCCGTCGAAAAGGGCAAAAAGACGAAACCCTCCTAGTTACAAAATCACACTTTTTTCACACCATCTTTCGTAGAAATCCATCAGCAAATACTCCTGACTATCATCTGCTTATTCAAACTCAAGGAAAAAGAAGGGGAAACTCTCAGATCTATGTAGTTCCGAGGCTATCTGTATAGTTTGATACTTATCCTTCTCATTAAGTCTCCATTTATCGTCAGCTTGTTACAGATCTGTTTAGATCTGCAGTTGTACGCCACATTGGTTGCATGAAAGTTAATTGAAAGATAAGTTATGTTTAGCACCATTATTAAGAGATAAGTCCTACTTCACTCTGCAGACAATCTCTCCTTGTGCTATTTTGAATTTTTCGTAACCTGTTTCTATGAACTTTGATAGGATGGCCTTGGTGAGCTCATCTGCGATGACTACTAGCAGATATATTTGATGATGATACGCAGTTTAATCTTTTAATTCCTGTAATATTAATACGTAGAGAAAGGGAATGTAAATAAAACAGCGACAAGAACATAACCCAAGGCATTGGATTTCAGGCAGCACGAGAAGTCATATGATCATTTTTGACGACCACGATGTATGCTTTATGTTCGGGTTTTGACATGCGTAGCTTAACATGCTTGCAAGTACTTGATTCAGAATTAATACTGTTCCAAAAATGCGATTATTTCATTCTGTTCATATAGGCCAAATACATATGGAAAACGAAAGGAGAGCAATGTCTTTGCTTCTACAATTTTGTCTAAACTTTGCAGACAATTGTTGAATCTCTTCTGTGAAGTTTAGTATGCTGGTGTGTGCGGCAGCCCAACTTAAATTTGCTCTATACCATTTCCATATGATAGCACTGAATTTGCACTGAAAAAATAAATGTTAACCATCTTCCTCTTATTGTTTACAGAGAACACAAATTGGATCCACTTGACAGCAATCTTGATGGTTATATTACAGTTATATTACCTTGAAGATTGACGTGTAAGTTCAACTTTGTTTTCATGTACTATAGTAGTGTGATTCAAAAAATGCTTGAAACCAAATTATTGGTGGAATCTGGATGGTAATATTTGTTGCCACTCATTAGTGCTTATCTCTTGGGGTAATTGTGTGATATCATGAACACATTAACTAATAGACATTGTAGTATTTTGATTTAAAGTGACTATTGCAGTTCTTCTTACTTGCATCGATATTTAAGCTATTAGATAATTACACGCATATTCCATTACTCGATTTGTGGATAAGCCCAGAAAACGAACTATGTGAATGTGGTAATACAACAAATTTATTGAATAAATAACATAAATAGAAGTTGTGGTCTTGTGGGTATACCTTAAAATTTGTTAAATTTTTACATTTGCCCCACTTATTTCAAACTTGAAAAAGCAGTGGTATTTATTGTCCTCATTTACCAGCCTCGCATATAAAGAATTTAATTTGTTTTATTGGAAAAATGTTACGAAATTGGCTTGGGTGATGCATGATGTGTACATATCTGCTACTACATTTGTTCCATTCATTGTAAACTTGAAACAATAATAGCATTTATTGCACTCGTTCACCACTCTCACAAATAAAGAGTTTAATTTGTATGGGAAATATATTATGAATCTGGCCAATGGAATGCATCTAGTTTAGAATTTTGCTTGTTTTTTGGAAAATTTAGAGGCTGGAACAAGTGACATTCTCATCCTTTTTATATTACTTATTTAATTTTTTATTTTAATATGCATTTATCAAAAAATTAGTCAAGCTTAAGGAATATAAGCAAGGGTATTCATTCCTCAAAACAATTACGTTGAGGTTGCGCTCGATATGAACATCGAGTTCAAGGATGACATGAGTTATCAACTTAAAAAGAAATTTATCTTATATTTCTATATTGATGAAATTGGCATATGTCAGATCTACTACACAAAATTTCAAAAGTATACCTAATGTTGGTGTTAACATGGAGAATCCAAATGAATCAAATGTGGTTGTAAGAAGAGGTGGACCGTTAACTCTTTGTAACCTTACAAGTTTTGTAACGATCCAAAATTTTGGCTGTTAATTTTGAACATTTAATTTATTTTAAATGTTGAATTTGAATTATTAATTGATTTTGAATATGGAAGAAATAGTGAAATGAGTTATATTTCAAATATAATGATTTAATTGGATTTGGATAAATAGTAATTTAATATTTGAAATTGGGATAATACGAGGATCTGAGAAATAAATGGATATGAAAATGGTTTCTAAAATTTCTTTAAGTTCTATTTGGATTTGAATTTTGATAATTGACTTTGGAATGGAATAAAAGGCAATAAGTTAAAATTGGAATTTATAATTAAATTAATAATGGAAATTAATATATATATATAGAAATAATGTAAATTATCAGATTTTGATTTAAAATGAATCCGAATGATTTCTGATACGAATATAAATTCTATTTGAATTATAATTAAGTTAGTAAAATTTTAAAATCGAAAACTTTAATGATTTCGACAATTTCAAAAATCGCTCGATTTAATCGACGAGCTAAAATAGCCTTCTGGGGCACAGTCTCGGAATTCGATGAAACTAATTTCAATGGATCCGTAATTGTGTATTATTATCGGATTTCAAATTTTGTAGCGTCTGGAGTTATCGTTTGTTCGTACGGATGAGAAACGCGTTGGAATAAATATTGAAAATTTAATATTTAAATCGGTTCAAAAAACTATCTTCCACATACGATCGAATTAGGCCCTGGAGCCTATTCCATTATGTTCGAATGCGGGTAAAACATTATGAACGCCAGACGGCACGTGTTGTTTGAAGTTCGTTCGAGTAGGCATGTAATATGTGAAAATATTATTAAATTAATATATGAACGTGTGTATATATATGTGTGTGTGTGTGTGTATATATGTATATGTATATATATGTATGTATATATAGTGCCTTACAGTAGAACCCTAGGGTTAACATTCACGACCGCCTCCAGTTCAATTCAATGGCCGAAATGCTTCAAGTTTCATCGCAATTTTTCTCCAAATCCATTCCTTTATTTTGAAAACTTCCAACTGGAAGATCAAAGAGCTAGTTGAGCTCTATAGTGTGAACGGCTACGATCGTATATTGTTGAGTGGATTGGCGAAGATTCTTGTTAGAAGGGCCGATGTTCGCATTTTCCTTGGCCGATGTAGGACCGAGTTGAGCGGCTTTCGAAGCAGGGGTGCACGGCGTGGACGCGCACGCGGTGATGTTGTTCGATCGTTGTCTCGATGACGGTGGTGGAAGCAGTGATCGTGAGACGTACATCGAACGATGGGTTCGGGTTGTTCGCGTGAAGGAAGAAGCTGAGATTTTGCGGCCAGATTTTTCTTCTTTGATGTACGGCCGTGATTTTTTTTCGAGTAATATAAAAAGAAAAGTAAATTTATTTTATATAAATTATTTCAAAAACTTTAAAACTGTGTAACTCTATCATACGAAGTCGAAATCAGGAAAAACTGGCGGCACCGGAATCGCAACGACGAGATCTGTGCTGCAGTGCAGATCCGGAGGTGTTTGGAGCTCACCAAAATTTAGGTTAAATCGAACGCCGTCCTATTTAATTTAAAATTTGAACGTCTGGCAACGTAAACTCAAGGTGAGTTAATCTCACTCAATTTTGGACTGTTGGCATTAATTTTAAAATGATTAAAATTAATAAATGATTGATTGGCCGAATTGATGAACTTTTATACATTGAATGTGATATTATATATTGTAGTATATAAATATTGGAGTGATTGATATTCCCGCATTATATAGCGGATGAGACCCTATGCTCCCCGCATAATAGTGGATGCAGGGCCGGTTCCAGGGCAAGTCCAGCCAGACGGCCGCCTAGGGCAACCCCCCGGATAGGGGGCAACATGGGAGAGGAGATGGAAGGTTAACATGATTTATCTTTAGAAAATGTTGTATTTGCTATTAACAATGTGAGGTTTGGCGTAGTGTTTGGGTTTGCCTTCCTTGATAATGAGGTTGCAGGTTCGATTCCTTCTTGCTTTGTTATATTTAGATTTTGTTTTACTTTATTTCCCTTGATCTAATCTCTTGTTTGCCTAGGGCAACCCAAGTTTTTGCAATTTCTTGAGCCGGCCCTGAGTGGATGACCCTATATACCGCGATATTCCACCTTGAAGCGGAATTGGTATTTTTATGTTGTGCTAACATCTGTGGATGCAGGGAAAATAGGTTGGAGGGATCCAACTGGATTCCTCAAAATGTTGAATTTAATTGCATATATGATGATACATGTTTTGTTGAAATAAATCTTGGTACGTTATTATGTGATTTGAAGTGACTGAATGTTACGGCAGTTAACCTGGGTTTTGGTGTTTTTAAATACCCATTAAATATGTTTTAAATTGGTAAAGGGCTGTAAACAAGGATTTTTTGAATAAAGGTATATAAAAGAGTTTTTGAATAATAATCTTTAAATGGTACTTCTGCAAAAATTAAAGGTTTTAAAAATCAGGATTTAAAGTGTTTTTGAAGGGTAAAAGCGAATTGGGAAATAAGAATAGAATTGGTCGAACTGGGGTTCAAGCGAGATTTCCAAATTTATAGGAAGAAATTGAAAATCGAGGAGTTGGTCTTGTTTTAAAAAGAGGGGTTTAAATTATTAATTTGGTAATTTTAAAAGTGTAAAAAAATTCTAGAGATTTGTTATTAAATTTTTTTTAAAGCATATTTTATTATAAACAACTACTTTATAATGATTTTTAAAGGTTTGTTATTATTTAAGAAACCAGACAGCCTTATCATTTTAAAAGGATATTTATTAAATATTACTATTGTTTTGTTTGATAGCTTTTATTTAAGTATATTTACCTAGTTCAAGACCAAAAACTTATTTTAGAACTTATAAGTATTTTTAAAGATAAATTTTAGGAATAAAGTTTTGACAAAGTAATGATAAACTCGTGTGGCGTAATCAGAGGCAGTGGGTGCATGCAGCTAAGTTTTGAATTTCTCTAGGATAGAGACGTAACCATTGAGCCGTGACCATGGTTTGATACCGCAGTTGTACTTCCCACCTTTATTTTAAAAAGGGTTTTCAAATGTTTTTGAAAGATAGTTTTAATATTTACTAAAATCGATAAGACAAGTATGTATGGTTTGAATAAAGGAATTTAATTATTTAAAATCTTAATTTAAATATTTAAAATCTTTATTTAAAAAGAGATTAATGTTTTCGGTGAAAATGGAATATTGGTTGCGTTGATTGTTTTATTGATAGTTAAATAACCGACTATCAAATCTGGACCCAAATATAACTTTGGAAATATATAGGAGAAGTATGGGAATTATATGGTATGGTTTCCGTTCGAGATGCTATACTGTACGTATAAACTCGTTCGTTCTTCCAAGGCGTTTATAAGGAAATCCATCCACTAATGGTTAGGAGGTGATATTTGATATTATCTTCGTCTGTTTATTTGCTAAAGAACCGGGGTTGAGTTTACCAGGAAAATAGCGAATGTTGTTTCTAAGAGACCGAAATCGAATTTGTGATCCGTAAACCACTTCGATCCAACAAATACATTTTCGTGATGAAGACAAGAGCTTGGAATCGAAGATGGAGCAGTGAAGTGCAATGGCTAATCGCTATTAATCCCGAGGATGATTCCAAAATGGATGTAGTAGGAGTAGTTCCTTCGGTTCCGTTCAGACCGGAAACGTGCTTGTATGGATGAATGCTTTCAGAACATTGTCACTAGAGGACAATGAGCATTCTAAGTGAATATTTTTAAAAAGGTAATGCTTAGCCTCGAGCCTCATCAATCGGGAATGACTGAAAATCAGAGGATATGCAGTAAGGCTAAGCGGGTAGCACCCAATTAGGGTAAAGTCATCCTTGTCTAGATGTCCCTTTATTCGATTGTGTGGGCGGTTGCTGATCCCAACTGTGTGGTGATTTTATTCGAACTATCCAGTAAGGGGTAGCTCCGGTCTTATGTTGTAGGGAATCTGGAGTGGTCCTCGGTATGCTGATCTAGACCAGGTACCGTGACAGGTGGTACCCCAGTGCCTAGTCATTAGTTGAAAATTCATTCACCCTACGTGCCCTTTACGGTTTTGATTGTAGAGCCTAGTATGCTGGAATTTAATGAATGTAACAATTTCGGCTATTTGAATAAGTATTTGTACTTAGACTCTATTATAATATCAGAGGATTTTGATAAGAAATGTTTTGGTTATCATAAGGTAAAAAATCGACATGTTTATTTGTGGCGTGGTCTTACGAGATACCATTTGATTTTCAAAGGATTTTTGAAACTTTAATAATTCAATTAGAGTGTTATTTCTCACGCTGGTTTTCCAAACTGACACGGATGTTATTTTATTATAATGCTCGGGTCAGACCGAGTGTTATAGGTTCACGATTGATACTATGGAGCAGGAGGCGAGCTGGAGACCGAGGCGTATTACTCGTACTTGTTTATTCCCACTATAGTGTTTTTGCTAGAAATTGCCAGCAATTGTGAGGGCAAGTTATTATAACTGTCCAAGCTGGTAATTGTTGATTTGTGTACTCTGATGTATGGTATATATATTACAATTTTCTAATTTGTGTAAAGACCTATTAATATTATATGTTATTTTGTTCCGCTGTGAGATTCTGCTATTGTTTTAGTTCCCTCTTTCTTCTACCTTCTTCCTTTTTCCTCAATAATCTGTCTTTTCGGCACTCGATCGTTCGGCATGTTATACTGTAGGCGTATTTATGTCGATTTTCGATGATCGTGAAGGGAAGATCATCAAATTTGGTATCAGAGCTTAGGTTGGCGATATACCTAGGTTTTGGTTGGGAATTACTCATTAGAGATAGAGTCAGAAGTACTCTAGAATGAGTCTGAGTGTATTAATAGCTATGAGCGCGTAATTATTAGTGAACATAAAATATTTTATATTGTGTTGATTTATCGGTTGAGTGTTTATGAATTCTGTTCGGTACGAGAAGTACAACCATATAGATAGGGGTTTCTAAATTCTTGAACAAGGTAAACCGATGTAGTATTTTTTATGGTGGGTGAATGGAATAATTTTACCCAAAATTGTATTTTGCTATAAAAGAAATAATCTTTTCGAAATTATTTTATATATGTATGGATGTTTGGTTGTTAACATTAAGATCAAATACGATTATAGAGTTTGAAATGGTTATATATATTTATAACCAAATAGAATTGTATAAGTATGATTTATACAAAAAAGTATAACTAAAATTTGATTTAAACCAGAATTTAAATCCCGCAAATTTTGGGAAATTTTTTAAAATGAATTTGAACCAAGTGAGGAAATTTTTAAATCTTGAAAATTTCGAAAGTGTTTTCCAAAGGGGCAGTGAGGAATAATGGTGTATTGCTTGGAAATGTTTTTGGAAAAGGAAAATTGTTCCAAAAAGGAAAGTTTAGAAAGTAAGGAAGCACTGAACTCACTTCAGTCGCTGGAAAATAATCCTAGCGATGATGGCCACATCATCTGTATTCATTTTCGAGTTTCTAAGTGATGGATTACTACCTTGGTGATTGGTTATGATATTTGTTTGGACTTGTTTGATAAACAAGTTTGATTTATAAATCTCAAAAGGGAAATTGTTTTGGTAAAACCAAGTGTTTTGAAAAATCCGTAGGTATGATTTGATATACCAAAGTGGGTATGTGTTATTTATGATTTTAAAATAATTTGAAATAAAACCGGGTAAATGAATTCTGGGAATTCTATTTAAATGATGTGAAAAGTCAAGGGGAATCAGTATTGAATTTATAAAGTGAAGTTGATATAAATAAAAAAGGAAAATGAAATTTTAATCCTGGAATTAAAATTTAACTTGAGTAAGTCAAAGTGAATAAGATATGTTGGAATTTAACTTAAGATAAGTTAAATAAAAGTTGGAATTTAATTGAATCAAATATAAAATTGGAATGTAGAATAATTATATAACTATAAGTTATGATTATTGAATGGGATGAATACACTTAAGCTATTAAGTGATATATATAACCCAGAGTGAGATTATAAGTTGTAAATGGGCTTAAGCAAGTAAAATGAAATTTTAAGCAAATAAGTGTTGAACTTATGAACCGAGAGGTAAAATAGTAAACCAAATTGAAGGTGGTTTGGCATTAAGGTATAAGAAGGGAAGTTCAAAAAAAAATTGAATTCCAAATGAAAGGTGAATTGAAATAATGTAAAGTAAAATACAATATGGATGGTGAAATATTTATATAAATGTTATAAATATAGAACGTAAACCAACTTAAGTGCATATTCAAGAAGTTGTGAATAAATAAGTTGTATAACTTATTAAATTGGAAAGTGAAGAAGAAAAGGTATAACCAAGTTAAATGGTTAAGTAATTGATAATAAGAAATGAATTCAATTTGGAAATAAATAAAATTGAATATAAGTTTGGAATATGGAATGGTTATAATAAACATTAGAAGTAATTTTGTGGAATAGTTTATAAACTAAATTAGCTTATAATGAAATGTCATTCACTATAAAAATGAAGTGAATAAATCTATGTGAATTAAATAAAGAGAATGGAAAGATGTAAAATAAATTGAAAGTAAGGTTAATATGAAATGCAAGTGCATGAACCATGTTATGGTTATAATAATTTTTTTGAGAGTTGACTATATGATAATTCCCAAAGTAATAGTATAAATGGGATATACTAAGTAAATGGAAAGCAAATAAAATAGAAATGAGTGGCAATGGAAACTCAACTTAAGTGATTATTTATGAAATGAATTCATAAATAAAATTAAAGTGGATGGGAATGTGTTAATGAAAAATGAAGCAAATAAGTGGTGAATAACTTTAATAAGAATCAAACGAAAGTTGATAAATATGGTTTAGATTCAATTTAAAAAGGGAATAGATTAAAGTTTAATAAAATGGATTGCATATAAATGAAAGTGAATCATAAATGTGACGCAAATAAATCAATTTGGAATTTAGAAAAGGTGAAATCAGGTAAATAAGGCATATAAATCAATTTGAAATGGATATGAGATTAGTTGTTGCAAATATGAATTAAATGCAATAAATTGAGTGGCAAATCATTTCAAGTTGGATAAAATGATATAAATCCATGGAAAGAGGTTAAATTAGTGTTGAAACCTTTTAATTGTTGGTGAATATGTAATTGACATATTTGGGGTACGAAGTTTATATCTTGGCTAGTTGAGCAAGTGAAATTTTATAAAATTTCATGATTTTGGAAACTTGTTTGAGTAAGTACAGGTACAAAAGGCTATTGGGCAGATTTTGGAATTGCGAAATTGCATATAAAATAAGCCGCTTTCTTAAAAACGCTAAAATAAAGGTACGCCTACGCAATAAAAATTAAGAAATGATAATATATTGTTATATATTTTGTTTTTCAACCGTGTGGGTCAATATATATATATTAATATCTCTTGTGATATTGTAAAAGTCTCTCTGTACAAAGGAGACGCTGTCAAAAAATTTCGAAAATTTAGGGAGTTAGAAAATTTTTGAAAATTTTGTTAACTGAAAAGTTGATTTTTGAATTACATAAAAAACAAGGTTTTTGAATTAGAAATGAAAGCAAATGGTCAGGGGAAAGCTAAAAGGGTTTGAAAAAGTGAATATTGAATTTTAACTAAGTGGGTTTTTGGGTAAGTGATTGGGTCAGGGAGCGTCTTTCCTAACTTAGCAATTTCGAGGACGAAATTTTTTATAAGGGGGAGGAATATAATGACCCAAAATTTTGGTCGTTAATTTTGAACATTCTGATTTATTTTAAATTTTGAATTTGAATTATTAATTATTTTGAATATGGAAGAAATAGTGAAATGAGTTTTAATTTCAAATATAATGATTTAATTGGATTTGGATAAATAGTAATTTAATATTTGAAATTGGGATAATACGGGGATCTGAGAAATATATGAATATGAAAATGGTTTCTAAAATTTCTTTAAGTTCTATTTGGACTTGAATTTTGATAATTGACTTTGGAATGGAATAAAAGGCGATAAGTTAAAATTGGAACTTATAATTAAATTAATAATGGAAATTAATATATAGAAATAATGTAAATAATCAGATTTTGATTTAAAATGAATCCGAATGATTTCTGATATGAATATAAATTCTATTTGAATTATAATTAAGTTAGTAAAATTTTAAATTTTAAATGATTTCGACAATTTCGAGAATTGCTCGATTTAATCGATGAGCTAAAATAGCCTTCCGGGGCACAATCTCGGAATTCAACGAAACTAATTCCATTGGATCCGTAATATTGTATCATAATTGGATTACAAATTTCGTAGCGTCTGGAGTTACCGTTTGTTCGTACGGATGAGAAATGCGTTGGAATACATATCGAAAATTTAATATTTTAAATCGATTCAAAAGGCTATCTTCCACATACGACGGAATTAGGCTATGGAACATGTTTCATTGTGTTTAGAATGTCGGTAAAACATTATAAACGCCAGACGGAACGTGTTATTTGAAGTTCGTTCGAGCATGTATGTAATTTGTGAAAATATTATTAAATTAATATATAAACGTGTATATATATAGTGACCTACAGGCAAACCCTAGGGTTAACATTCACGGCCACCTCTAGTTCAATTCAATGGCCGAAATGATTCAAGTTTAATCGCAATTTTTCTCCAAATCCATTCCTTTATTTTGAAAACTTCCAACTGGAAGATCGAAGAGCTCGTTGAGCTCTATAGTGTGAACGACTACGATCGTATATTGTTGAGTGGATCGGTGACGATTCTCGCTAGAAGGGCCGCTGTTCATTCACATTTTCCTTGGCCGATGTAGGACCGAGTTGAGCGGCTCTCGAGGCGGGGGCACATGGTGTGGAGGCGCATGCGGTGATGAAGTTCATCGTTGTCTCAACAACGGTGGTGGAAGCGGTGATCGTGAGACATATAGCGAACGATGGGTTCGGGTTGTTCGCGTGAAGGAAGAAGCTAAGATTTTGCGGCCAGATTTTTCTTCTTTGATGTACAGCTGTGATTTTTTTGAGCAATATAAAAAGAAAAGTATATTTATTTTATATAAATTATTTCAAAAACTTTAAAACTGTGTAACTCTGTCATACGAGGTCGAAATCAGGCAAAACTGGCAGCGCTGGGGTCACAACGACGAGATCCGCGCTGTAGTGCAGATCCGGAGGTGTTTGGAGGTCGTGAAAAATTTGGGTTAAATCGAACGTCGTTTGATTTAATTTAAAATTTGAACGTCTGGCAACATAAACTCAATGTGAGTTAATCTCACTCAATTTTGGACTGCTAGCATTAGTTTTAAAATGGTTAAAATTAATAAATGATTGATTGGCTGAATTGATGAATTTTTATCCATTGAATGTGATATTATATAATGTAGCATATAAATATTGGAGTGATTGGTATTCCCGCATTATATAGCGGACGAGACCCTATGCTCCATGCATAATAGCAGATGATCCTATATACCGCGATATTCCACCACGAAGTGGAATTGGTATTTTTATGTTGGCTATCATCTATGGATGCAGGGAAAATAGGTTGGAGAGATCTAACTGGATTCCTCAAAATTTTGAATTTAATTGCATATACGATGATATATGTTTTGTTGAAATAAATCTATGGCAGATTATTGTGTGGTTTGAAGTGATTGAATGTTACGGCATTTAACCTGGGTTTTGGTGTTTTTAAAAACCAATTAAATATGTTTTAAATTCGTAAAGGGTTGTAAACAGGGATTTTTGGAATAAAGGTATATAAAAGAGTTTTTAAATAATAATCATAAACGTACTTGTGCAGAAATAGAAGGTTTTAAAAATCAGGATCTAAAGTGTTTTTGAAGGATAAAAGTGAATTGGGAAATAAGAATAGAATTGGTCGAACTGGGGTTCAAGTGAAATTTTCAAATTTACAGGATGAAATTGGAAATTAAGGAATTGGTTTTGTTTTAAAAAGAGGATTTTAAATTAGTAATTTGGCAATTTTAAAAGTGTAATTTTTTATGGAGATTTGTTTTTAAATTGTTTTAAAAGCATATTTAATTATAAACAGTTACTTTATAATAATTTTTAAAGATTTGTTATTATTTAAGAAACCAATCAGCCTTATCATTTTAAAAGGATATTTATTAAATATTACTATGGTTTTGTTTGATAACTTTTATTTAAGTATATTTACCTAGTTTAAAACCGAAAACTTATCTTAGAACTTATAAGTATTTTTAAAGATAAATTTTAAGAATAAAGTTTTGGCAGAGTAATGGTATACTCCTGTGGCGTAATCAGAGGCAGTGGGTGCCTGCAGCTAAGTTTTGAATTTCTCTGCGATAGAGACGTAACCATTGAGCCATGACCATGGTTTGATACCGCAGTAGTACTTTCCACCTTTATTTTAAAAAGGGGTTTCAAATGTTTTTGAAAGATAATTACTAAAATCGATAAGACAAGTATGTATGGTTTGAATAAAGGGATTTAATTATTTAAAATCTTAATTTAAAAACAGATTCATGTTTTCAGTGAAAAGGAATATTGGTTGCATTGATTGTTTTATTGATAGTTAAATAACCGACTATCAAATCTGGACCCAAATATAACTTTGGAAATATATAGGAGAAGTACAGGAATTATATGGTATGGTTACCGTTCGAGGTGCTATACTGTACATATAAACTCGTTCGTTCTTTTAGGACGTTTATAAGGAAATCCGTCCACTAATGGTTAGGTGGTGATCTCCGATCTTATCTTCGTCTGTTAATTTGCTAAAGAACCAGGGTTGAGTTTACTGGGAAAATATAGAACGTTGTTTCGAAGAGACGGGAATCAAATTTGTGATCTGAAAACCACTCCAATCCAACAAGCACGTTTTCGTGATGAAGACAAGAGCTTGGAGTCGAAGATGGAGCAGTGAAGTGCAAGGGCTAATCGCTATTAATTCTGAGGATGATTCCAAAATGGATGTAGTAGGAGTAGTACATTCGGTTCCGTTCGGACCGGGAACGGACTTATATGGATGAATGCTTTTAGAACATTATCACTGGAGGACAATGAGGATTCTAAGTGAATATTTCTAAAAAGGTAGTGCTTAGCCTCGAGCCTCATCAACCGAGAATGACTAAAAATCAGGGGATATTCAGCAAGGCTAACTGCGTAGCACCCAATTAGGGTAAGGTCATTCCTGTCTAGATGTCCTTTTATTCAACTGTATGGGCGGTTGCTGATCCCAACCGCGGGGTGATCTTATTCGGACTATCCAGTAAGGGGTAGCTCCGGTCTTGTGTTGTAGGGGATCGGGAGTGGTACTCGGTATGCTGATCTAAGTACCGTGACAGGTGGTAACTCAGTGCCTAGTCATAGTTAGAAATCCATTCTCCCTACGTGCCCTTTACAGTTCTGATTGTAGAGCCTAGTATGCTGGAAATTAATGAATGTAACAATTTCGACTATTTGAATAAGTATTGTACTTGGACACTATTATAATATCAGAGGATTTTGATAAGAAATGTTTTGGTTATCGTAAGATACAATCCCGACATGTTTATTTGTGGCGTGGTCTTACAAGATACCATTTGATTTTTAAAGGATTTATGAAACTTTAATAATTTAATTTGAGTGTGATTTCTCACACTGGTTTTCTAGATTGACTCGGGTGTTATTATTATAATGCTCGGGTCAGACCGAGTATTACAGATTCAACATTGGATACTATAGAACAGGAGGCGAGCTGGAGACCAAGGCGTATTACTCGTGCTTGTTTATTTCCGCTGTAGTTTTTTTGTTAGAAATTGCCAGCAATTGTGAGAGCAGGTTGTTATAACTACCCAGGCTGCTAATTGTTGATTTGTGTACTCTGATGTGTGGTATGTATATTACAGTTTTCTGATTTGTGTAAAGACCTATTACTATTATATGTTATTCTATTCTGCTGTGAGATTCTTCTATTGTTTTAGTTCCTCCTTTCTTATACCTTCTTTCTTTTCCCTCAGCAATATGTCTTTCCGACACTCGATCGTTCAACATGTTATACCGTAGACACGTTTATGTCGATTTTCGGAGGCCGTGAAGGGCGGATCATCACAAGTTTATAACTGGAAGACAAACATATCTCATTATAGAGCTTTGTAAATCCTACCTAATCAGGGTGAAACAATTCATACTTCAGATTAACATCGTACCTTTAGGACAAGATGAGGATTATGATTTGAACCGCTTGTAAGATTCTGAGTAAATTTACCATTTGCTGACTTTAAAAATCAAACTTTATAATGAAGATTGTAGCAACATCAGGTTCTAACTAATATCTTATTCAAAACAGTTTAGTATACTCTTCTTGAACCTTGTCTTTCACTTGTAAGTTTGTTTTATATTATCAAAAAGGAAGAGGCTAGAGAGTCCTAGATACATGGAAATAAGAACGTCAATTTCTTTGCTGCATTACTGTTTGAAGTGGAAGCTTCAAAATTACAAAGTCAACATTTTATATGTGTGTATACAAATTCCTTATTGTATGCTTAATCTTAATGCATCTAGATCCATGTTGTATTTCAACTCCTTTCTCGAACACGGTGCTATCGTTTTGAAAAATGAACTTCTTTATAGTTTTTGTTTTATGTAAACAAACATTCTCATTTTGGATAAATTTGTTTCCTTTTTATTTTACTTTAAAAAAAGAATTTCTTCTAGGGTCTTGTTTATGGGAAACACAACTAATAATAAACATGCATATTTTCCTCCTTAAAAAACTATCCCAATTGGTGAAACCACAAAACATAAACATAGTTATAACACACACACGCTAAAAAAAGCACCACTCACCAAATAGGAATGACTGTTCAATAAATTTCATCGTCAAACTATTATAATTTTTTATATAAGAAGTTATATGTCATGAGGGTGGAGCTAGTATTGGGCCAGCAAGGGTATAGGCCCTAGCTGAAATAAACAAAACCTGTACAAAAAACTAAAATTTGATATCAGGCCCTAGCTATTTTTTTCTTAGCCGTACCTTAAAAGAAACTTAGAGGCTTTGGCCCATTTTTATTTGTTTTCTAAAAATATTTTTGTCCAGCTTTACACCCAACATCTTTTAATTTATTTTTTGTTGAGTATTTATTCATATAATATAATATGGCCCTAGTTAAAATAATGGGCTAGCTCTGCCACCATATATCACACGACAGAAATTATGTTATTATATTTGTTAATTGTTAGGTTAAAATATTTAAAATAAAAAACTATAATAACATTTTGAAATTCAATATGGAGGTCACCTACTTTACTCACTTTCTCAAGTCTCTTTCATTGCTAACACATTCAATAAAGGTGAGTAATTTATCTTACATGTTGTATCGATGATAGTTTTTTCAGTTTAATGTAGTTATTTGATTGAGAAATATGTGCATTAACATGTATTAATGTTGAATTTATCTTATTTATTTTAAATATATATGATTTAGTTTGTAAAGATATTTTACCTGATAAAGTTAATCTACGTGCCAATTCTTATTGGGCAGTATCCATATTTATCTTTAGATTATGAATACAGATGGCTTGGGTTTGAATTCCATGGATATTAATTAGTAACCCTTAGAAAAATTTATTCAGATTTCATGGCTATAAATTCAAGTAGTCTGAAACTGAAATTAAAGTTGATCTACATGCCATTTATTCATAGGTCATGTTATTGTGCTCTTTAAATTTATTTTTAACGTGGGGTACTATTAGAAGATTGAAAAGCAAGGAGCAACGATTAACGTAATTTCCATTTCTTATGGCCAATTGTAAATTAACGTTATTCCTTTATTACCCTTGTTTATATGAAGTTAAAATAAATATATTATATTTATACCTTACAAACATGCACTATATTTTTGCCTCAATGGCAATAGATTCAGAAAATGATAATTTTTTTCTACTTATTAGAGTCTTGATTCTTGTTTATTTTTTGACCTTACATAAAGAATCTAAGCAACACCATTAATGATATGTATACTTTTTAAGTCTTGTATGATATTGTGAAAATTCATCTCTTATTTGTCCAAAATTACACTTCCAATTCTCAACCGTCATTATCAGCTCCTTTTAATCATGTTAACATGTTATAAATTAAGATGCCATGTATTACCTATGCTTCAGTATTCTTCTAAAATCCAAAACACTCACTATTTTGATTTCTTTAGATCTTATATTTATTTAAAATAAAAAGTTGAATACTAATAGTTCATAGATACAAATACACGACATACAAAATATGCTAAAGAATAAGGAATAATGTAAATGATAATTGGTTTCTATCTCCATAAGAAAACTAGAAAAACCCTATAACGATCCGGAATTTCAAACACTTCGTATTTAAATGTTTGAATTATTTAAATATTTGAATCTTGAATTTAATATGAATAAATTTATTTTATAAATTTATTAACCCCTTTTTAATAATAACTAAAGATAAGAAATTCATTTTGAATTTTTTTTTACAAAAATAAATAGTACGAAAAAATGTCGTTAATGTGACCGAGAATCGTTTTATCAATAAACGACTTTTTACTTGATAAAAGTTATTCGAACTCTTTGGAGCTTGTACAGTAATGTGTGAATACATAAAAAAAATGAAAAATAAATAAGTTAATGTCAAATTAAGTAAAGTAAAAGTGTTTAATTAAGGAGAAAATGAGAGATATTTAAGGAGGAAACAGCAGAGAGATTTAAGAAAGACCTGTACTTAAGTACGGCGTGCATGTGCAAGCATGGAGAAGAGGGGAAGGGGAAACTTTCATTGTTGGCCATAGAGGGGTAGAAGGGTTCTTTTTCCACTTTTCTAAACTCTATAATACACGCCTATAGTCTTCATGTTCTTATGGCTAATTCACTAAGTAAAACAATGTCTTCGTCTCTTATTCTCCTCTCCAACTTTCTTAAAATAATATCATAATAGCTTTATCTCTCTTTAAACTTTTTCTATGGTCCTTACACAACATTACACTAGCTCCTAGCAAGTTAGAACAAGAAGAAGTGAAGTACAACCTCCTTAAATCCTTCGTGGCTATAACAACCCTGATTTGGAGATTACATGTCAATATTAAATTATAAGTACCTATTGACATGTAATCTCCAAACCAGGGTTGTTACAATGACCATTTGCATTTTAAGGAGCCAGGAGTGCCTCAGACATGAGCAATTTTAGGGCTAGGGTGATCTTCGATGTGAGGATAAGCTGAAGGTAAGAAGTTTTTTCATGTGCTTGCAAGGTAGAGGTAGGAAGATGGTAGTATATGATCTAAATATAAATGAGTTTTTCTCACCATCAAAATATTATAATGATGTTTGTGTTGTTGTTTGAAATATATAAATGTTGCTTGAATTTGATTCTTTCTTTGGAAATCAAGGACATATGTAAATGGTTATGTATGACTAGTCATGACTTGATGCATAGCCTTGAAACAAAGCACATAAGGATTAGTAGGGGACGAACTTGATTTGGACTTGAAATGAAAGTGTTCGTATAGCGATAGTCGTTATAGAAGCACTATGATGTTGTGTATTTTATTCTTGTTTTGAATATTATGTTTCATTTATAAATGTCGTACATATGGTTTTCTATGCTTCTTGTTATGTGATTTAAAGTTGAGAATTGATATATGTATATGAATGAAGTTGAATTTGAATTGAATTTGGAATTATTTGTATAGTGATAATCACTATAAATGCACTTTGAATCCCATCTCTTCTATTTTATCTGTTTATGGATGATTTTGAAATGAGATGTTTTATTTTCTTTCTACACTTGTAGTAGTATAAAATATAGTAAGAAATTAAGACGAAAAGTGATTTAATTTATAAAAAAAAGTTGAAAAATGATGGTTCATGTAGCGATTGTCGCTATAGATGCACTTTGAAAATCATTATTTTTAATAAAGTATAAAAAGTTGTTTACTTTAAATATTTAATAAAATCTTTTCAAAGGAGTTTTATAAAGGGTATACAAGTATTATAAAAGAGTTTAAAGTTTTAAATATATTTTAAAATAGTTATTTAAACTTTAAAGCAAATGCTTTCTTACTGGTTTATAACACTTGTTTACTTTAGAAAAAGTTTTAAATCAATATTAAGTAATTATTTGTAAATAATATTATATATAACTATTATAACTTATTTATAATTATTTTAAAAGGTATTTTGTATATATAACGTTATAAAACTAGTTTGGTATTTTATTTTAGTATAAAACGTTTTTGTTACATTTTCTTCTTTAAGTTTATTTTAAGTTCTATTACGTATAGTAACTTTATAACTAGACTATTATGTGTGTATCATTTTAAAAACATTCCAAACTTATTTAAAAGTATTTTTAAAAGACTATTATTTTGGAAGAAAGGATGAAAAGTTACATTGTGTAAAAATGAATGTGTAGTTTATTTGCGTATGGAATGATAGCATTACTATGCTTAACACTAAAAGCTGAGGGAGGTAGACTTATCTATTTGTGAGTGCAACAGTTGGCCCTTTTGACCCTCGAATGTCGACAGTAATACATCCATGGTATTCTACGTGCCGAGAACCCAAGTGCTGAAAAGACAGAACATTAGGGTAAAAGAAAAAGAACAAGAAAGAAGAACAAAAGTCGACAGTGGCAGAAAGGGTTCGAAGCTATGTTTTATTCGGTTGTACGCTACAGATTTACTTTTTTCCGACCTACATCTATTCTGTAGTTCTGGTGCATTTCAACTCCTATAAATAGAACCCTATATGTAACGACCCGAGAATTTTAACGATTTTAATAACGTAATTAATTAAATTTTTCTTCAAAATAAACAATAAAATTTAGCAATAAAAATTTGATATTTAAAATAGTCTATTTAAACATAGCTATTGGCAGATTTTCATTGGAAAATATGAAATTTAATTTTGTTGTGTAATTTTCAATTTCAATTTAAAATCAGTTAATATTTGATGGAAATAAAATATTTTTGGAATATGAATATTTTTACATAAGGAAAATGTAAATCAATTTTTGAATGAGAGTCATATTTCGTTTCGTCAAAGTTAGACTGCTCTTGTTCCGTTAATATTATTTTTGGCGTTTTAGCAGCGTCGTTGGCAGAGAATATCAAGTTTTGATAGGATGGTCACGTCACTCATATCTGTGTACTGTTTTGTTCATCTCGTTGAGCTGATCTTCGTAGTATATTCATTTTTTTATTTCGTCGTCCGATACACAACGAAATCTGCAAAACGATTGGCCGTACCGGTACCCGTTTCCAACCTTTTGGGCTTCTCTATATCCATTCCTTTGTTTCAACCAGTTGAGAAACCAACAGTCACTTGCATTTAATATTTTCAAAAATAATCACCTGAATTTTGTTATTCTACCATTTCAATATAATTTTGGTTCGACCATTCTTTCTTCCTTCTTTGCTTCCATTCTTACCTTCTAAAAAAGGTTATATATATATATGCTGAAAAACCCACTCCTTCATACCATACACGCTGAAGCTTCCCCTTCCATATTCCCTTCACTCGAACCAAGCACACGCCACCATGAAGCTTCTCACTCCGCCTTGTACCCGCTAAGCCCACCTCCGCCTGACAGCCATCACCATCCTCCGAGCAACCACAACTTCCTTCCCACACTACAACACCATGCCACCGCCTGCTTCACCCCCATCAGCTGTCCTCCTTTATCAACTCGACAACCATCCCTTCGCTCACCACTGTCTTTTAGCACTCCAGCGCCTCTGCGACCAAACCCAGCAACCCGCACTGATCTGTCATCTTCTCCTCCGCTCCCTTGCTCCACCACATGGTACTCCGCAACAGCCCAGTGACCCGCCTCTTCTCCCCTCTAATTGCCGACCTTCGCCTCCATAACAGCCATCCCATCACTCCATGGCCGCACGCAACCTACACAGCCACCCATCACCCTGACAACCTTTGTAACCCCATAACAGCCAATACCCTCCAATCCGCTACCCTACAACTCGTCATCCCTTCCAGCTCGCAGCCCATACCACCATCTCAAGCACCCACTGTCCTCCAGCAAGACAACCCTCCCCGATCTGATCATGATCAACAAATGGAGCATGACATGTCTTCGATGTTACAGCTGGCAAATGGTAATCAGGGAGAGGCAACAGATGTATCTTCTAACAATAATAGCACTTATATGCGGATGCTACAGGAATATGAGTCTACTGGAAACTGTCCCTTTATGGCTGCTCCATCCAAGGTAGTCAGTGCTTGATCTGCTTAACATAGAGTGGAGTGCATGGTTAAGCTCGCCCTTTCCCTTCCATTTGCAACAAAATATTTTCCCTAGTGCCAAGTTTACTCACCATTTTGTGCAAAAGAAGAGATATATGTTGCCCGTGATCACTGCACGTTTGCCTTGCCCAGCCTGCTTTAGTCCCGGCTGAAAAGACAATGCAGATAATGCTATATGGAATTATATTATACAAGTGCGAAAATAAACTAAGTTACTATAGAAATGTGAAGTAGAATAAAACAAAACAAGCACATCAGGAATTTTATACTGGTTCGAACTTCCTCGAGTCCCATACTCCTTCTGGAATTTCACTAACAACAATCTTCATTTAACCCGGAGGAACAAGTTTACAACACGTGAACAATAGAACAGGATTTCGATGCCTCAACAGCCGAAGAGCACTTCACTTGCCTGAATAGCAGAACAAGACTTCAACTTACACAGAGAGTATTTGACACAGCGTGTTCTTGATAACACGGATTCGTCTCTTGATAGTACAACCTTCCTATAATCTTCTCCTTTTGATATATATATATATATATATATATATATATATATATATATATATATGTGTGTGTGTGTGTGTGTGTGTGTGTGTGTGTGTGTGTGTGTGTGTGTGTGTGTGTGTGTGTATGTATGTATGTGAGGAGTATGAAAGTAAATGAATGATTTTGTATGAACTTGAACGCACAAGAGAGTTAGAACCAAAGTAATATAAGAATAGAAAGAGTTAGATCGATTAGGTAAATAAAACTGATGATTCTAACATGTTTATATATAGTACAAAAAGATGCAATTGTTCGTGAATAGTTATCATGAAAGTATATGGACAAAATCTATTGATAAAAAGTTGTATCTCTTCATGGAAGAGAAATGTCTATTCAAAAATATAGCCGTTGTAGGAATTCAGACGTCTGAAAATTAGAATTCAGACTTCTGAAATTGTTAAGGTGCAAACCAAAAAGAAAATAGGTCATTTTTGACTTGATTCAGACGTCTGAAATTTTCAATTCAGAAGTCTGAATATTGTCTGAAAATTCAAATTTGATTGCAGATTCAGATGTCTGAAATGGTTAATTCAGACGTCTGAATTTGTCCTGAAAATACAAAATAGCTCTATGTATGTGTGTATATGCACGTGTCGACATATATATCCAAAGGAGAGATTTTAAGATCTTTTTAACTTTAGACAAAGACTCAATACAACATATATGAAGTACGAAGTTCATTTGAATCCGGTCTTGTAGATATTCCTACAAATACAAGTTAGTATATAAAATCAACGTATATAGTTGTCGTAGTCAAAATAACGTAAGTATGAAATGTCGTATACGAGGTTTCAACACCGGCTTTGTTATTTTGCTCGTCTCTGTTATTGTTTTGTTGTCTCGATTGTTCAATAGCGGTTATTCATTTTTTCGTGGCTGCCTGGAAATCTCAGCAGCTTTTCTTTGCTTTGCTCGTGTCTATATCCGCATGCGGTCCGTGTAATTTTTGTCGCCATCATTGTTATATAGCCATGAAAGGTGAGCGATCACTCACGGTTAACATTCTTATATTTAGTAAATTGATTTCACCTGAATTATGATTGAAATATGTAGTTAACTTTGAATTATTAGTTATTTAATTGTTGAATATAATATGTTATTATTTTAAATTGTTAACCGATGTTAATTGATAAATGACACCATAACATGTTTGTATATATATATATATATATATATATTAAATTTGAATTATTAGTGATTATATATGCTTGTAAATTGACATGATATGCTATTTCATTCTATTTGTTCTCACTCTACAAGTTCCTTGTTAGTTTAGAAATTCCCTATGGTTTGAAAGGATACATACTTGAACGATATTATAGATTAGGGAAAATCGTTATGGGTTGAAATGATAAACTCAAGCGATTTTATTAATTTTTGAATTTTGGGATTGCGGATTGAAATGATATATACCCACGAATTTAAATTATTGCGGATTGAAAAGATAAATATTTGTATCACTTCATCATATGATATAAAATTATATACGGGCACCGTTGGTCTATTTTCGAAAAATGATTTCCAAAGTTTTGAAAAGAAATATATAGGTTTTAATAAATATTGATTTTAAAATATAATATAAAGATATTATTTTAATATATGTGTAAATCTAGATTTTTAAAATTATGTGTTTGGAAATTTTAAATTTATAAGTTAAGTTTTGAAAAATATAAATTTTTAGATTTTAATTATAATTTTATCATTTTAAATATATAAAATAATATTTTATACAATATAATTAGTAAAATAAGATTTAATTTAATAATAATCAATATAATTTCTTTTAATAAGATTTTAATTTAACTAATATATATAATATGTTTTAGATATTTATTTATAATCTATATTAATATTTTTTTAAATAGATTTTTTGAACTATTTTAAGAAATAGAGGTTGGAAAGATAAATTAAAGTTGACTTGAAAATTAAATTGTTAATAATTGAATTTAAATAAGAATTGATTTGGAATTATTGATTTTGAGATTTTATAGATATGAAATTTATAACTTCATAACTTGATTTTGATTAAAGGTGAATGTTTTAGAATTAAATGTAATTGAAGCTAGATATTTAATTATTGATTTTATTTAAATTTGTAATTTGAGATTTTATTTAAATGTTATTGAAAATGATTAAGTGAATATTTTCAAATTTAAATGAAATTAAAATTGAATTTGGAATTATAAATGAAATTTATCAAATTAAGTTATTGTAAATTGTTTGAATATTTAAATTTTGAAACCTATTGCATTGGAAGTGGTTTAAATTGGTAGTTCAAACCTTGTTTAGAAATCGATATAAATTAAGTGGTTTTGAGAATTTGAATTGAACCTTTAACCTTTTTTATTTGAAATTGTTGAACTGAGATTTGATTTAAATTGGATTTTGGAACTAAAGTTGATTTGAATTGATTTGTGGAATTGGAAGAAATAACTCTAATTTGAAACCATTTTCGGTATAAACCCTTTTAAATATATATACTATATTAACATATCAATTATTTTATATATAAACTATTTTAATCTATAATCTATTTTTAAATATAAACTATTTTAATGTATAACTATTCAAATGTATATACTACTTTCAATATTCAAACTATTTAAGCTGGAACTATTATGATTTCGAAAGTGATACGATTTTGGAAATAAATATAATTTGAGTGATACAATTCAAAAGTGAATATAGTTTTGAAAATGAGATGATTTTGGAAATAAATATAATTTGAGTGATACGATTTCGAAAGTAAATATAATTTCGAAAGTGATTTGATTTTTGAATAGAATATTATATTTTGGTATGAAGTATGAACTATTTGAAATGAAAATGACCACGGTGTGAAATAAACATTTGGTTATTAAAGAGACCGGAATTGGATATTGTCATACTCTCTGCCAATACTGAAAACCACTTTAACAACTATGCACGTAGTGGAGGTTTCAGAATGAAGTAGGATGGTTTGGTGACGTCTGTATGAGGTATTAACGCAGCCCTGGCTCTCGCGAGTCAGCTTGATGTGACTAAAGCAGGAGCCACGCCGGGCCAATTGGGGTCGCTCACCCTATCGGGCACATTTCTTCAATACCATTCCATTACTTTGCTATTTGATTGGGTGCACCTTTGATGTAGGAGTGTGTGTCGAGGTGGGCGGTAGTAGCAGCTATGCATTACCATCAGTCCAGATCCGCAAAACGGTAGTATCATACCCTGGGCATTGCCTCGCATGCCTCGTCACATGCCTTATCGCGCCTTCTTTGAGTTTGGTTTGTACTGTACCTATGGAGTGCCCTCTGATAGCCCTCTAGTTTACGAAGGAATTACGGTACTGTATAGACTACAGAAATATATAAAAATGTGTTAAGGGGGATATTGGTAACGTCTTAATGCTATTTTAATATTTTACTTTACTATGGACATTATCTATGTAGCGTATTATACTATGTATTTAGATAGTTTAACAGGTCCTTAAAGGATGGGAATCCCAAACATCCTTTAATTTATTTGTATTTCATTTGGACATTGCACTTAAGTTGATTTACTAGCATAAGAATGTTAATCCTGAATCAAGTGTTTTGTTTTTTACTTTAATCTCGGGTCAGACTGAGTTTCTCAGCATTTGACGCTCACCTTTGGAGCTTAGAGTTTTGCTTGAAGGCATGTCTCTATCTATTCAGCTTTGTAGTCATTTCAGTTATTTGCAATTGTCTATGTTCAGATTTTTCATTTGCATTTGTATTGGAGACTTATGTGTACTTATATATACTGGGGATTTTCTGTTGTATTTTGTTTCAGACTTTAATGTTTATGTAGTAGCTTCATGAACTACTGTTTATCTATTCCGCTGCTTATTGTTGTATAACTATGTGTCTGTGATTCTGTGATTGGTTTTATATACTGTATATGCTAAGTTTTTCCAAATATAAATTAAAAATCTATTATTTTGAGAAATTCAAGTCTGACATTAGTGGGTGATTGTCGATTTGAATGGTTTGAAATTGCGGGTCGTTACATGTGGTATCATAGTCAGGTTTCGGAAAAACTTAGCATATGGAGTAAAAACCCATTAGATATAGGATAGCAATACCCTAGAATGAGTAAAATTAATCACAGAATCATCTTTGTTCGATCTTGAAACTCTTTGTTAGGATCCTCTTTGATTATGATTTCTTTTGAATTTTGAACTTTTCCTTTGTTCTAAAATCCATTCTTGTCCTTCCTTTTCGTGTTCGTTTTGATATTGGAGCATTCCATAGCTCTATTTCTGTTGACCTCTATAGTAAATTTGAGCATCTTGCAACCTCGATTGGCAACTTCATCCTTACGTTATCGGCAGTTTCACCAACCTTAGTCTGATTTGTAAAGGGTGAAACTCCTTTACAACAGGCATTGATTCACCGTAGATTTCTGCCTCCTCGGTTTTGATGCTGTTATCTCTTACAAATCCCAAATCGTTTCTCCAATAGACGGCTAGGGTAATTCTCTTGTGATCGAATGTCGAATGCCTCAGGATTAAGCAGGTAGTTTCATCTATCACTTGATTCTCAGTCTTGCGATCTTGATCCACCTCAATAATCAGGGAATATCCTGATGTTTTGTTGAAGTCGCCTCTCTTCCTCCCAAGTGGAAAATTGAATTCCGTATCGATCTTATTCCTGGAGCTCGACCTGTCATCCTTCCTCCCAGATGAATGGTTCTATGAATGGTTGGTCATGCCCTTTGGATTAACCAATGCTCCTACCTTCTTTGTTGATCTCATGAATCAGGTTTTCTGCGATGTTCTCAATAAATTTGACCTGGTTTCCGTTAATGGTATTCTCGTCTTTTCTAAGTCATGGTTAACTAGGTTAAGGTCACCACGATTAATTTAAGTCAATTTAATTATCTTATCTTATTGAGTCTATCTTCTTAGTTAGAATTCTCCTTGACCAGGGTTCCTATAAATTTGAATTTCTATCTTTGTTCTAAAATCCATTCTTGAATCATCTTATGAGAAAACATATTTGTAATTAATATAAAATATTTTATATTATGTTGTTTGAGTTGTTAAGTTTGAATTTTGGGTTTTAATCGATTCGTCTGGCCAATACTATTGATAGGAATTCCAAAACACTTGAACAAAGCAAACTGACTCAGTATTATTTTCGAAATTTGTAAATGAAATAATTTTATATATAATTATATTTTATTTATAAAGGTATAATTTTATGAAATTAAATAGTTTAATGAATTGGTTGTTAGAAATGATAATGCTAGATTATCATTTATTGTTTTGTCAACATTTCTAACCCATTAACTATTGTTGTATGTTATTAGGAGATGAAATTTTTATAAGCATGGTTTATAAATCTAATTTGCAAATGAAATGAATTTAAACTAAGGATTTGAGAATTAAATTTCCAATGCTTTTCAAAATTTGGTTTTCAAAGTTTTAAGAAACTATATTATCTGAAAGTATTTTCGAATGAGAATTTTTCTAAAGAATTTTAAAAGAAGTAAGTCAGTACTCTCCTCTTTTGTTGCTGAAGAATAATTTCGATGATGATTACAACATCATCGACATTCATTTTCGAGTCTCAAAGTGGAGATAACCACTTAGTACCTTTGCTAAACATTTGTTTTAGAAAATGGATTTGATTTGAATTTCTTAAGTATGATTTGATGTACAATATATATATATATATATATGTGTGTGTGTGTGTGTGTGTGTGTGTGTGTGTGTGTGTGTGTGTGTGTGTGTGTGTTTCAAAATGGTTTGAAGTGAAACCGAAAATTTAACTCTTAAGCTTTTAGTGATGGTTTTAATTATTGAAATGAAGCAAAATTTTGAACAATTAGAGTGTCTAAAATGAGAAATGGAATTGAAACAACTTGAAACAGTTGAACTAGGATAAAAATTAATTTGTATAATACTCAGTTGCATTTTAAAACATATATAAATAACCTAAAATATTCAAAAAGTTAAATGTAACATGAATATGTAATTAAAGGTTATACAACAGAAAACTTAAGTAATAAAACATTCAAACTAAATTTTACTTAATATAAATATTGTAAAAAAGGTAAATCTGTATAGTGCTTAATTACATTAAGAAACATTAATAAGCTTATCTGAGAAAAAGAGTTTGACTGTAATTGAATAATATACAATATAAAATATAAGTAATAAGATGTCCAAAAATAAAATTTTATTAAGGGAATTTGTAAAAAAAATCGAGTGGTTATAATAAATGTTTATACACTTAATCTATGTTGCAAGATGTGTTAAGTGAAATAAATTAGATAATAAAAAGAGAATGCTATTTAAGTAGATGAATATGAACTTAAGAAACTAAACTGGTAATAAATAAATTTATATTTGGTAAACTGTTTGTGACACAAAAGTAAATTTCAAAGAATAGTTAAAATTGAATTATGAAGTGGAATTAACTTAAGTGAAGTCAAATGGATTTAATAAATAAGTTAAATAAAATAAAAATTTGTTTCGAAAAAAAACTGTAACGAATGTTAATAAATTGAAAGTAAATAAATTGAACTAATTAAATATGGATTGATTGAAAAAATGGATTGAAACCAAATTAGTTGAATATAAATCAATTTAAAACTAATAAAATTTATATGGTTTTAAATAGTTATTGTATCTGATATTATGTGTTTCGAATCTATCATTCCTTTCTTCTATTCTCCTATCTCGTTCCTCTTCGGGGACGAAAAGTTTTGAGTGTAGAAGAGTGTAATGACCCGAGAATTTTAACGATTTTAATAACGTAATTAATTAAATTTTTCTTCAAAATAAACAATAAAATTTAGCAATGAAAATTTGATATTTGAAATACGTCTTTTTAAACATAACTATTGGCTGATTTTCATTGGAAAATATGAAAGTTAGTTCCGTTGTGTAATTTTCAATTTCAATTTAAAATCGGTTAATATTTGTTGGAAATAATATATTTTTGGAATCTAAATATTTTTACATAAGAAAAATGTAAATCATTTTCTGAATGAGATGTCATATTTCGTTTCGCAAAATTTGAACTGCTCTAGTTCTGTTTATATTGTTTTCGGCGTTTTAACAACATTGTTGGCAGCGAATACCGACTTTTAATAGGATGGTTGTGTCACTCATATCTGTGTACTATTCTGTTCGTCTTGTCGCGTTGATCTCCGCAGTATATTCATTTGTGTATTTTGGTGTCTGGTGCGCAGCGAAATCTGCAAAAACGCTTAGCTGTATCGGTACCCGTTTCTAACCTTTTGGGCTTCCCTGTGTCCATTCCTATGTTCCAACCGATTGAGAAACCAATGGGCACTTGCATTTAATATTTTAAGAAATAATCACCTGACTTTTTTCATTCTACCACTTCAATATAATTTTGGTTCGATCATTCTTTCTTCCTTCTTTGCATCCTTTCTTCCCTCTTTGCTTCTGTTCTTACCTTCTAAAAATAATAATAATAAAGTTATATATATAAGCTGAGAAATCCATACCTTCTTCATACTGTACACGCCGAAGCTTCCCCTTACATATTGCCTTCAGCCGAACCAAACGCACGCCACCGCTGAAACTTCCCACCCCGCCTTGCAGCGGCTAAACCTATCTCCGCCTGATAGCCATCACCAAATCACCATCCTCCGAGTAGCCACAACTTCTTTTCCATACCGCAACACCATGCCGACCGCCTGATTCACCCCCATCAGATCCATTGCCTGTCCTCCTTCATCACTTCGATAGCCATCCCTTAGGTCGTCACTATCTCTTAGCACCCCAGCCTCTCCGCGACCGAACCTAGCAACCTGCGCCGAACTGCCATCTTCTCCTACGCTCCCTTGCTTTGCCGCATGGTACTCCACAATAGCCCAATAACCCGCCTCACCTCCCCTCTATTTTCCAACCTCCTCCTCCACAATAGCAACCCCCACACTTCATTGCTGCACGTAACCTACGCAGCACTCATCACCCTGACAACCTCCGTAACCCCATAGCAGCCAACACCCTCCGATCCGCCAACCTACAGCTCGTCATCCCTTCCAGCTCGCAGCCTGTACCACAATCTCAAGCACCCATTTTCCTCCAGCAAGATAGCATTCCCCGATTTGATCACGATCAACATGGAGCACGACATGTCTTCGATGTTACAACGAGCAAATGGTAATTAGGGAGAGGTAGCAGATGTATCTTTAATAGTAGTAGCACTTTTATGCGAATGCTATAGGAATATGAATCTACTGGAAACCGTCCCTTTATGGTCGTTCCATCCAAGGTATTCAGTGCTTGATCTTCTCAACAGAGAGTGCAATGCATGGTTAAGCTCGCCCTTTCCCTTCCACTTGCAGCAACATATTTTCTATAGTGCCAAGTTTACTCATCATTTTGTATAAAAGAAGAGATATATGTTGCATGTGATCACTGCTCGTTCGCCTTGCTCAGCCTGCTCTAGTCGCAGCCTTATTATTTTGCTTGTCTCTATTTTTCTTTAGCTGTCTCGACTGTGCTTGTGTCCGTATCCATGTGCATGTCTGTGTCATTTTCATCGCCATCATTGTTCCATATCCACGAAAGGTAAGCGATCACTCACGATTAACATTCTTATATTTAGTAAATTGATTTCACACGAAATGATGATTGAAATATGTTGTTCAATTTGAATTGTTAGTTATTTAATTATTGAATATGATATGTTATTATTTAAAATTGTTAACCGATATTAATTGACATATAGCACCATAACCTGTTTGTATATATTAAATTTTAATTGTTAGTGATTATATATGCTTGTAAATTGACATGATATGCTATTTTATTCTATTTGTTCTCACTCTACAAGTCCCCTGGTAGTCTAGAAATTCCATATGGGTTGAAATAATACATACACGAACGATATTATAGATTAGGGAAAATCGTTATGGGTTGAAACGATAAAGTCAAGCAATATTATTAATTTTTTAATTTTGGGATTGCGGGTTGAAATGATATATACCTGTAAATTTAAATTGTGGATTGAAATGATAAATATCCACATCACTTGACCATAGGATAGAAAATTATATACGGACACCGTTAGTCTATTTTTGAAAAATGATTTCCAAAGTTTTGAAAAGAAATATATAGAGCTTAATAAATATTGATTTTTAAATATAATATAAAGATTTTATTTTAGTATATGTTTAAATTTAGATTTTTAAAATTATATGTTTGGAAATTTTAAACTTATAAGTTATGTTTTGAAAAACATTTTTTTTATAGATTTTACTTATAAATTTATTATTTTAAATATATAAAATAAGATTTTATACAAAATATTTAGTAAAATAAGATTTAATTTAATAATAATTAATATAATAAAAATTTATTAATAATTAATTTAACTAATATATATAATATGTTTTAAATATTTATTTATAATTTATACTAATATTTTTTTAAATAGATTTTTTGTAGTAACTTTAATAAATAGAGGTTGGAAAGATAAATTAAAGTTGACTTAAAATTTAAATTGGTTAAAAATTGAATTCAAATAGGAATTGATTTGGACTTATTGTTTTTGAGATTTTAAAGATATGAAATTTATAACTTGGTAACTTGATTTTGATTAAAGCTGAATGTTTTAGAATTAAATGTAATTGAACTTTGATATTTAATTATTGATTTTATTTAAGTTTGTAAGTTGAGATTTTATTTAAATGTTATTAAAAATGATTAAGTGAATATTTTAAATTTAAAATTGAATTTGGAAATATAGATGAAATTTATCAAATTGAGTTATTGTAAATTGTTTGAATATTTAAACTTTGAAACCTATTGCATTGGAAGTGGTTTAAATTGGTAGTTCAAACTTGGATTTGAAATCGATATAAATTAAACGGTTTTGAGAATTTGAATTGAATCTTTAATCCTTTTATTTTAAATTATTGAACCGAGATTTGATGTAAATTGGATTTTGAAACTAAAGTTGATTTGAATTGATTTGTAGAATTGGAAGAAAAAAATTCTAATTTGAAACCATTTTCGATATAAACTCTTTTAAATATATATATTATTTTAACATATTAATTATTTTATACATAAACTATTTTAATCTATAATCTATTTTTAAATATAAACTATTTTAATGTATAACTATTTAAATATATATACTACTTTCAATATTCAAACTGTTTAAGTTGGAACTGTTATGATTTCAAAAGTAAATATGATTTCGAAAGTAGATATGATTTCGAAGTGATATGGTTTTGGAAATAAATATAATTTGAGTGATATGATTTCGAAAGCGACTATAATTTCTAAAGTGATATGACTTGGAATAAACATAATTTGAGAGATATGATTTTGAAATGAATATGATATTTTGGTATAAAGTATGAACTATTTGAAATGAAAATGACCACGGTGTGAAATAAGCGTTTGATTGTTAAAGAGACCGGGACCGAATATTGTCATACTGTCTACAGTACCGGAAACCACTTTAACAACTGTGCATGTAGTGGAGATTCCAGAACAAAGATGATGGTTTGGTGACGTCTTTATGAGGTATTAACGTAGCCCTGACTCTCGTGAGTCAGCTTGATGTGACTAAAACATGAGCCACGCCAGGCCAAGTGGGGTTGATCCTCCTATCCGGCACATTTCTTCGATAGCATTCTATTACTTTGTGATTTGATTGGGTGCACCTTTGGTTTGGGAGTGTGTCTCAAGGTGGATGGTAGTAGCTGCTATGCGTTACCACCAGTCTAGATCTACAAAACGGTAGTATCCTATCGTAGGCATTGCCTTGCGTGCCTTGTCACATGTCTTATCGTGCCTTCTACGAGTTTGATTTGTACCGTACCTTTGGAGTGTCATCTGATAGCCCTCCAGTTACGGAGGAATTACGAAACTGCATAGACTATGGGAATATATAAAAATGTGTTAAGGGGGATATGGTTAACGTCTTAACACTATTTTAATATTTTATTTTACTATAGACATTATCTATTTAGCGTATTATACTTTGTATGTAGATAGTATAATAGATCCTTAAAGGATGGGAATCCCAAACATCCTTTAAGTTATTTGCATTTCAATTGGACATTTCACTTGAGTTGGTTTACTAACATAAGAATGTTAATCCTGACTCAAGTGTTTTGTGTTTTGCTTTATGCTCAGGTCGGACTGAGTGTCTCAGCATTTGAGGCTCAACTTTGGAGCTTAGAGCTTTGCTTGAAGATCTGTCTCTATCTATTCAGTTTTGCAGTCATTTGAGTTTTTTCCAGTTGTCTATGTTCAGATTTGTCATTTGCATTTATATTGGAGACTTCTATGTACTTATATATACTTGGGATTTTCTGTTGTATTTTGTTTCAGACTCTGATGTTTATGAAGTAGCTTCATGAACTATTATTTATCTATTCCATTGTTTATTGTTGTATAACTCTGTGTCCATGATTGGTTTTATTTACTGATGCTAAGTTTTGCCAAATATAAATTAACAATCTGTTGTTTTAAGCAATTCAAGTCTGACATGAGTGAATGATTGTCGATTTGAATGGTTCGAAATAGCGGGTCGTTATACTATCCTCCTCATGTTTTTTCATATAATTTTGGGTAATACGATGAAATTCTACCATTGCCATCTCTCTAATAATATTCAGAAAATCCATAGTAAATTTGAATTCAACTTATTTCCTATTTGTTTCTTCTTCCTCCAATCTCTTTTTATCCAATTCTTCTTTGATTATTCCGAATCTAATATAAATACATACCTCTTTCCTATTGTGTGTGTGTAACAGCCTGCAAATCCGTACCCCTAGAGTTGACACTATTCTCCCTCAATCAACTCAAGATGTATGGAAATATGAACCATTAGGGTTAAAGAAGAAGAGGTAGAAGAAGAAAATAGAAAACAACATCAGAATCTAACCATCGCAGCGAATAAAAATATAATAGATTATAACAGATCTTTACACAAAAGAAGACTACATCTGTTATATATATATACATCATCAGAATACATCATCAGAGTTCAACAACATCAATAACATACAACTGGACAGTTATATAAACTTATCCTCAAAACTGAATACTCAGCGGAACAATAATCAAGTACGGAAGTACGATCGCCATCCAGCTCGTCTCCTGAGCTTCACAGCATCCTTTCCTCTGTTCTATAATACTCGGTCTGACCCGAGAATTATAGTTAAATAACACCCGATCAATCTGGAATACCAGCGTGAGAAAACCACACTCAATTGGATTATTGAAGTTTCAAAATCCTTTGAAAAACAAAAGCATCTCGTAAGACCACGCCACAAATAAACATGCGGGTTTTTTCCTTACGATAGCCAAAACACTTTTATCAAATCCGTCTGATACTACAATAGTGCCTATAGAAAGTAAAATAGAATCTTGCTGAAATGCTTGCATCTCACATTTCAGCAATAGTTGGGCATAATCCAAACCGCACAGGCGCGTAGTTGAGAATGGATTTTCAGCTAATGACTAGGCACTGAGGTACCACCTGTCACAGTACGTGGCCTAGATCACAGTACCAGGATTACTCCCAATCCCCTGCAACACAAGACCGGGACTACCCCTTACCGAATAATCCCGAGTAAGATCACCCCACGGTTGGGATCAGCAACCGCATCGCTAAGCTGAATAAAAAGGACATCTAGACAGGGATGACCTTACCCTAATGGGTGCTACCCACCTAGCTTTGCTGCATAACCCCTGATTTTCAGTCATTCCTGCTTGATGAGGCTCAAGGCTAAGCGTTACCCTTTCTAGAACACATCACTTAGAATTCTCATCGCCCACCCGATGATGTTCTGAAAGCATTCATCCATACAAGTCCGTCCCGGGTTCGAATGGAACCGAAGGCACTACTCCTACTACATCCATTTTAGAAACATCCTCAGGATTAGTAGCGACTAGCCCTTGCACTTCACTGCTCCACCTTCGAATCCAAGCTCGTCTTCCTCACGAAAACATACAAACCAGATCGAAATGGTTTTCGAGAAATTAATCCCGATTTCGGTCTCTTCGAAACGATCAACGCATTGGCCAATATTGATAGTCGGTTATTTAACTATCAATTAACATTCACAAACAACCTTCAAACAATAAATAATTTCACCAAATTATTTATTAATCTCAAAATATCTTCACAAGATATATTCCATTTTCAAACCTTTTTGAAAACAGTTTTCAAACCACACTCTTCTCATGAAATGAATTCCCAAATATTTATTTCCACTGAAACACCAAGTACAATACTTTAGATTTTTTAAAATAATTTAAAACACTTTATTATAAAATATCCTTTAAAATATTTAAATTAAAAACTACTTTAATACTTATTCAATATACATACTTTAAGAATATTTAAAAATAAAGCTACTTTATAAAATATAAAACCAAATTTTCTATTTTTAAAACATATTACCAAGTCACCTTTAAATAACTACTACTATAATAAATCTGAAAAATACTTACTTAATTTTAAACATTTAGAAATAATAAATTTTCTAAAACATACTTTTAAAACAACTTTGAAACTTTTTACCTTGTACTTAAACATTTTTTTGAAAACGTACTTGGCTATCCAGGGAATTACACTTCTCTTCCATATCTTTTTAGGAATAAATCACTATTCATTTTAAACGAATTAACCCATTCCTTAATAAATTCCCACCGTGAATTTATTCTTCCAAATATCCACTGATATATCACTTCACTCCTACAAACCCAGTTATAAGTTTCACAGTCTCAATTTCCTTTTAAAATTCCAATTTCAAAAACTTAAATCAATTTTCAAATTGATTTCCAATTACTTTACTTTGAAATAAATTTCTTTACTTACCCCATTTATTTCAAAATCCATAGACTTCAGATTTTATTTCTTAATTATGATTTAAAATCCTTTAAACTAAAAATATCAATTTCAGGTTTACCAAAATCCTTCTTTATCCTTTTAAATAAATTCAAATTCTTTATTCCTTCAAATAATATCATTTACGTTTTAAAATGAAATCACTTATTCCCATTTATTCAAATCTCATTTCCCGCACTTGGAATTTTATTTATCAGAATTCAAAAATCACTTTTTATTCTTTTCTAATTCATTTTTAATTTATTTAAATTTCTATGATTAATTTACTCAAAATTTACTCTTTTATTTTCTTTCAGAAATCGATAGATTTTGATAAATCAGTTCACCGAAAATTTTTAAATCAACCATGGTATCCAACATTTCCAATTATCGGTATAATTCATCACAGGATAGCAAATAATTATATCATAGGATATTAAACAATCTAAATAATTTTGAGGAATCCAATTGGATCCCTCCAACCTTTTTCCCTGCATCCACATATGTTAGCACAATATAAAATACCAATTCCACTTCAAGGTGAAATATCGCGGTATATGAGATTAGTATAATATCATCTGCTATTATGCAGCGCATTTGGTCTCATCCGCTATATAATGCGGGAAATCAGTCACTCCAATATATGCTATATATACTATATGTAATATAGCACATCAAATCAATTCAATCATTCAACCAATTATTTAAATCTAACCATTTAAATTTAAATAACAATCCAGAAGAGTGAGATTAACTCACCTTTGATTTTTGATTTGCATTCCTTTCCAATCTCGACTGGTTTTCATGTTTTTTTTGCCTTGTATAAACATTGGATGATTTTACTAATATTCGAATTGGTCAAACAATTAATGACTACTTAGTTAATTAACAAATTAAATTTAACTACAAGTTTGGGTTTTAACTTAAAAATTTAACCTCACACATAACTTCCTTTTGAAACCTATTTGTAACTAAAATACATTAAGTTTATTAATTAAATAAATCGCTAAAATACATTATCTAAAATAACTAGAAGATAAATAAAAATATTATATGTATATTTTTGCTTTGAGCCTTATATATACATCTATATATATTTTTATAAAGTAAAATAAAAATACAATTCCCTTTTTATCCTACATATTAAAAAAAATTATATTATTCCTGTAAACTATAGAGTTTATTAATCATTGCTATTATTATCATTCTATAAATTGAAAAAAAATCTGCCTTCATACATCTTATATTTTTTTTTCAATTCAAACATGATAAAAACAGTATTTAATTTCATTTAGAAATTTCTCTCTATACAAAACCATTTCAGTTATAACTTCATAAAATTAATTTCTAACCTATATACACTTATACACAAAACTAGTTTTTCTTAACTGTAATATATTTTCAATGACAGAAAATACCTTTACTGTAATTATCAAAGTTTTCCTATAAATGGATGTAAATTAATAAAAATAAAATACCTCACAAAATAAAATGTACGAGCTTCCTCCTCCTTCACTCAACGTGACGAGCCTGAGCTTACCACCTGTCCTACTTCGCTTGCAGGGTTCCACCACCGCCGGCCTCACAACAACCCAAACGCAACCCATCTTAATGCTCGCAAACCCAGACCAGAACCTCGACACCGACCTTGTGAGCTCCACCTCCTCCAAATCTAAATCGCGAGAACGCGTCTCCATTGGCCTTCACTGCCGCTAACACCCACGACCCAGATTGAAATCAAAGGTCCCTCAATACAAATTGCCATCGGGGCCTTTGCCGAACAACCGCAACTTGAAGCTTCACTCTGCCGACCCTATGAGTTCGCTTCCGTCACCATGCCTAGGCCGAGCTCCTCCTTAACAAAATAAAGTCGCGACCTTGCTTCAAAACCGAAGCTCGAACTCGATTCGATTTGAGAGAGCGGTGATTTCAATTTTTGAAAGGAGGAAGAACGATTTTGAAGGGCACGAGACTTCTTTTTTTTCTTCAAGTAATTGAACGATCCCACTTTCGCTTCAGACTTAGATGAAGCGATGAGCTAAAAATGAAGGGAACGAAGAAATAGATTTTCTCGGCTGGTAATATAAAAGAAGAAGGAGACACGTTGTGATATTGGCATGTAGAGGAAGGTTGTAGTGATTTGAAGGGGAAAGTATCGATGTGAAAGGAATACGGCTGGTTGTTGTCTAGGATATACATATTAATTAATTCAAATTGTCTCGATAAATGCAACTCAAAATCTCGACATCCTATTGAGGCGTACCGCTAGACGTTTATAATGTTATATCCCTATTACGAATGTAATGGAAAAGGTTTCCGAGTCCTTATTCGACCATATGGAGAAGATAGCTTTTTGGACTCAGTTATTATATCGAATTTCGATATAGATTTTAGCGCGTTTATCTATCGTACGTTCACACAACAACTCCGATTCCTACGAAAATTTGAAATCCGATAATAATACAATATTACAGATCCAATGGAACTGGTTTCGTCGAATTCCGAGACTGTGCCTCAAAAGGCTATTTTTAAATATCAATTTAAACTGTATATTTTCAAAACTGAACAAAACACTTTCAAATTAATGCTTAACGCTTTTATTATCTTCAGTACTATTAATATAAATTTTATAAGCCTTCAAATTATTTTTAACAGGCTTAAAACTCCAGATTCAATATTTTACCCCACTTCAAATTAGCTAATTCATTAACTTAATTATCAAATAAATAGTGATATTTGAATTCAAGTTATTTTAAATATTTAAAATAACTTGAATTCAAATATTCCGATTTCAAATGCTCAAAAATTTCGGGTCGTCACATTCCTCCCTCCTTAAAAGAATTTTGTCTCCGAAATTACTAGGGCAGAATAATGTCCCAAACCCACTAAATTACTAAAACCCATTTAGTGAAAATCCCATATTCAATTTTCCCATCCTTTAGTTCCAACTAAACAATTAGTTACAATCTCGATTTTCAAAATCCTTTTATCTCAACTCCAATTTGAAATTGTTTTGTCGCTAACAAAAAATTTTCAAAAATTTTCTAACTTCCAAAATTTTCGAATTTTTTTGGCAGAGTCTCCTTTGGACGGAGGAGCTTTTGCAATTTGACAAGAGATATAAACATATATACATCAACCCACCCGGTCGGAAAAATAAAAACAGTTCATATTTCCTATTTTTATTGCGTAGGCGTCCCTCTATTTAGCATTTTTAAGCAAGTGACTTATTATTTTAGCAGTTAGCGCAACCAAATCCAGTCTCACAGCTTCCTTATACCTGTACTTACTCAATTTAAATATCTAAGTGCCATATATATGAAATTCATTATCATTTCACTCTTTTAAACAACTACAACTCATGAATACTAAAAGAAATGCACACTAAACCCTTTTCATAAGAAATTTCAATGTTCCAACATTAATTTTAATTGCTTACAACCAATCACACATCGTTTTACTTAATCCAAATGGTTAACAACTCACATGATTACATTTAATTTATTTTTAAGCAAAACAAACTCATATTCAATTCAATTGATCTCAAAATCAATTTATTTAACCTCTATCAACTCATAGCATTTTAATTACCATCGTTTACGTGAAACGACAATTCATTCTATGCAATTGATGATATCCATTAGAATAAATAATTACTTAAGTTTTATAACCAATTTAAATTGATTCCGGCTCAACATATATTTAATTCCATTCCATTTTCAGATTTATTCACAATCATTCACTTGCATTTCATATTCGCATAGGTTTCATTATGGGACTTGAAAACACACCATGTTATTCAATTAAATAACCATTACTTACTTAAGTTATTTCAACCCATAATAATTCCATTTCATTATTCAAACAGGTTCCATACAAAACCATTTCATAAAGCTCACTAACAACCATTTAACAATTCACTTAAGTTAACAACTTAAGTTCATCTCCTTTTTCAATTAAATTACATTCTATCAAATTCAATTAGTGTATTCATTGAATCAATATAAATTCTAATCACATTCAATAATTTATTTCTGAATTGTACTTTATTAATAGCAAGGCCACTTCAAATCATTTCTACTCACTTAAGTTGTTAGAAAATAAAATTATCACATAAATAAGTCCTAACAATAAATGTAGTTTACAACTACAAAATGCTAACATATGGCACATGTTCTTCTCAATAAATTTATAATACATACAAACATACAAACGAATGCACACACATACACACACATCGATCAAAAAGGGGAAGGGAAAAGTTCTCATGGCGTTAAGAAATGGTTTCTAAAAGCAATAATTTGTAAGGATTTGTAAAACCGAGTGAGGAAAAGCTTGAATTTTTTTTCAAACTGTTTAATGGCTTTACCAAGCCTAACAATCTGTGAAATTTTCTACAATCTAATTTATATTCCATATATAGATTGTAGTTTAAGTAAACTTTCAATTCTCGGATTTTAAACAAGATCTTGAACTGACACTTGAAATTTCATCTCCCTCAAATATGAAAACAAGATCCTGAGGCAGATCTCCAACGAGATGAAGGAGATCTAAAACTTTGAGTTTAAGTTAAATATATCGAACGCATTAAAGCATGTAAGACTAGATTGCTTCAATTCCATAAATGTTATTAGAGTACATCAGCTAGAAATATTTTCTATAACGATGTAATGTGTATATTTCATAAATAATCCGACTATAATCTAAACAATTTTATACAATAAGCGTGCTTAGGTAAAAAAAGGATTAAACATATTATTGAAGGTTTGCATACTGGTACTTTTTAGTTGTAACTTAGTCAAAAATATGATAATTAATAAACCGTCACACAGTCACAGCATGCCTGCATTGTTATAGTGTTCGTATTGCACCAAAATATAGAAACAATTTTTCTTTTATATTCATGAGCGTCCCTTAATCCTACGGCAAAAAGAAACACTTAACAACTAATAAGATGGAGAGCATTCACCAACTCAGTATATTCAAGATGTTACGATGCAACCTCAATTGTGTCGTAGTATGAGCAGGTGGTAAGATCTTATAACAAAATAATGCTCATTTTACAATTCAAACCAGTACTATTATAATCCGATTCCATTACGCTTCCAACTTTTTATTACCAATTTTAATCCTATTAACATATCCAATTAATTAGTTTATTCCAAAATAGTACACTCCTATCTTACAATTCAATATTTGATTTTTACCTTTAAAAATCACTTTAGTTAATTTTCTTGAGTTTAATCTATTTTGTAATTCATGTTTGGATTTTCATTTCATTCCGAACACCAGACAAATTTATTTTGGTCCTTATTTCACTATTCAAATTCTCATAGGTCACGCGCTTATATTTCATACTTCCATTCATTTATAATTAAGCACATCCCGATTTCATCTTAACTCGAGATCCTTACTTAACCCAAGCATATTTTTATTCATTCCAATCCAATTCAACTTACTTCCATTTATTTAAGTAAGAATATTTTTTTTTCACTTTAAATTTTGATTACAACATTCACATCTCCTATTTTCCTTTATTATTTAAAAAAAATCATCTCAATTTATAAGTTTATAACTTATCTTATTAGGATTTTCAATTAAAATAAGGATTCAGGATTTTTAAAAACCCGGCTTTTGTTTCAAACCATTTTGAAATCATTATCTCAAATTCACACTTCTCAAATTTTTAAACCAATCTTGGTTTTTATCCCAACAAATTTCCTTTGAAATTTCAAAAACAAACTTTGTTTTTCCCCAAAACATTCTAAAACAATGACCACGACAACAATCCATCACTTAGAAACTCGAAAATGAACACCGATGATGTCGCGATCATCATCGGAATTATTTCCCAGTCACCGAAGCGATTTCAGTGCTATGACATCTCCAAAACCTATTTAAAACCATTTTCTTTCAAAAATATCTCCAAAATAATATTATTTTCCTTTCAAAATACTTCGGAAAACACTTCCAAAATCCTCGAGATTTAAATCTTCAATTTTCAGTTTGTATCCAATTTTAACGATAATCCATTTGTATAATTTATGCTCACACAATTTTTTTCCATTTGATTATACAAGTCATACTAATGTTATAATTTCATTTTTTTAAAGTACTATCATCCAAACACCCAAGTTATATAATAATTTAAGAAAATATTTCCTTTATATCAAAATATATTTTAGGTAAAATTATTTCATTTACCCGCTTTCGGAAACAATATTGTGTCGAATTATTCTATTCAAGTGTTTAGAAACCCTTTTGATACAATTGTCCAGACTGCGTCGACGAAGGTTTATACGCCACTCAATAAATCATTCAACACAATATAAAACCATTTTTATATTCACTAACAAATACGCGCTCATACCTATTAATACAGTCAAATGAGTAGTACCCAACAGAGTCAAAGTTCTCGCTTAACCTTTCAGCTCTGATACCAACTGTAACAGCCCGGAAATCCGTAACCCTAGAGTTGACACTATCCCCCCTCAATCAATTCAAGATGTACGGAAATAAGAATCATTGGGGTTAACGAAGAAGAGGTAGAAGAAGAAAATAGAAAACAACATCAGAATCTAACCATCGCAGCGAATTAAAATATAATAGATAATAACAGATCTTTACACAAAAGAAGACTACATCTGTTATATATATACACATCATCAAAATACATCATCAGAGTTCAACAACATCAATAACATACAACTGGACAATCATATAAACTTATCATCAAAACTGAATACTCAGCGGAATAATAATCAAGTACGGAAGTACGTATCGCCATCCAGCTCGTCTCCTGAGCTCCACAGCATCCTTTGCTGTATTCTATAATACTCGGTCTGACCCGAGCATTATAGTTAAATAACATCCTAGTCAGTCTGGAATACCAGTATGAGAAAACCACACTCAATTGGATTATTGAAGTTTCAAAATCCTTTGAAAAACAAAAGCATCTCGTAAGACCACTCCACAAATGAACATGTCGGGTTTTTACCTTACGATAGCCAAAACACTTTTATCAAATTTGTCTAATATTATAATATTGTCTATAGAAAGTAAAATCGAATCTAGCTGAAATGCTTGCATCTCACATTCCAGTAATAGTTGGGCACAATCAAAACCGTACAGGCGCGTAGAGAGAATGGATTTCCAACTAATGACTAGGCACTGGGGTACCACCTCACAGTACGTGGCCTAGATCACAGTACCGAGGATTACACCCAATCCCCTACAACACAAGACCGGGACTACCCCTTATTGGATAATCTCGAGTAAGATCACCCCACGGTTGGGATCAGCAACCGCACCACTACGCCGAATAAAAAAGGACATCTAGACAGGGAAGACCTTACCATAATGGGTGCTACCCACCTAGCTTTGCTGCATAACCCTTGATTTTCAGTCATTCCTGTTTGATGAGGCTCGAGGCTAAGCATTACCCTTTTTAGAACATATCACTTAGAATGCTCATCGCCCACCTGACGATGTTTTGAAAGCATTCATCCATACAAGTCCGTCCCTGGTTCAAACAGAACCGAAGGCACTACTCCTACTACATCCATTTTAGAAACATCCTCAGGATTAGTAGCGACTAGCCCTTGCACTTCACTGCTCCACCTTCGAATCCAAACTCGTCTTCCTCATGAAAACATACAAACCGGATCGAAGTGGTTTTCGAAAAATTAATCTCGATCCCGGTCTCTTCGAAACGATCAGTGCATTGGCCAATATTGATAGTCGGTTATTTAACTTTCAATTAACATTCACAAACAACCATCAAACAATAAATAATTTCACCAAATTATTTATTAATCTCAAAATATCTTCACAAGATATATTTCCATTTTCAAACCTTTTTAAAAACAGTTTTCAAACCACACTCTTCTCATGGAATGAATTCCCAAATATTTATTTCCATTGAAACACCAAGTACAATACTTTAGATTTTTAAAATAATTTAAAACACTTTATTATAAAATATCCTTTAAATATTTAAATTAAAAACTACTTTAATACTTATTCAAAATACATACTTTAAGAATATTTAAAAATAAAGCTACTTTATAAAATACAAAACCAAATTTTCTATTTTTAAAACATATTACCATGTCACCTTTAAATAACTACTACTATAATAAATTTGAAAAATAATTACTTAATTTTAAACATTTAGAAATAATATATTTTCTAAAACATACTTTTAAAACAACTTTGAAACTTTTTACCTTGTACTTAAACATTTGTTCTGAAAACGTACTTGGCAATTCAGGTAAATACACTTCTCTTCCATATCTTTTTAAGAATAAATCGCTATTCATTTTAAACGAATTTACCCATTCCTTAATAAATTCCCACCTTGAATTTATTCTTTCGAATATCCACTGATATATCACTTCACTCCTACAAACCCAGTTATAAGTTTCACAGTCTCAATTTCCTTTTAAAATTCCAATTTCAAACACTTAAATCAATTTTCAAATTGATTTCCAATTACTTTACTTTGAAATAAATTTCTTTACTTACTCCATTTATTTCAAAATCCATAGACTTTAGATTTTATTTCTTAATTATGATTTAAAATCCTTTAAACTGAAAATATCAATTTCAGGTTTACCAAAATCCTTCTTTATCCTTTTAAATAAATTCAAATTCCTTATTCCTTCAAATAATATCATTTAGGTTTTAAAATGAAATCACTTATTCCCATTTATTCAAATCTCATTTCCCGCACTTGGAATTTTATTTATCAGAATTCAAAAATCACTTTTTATTCTTTTCCATTTCATTTTTAATTTATTTAAATTTCTATGATTAGTTTACTCAAAATTCACTCTTTTATTTTCTTTTCAGAAATCCCCTTTCAATAGATTTTGATAACTCAGTTCACCGAAATATTTTAAATCAACCATGGTATCCAACATTTCCAATTATCAATATAATTCATCATAGGATAGCAAATAAGTATATCATAGGATATTAAACAATCTAAATAATTTTGAGGAATCCAGTTGGATCCCTCCAACCTGTTTCCCTGCATCCACAGACATTAGCACAATATAAAATACCAATTCCACTTCAGGGTGTAATATCGCGGTATATGGGATTAATATAATATCATCTGCTATTATACGACGTATAGGGTCTCATCCGCTATATAGTGCGGGAAATCAATCACTCCAATATATGCTATATACTAATATGTATAATATAGCACATCAAATCAATTTAATCATTCAACCAATTATTTAAATTTAACCATTTAAATTTAAATAGCAACCCAGAAGAGTGAGATTAACTCACCTTTGATTTTTGATTTGCATTCCTTTCCATTCCCGACTGGTTTTCATGATTTTTTTGCCCTTGTATAAACATTGGATGATTTTATTAATACTCGAATTGATCAAACAATTAATGACTACTTAGTTACCTAACAAATTAAATTTAACTACAAGTTTAGGTTTTAACTTAAAAGTTTAACCTCATACATAATTTCCTTTTGAAACCTATTTGTAACTAAAATACATTAAGTTTATTAATTAAATAAATCGCTAAAATACATTATCTAAAATAACTAGAAGATAATTAAAAATATGTATATGTATATTTTTGCTTTGAGCCTTATATATACATCTATATATATTTTTATAAAGTAAAATAAAAATACAATTCCCTTTTTAGCCTATATATTAAAACAAAATTATCTTATTTCTGTAAACTATAAAGTTTATTAATCATTGCGATTATTATCATTCTATAAATTGAAAAAAACTGCCTTCATACATCTTATATATATATATTTCAATTCAAACATGATAAAAACAATATTTAATTTCATTTATAAATTTCGCTCCATACAAAACCATTTCAGTTATAACTTCATAAAATTAATTTCTAACCTATATACACTTATACACAAAAATAGTTTTTCTTAACTGTAATATATTTTCAATGACAGAAAACACCTTTACTGTAATTATCAAAGATTTCCTATAAATGGATGTAAAATTAATAAAAATAAAATACCTCTCAAAATAAAATGTACGAGCTTCCTCCTCCTTGCACTCAACGTGACGAGCCCGAGCCTGCCACCTGTCCTGCTTCGCCTCCAGGGTTCCACCACCGCCGGCCTCACAGCAACCCAAACGCTACCCATCTTCATGCGCGCAAACCTAGACCAGAACCTCGACACCGACCTTGTGAGCTCCACCTCCTCCAAACCAAAATCGCAAAAACGCGTCTCCATTGGCCTTCACTGCCACTAACACCCACGACCTAGATCGAAGTCAAAGGTCCCTCAATCCAGATTGCCATCGGGGCCTTTGCCGAACAACCGCAACTCGAAGCATCACTCTGCCGACCCTATGACTTCGCTCCCATCACCATGCCTAGGCCGAGCTCCTCCTTAACAAATTAAGTCACGACCTTGCTTCAAAACCGAACCTCGAACTCGATTCGATTTGTGAGAGCGGTGATTTCAACTTTTGAAAGGAGGAAGAACGATTTTCAAGGGCACGAGACTTCTTTCTCTTTTTTTAAGTAATCGAACGATCCCACTTTCGCTTCAGACGGAGATGAAGCGGTGAACTAAAAATGAGGGAAACGAAGAAATAGATTTGCTCGGCTGTTAATATAAAAGAAGAAGGTGACACGTTGTGATATTGGCGTGTAGAGGAAGGTTACAGTAATTTGAAGGGGAAAAGTATCGATGTGAAAGGAATACGGCTGGAGGTTGACTAGGATGTACATATTAATTAATTCAAATTGTCTCGATAAATGCAACTCAAAATCTCGACATTCTATCAAGGCATGCCGTTGACGTATATAATGTTATATCCCTATTACGAACGCAATGGAAAATGTTCCGAGTCCTAATTCGATCGTATGGAGAAAATAGCTTTGTGAACTCAGTTATTATATTGAATTTTGATATAGATTTTAGCGTGTTTATCTATCGTACGTACACACAACAACTCTGATCCCTAGGAAAATTTGAAATCCGATAATAATACAATATTACGGATCCAATGGAACTAGTTTCGTAGAATTCCGAGACTGTGCCTCGGAAGACTATTTTTAAATATCAGTTTAAACTATATATTTTCAAAACTGAACAAAACACTTCCAAATTCAAGTTTAACGCTTTACTATCTTCAGTACTATCAAAATAAATTTTATAAGCCTTTAAATTATTTTTAACAGGCTTAAAACTTCAGATTCAATATTTTACCCCACTTCAAATTATTTAATTCAGTAACTTGATTATCAAATAAATAGTGATATTTGAATTCAAGTTAAAAAATAACTTTTAAATATTTAAAATCAATTAAATATTTTGATTTCAAATGCTCAAAAATTCCGGGTCGTCACAGTGTGTATCAAAAGAGAGAGATTCTAGAAGAGATTGGAAGGATATAAATCCATTTGAGTGAAGCTAAGGCTAATCTTTGAGTGGAAACCTTAGTATCACTACAAGAAAGCTAGCCTTTGGTTGCATAAATTGGTGGCATTTATTTGTTAATGCGACTAAAAACATTTCACCCTATAGTTAAAACGTAGCAAAAATTATTTTACCTTTCGCGTCTTACCGAAATCTTTCCGTCTAAATCTAATAAACGTAACCAATACATTCCCTATCGTTAAATTATCTCACACTTATAAATTTTCTAAACCTAGGGAACAAAATTTTCTAAATCGCTTCAATGTAATTTCCCAAATTGCTTTTTGATTCAACCATTCCTCTCCACATCACTCATCTCCACATCATTGTTTATTTTCATCATCACGTCTACTCCTCTCCACATCATCGCGGTAGCTCTCGAGCACGATTTTCTCCTCGCGGTGCCCTAAATAGGTATATTTTGGTTGATTTTTATAAATTGATTTTCTGATTAAAGCTTGCGCAGAAATTGTTTGTGATTGTTCGTTATGCTTACTAATTAGGTATATTTAGGTAGATTATTTGTATATATTTAGCTCTAAAATGAACTAAATTAAATATTAGCATGTCAGGTTTGATCAAAGTTTGATACGTATTAGTCTTGAAATGTATATATATGTTTCATATATATACTTGTTGTACCTGCTTTCATGCATTTAAGCCGTACCTTGGATTATATATATATATATATATATATATATATATATATTCACTTGCCATATGTAAATTATTCATGTGCTTAAACACTTTGACGAGAAACGTGGACACAATGTTTTGGGAAAGATATAAATAATTTGTGAAAATTTAAATTATTTTGAGGAAGAATTGAATGTAATGGAAAAAAAATACATATACATATACATATACATATATATATGTACATATATATATATGTACATATGTATACATATGTACATATATATATGTACATATGTATATATATGTATATATATATATCTATGTATGTATAAGTAAAAATATTTTGGAAGGTGTTGGTTGAAATTTGTATTTTCTTCAGTCTTGAAAATAAAGGATTATTTTTATTAATTTGAAAAAATAAGAGAAAATGCATTTTCCCTGTTTTTGCTGCATTCACAGGTTGAATATCTGTTTGGCCCTGTTCATATTCGTATCTTGCTTTCGCCTGACCATGTGTACATGACTTTAAAGAACTGTTACAAAGCTTTTGATTATATTTTGTATTTCTTTGTTTAAAATAATCTCTCATTACATCTCAAAAACATACAGCTGCTATATTTATACAGAACAAATATAAATGGGCTGGAAGGCCCAGCTAGTGTCTTGCAATCCATGTGCCAGCTGAGATGAAATATGCACCGTTGATGTGATCCAATGGCTGTGATATACTGAGACTGTTGGCCCGGATTAATGATGAAAGAACAGATGTGTTCGATGCTTTATTATGCCCCCTGAAACGAAACTAGGGTTTTATTCCTCTTTCTCTTCCATGGCGGCTGGGCAAACTCTAAGTTCATCTCTGAAGCGAGCGATTTTTTTTGATGAAATAGCTTTAGTCAAAACATCTACGCGTTGGTAGAGTGAGGGAACATGTTGAATCTATAGCTTTCCACTTCCTGTCTGTTCTCGAACAAAGTGTAGATCAACCTCTAAGTGCTTCGTTCTCGAGTGCTGAATTGGGTTCATGGACAAAGATATGGCGCTCATATTATCTACCCAAATTATCGGCTTCTGATTGAGCTCAAGCCCTAATTCTTTGAGCAAGGTGCTGATCCATATAATCTCGGCTGTGGTGCTTGCAATGGCGCGATATTCAGCTTTCGTGCTCGATCTCGAAACGGTAGCCTGCTTTTTGGCGCACCATGAGATAAGATTTTTACCGAGAAACCCACAGTACCCAGTGATGGATCTTCTGTCATCCAAGTCATTGGCCCAATCTGAATCACTGTAAGCTTGTAGACTTAAATTTCTGCAAGGTATTAATCTTAGCCCATAGTTGATTATCCCCTTTATGTACCGTAGAATACGTTTAACTGCACACCAATGTTCACTTGTTGGGGCTTGCATGTATTGACACACCTTTTTAACGCTAAAATTGATGTCGGGTCTAGTGATAGTGGCATACTGAAGAGCCCCAACAATGCTCCTGTATTGTTTGACATTTTCAATATGTTCGCCTTTGTTCTTTCTTAATTGAAGATTGCTGATCGTAGGAGTGGGAAGTGCTTTTGCCTTATTCATGTTAGCTCTAATTAGTATGTCTAACATGTATTGTCTTTGTGATAAAATGATGCTTGAATCTGCTTGCCTTTGAATTCTTATGCCCAGAAAGTAGGTTGCATCTCCCATGTCTTTTATGGCGAATTGTCTGTCCAAGTGTTTTATAACGAGTTCAATCTCCTGTTGATTTTCACCTGTGATAAGAATATCATCAACATAAACTAAAATGCAGATGTTATTTTCCTTTTTTCTTCTAGTATAGAGAGAGTTATCAGATTTAGTAGCAGTAAATCCTAGCTTGACCAGTTTGCTCTTCAGTTTTTCATACCAAGCCCTTGATGCCTGCTTTAACCCATAAATGGCCTTGTGTAACTTGCATACTTTGCTGCTGCTGGCTTCAGTGCTGTAACCTTTAGGCTCTTGCATATATACTTCTTCCACTAAGTCTCCATTTAAGAATGCATTGTGTACATCTAATTGTCTTATCTTCCATTGTTTATGCATAGCAATGGTTAATATAATTCTAATGGTGGCTGGTTTGATGACTGGGGAGAAAGTGAAATCAAACCCAAACTGTTGGGTGTATCCCTTTGCCACAAGTCTGGCTTTATACTTGATGACATTACCCTTAGCATCTCTTTTGATTTTGTATGTCCATTTTCTTCCCACAACATTCTTATGCTTTGGTAGGTCAACTAAAGTCCATGTTTGATTTTTAATTAGAGCGCTGTATTCTTCATCCATGGCTTTTTTCTATTTTATATTTTTAACTGCTGAGTCATATGATGTTGGCTCTATCTCATCAAGTTGAGTGCTGTATATTTTGGGTTTAAAAATCCCACTCTTTGATCTGGTAGTCATGGGATGTTGAATAGTAGTTGATTGTTGCACATGATGTTCTTCAGTATTGACATCACTGGTCTCATTTGTCATGTCTTCATTGTTGTGACTTTGTTGAGTACCTACTTCATGTTGTTCATAGTTTTGACATTGTTGTGTATCTATTTGCTGTTGTTCTTTAAGCTGTGGATTGCTTGTAGTAGTCTGTCTGGAATGATTATCAAGACCACCTGTTGCTGTACCTTTTTGAGTTTGAACTTCTGTGTTGAACCATTCTGATATATCAGATATATGACTTGTGATACCTTGGTTTGTATCAGTTCCTTGATTATGTTCCTCCTTTCCTACAAAAGGAAAAACATTTTCATTAAAAACAACATGCCTAGAAATATAAATTCTGCCTTGATTGTCTAGACATATGTATCCCTTTTGATTATGTGCATACCCTAGAAAGGTACATTGGCTAGATCTTAGGCTCAACTTGTGTTTGTTATAGGGTCTAAGGTAGGGAAAGCACAAGCAACCAAAAGTTCTTAAAAATTTATAATTTGGTTTAATGTCAAATAATTTTTCAAAAGGGCAAACATGATTCAACACTCTTGTTGGCATTCTATGAATAAGATAAACTGCTGTGGAAAATGCCTCTCTCCAATATTTCATTGGCAGGCCTGCTTGCGATAAGAGTGTTAATCCAGTTTCTACCACATGCCTGTGTTTTTTCTCTACCAACCCATTTTGTTTTGATGTGTAGGGGCACGTTGTTCTATGTATGATTCCTTTTGTATCAAAGAAATCCTTTAAGGGTTTGAATTCTCCCCCACCATCAGTTTGTATGACTTTCACATTGCTATTGAGTTGTTTTTAAACACAAGTAATGAAATGTTTTATAGCACTACATGTGTCTGATTTGGCTTTTAAGAAGTAAATCCATGTATATCTTGTATGTGCATCAACAAGAGATAGATAATACCTATCTCCTTTGAATCATGTGGTGATGGTCCCCACAAGTCTGCTGCAATCAGCTCTAGTGGCTTTTCCTAGATTGTTTCAGAATTTTGAAAAGGTAATTTGTGACTTTTACCAATTTGACAATGTGTGCATATAGATAAATTGTTTAAGGATGAAAAAGAAATTTTATTATCATTCAATACTTGCTTAACTACATCATAACTAGGATGCCCTAGTTTGCAATGCCACAAAAAAATATCATCATGTTTGTTATGATTCAAGCTAGCACTATTGCACCATACAACACTATTACAGATGTTTTTGTTTCTCATATTGCAGAACTTGTATAGGCCTTGTTCCAGTTTACCCTGTAACAATATATTTTTGCTTAGCAAATCTCTAACAAGAAAAAATTTGGGGTGAAACTCAAAATATACATTGTTTTCCCTAGCAAATTGAGAGACACTAATTAAATTCTTTTTGATACTTGACACTCTTAGTAAATTATTAAGGTAGAGCAGCCTTGTACCTTTTATAGTGCCTGTCCCTATGTGTGATATATTTGCAGTTTCACCACTACCCATTAAAACAGTATGTTTACCTGTGTAGCTCATGTTCCCCAAATTGAGATTTTGCAGATTGTTGGTGATATGATTTGTGGCTCCTGAGTCTAGGAACCACTCAGCTGTATTGATGTCATCAGTCTTGTCATCACCATCCCCTGAGTTATCTGAATTGTTTCTTGCTTGATTACTGGTATGTGCTATATTTGCTGTTGGTTGCTTGCTAGACTGACCTTGTTGAGTTGTATTGTAGTCTTCCTTGAATCTAAAATAACATTTGTTTGCCATATGACCAAATTTTTCACAAATTTGGCATTTGACTCTATTGTTACTTGAAAATCTTCCCCTACCTCTGACTCTTTCAATGCTGCCTCCCCTTGAGTTTTGACTGTTTGGGGTGTTTCTTTGACCTTTGTTCTTTGTGTTAGAAACATAATTTGCAGAATAATCTTCTTGCATGTGTTTTCTTTGTTCAACTCTCCCTTCATGAGCAAGGAGTGCTGAGTGAACATAATTAAGGTCAGGTAGGATTTGTTGTGTGGCAATGAAAGTTACTAAAGATTCGTAATCTTGATCTAGACCATTGGTGATGATGAGAATCTGTTCACTATTAGAAATTTCATGACCAACTGCCTTTAATTTGTCACAAAGATTCTTAATCTTGGCAAGGTATTCCCTCATGCTCATGTCATTTTTCCTTGCATTTTGCAACTCTCTTCTATAGTGCATGATTCTTACAGCTGATTGTGAGTTAAAAATTCTCTCAATTGATGACCATATCTCATATGATGTATAGCATCCAACAAGTTGTGATAAGAGACTTTGGCTAATTGATGAAAGTGACCGTGATGCAAGCAAATTATCTTGTTTTTGATATAAAGAGTAATCTGGGTTGCTAACAGTGTTACCTTTTTCATCTGTTGTGTTGATGGGTGGTATCACCTTGGTTCCCTTGACATAATCTTGCAGATCATACTCTCTTAATGCTATTTCAACTTGATATTTCCATATGATGTAATTATCCTCATCTAATGATGTACTTATAGCTTGATTTTTAGGTCTGATCAGAATGCAGTCGGGATTTTGAATATCCTTGGGTTTGTTGCCAGTGTTAGCTGATGTGACTTCATCTTCTTCAAGGGCAATGCTGAATCAAGAACCCTGATTTGCTTGATTTCTTGATCAAGAAGTAGGTCTTTGGTGATGCAGGTTGACCGGATCACAAATTTGATGGTGAAAGGATACAGAAGTAATGTGTATTATTGTTTTACTGCAAAGCAGTAATGCACATGACAAACAAAGATCCCTGTAGTACTTGACTGTAAGGAATGATGCAACCAGAGGGAGAGATGAAGATCTTGGATCTGATCTCCTTCTTGGATGGCAAAGAGGGTAAGATGACATTGATAAGATCAGAACTCTGCACAGATATCGAGAAGGTTAGCCTCCCCGATGATGACACTTTTCTGAGGGGAGCCAAATATGATTCAAACTCTTAATCTTTTCAAAAGAGCGGGGAAAAAAAAGAGTGAGATGATATGGCCGTTAGGCAGTCTGCTCTGATACCATAAAGAACTGTTACAAAGCTTTTGATTATATTTTGTATTGCTTTGTTTAAAATAATCTCTCATTACATCTCAAAAACATACAGCTGCTATATTTATACAGAACAAATATAAATGGGCTAGAAGGCACAGCTAGTGTCTTGCAATCCATGTGCCAGCTGAGATGAAATATGCACCGTTGATGTGATCCAATGGCTGTGATATACTGAGACGGCTGGTCCGGATTAATGATGAAAGAACAGATGTGTTCGATGCTTTATTAGACTTGAGTCTGACCTGGTTGCTAATATATGCGCATGCATTTGTTTTACAAATATACTTAAGTTCCTATATAAATGTTGTTGAGATATTATGCTGGCATATAAAATTGATCCATAAAATATATATAAGATTATAGTATATGTAATGTTTTCTAATGGATATGTTTTCAATATAAAATTTGTACAAAAAGGAACAGCTATGTTATATGAGCTTTCCTCTGTAGAAGCCTGCATATATTTTGTCCTGTTTTACTGTTGAGTACGATATATTTAATACTGTTCATGTTATATGGCATGTTTTTGCTGTGCTTATAAAATTGCTTGATGGTGTGTGCTCATATCTCGTCTTCTGTTTTTCTCTTCGTCCTTGCTTTTGCTGCAACCAGTAGTGCTGTCGCCTTCTATTTATGCAGGTTGTGGGTTCTGCGTGTGTGATTAATCCAATGCGTGTGTGTATTGGATTATAAATATAAGTACCTGTGTTTAAGTTGTATAGAAATATGTTTGCTTTAGCAGGTGAAAGCAAATGTAAATTTATGCATGAGTTTGCATGACCAAACATGGCTGTGAATTTTTTTAGATTCCAGTACTAATTGCATCTGCTTATTTTCTATTTGGGATGTGAGCCACATTTATTTATTAATTATAAATATCACAAGCTAATGTTCATAGGGAGTTGTATGCAAATACACTTGTATCATACTCACAAGGCTGCCAGTATATGTATACTGAACGTATGTGCCAAACAGAGAAGCAAGATGAAAGTTAAAGCTAATCACAAAATGAAACAGCCACCGACAAGACGTACACTTCAACCAAAACTAACTCCATCCATTCAAAACTTAATTCAAACAAAGTTCGAAATCTAATTGAATGATAGCCTATCTAAACTTTGTCAAACCTCTTCATCAATTTATTAAACTTCTATATTTTTCCACGCGTCCTAATATGCTGTGTCTTTCTTAGCCATTTGCTTTTGCTGCTATCTTGCATTATCCTGTACTTTTCGTGTTTGGCGTTGAAAAGACTCTTTTGCAAATATAAAATATCGAAAATTAAGTCATAAAAGTTAATCATATGTTTTTATAAATATTCTAAAGCATAAAAATAAGTGTTTTTTTCATAATACGTAAGAAAGATGACTATATATTGAAAAAGCTCTTTTGCAAATTTTAAACATCCGAATCTAGGAATAATATTGCTTTCGGTATATTTAAAAGGTCAACCAATCAACTTTCGACAATAGCACCTGAAGAGGATGTATAATGTATATTTGGGTCTTGCTTCTTCATTCCAACGATGTCGATTATTTTATTCTGATCCAATGGTTCCAACTTGTTAAAGTTGCTATAAACTTTTTATTGCCTCCGTTTTCCCAAACTAACAAGAGATTTATACAAATGTTTTTAGAAGTTGATATTCTTAATGTCAGTAATCTTGGAAATAAAAGATTTTCAATTATTTAGAGTGCTTATTGTAATTTTTTGCATTCAATTATTCTTGGAAACATGTAGTTATTTTTTTGATTACAACAGATAACCAATGTCTTCGTCAAAGTTTGAAAACTTATTTGCCTTCATGCGTCGATAATGAAAAAAGATTGGTTTTTTTTAAATAGGTGATAATAAGATGCTTAACTTAATATGTATTTTAAGAATTAAAACATGTAATATAGTATTAAAACTCATTTTTTATTTATCTTTTTGACTTTTGTGATAGAACTAGTATAAAGTACCGACAAGGAGCGGTGAATTTCGTGCATGCTGCAAAGAGGAATGTAAGTGGTGTAGAAATTTTTTTATGTCCCTGCAAGGATTGTTGGAATCTTAGTCGTCATAATGACCGCAACATCGTTGAACATTTAATTATGAAAGGAATGGATCCTAGATACATGCGCAGTTTAGATTTAACCATGGTGAAGAGATAAATGTGGAGAAGAAAACAAATGCGTTTGATGTATATGAGTTATTTAAGATGATTCACTATGAAGATGAAGATTTTCTGAATCATGAATTTTTTTATGATGATAAAGATAATGTTGATTTTCAGAGAAAAAAGGATGAGTTTATCAAGAACTTGGAAGATGCATAAACTGCATTCTATCTTGGTTGCACATATCATATAAAATTATATGCCATCGCCGTTTTCTATAATCTTAAATGTGAGTCTGGCTTGTCTGATAGTGGGTTTGACAAGCTTTTAATCGTGCAACATTTATTTTTGTCGAAGGATAACGTGCTTCTCAAAACCTTATATGAAGTAAAGAAATTTCTTAAAGTATTCAATATGAGTTTTGAAAAGATACATGCTTGTGCGAATGACTGCTGCCTTTTCAGAAAAGAATATAAAGATTTAGATACTTGTCCAAAATGCGGTTCTTCGAGATGGAAGAAAAATCGAGACGCCGAAGAGGTTATACAAGGTATTCCAGTTAAAGTGTTAAGATACTTTCCAATAATTACGAGATTTAGAAGAATGTATAAATCTCAAAAGATGGTAGAAGATTTAAGATGACATTTTAATAATGCAAGCAATGATAGAAAAATGCATCACACTGTGGATTCTATGGCATGAAAAATGTTGGATGAAAAGTATAAATCCTTTTCATCCGATCCACGCAATCTTAGGCTTGGCCTTGCTACAGATGCATTCAATCCATTTTCCATGTTGACTTCGAAATATAGTGGCCGGTCGATAATGCTTGTGATATACAATCTCTCGCCTATGTTATGTATGGAGAAGAAAAATATCATGTTAACTTTACTTATTCTAGGCCCAAAGCAACCCGGGAATGATCTTAATGTATATTTGGCGCTGTTGGTGGAAGACTTGCAACATTTGTGGTGTATTGGAGTTGATGCTTATAATGCATTTAGTAGAACTTTGTTTAAACTGAATGCAATTTTGCTATGGACGATAAATGATTTTCCAACTTATGGAAATCTTGCTGTATGTCGTGTGAAGGGGAAAAAAGCTTGCCCATTGTATGGTGTCAATACCCATTCTCATTGATTGAATCATAGTCGAAAGAACGTCTACATGGATCATAGATGATTTTTACCTACTTCAGATTCATGGAGGAAACAAAAGACATTATTTGAGAACACCATAGAGAAAGGTAGTGCTCCTAGAATTTTAACTGGGAGAAACATTTATGCATTTTTGAAGGATTATCGAAATGATTTTGGAAAAGAAAAATAAAAGAAAAGTAAGAAGAGGAAGTGTGCTTATGATACAGAAGATGAAGATGATAATATTAACGATTCTATAAAAATGGAGCTATCAAGGTGGCGAAAAGATCGTTTTTCTTTGATTTGCCATATTGGAAGGTTAGTGGTTAATTTATTTACTTTTCATAGTTTTAACAGAAGAAAAACCCAATAATGCACTATAATTTTGGTTTTCGTAGGAACTTCCATTACGTCACAATTTAGACGTGATGCATGTGGAGAAAAACATTGGTGAAAGTCCATCAGGCATGATATTGCATGGTAATAAATCAAAAGATGGAACCAACTGTAGAAAGAATTTAGAGGATTGGAGAATTCGACATGAGCTTCATGTACAACCTCATGGAAATAAAACATATCTTCCACCGACTCCATACATGTTGTGAAATTATTTTGCAAAAGATTGTACGATTTCAAAGGGCTAGATGACTACTGTTCAAATTTGAAGAATCAGATTTCATTGCAGGATTGCAAAATTAGTGGATTGAAATCACACAATTACCATGTATTAATGCAACACTTATTGCCAGTAGCATCGAGAGGATTAATGGCAAAAAAGGCAAGAAAAGCAATAATTCGCTTATGTTCTTTTTTCAACAAATTATGTCAACGTGTTCTTGATAAAGAGAAGATAGAACAAATCAATGCTGAGATTATTGAAGTTTTATGTGAGCTCGAGAAATTTTTTTCCACCATCTTTTTTTGACATAATGTTACATTTGTCAATTCACCTTGGAAAAGAAGCACCAATATGTGGACCGGCTCATTTGCGTTGGATGTACTCATTCGAAAGATATATGAAGACATTTAAATATTATGTACGAAAGCATGCACGACCAAATGGATGTATTGTAGAATCCTATCTTGCAGAAGAATCCATGATGTTTTTTTATAGAATTTTTGAAAAAATCAGGACATATAGAGAAGAAAGAAGCTCGAAATGAAGATTATGAAAGCAGTGTAATACTCGAGGGATGTCCTATTTCGATGTTCAAGACAGTTTCAGTTAATGAGAAAGAAAGTGCTCACGTAGCCGTATAATGAATATGGCTGTGGTGGAATCATTTATAGAGTAAGTTTATGTTACATTGTTTTAATTATTTTGACGTGTTTGTAATGCTAAATATAACTTATAATCACTTGTTCTATACTAGTTTGCATTTGGAGGAATTAGAATATTCAAACCAGCGCATGAGAGAAATTCGACCTTGCTTTAGGAAATATATAAAAAAAGTTTTGTTGATTGGATTAAAAGAAAGGTTAGTTAGATTTCAAATATATTTTCATTTGACTACTGATGTTACTCTAAAGTATACCAGCCAAATGGAATTTGTTGTAGATATCTATTACCTCCAAGGATCATAATGACATGTTAAGATGGATTGCTTTTGCTCCGAAGAATGATGCCATGTCTTATAAATGATATATCATTAATGAGCAACATTTTCATATAAAAGATGCTGGGAGAAAAATCCAGAATTATGTGATGACTTTTGATGCAACTACTACGTGCAGAGTAAGTGCAAAAAATACGTCCTAAGTGGTTGATGTGGTCACTTACAATAGAATATTGATGGATATAATTTTATTATATTATCATTTGTTTTACATTCCTGTTTTTAAGTGTCATTGGACGTATATAGGAAATGGGGTAAAAGTAGATGATGATGGGTACACTCTTGTTAATTTACATCAAGCATCGTTTACAAAAGATCCATATATACTTGCATCTCAAGCAAGACAAGTATTTTATTCAAGAGAATGATGTTTCTAATTGATATGTTGTAATGAAAGCACCATCAAGAAGTTTTGATGATTTAGAGTCACGTGATTGCGTTGAGGAAGATATTCAAGTCGTTGAAGATTGCAAAATAATCGAAATGGATGATGAAGATGTTAGCTATGTTAGGGACGATTGCAAAGGCATACTTGAGTAGATTATATATTCTACTTGAACATGATTATTAATTTGTGATAGTATAAATTTGGGCTATTTGGAAATTCACTTGAACTTGTATTAATTTTCTTTACCGACTATTGTTCATCTGCACTGTTATTCTATGTATTAGCTGTTTCTATATTAATGTATTCCTTTACATATATCCACTCGTGTCACTGGCTGTATCGTGACTGTCTTTAAATGTATTGCTTATTTGTTCGTGTTACTCATGTCATTGGCTATATTCCACTCGTGTCATTGGTTATATTATGGCTGTAAGTGTAGGCAAAAATCGTGAATGTCCTATCATGTTTATACCTTAGCCATTAATGTTTTTCTCAAATAACATTAATAGATGCATGTTGCAGTTTTTCTCAATCATGTTTATACCTTAGAAATTAATGTTTTTCGTTTCACATTTCTAACATAGTTGATGATGCATACTATGTTGAGTATTTATCACATTATGTGGATATGAGCTTTTTTTGTAAATTGTATTATTCGGCATCATATGATTGTTAGCATCTAAGTACAATACTATGTATTGGCCACACTTATTGCATTTAACCAAGACCAATTAAAATAATAATTTTACATCAGTCAATGATATGTGTTGATTATTTACAAATATTTTTCAAAAGACCATTGCATAATTACATATATCCACAACAAAATAACAATAGATCCCATGTCATAAGTTATAGAATTTAGATAATACTTAAATTAGTTAGTTTTTAAAATATAAATGCACTCCTTTGTCTTCTTTCATAGTTCTTTGTTGGCCATCAGATCTTATCATAAATTCATGCATCGCATATGTATACTTAACCATAATTATAAAGTTAATTTTTATTATATTAGTTAGCTTAGTCACATGATGAACTATTTTAAAGTCTAAACATGACTTGATTATATTATATTCTTTGTGTATACCTGCATTTGAATCCTCAAGTCATATTTAATCTTCATGTCAAGTCTAAACATGACTTGATATTATTATATTCTCTGTGTGTATCTGCATATTTAATCCTCAAGTCAAAAACACCTATTCATGATAATATTTTGGCGCCTAAAAATGTTCATTACATATAAGTGATATCACTAATGTAAAAGATGTTAGCTCTTATTTTACAAGCATATGGATATTATGCTCACTGTCAAAATTTTCATTTATGAATTAATTTTTAGGTGCCTTCAAATTCGCTGAACTAATTTATGTCTTATCCTCTATTTCCTTTTTTATCATAAATCTAAACAATACCGTATTATGTTTCATTTGCACAAAAGAGATGTTTCCAAGCCTTGTACGTACTCGCAACCAGAGAATACCGAAGAGGAATCCCAGAAGTATAATTCAAAGCGGAGGTATAATTTAAATGGAAAATGTAAGAAGTCAGCTGATGTTTGCAATGAAGGGCAAGAACAAGCAGTCAATGCTAACAAGCCAGCCGGTGCTTGCAGTGAAGGCCAAGAACGAGAAGTCAATGCTAGAAAGAGAGCCAGTGCTTGCAATGAAGACAATGAAGACAAAGAACTCCGCTTAGAAATGAATTCCATTTTGACCAAACTGATGATGTTGAGATGGAAATTGGGAGATCAGTTGAAAATGCAAGTACATCTCGGAAAAGAGGCAATAGAGGTCCAACAAAAGCAAAAAACTGCCATTAAACATTCATGATCGAAGTGAAGTTGAGTCCGTATGCATACCAATAGGGCTAGGATCAATATGTTTATCCTCTTTTCTTGGACCGCTTGTGTGGGAGCAAGTTCCATAAACACTTGATGATTGGAGGAATCTAAGTGTTGAGTTAAAACTTGTTTTGCGGCGATCGATTCAGGTATGGAAAGAAAATAATTACACTTGTTAGTATAACTTTTGAAATGCCAGCATTTTTTCTTTTTAAGAGCAGAATAGATCAGTTTGTTACTTTCTACTTTTGTGTACCATTTTACTGGTATCTCTGTGATTATTCATTTCTATATTAGGCATTTAAATTGTAATGTGAAAAACCAAAAGATTATTGCATTTGATGCTTGTACCTTCTTTAATGTATAGTACTAAATTCAAAAACATATACATTTCAACATTGAATTAACAAAATATTCAATTGACATGTGAGTCAATAGTTAGGTAAAAACATAGATTTATGTAATTGTCTTTGATATTAGTGTTAGTAATTTAAAGTTATACAACCATGGTAATAGAAAAAAGAAATGAATTAATACTAAAAGCTACCAATATTTTCCATAAATGTGCCTAATGCAACGTTGAATGTGTTCAACGACGGAAATTCCATCGGATTAGAAAACCTCGAAGAATTTAGAAATAAAAACATCTGCAACCACACGGTATACGAATGTATCACGTATGCGAGTACGGGTCGATCCACAGGGAATTGTATATTTTAAAATTCTATTCAATCAAATTAACCCAAAGTTTGAGAATATTTAAGCTAGAAAATGAGAAAATTAGCTAACTAACTAAAAGAAAAGAGATGCAAATATAAGAATTAAATGACAATTTAGAGAATAAATCCACTCTCTTGATCATGTAGTTCAACATATATAAAATCATGATCTCTGTTTTATAGTCATTAGTGCTTTAATTGATGTGCTTATCATAAGTATGACATATTTGTGCTATTGATTAGCCAACATAAGCCATCAAACTATAACACATCTCTTAAAGCACTTACTAACTTTCATGAAACTTGACAAAGAAAATGAAAATGAAATCAATTTTAAGTATGACCTATTAACTATTTATTAGAAATATAGACCATCAAATTTTAATTTCAAATCACTTTCTTTTGTCATAATCATATTTTGATGAAGAGACAATTAGTTTTAGTGATTGTTTAAGCATAGCCTATTTGGTGTCAACAATATAGGCTATCAAATTCAAAGAAAAAACAACCAGTAAACCATTTCTATCATCATCATTAAGCATAAATAGAGAGCATGAATTAACAAATATTCGAAGCTACATAATTAGAGAGCTTCATTACCCCTAAATTGAAGGGGTTTAGCCTCCCATATTTGTCATTTGATTAACAAATGTAGCTTGCAACATAAAAAATAATATAACAAAACAAAAGTTAAATGAAAAAGAGAGCTAATTAACAAGAATTAGAACTAGTTTACTTTGCATGAATGCAAATCTACACTACAACATGAAAGAAAATAAACAAGAAAAAAAAGATAAATATATTAAAGTTGCATAAATATTACATAAAGAAATGGCTAAGTAGCCATGAAAAATAGAAAGAGAGCTTTGAGTTTTATTTGGTGCCTCAACTAATAAAGAGGAAGTAAGTAAGAGAGGGGCTACATGAAACATAAGGGGTTATTTATACAAGTATGAAACCCTAATCCATAATTTGGAGAATGCCCAAAATACCCTTTAAAAAATGTGGAGGCCAAGTAATCATTAGCTTCTACTAATCATCATTTAAGTGTACATGAAGCCATAAACTCCATAAGCATGCACATTAGTCCTAATCTGTACATTACGGTGGTGGGTAGGTGGGGTCCTCCATGATCTTTACTTTGAATTATTTCCATCTTCATTCCTTCATATTCATGTTGTGCATGAATGTATCTTCATGAAACCACTCATATTTGAGATTAAATTCCTACAAAAAAATATATATAAATTTCCAAGTAATTTTTCTCAAAGAAATATATGCATACAAATGACCGTTTTGCCCCTGTATGAAGATGGATACGTGACAATTTGGAATTAAAATGGATTTTGGCTAAAACATGTTAAAATACCCAATATGATAATTTATTTAATTTAAATAGAATAAATATGGTGGTAAAAATATGCACATTTACGTTCATATCAAATACCCTCGCACTTATCTTTTTATTCGTCTTCGAATAAACTAAAACTAAGATAAATCCGTTTTCGTAGGAAGCACGATTGCATTGAGCATATGCAACAATCATTTAAACCTCTGGGTGTCCCTAGTAGGACGAGTGTTGTCTCGTGAGGGTTTTCAGCGGATACTACCTACAAAATCCAAATTGAGGATGAAAATGTTTACAAAATGTAAGATTTATTTACAAAGAGATGAATGCAAGTTTTTGAACATATTTACAAATGAAAGATTTATTTTTAAATTGATACAAATAAGTTAAACATAGGTTTTGGTCATTATCTTGAGATTTAAGTCATTTACTCGTCAAAATTTCCAATAAAAATCAAGTTATCATAAGAAATAGACAATAGTTTAACTCGTTGTTTTGGTTAATAACACATTGTAACTATGAAATGGATCCTTAATTGATTATAAAAGTTTATCAAAGTGGTATTTTCATTTCTTTTCAATAACAAATCAAATCAACTAAGTAAAAGTAATGCTAGGATTTCAATTGCTTGCTCTCTCATTATTTGCAAGAAAAATTACACACCTAGCTCAGGTAAACTGAGGCCAGGTATATCACCCATGCACTGCCTTTCGGGCTTATGTGAGGGGAGTATAGAGCATGGCAAGTGCACACACTTTCATGCATACACATATCGACCGTAGGTGGTTTTTATCATGTTTGTTTTTTTACATGTGTTCCATACATGCATAACCGTGAGGACTTTTAAATAAGTATGAGAGCACATAATCAAAGATTTCAAGTAATTCACCCATGCATAACGTGAGGACTTTTAAATGAGAGTGAACACTTGGATATTATTATTTATTATTTTTATATTTTTTTAAGAGAGAGAGAGAAAGTTTTGCAAAATCATCTTAACACCATTTAAGTTAGAAGACAAAAAATATATTATATCCTTTACTTAAAATTAACCACTTTTTAAAACAAAGATTTTCAATTAGGATGTACTTCATAATTAACACGTATGAATCTTCCTATATACTAGTTAAACCATTATTATATGTAATCAAATTTCATTTTTTTAAGACAAATAAACTTTTAAAAATTTCAATTTAATAAACCAAAACCATATATTTATCTTATAGCATTTCTTTTAAAAATAAATCAAAAGAAAATTTAGTTTTAAGATTTTAAAGAAAAAATAAACCATGAAAAAAAATGAAGATAAGTCTTCCCCCACACTTGATTTTGATTGTGTCCCCACAGCCAACCCAAGTTGAAGGAGAAAATATAAAAACATAACATTTGTTTAAATAAAAATGAAAAGACAATTATTTACAAGTCATCAGAAAGTATGTCGTTAAAGAGTAAATGAACCGGTCTTCCAAGAACCGATTCATTTGTCTCACCAAGTATATAAGACGCAAATCAAGCAGAAAACCAAACCGTAAAAGATTTCAAAGTTGAACGTTGATTGGAAAAACGAATGTTGCTTTATTGAAAATTATACAAGTTGTTTTATTTTCGATGATTTTTGGGGTCGATAAAACAATTGATTGAAGTTCAAATTTATTTTCACCAATTTGAAATTCAAGCTTATCATTTAAAACATTTTCAGAGTTATTGATTTTAAAATCAAAATGGTGATTTTCATCTTCCCCGTCGGAATTTACCAACTTGTCATCCAAAAGTCCAAAAAATTCGTGTTCATTAAATTCGTCTTCCTTTGTTGGATTATCAACAACTTTATTACATGTCTCAATTTCAAAATTCAAAGTTGTTGTATTCAAATTTTCGAAATTGAGAAAATGAAGATCGAATTTTAAATTTGGTTCCACACCCTTAAAAGAATTGAAATCCAACTCAATTACCGTGTTTTGAACAACTTTATTAAGATCATCATTTTTAGTTTCAAAAGTTGTTATTTGAAAATCTTCAGTGTTGGTAAAAGATGGATTATCACTTGACTCGTCACACATTGAAATTTGATTTTATTTTTCACGTTGTTTCATATATGTTTCAAACAACAAAACCGTGTGATCATCGTAAATTTCATTCATTTGTTCAACAAAATCAAATTTGTAATTATTAACTTGAAAACTTTCAATTTGGACTTGTTGAGAACAAGAATTGTCAATTTTGATAAACGGTAGATTATTATTTGATTCTTTGCAAGTTAGATTTGATTATGATTTTCATGAATTTTTTTGTATTTTTCAAGTAATAAATCCCCGTTATCTTTTTCCATTTGGTCAGAAAAAATCAAATTCATGATTATTAATTTGAAAATTTTCATTTTGAATTTGTTGATAACTAAAATTTTCAATCGTATCATTATTGAAACTATTCCCATTGCCAAAATTATTTGAAAATTGCTTCACATTTTCTTCTTGGTTTTAAATTTATTTTGAGGCTCGAAATTGACTTGGCATGGGTTATACTTGAAATCATTTGAATTTTGAAGTGAATTCAAATTTTGGTTATTTTGACTTGAACTATTACACTAATATGAGTTACACAAATCGTTTATATCTTGATTTTGTTGTGTAGAGAGTTCAAGTAAAGATAAAATGCTATTTTCGAGATTCGAGGGTTAATCGTCGTTTTGAAAACTTTGTTGTTCAAAATTTGAATTATTTACAAAATAGTTGTCGTTAAAATATCCACAAGAATTTTGAGTGAAATTATATGGATTATATTGATTTTCACAACTATTGTTAAATCCAAGTGAGTATGGAAATTCAAACATTTTCAAGAATATGTTTTGTTTTTTTATAAAGGAAAAATATTTACAAATAAAATTTAATTTTCAAAAGGGAATTGATTTTTGTTTTGTTTTTTTTTCAAATTTTTTCTTTGTTTTTGAAAAGGTTTTATATTTTTTTTGGATTTTGGTTTTTCTAATTTTTTTTGAATTTTTGAAATTTTAAAGAAAAAGGATTTAAAAATTTCAAAATAAAAGGAATATTTACAATTTTTTAGTTTTGGATTTAATTTTTTTTTAAATATGCATGAACTAATGCAAGTAAATGAATGCAATGGTTAATTATAGATGATTTTCCTAAGTTAAACCAAAATTGTATAATCACACATTGTCTTAGATAAACAAGATAGTTCCCAGCCAGGTAACAGACATGATTTATCGGTGCACCACGAATCCACGTAGCAATGCAGCCGAAGGTTTAAGTACCTTCAGAGGAACAACCACTATAATATTTATGAATCACCTTAATATTATAAATGGTTATAACTCTGCCGTAGCCTGGACACCAAGAAATTAAATTGTTCAAAGAAGACAACTTGTCAATATACAATTAAGTGTTACTGATGTCTACCCGTTATTATTAATCAAAACTCTATAATGAAATGCAAAAACTGAAATTAAACGTGTATTAACAATGCAACTACGAATGAATTTTTGTTTTTGTTTTTTAATTTTTGATTTTTTTTAAATATATGCAAGCAAACAACAATGCAAGAGAAACAAAACAATAGATATACACAATGCAAGGCAAAAAGGAAATTATAAATAAGCAAGCAGTTATTTTTTTGGTATGCTCAGCAAAGTAAGCAATTTATTTTAGCAAGCACTTCTGCTCCATCCTTATCTGCTTCTGCAACCTGAAAATAAAACAAGAGATAAATATACAGAATTATTATATCTTTTTTTAAGGATGGAATTTAAACAAATGAAAACAAAACAAAACAAGTAAAAAAATGAAAACAAGAAAAATTAAAACAAAAACAAAACAAATGAAAATAAATTCAAACTTTTTCTGTGATCAAGGATTTTTTTTAAAGCTAAAACAACCTAAAACAAAAATGAAAACAAAGTAAAAGAAGAAAAAAATTCACTCAACCCTAAAACCCGGCTCAAATTAACTTCACACACCCGACCCCAAAATAAAAGCAACGCTTCCAAATTTCCAACTCTCTTCACACTAAACAACTTAGACTCTGCAGAATAAATCGAATGTCATGAATCACCAAATTAAAGTGAATTTCACAAATCCAAGTCTTTTCCCTCCTTTTTTGTTGAAATCGATTTGCGGGTTTGAATTTGAGGTGGGTGAAGCAGAAGACCTAGTCGCGATTACGGTGGGCAAAGAAATTGAGATGATTGGCTGTTGAGATGAAGATGTGGATGCTGTAATTCGATTAGGCGTTTTTCTGGACAGTTATAGGAGCCAGTGTTTCGATTGATTTGGATGCGGGTTTGTGGAGGTATGTGATTTCGTGAGGATCGCGTGTTGGTTCGCGATTCGATTGGTGAATCTGCAATGGAGTTTGTGTCTTTGGCAGTGAATTGGTCGCACTTGAGGTAGGAGTTTTGATGATTGTAGTAGAGAGTTGTTTGGGTTTCGGTGACTGTTTCCCCTATTTTTCTTCTTCAATGGTCTGTGCAGTATGAAGTGCTTGAGGTGGTAAGGGGAGTGTTGAGAGTGATTTGTTTGTATCCAAACAGAGGAGGCATAGGTGGTTTGCTGTAAGGCTATTAGCGATGATAGGAGTAGTGAGTTTGTGTGAGCAATTGGTGAGTGTAGTCTAGTTGGTTCAGGTTGATGGTCAGGAAGTATTGGTAAAAGATGATATGGTGAGGGTTTGTGATGAACGGTGGCAATGGAGGAGTTGTGTTGCTTGCAATGGGATGTTGCTGTTGGGTCAGAGGGGAAGTTTGTTGGATTGTGGTTCTGGTGTTCGAGCGAGGCAGTGATGTCAAAGAAGAAAGTTGTTGTATATGCAGAAAGGTGGAGCAGCAGCGATTCAGTTTGTAATAGTTTGTGGCGAGAAGAGTAGTTGGTGATAGTATAGGGAGTTGCAGTGGAAATGTTGAAGTGATGGACAGAGAGGGATATTGGTGTAAAAGAGAAGCAGAGAGGGATGATGGTGTAACAGAGAAGTAGTTGAGACTGTGTTTGTGGTTGAAGATGGAAATTTGATGTAGCTTGACGTAAATCCGGTGAACCGGAAGGCAAGCAACAGGAGACAGAGGAAAGAGGCAGGGCTGTGCATAGTGAAAATGCACAGTGATTGATGTAATTTTTGTTTTGTATAAAAAGCAATGTATATAAAAAAAATGGAATTGCAAAGAATGTAAATGAAAATTGAAATGCAATAAAAAAAAAATATTTTTCAAATGATATTGTAATTTTTTTTAATATGGAGATGCAATGGAAACAAAAAGAAAACAAGCAATCACAAAAACAAATGCAAAAACAAACAAGAAAATCAAACACACAACAAAATGAAAACAAAGATCACACAACAAACACACAATTTTTTTTAAATGCAAGACACACAAAATGAAATGCACACAAAAATCAAACGACAAATAATTCGAAGAATGGAAAATTAAAATCAAACTATTCCCCGGCAACGACGCCAAAAACTTGTTCAACGACGAAAATTCTATCGGATTAGAAAACCGCGAAGAATTTACAAATAAAAATATCCGCAAGCGCACGGTGTATGAATGTAGAACGTATGCGAGTATGGGTCGGTCCGCAGGGAATTGTAGATTTTAAAATTCTATTCAATCAAATTAACCCAAAGTTTGAGAATATTTAAGCTAGAAAATGAGAAAATTAGCTAACTAACTAAACGAAAAGAGATGCAAGTATAAGAGTTAAATGACAATTTAGAGAATAAATCCACTCTCTAGATCATGTAGTTCAATATATATAAAATCATGATCTCTCTTTTATAGTCATTAGTGCTTTAATTGATGTGCTTGTTGTAAGTATGACATATTTGTGCTATTGATTAGCCAACATAAGCCATCATACTATAACACATCCCTTAAAGCACGTACTAACTTTCATGAAACTTGACAAAGAAAATGAAAATGAAATCTATTTTAAGTATGGCCTATTAACTATTGATTAGAAATATACACCATCGAATTTTAATTTCAAATTACTTTCTTTTGCCATAATCATATTTTGGTGAAGAGGCAATTAGTGTTAATGATTGTTTAAGCATAACCTATTTGGTGTCAACAATATAGGCTATCAAATTCAAAGCAAAAACAACTAGTAAACCATTTCTATCATCGTCATTAAACATAAAAAGAGAGCATGAATTAACAAATAGTAGAAGCTACATAATTAGAGAATTTCATTACCCCTAAATTGAAGGGGTTTAGCCTCTCATATTTGTCATTTGATTAACAAATATAGCTTGCAACATAAAAAAATAGCAAAATGAAAACTAAATGAAAAAGAGAGCTAATTAACAAGAATTAGAACTATTCTACTTTGCATGAATGTAAATCTACTTTACAACATGAAAGGAAATAAACAAGAAAAAAAGATAAATATATTAAATTTGCATTAAAATTACATAAAGAAATGGCTAATTAGCCATGAAAAAGAGAAAGAGAGATTTGAGTTTGATTTGGTGCCTCAACTAATAAAGAGGAAGTAAGTAAGAGCGGGGCTACATGAAACATAAGGGGTTATTTATACAAGCATGAAACCCTAATCCATAATTTGGGGAATGCCTAAAACACCCTTGAGAAAGTGTGGAGGCCAAGTAATAATTAGCTTATATTAATCATCATTTAAGTGTACATGAAGCCATAAACTCCATAAGCATGTGCATTAGCCTCTAATTTGTACATTAATGTGGCGGGTAGGTGGGGTCCTCCATGATCTTCACTTTGAACTATTTCCGTCTTCATTCCTTTATATTCATGTTGTGAATGCATGTATCTTCATGAAACCACTCATATTTGAGATTAAATTCCTACAAATATATATATAAATTTCCAAGTAATTTTTCTCAAAGAAATATATGTACACAAATGACCGTTTTGCCCCTATATGAAGATGGATATGTGGCAATTTGGAATTAATATGGATTTTGGTTAAAACATGTTAAAATACCTAATATGATCATTTATTTAATTTAAATATAATAAATATGGTGGTAAAAATATGCACATTTACGTGCACATCAGAATGCAGTAACAATTTTATGAGCATTAGCAGAGAACCATAAGCCTTCTAACTATAATTTATTCTTTCATGAGCATTCCAATTATAATTTATTCTTTCATCCCACTATAGTATACAGTAATAGTTTTACAGCAACCCAAAGTTTTGGAAAATAGTTATTGTTAATATCATTTGTTCTAGTTTTAATATAATGTTTTCATGTATTGTTGCGAATTCGATTTAAATTGGAAGAGGATTGGCAAAGAAAAACTGTATTTCAACAAATAGGAGCAATTTGGAGGTCCTTAAAATGCAAGTTGGTTCGAAAATTAAATAAAGCAAAGAACGAAGAGGAAAGATTGAAACTGAAACCTACCCGTATCAAAAGCATGAACAAATGGAAAAAGTTTGTGAAGATGAAAACTAGTCCGAAGTTTAAGGCAACATTAGGATATTTTTTATTCATATGTTGAATGTAAAGTAACATATAACATTGTCGATATCAAGCAATATAATAATACATATTCAAAAATTGAACCACCGATTATCTGTATACTGCTAATTGTTGTATAGTTCATATGTAACGATCAAATCAATTAAGTAAGCTAGCTTACCTGTAGTCACTAAATTCTAAAACCTTCCAATAACTTAAGAAACGAAGCGGGAAATATTCGACCCTTAGGGAAAAACAACTTCCACACACACATCTGGTCATAGAGGAATGGCTAGATTGGCCGACAACATGATTAGTTAATTAAGCATAGCATTATGTAATAGTATTTAATATCTTTCAGTTTATTTATTTAATGTTATTCTAAATTTAGAAAAAAGGAAGTCTAGATCCACTGGCCGTAACTAAAGCTGATGTTTAGGTTAAATCTCACGTTAAAAAAAATGGTGAACCAGTAACCACGGAAGTTGCAAATACTATTGCAATAATTTTTTATCGGTATATGAAAAATTGTCTAACACTATGATACTTTTACCATCGTCCATTATCTGTATGTATTTATTTATGTAGGAGGAGATTAATAATTTGGCGGTGTAACGACCCATAAATTTTTAATAATTAAAATTGTCAAATTGATAAAATTTTGGTAATTTAATATGAAGAAAAATAAACTTTGTAATAAAATAAGGAAGGATGTTAAAGTGGAAATGCATATTTTATCCATAAGGTAATATAAAAGAATGAAACTTATCTGAATGAATTTATTTGAGGATTCAATCATAATAAATGTACACATTTAATAAATTCAATATAATTAAGAACAATTGTTAATACAAAGGAAAGAAATTAATTAAATCCATCAGGTCATTGCTTGATTTCTTAGCTTTTTCTACACGGCCTCTTTATTTCTTGCTTTAGCCACACAAACTCTTTTCCTAGCCGTGTATTTCTCATTTGCAAATCATGTACAAGAAGATTTTTTTCTCATTTCAAAACTCCTCATTTTCATTTGCATTTAAGAATAAAACATATATACGTTTCTTTCTCCTTAACTTATGTCTTTTCTGTTTCTTAGCATTTACTCTTACTTTGCTTGCCATCCAAACCATCTATGTATCAACCCAAATTTTTTAATCAATGTTTTATTTATTTAATTTAGATAATTTTGTTATTTAAAATATAAATTTTGGTGTGGATTAAAATTCTACACATGAATTAATAGAATATTTTTCCGAAAATGTGAATTTTGTCAATATGGTCAAACTTTGACATTTAAATTTAAAAATTTGAATTTTTTATTTTATTTTGAAAGTAAATAAAATTTTAAGAATACTACGCGTTTCGTTGAAATCTGATTTATAATGTGAAAGTTATGTCTTTTTAATTATTGTGCGTAATTTGTTGTATTTAACAAAATTGTTTACTTTAAATTATATGAATAGTATTTTATTTGATCATGTAATGTTCTAATTTATGTTTTCAGGGTTTAAATAACTTGTTTTGTATATATTTTGGTTTTAAAACGTTTTTAAAAGTGTAATTGATATTTTCCAGTGTCTGTTGTATTTTGTTTACAATTTCTAATTTCCAACTTCAATTAGTTTAAGAAATTCTTTATTTATTTTTAAATTTTTCTTACTAACTTATTTTATTCTCATTGTCACTTTATTTTGTTTCACAAAGATTTATTTTAAACCATTTTTAAGAAGAGTTGTAATTTCCCAAAGTTATGTGGATTGTGTTTGCAATTTTTTGAAGCTAGTTTCGATAAATTAAGCTATTTTTTTTATTTATCTTTCTATTTTCCTAAAATATAATTATTTATTTTCTTTTTCACTTTATTTCAGTTTGTTTTACTTTATTCACTGATTTTTATTTGTTTTAAAGTGTGGTAGAAATTTTTCCAGAGCTAGTGGTATTGTGTGTAAATTTTTAAGCCTTGTTTCAATTTAATAAACTATTTCTTTAATTCTTTTCCATTTTTTTGAAATCATTTATTTATTTCCTACCTTAACTTATTCCTCAAAATTCATAGCCGTTCCTTACGTGTAGCCTATCAATTCACGTGAAGATAGGAAGAGTTCTCATTTTTCACTTATTCTTTTTATTAAATAGGAATCAACTCCTTTCATTTTCTCTTGCCGTTCTAAACATTGATTGCTTGACCGTTTCTTCCACTTGATTGCCATGAATTTTCTCACTTTATTTCTCATGCAAAAACATCTCCTCTCATTTTTATTTCTCACGGCTAGGAATATTATAATGGCCTCCTCTTTTTTTTTTTCTAGTTTTCCCTTCTTCCAAACTTTTATTTAAACTGTATATGTTTGTACAACAATTTGTTCCACTTTTGTTTCTTTTAAAATTGGTTATATACTTTTTAAATTAAGTAATAAATATTGTGTAAAAAGAAATAAAAAATTATGTTTCTTTATACGTATATACATGAGTTCTTAGTTTAATGATAAATAAATCAAACGAATGTAAACAAATCAAAATTTAAATTTATGTAATAAATAATGTATAAATAAGCTATATAATTTCACGTTTTAATTTGGTACGTTTATATCCGTTTTGTTTAATTTAGTTGGTATGTAAATGGTATGCTATTTGATGAAATATCCGTTAGCGTATATTTTACTAAATATATTTACTAAATGAATAAGAAACGTATAAATAAAATATGTTACTTTTGTTATAAATTTGGGCATAATTTGGACGTACGTTCGTTTATTTGTTGCGTCTAGTATGCACTCCTAAATTTCTTACCTTAGCTATAAATAAATCAATAAATCAGTAGCCATGCATTTCCAAGCGGGAAAGAAATGAATCCCCTAGCCACTCAATTTCATTTAAAATCTTGCTTAATTCACGTACAAACTTTTCTAGACTTTCCTTTTGCCTCTTCTATTTGATAGGAACGAAATACTTCATTTCCTTAACGTTCAAATATCTTTATTTCTTGTGTTTCTTTAATTAATTTATCAAGCGCAATTACCGCTTAAAAATTCAAACGTCATGCACAAAAAATTTCCTGACCGTTTCAAAATCCTTTCTTTCCTTTTTCTTTCACCAAAATCAACGCAGCCTACCTGATATATATTCAAACCCACGTACAATATTTCATGTGCATCTCATTTTGGTTTCAGTCTTCTTCTTTCTTGCGTAAGCTCTCTGCTTCAGGTAATGACTGGAAATTTTTTACTTCCTTCTTTTATTTATTTTCTTTCTTTTTCTTTTTCTTGTGTTTCTTTTGGCCATTGTTTTGCTACACCAAGTACTCGGTCCTCCACCACCTTTGAGTTTTAACCCCAGCCTGAAATTTTCAATCTCCCACTGCTTGCGTGTTTCAGGCTATATAAAAAAAATAATTATTAATACATGCGCCACCTGTGCATAATTAAATCTCAGCCTATATACCTCAGCATCCCTCTGCGTACGTGCTTCTCTAGCCTTGAATATGGTAAATAGCCGAGACTTGAGGTGTGGGTTAAATCGTGTGGTGAAGGGACCGAGTTATTGGTTAATCATATCATTTTATTCAATCTAGCTTTTCAGTTTTGCTTATTAAATTTGACATGATCGTAATTGAATTCGCGTAATTAGTTTATTCGTTTTTGTTTCAAGATTTGAATCTGATCATCGCCTCTGTTAAAATTTGATCGTGCCTTCTGTACGTTTGTTCCGGTGTGGATATCGTTTTGAATCTTACCTTCAGCGTCGTAGATTGAGTATTCACGCCTGACAAGCATACTTATAAATCTATAAATTAATAACAAGTGAAATTGTTGAACGAATAATTATATTTTACTTGCCTGTGATATAAAAATTTATGATGCTCGAACCCTGTTATAAAATTGTCACATCACCCATTATATTATCTGCTGTTATATTTTATGCCGTTTTACTGTTTATTTATTACCGATTATCACACTGCAAGTTACCTGTAGAGTAGAAATCGCTTGGGGTTGAAATGATAGGCCTGATCGATTTTTATTTAGTTTATCTATTTTATTTATTTTAATTATCTATTTAACTTGGGATTGCGGGTTTGAAATGATGGAACCCGGGTTTCTTTGTAAATTACGGATTGAAATGATATATTATCCGTGTCACTTGACCTAGGTTAGAAAATATTATACAGACCCGTGGTTATTATATATATATTTTCTGGAAATATTAAATATTTTTAAATTTGTACATTATAATTTTTTTTTAAATTTGAATAAAAATGATTTTATAAGGAATAGTGATTTTGTACAAGTTAAATATATAAATAAATGGTTAAGTTAGAAATTGAAGTATAAATTTATTTTGGAATTTGGATTTTTGTAAAGGAATTAAATTCAAGTCAAGTAAATAAATTATAATAAATACGATATAAATTGGAATTTAAATAAATTAATAAGGTGTTATTTAAATTTTCTATGAATTAAATGGTTAAATAAGTGAATATTTAAAAATGGAAGTTGAAATATAACTTAATTTTGAAATTGAAGTTGGTTTTAGAATAAAGGTAAGTTAAGGGATAAAATAGAAATTAAGTTATTTTTGAAATGGTAATTAAACTAATTGTTAAGTAAAATTTTATAGAAATTTATGCAATTGATTTTTATAAGTGAAGCATGGCGAAGTTTGATATTTATTTGCGAAATTTACTTTATAAAAATCATAAATTATTGAGTAAATTAAATGACTATTTCAAAGTGGAAAATATCATTTTATAAGTCAAAATTGGTTTAAATTAAGGTTTAATTATTGCTGAAATTATATTGAAGTCTGAAATTTAATTTACTTAAATCTGTTGTAAAGGATATTACCGCACTTTGCAAGTGCAGTAGTTGATGCAAATGAACTAAGGCTAAACTTTTGGGATTTATATCGGGTTGTGTAAGAATAATAACTTCACCTTTAAATAGTTTAAAATGAAGTATTTTGATTGATATATAAACTATTTTGGAATTTACAACCACGGGTAATAATAACGTTGGTTGTTGAAGAGACATGGATCAGATATGGGCGTACTCTCTGTAACGATCCAGAATTTCTGTCATTTTAAATTCAGATATTTAATTGATTTTAAATATCAACAAGTAAAATTTATAAGTCGGATAATTTATTATTCGAATATCTGGATTTAATTGGGTAATTAAATCGATAATTTAATATTTGAAATTACAGAAAAATTTGGAATTTGGGTTTAATGTGATTAAAAATGATTTATAAAGTTATATTAAATCATATTGGAGTCAGAAAGATGTTATCGAACTTTTAAAATCGAACTAAAAGTTAATTTGTTAAAATTGAATATTTTAATATTTAATCGACTAGTGAAAATAGCCATTTTTCAAACAGTCTCGGATTTCGACGAAACTAGTTTCATCGGATCCGTAATGTTATATTATTGTGCGGTTTCAAGTTTCGTGTCAATCGGATTTACGGTTTGTCCGGGGCAAGCCAAAATGCATAGAAATTTGGTTTAATCGATTTAAATTAAATTTGATCGTTTATTTCCATAACTCACACAGATGATCGAATTAGCCCCCGAAACCTATTCCATTGTGTCCGGAACGCAGGGTTTACCCTAGAAACGCCAGTCACCGCGCGAGATTTGTAGTTCCGAAAATTTCGAGTGAATAGTAATTTGGAAATTTTCTATAAAAGGCATTCACAAATTCACTTTTGCAAACAAAAGAAACCTAGCTAGGGTTTTAAGCTTCAGCCGCTGGCCTAGCTATCAATGGCCGAAATTCAATTTTCTTTTCCCTAATTTTTCTCAAAATCAATGCGTTATTTCTCAAAACTTTCAACTACGAAGTTGAAGAGCACGACGAGCTCTATAATCTCAACGGTGGAGATCGAGAATGGAGCTACGAATCGATGTGAATCTCGATGCAAAGTTCATGCGTTCAAGCACGACTTCCCACGCAATGATGAGGCCGGGCTTCATCATCGCCTGGCCGAAGGTCGAGCTCGCAGTGGGCTTCGAAGTGGTGTTTGTTGATCGTCCTGGAAGTCGATGAGATGGGTGCGGCTAGTAGGTTCAACGGCGGCCGAGATGGTGTTTTGCGTTCGAACATTACCTGACGGGGAGGAAAGCAAAAAGAAAAAAAGCACGGCCTAGATTTCTCATCAAAGAAATGAACGGACAGATGGGAGTTAGGTTATGAAATAAAAGAAAATTGTAAATTTAATTTATATTATTTCGTTCAAACTTTAAAAGTGTATAACTTTGTCATACGAGGTCGAAAAATTACGAAACGAATTGCGTTGGCTTCATTTTGTCGAGCACTATGCAATGAAGCTAGTTTGGAGTCATTTGGAGATAGTAAAAATTTCGGGTAAAATTAAACGCACGTTTAATTTTATTCGAAATAAAACGCTACAACTATTATCGGAAACTCAAGGTGAGAACTTCTCACTCAATCAAACCTGTTTCGATTTAAATTTTAAATAGTTAAATTTAAAATTTCTTGATTGTGTGACTGGATGATAAATTGTTATCTATTGTGTTGAAATAGACATTATACGCCGTATATTAAGCGGAGGTTATTTATTAAAAACATATACCGCGAATATTTCACCGTAAAGTGAAATTGGTTTTATATATGTACTTGGAGTTGATTTCCCGTATTATATAGTGGATAAGACTCTATTGCGCCGCATAATAGCGGATAGTATTTTATAAATCCCATATACCGCGATATTTCGTCTTGAAGCGAAATTGGTATTGTGCTAACATCTTTAGATGCAGGGAAACAGGTTGGAGGGATCCAACTAGATTCCTCAAACATTTGAATTTGTTTCAATGTTGTGTGTTGATCTATTTATAATCTGCGTGATTATCTTTGTGATTGAAATCGTTAAGGGCTAAATTTTAGCAGAATATATTTTGGTATCGTTAGATGCCGAAAATAAATAAAATTTGATTTTTGAAAATTTAAGTTGAGAATTCATAGTAAAATTTAATTTTGTAATTGATTCATTTTAAATAAATAAACATTATAATTTTTATGTTATAAAAATTATAATTTTTGTGAAATATAACCGAAATGTGATTTTTGAAATAAGTAGTCGATTAATTTATAAAATAGTTTAAGTTGGGATTTTTGAATTATTATAAATGATTTATATAAAAGATTTATAAAATTGATATTTATAAATTAAAATATTGGAATTATAAAATGAGTTTGTATAAGTGTTAAAATGAAATATAAATGGATTTCATAAGTGGATGAAATCTATAGATTTATAAATTGTGAAGTTATAAAATGAATGGATTTTGTAAAATAAAAGATTTATAAATAATTAACTTATAAATTGGATTTTGGCGTGTAAATGAGATATGAACAGAATTTGTTAATAAAGTGATTTTATAAGTTAAAGTTGTTATAAAGTATAAATGGAATTTATAAAACGTTGTTTTATCAATCCGAAATCGACTTATTTTGATAAGTTTAATTATTATAGCTTATTAAAGGAAATATATCCTCGATTTTGGGACAGTGGATAATCCTTTAAATAAAATATGTAGAAATTGAATTTGGTTAATGAAGTATATTCACGATTTTGGACGGTGAATAATATATTAAAGAAATATTTTGGGAAAGTGATATTTTAATAGAATTTAAAACGATTCAAAAATGTTTTAAAATGTAGTAAGTTCCAAAATCATAAATTTCAACATTCATTGTTGAAATAGACGTTTTCGAGAAATAGAAGGAAATGGTGGACTATAACACTGTTGTTATAGTAAATGATTTCCGAAAGGAAATGTTTTATATAGTATTGGGATTTATATATCTAATTTAAGTTCGAATCCCAATACTAATGGTTTTAGGTTGTTGTAACGATGTTTTACGCAACATTCGTTTTGACTCAAATAAATGTGTTTAAGAGAATGTTTTCCTTAAAGAATAAATTATATACTTAATTGCGATTTAAGTATATTGAATATTTTCAAAGTGTTGAAAATAAACAGATTTGTGAATGTTTTTCCAATAAGTATGGAATGTTTTTCCAATATGAAGTGAATGTTTTGAGATTATATCTTTTAAGATAAATTGAAAGTGAATAATTGAAATCGATTTGAAAAAAAATCGTATAAAAAGTGAATATTTGGAAATGTAAATTCACGATGGAAATTTATAAGGGAAATTCGTTTTAAAAATAAACATTGATTTAGTTTTTAAAAGTATGGAATAAATTTACGGATTTGGAACGTAAATTAATAAATTGGTAAGGATCTATTTAATTGATTTAAATGAACCATTTTAAATTGAAAATGGATAAATATTTGAAAGTGTTTCCCGTTTAAGGAATTGATTTGAAATTCGTTTTCAAAGATTGAAAGGTGGAAAATGATTTGAAATTTGTTTTCAAATGGTTGGATTGTGGGAATTATATCTTGTAGAGATATTTTTGAAAATAAATAATTTAGGAAATTATTTGAAATCGGGTGATGTTGTGAATATTGATTGATAGTTAAATAACCGACTATCAATATTGACCCTTAAGTGGCTATTTGTTGTGAATTGGTTGAAATTGAATGCTACACTTATTTTGAAATTATTGCGCTCGTTATTCGGACTACCCATTCCGAATAGTGATACGACGTAATGGATAGCATTGATGACCGGTGGTGAATGCCGGGTATTTGTGAAAACGATAGGATGACCTATCGATTGTCTCTGCACCGTTAGCTACGGTATAGAGATTTCCTTTGTGATGGGAAATTCGATCGGGATTGTGAATATCCGGATTGCAAGGGCTACTTTTGAAGTGCCTTCGGTTCTGTTCGAGCCCGGAACAGACTTGTATGGTTACATGTCTGACATTACATTTTGAGATATAAAGCAGATTTCTTTCAAATACATTTCCGTTGGTGGCAGAGAATTTATTCTCTTAGCTTAACACCCTTAGAGGTTATGTAGTTGAAGGTTATCAGCGATATATTCCCAAGTTGGTAGTGTGGCATGCTGAGTGTTGCTGTGTGATGATTATTTATTGATCATTTGTTGATCAAAGCATGGTTTTGTGAAAAAGCGTAGCTTTATGGACGAGACTTTGTCAGATTTCACTCCCCAGAAATGGTCAAAACAGGAATATGCGGCATGGTTATGAGGGTCGCTCCCTTTAGGGTATGTCATTTCCTACTAGAAAGGATGATATCATGGTAAGGGGCCCAGATGCTTACTCATGTTGACACACTATATTTATTACTGTGTGATGTTGGTTATCGAGCGCTCGGATAAAGGTCCAAAGGGACCGGGGGATGACATATTCGTGTAGTAGTTACCTAGTTACAGAGGTAGCCCGACCTTGTGTTGGCAGAGATCTAACCGTAACGTTAGGTTCTCGGGACGTCCCGCCAGAGGCGATCCCATTGACAGTAGGAAGTTCCTTAGCCTTACCATTTGTTGGAAATCCAAATAAAATAATACGCATCTTGTACAGTTTTAGTTTTATTACCTGCCATGGAATGTGGCGGTAACCTGCTATTGAACATGGTAGCTATAGTAGGCATACGATAATGGTCGTATGTTGGCTAAGATTTATATTCTATTTTCGAAATGCTTTCTATACTATGCACTAATAATAATATCAAAAATGATTTGTTTTGCGTAGTAAGCATCTTTGACTATCATAAGGAGAAATCTCCTCCAATTCTGCATTTGCATTGTGTGTGTGCGGGGAGGCCTTATGGTAGTTTCATTTTCCAAAAGCATTGCGGATATTTTCCACTTCAATTTTTGTTGTTGTTTTAAAGATAAATAACTGTTTTAAGTTCTCACACCAGTCCCATGACTGACCTGGAGTTTATTGTTCTCTTCCTAAACTCTTGGTGTCCATAATTTTCCACACGGACAGTCTAGAGTCAGGTTATCAGGTCATTCTGGATTCAGAAGTGCTTTGGAGCTCAAGTGGCGAGCTAGATGGCGAGACGTACCACTCGTATATCATATTATCTTTTCCGCTGTAAATTCACTTGTAAGACATGTTTGTATAGCTGTCCATTCTTGTATTGTGTTGTATATTGTTGTTGTACACTCTGATGATAATGTAATGTAATAACTAAGATAGTTCTTTGTTTTTAAAGATATTCATTTATCTATTATATGTTGTTCCGCTGCGAGATGTGAGATTCTGATCTTGTTCTGTTCTATCTTTTTCTTACTTCTTCTATCTTTTTCTTCTATCGTTTTCTTCTACCTCTTCTTTTTTTCACCCAAACAATTCGGTTTTTCGGCATTCGATTATGCGGCATTTGATATAGTGGACGTAAGAATGTCGACCTTCGGATCCCAACAAAACCGCGTTTGCTACACTCTCTGTCGATACCGAAAACCACTTTGACAACCGTGTATGCGGTGGAGATTCCAGAATGAAGTAGGATGGTGGCGACGTTCTAGGAGGTATGGACGTGGACCCACTCCCATGAGTTGACATAAGGTGGCTAAAACAGGAGCGATTGACGGACTAATGAGGTAGCACTTTGATCGGACGCACTTCTTCGTATGCCATTCTATTACTTTGTGATTTTTTGGTGCGCACCTTTGATTTTGGGAGTGTTGTTCGAGGTGGGCGGTAGTAGCAGCTACGCATTACCACTGGTCCGGATGCGTAATTGGTATATCTACCCTGGCATTGTCTAGTTGTGCCATGTCACCTACCCTAGCGATCCATTATACGAGTTTGGTTTTCTCCCGTAACCCGTGGAGTATTTCGGGTAGTCTCCCAATCTGGAGATGCACTGATACTGGATAGACTACTGGGACTATTATCGTGTTAAGGGGGAGACTGGGTAACTCCTTCACGCTATTTAAAAGTAAGTTTATTTTAGTGTGGACACTATTATAATAGCGAAATATTACTACATAGTAAATAGTTTAACGGATCCTTAGAGGATGGGCGGTCCCAAGCATCCTTTAAGTTACTTTCCTTTATATTACAGTTCACTTGAATTAGCTTACACTGTATAAGTATGTATGTCCTGACTCGAGTGTTTGTGTTTATTTCTTACGCTTGGGTCAGCCTGAGTATCAGTTTAGACTTCATTTGCAGAGCTAGGACTGTTGGAGATCATCTTTATCAACCTGCTATCTATTTTTCTGTTTAGTCTTTTATATTAGCCTATGTAATTGAGACAAATGAATTTGGGATTTTCTATGGTTATTTCAAACTGTATTGGTTTTAAGATTATGTAATTCGTACTTATTTTGAGACTATGTGATAGTGGCTTCATGAACTACTATTTTCTCTACTTCCGCTGCATTTCTTACTCTGTTTCACCTATTATTATTTATTTACTATATATTCTGAGATTTGCCAAATTTTATTTACAACGCGGTATTTTGAATAATTCAAGTCCGACATGTGCGGATGCGAATGGTTGAAAATACCGGGTCGTTACATTTGGTATTAGAGCTTTGGCTCTAGGCAAAACTTAGAATGTATGGTAAATTTGATTTACAGAATCACTTTCATTCGAGCTTGAATCTCTTCCTTTTGATTCGATTTCCTTTGAATTTTGGAACGTTCCCTGCAGTTCCAAAGTTCATCCGTGTCTCTCACTATTCATCTTCTTTTGATTCTGGAGTATCCCATAACTCCACTTCGGATGATCTTTATAGTGAATTGGCGGTCTCGCCAATATTCTAATAAAGGGTTGAAACTCCTTTACAATTAGCATTGATTCACCAGAGATTTATATTTATCCTCGGTTTAGATGCTAGTATCTTTGGTTATTTCGAATTCTATCTCTTCGGATCGAATGTAGATTTACCCCAAAAAATCCACATCGATCTTATTCTTTAACTCACGGTTGACCCGGTTAAGGTTGCCCGCGATTTATATAAACTTATCCAGTTCCTTATTCTGTTATTTAATCATAGGATCTTCTAATTCCAGCTTATCTTTAAATCAAAATTCTCTTTGATTTGAGTCCATCAAATTTGAATCTCTATCCTTGTTTTGAAAATTTTATTCCTATATTTGAATTTTTTTTTAATATTATATATATTAGGTATAATTTTTAGAATTTTTATAATTAATTTAACTAGTTGTCAAGAGATAGTAGTCTTTGATTTTATTTATGGTCTTGTAAACCATGGGTTTTGTCTTATATAAATAAGTGAACTATAAACAATGGTTATAAATTAATTTGGAAACAAGAACTTGAGAATTCAATTTCCGATGGTTTCAAACCTTGTGTTTAAAGTTTTAAAAGGATATATTATTTAAATTATGTTCGAATAGAAATTTTGTTTCTAAAGAATTTCAAAGGTTTAAAAATCAGTGCTCTTCTCTTTGTCGCTGGGAAATAATTTGGTGATGATTGTAGCATCATCGACATTCATTTTCGAGTTTCGAAGTGAAGAGACCATTCTGTAGTCTGGTTACAGTGTTACCTTGAGAATTTAATTGATTTGAATCTCCAAAATATGACTTGATTTATAATATATAAATATATGATTTAATTTTGATTTGACATATTATGCACATATATTTATTTATCTCTAAATGGTTTGAAGGGAATCATAATTTAATTCTTAAATTTTATCTTGAAGAATAATTTCAATTATAAAAAGAAAATCAAAATTTTGAATAAATGATACAAACTTGATATAATTGAATTTGAAAGTTTTATTTGCATAATACTCAATTGCATTTCAATATAACTTACCTTGATTTTCAGAAGTTAACAAGGTAATTGGATAATATACAATATAAAAAGATTTTATAAATAAAATTTGAGTGGTTATAATAAATGTTATACACTTAGATTCTAGTTATAAAAAGATTAACAGAGGTCAATAGAATAAAAGGGTAATGAAATAATTTACAATATAAAATGATGTTAAAGGAACTAAGAATAAATTTAAGCAGTTGTAATAAATTTAAACATATTTAACATAGATGATAAAAATATATTGAGAGAATATATTGAGAGAAATAAATTAAGTTATAATCAGAAATAAAGAAGAAATTAATTTATTGAACACATTTTTGAGTATAACAAATGATTTTCAAACTTATGATTTTAGAAATTTTTATTTTAAGATAATTGGAAGATGAAGTAGTGAAATTTGAAATAGTTAAATTTAAATTAAGTGAAATTAAATAGATGAAATCAATTATTAATTTAAAATTGAATTTGTATGGTTTAGATTAATGATTCTATTTTGAGTTTCAATTTAGTTTTCTTTCAGGTTGTTTCTATTCCCCTACCTTCTTCCTTTTCGAGGACGAAAAGTTTTGAGTGGGGGAGAGTGTAACGACCCATAAATTTTTATTAATTAAAATTGTTAAATTGATAAAATTTTGGTAATTTAATATGAAGAAAAATAAACTTTGTAATAAAATAAGGAAGGAATGTTAAAGTGGAAATGCATATTTTATTCATAAGGTATTATAAAAGAATGAAACTTATCTGAATGAATTTATTTGAGGATTCAATCATAATAAATGTACATATTTAACAAATTCAATATAATTAAGAACAACTGTTAATATAATGGAAAGAAATTAATTAAACCCATCAGGTCATTGCTTGATTTCTTGCCTTTTTCTACACGGCCTCTTTATTTCTTGATTTAGCCATACAAACTCTTTTCCTAACCGTGTATTTCTCATTTGCAAATCATGTACAAGAAGATTTATTTCTCATTTCAAAACTCCTCATTTTCATTTGCATTTAAGAATAAAACATAAATATGTTTCTTTCTCCTTAACTTATGCATTTTCTGTTTCTTAGCATTTACTCTCACTTTGCTTGCCATCCGAACCATCTATGTATCAATCCAAAAATTTTAATAAATGTTTTATTTATTTAATTTAGATAATTTTGTTATTTAAACTATAAATTTTGGTGTGGATTAGAATTCCATACATGAATTAATAGAATATTTTTTCGGAAATGTGAATTTTGTCAATATGGTCAAATTTTGACTTTTAAATTTAAAAATTTAAAAGTTTGAAAATTTGAAATTTTTCCTTTCATTTTGAAAGTAAATAAAATTTTAAGAACACTGCTTTTCTTTTCGTTGAAATCTGATTTATAATGTGAAAGTTATGTCTTTTTAACTATTGTGTGTAATTTGTTGTATTTAACAAAATTGTTTACTTTAAATTATATAAATAATATTTTATTTGGTCATGTAACGTTCCATTTATGTTTTTAGGGTTAAAATAACTTGTTTTGTATATATTTTGGTTTAAAACGTTTTTAAAATTGTAATTGACATTTTCCAGTGTCAGTTGTATTTTGTTTACAATTTCTAATTTCCAACTTCAATTAATTTAAGAAATTCTTTATTTATTTTTATAATTTTATTAAGAACTTATTTTATTCTCATTCTCACTTTATTTTGTTTCTCAAAGATTTATTTTAAACCATTTTTAAGAAGAGTTGTAATTTCCCAAAGTTAAGTGCATTGTGTTTGCAATTTTTTTAAGCTAGTTTCGATAAATTAAGCTATTTTCTTTATTTATCTTTCTATTTTCCTAAAATATAATTATTTATTTTCTTTTTCATTTTATTTCAGTTTGTTTTATTTTATTCACCGATTTTTATTTGTTTTAAAGTGTGGTAGAAAATTTTCCAAAGCTAGTGGTATTGTGTGTAAATTTTTAAGCCTTGTTTCAATTTAATAAACTATTTCTTTAATTAATTTCCATTTTTTTTGAAATCATTTATTTATTTCCTACCTTAACTTACTCCTCAAAATCCATAGCTGTTCCTTACATGTAGCCTATCAATTCACGTGAAGATAGGAAGAGTTCTCATTTTCCACTTATTCTTTTTATTAAATAGGAATCAAATCCTTTCATTTTCTCTTGCCGTTTTAAACATTGATTGCTTGACCGTTTCTTCCACTTGATTGCCGTGAGTTTTCTCACTTTATTTCTCTTGCAAAAACGCCCCTTTCGTTTTTATTTCTCACGGCTAGGAATATTGTAATGGCCTCTTCTTTTTTTCTACTTTTTCTTCTTCCAAACTTTTGTTTAAACTGTATATATTTGTACAATATTTTGTTCCACTTTTGTTTCTTTTAAAATTGGTTATATAATTTTTAAATTAAGTAATAAATATTGTGTAAAAAGAAATAAAACGTTACGTTTCTTTATACGTATATACATGAGTTCTTAGTTAAATGATAAATAAATCAAACGAATGCAAACAAATCAAAATTTAAATTTATGTAATAAATAGTGTATAAATAAGCTATATAATTTCACGTTTTAATTTGGTACATTTATATCCGTTTTGTTTAATTTAGTTGGTATGTAAATGATATGTTTGATGAAATATCCTTTAGCGTATATTTTACTAAATATATTTACTAAATGAATAAGAAACGTATAAATAAAATACGTTACTTTTGTTATAAATTTGGGCATAATTTGGACGTACATTCGTTTATTTATTGCGTCTATAGTACGCACTCCTAAATTTCTTGCCTTAGCTATAAATAAATCAATAAATCAGTAGCCACGCATTTCCAAGCCGGAAAGAAATGAATCCCCTAGCCATTCAATTTCATTTAAAACCTTGCTTAATTCACGTACGAACTTTTCTAGACTTTTCTTTTGCCTCTTCTGTTTGATAGCAACAAAATCCTTTATTTCCTTAACATTCAAATATCTTTATTTCTTGTGTTTCTTTAATTAATTTATCAAGCGCAATTACCTCTTAAAAATTCAAGTATCACGCACAAAAAATTTCCTAACCGTTTCAAAATCCTTTCTTGCCTTTTTATTTCAACAAAATCAACGCAGCCTACGTGATATATATTCAAACCCACATACAATATTTCATGTGCATCTCATTTTGGTTTCAGTCTTCTTCTTTCTTGCTTGAGCTCTCTGCTTCAGGTAATGGTTGCAAAATTTTTACTTCCTTCTTTTATTTATTTTCTTTCCTTTTATTTTTCTTATGTTTCTTTTGTCCATTGTTTTGCTACACCAAGTACTCAGCCCTCCACCACCTTTGAGTTGTAACCCTAGCCTAAATTTTCCAATCTCCCACTTCTTGCGTGTTTCAGGCTATAAAAATATATATTAATACATGCCCCACTTGTGCATAATTAAATCTCAGCCTATATACCTCAGCATCCCTCTGCGTATGTGCTTCTCTAGCCTTAAATATGGTAAATAGCCGAGGCTTGAGGTGTGGGTTAAATCGTGTGGTGAAGAGACCGATTTATTGGTTAATCATATCGTTTTATTCAATCTAGCTTTTCAGTTTTGTTTTATTAAATTTGATATGATCGTAATTGAATTCGCGTAATTAGTTTATTCGTTTTGTTTCAAGATTTGAATCTAATCGTCGCCTCCGCTAAAATTTGATCGTGCCTTCTGTACGCTTGTTCTGGTGTGGATATTTTTTTGAATCTAACCTTCTGCGTCGTAGAGGTGAGTATTCACTTCTGACAAACATACTTATAGATCTGTAAATTAATAACAAGTGAAATTGTAGAATAAATAATTTTATTTTACTTATCTATGATATAAAAATTTATGATGTTAGAACCCTGCTATAAAATTGTCACATCACCCGTTATATTATCTGTTGTTATATTATATGCTATTTTACTTACCGGTTTATGATGTTAGATCCTCAACATATTGTTAATGGTATTCTGCTTGGTCTGTTTGCTATTGTGATTTGGATGGACAATGTAATAATTGGAGATGCTTTCTTGTGGCAACCCACATTTGATATGCCGTGCATTAGAGTTGCAGTCGGTATGAAAATAGCATGGCCAAAATCAAAATTTGAAGTTGATAATGAAAATCTAAATGTGACTATAAATTAAACATGTGTAAGTATATATTCTGCAGTTTATATTTTTTTTCGGCTTTCATGTTTATGTAGCATAAGTTCAATTTAATGATTACTTGTACAATAATGATGATTTTGTTTGATTTCATTTTTATGGTACCGGTTTTTTACATCTACTTTCTGAGTTAACTTTATTTTGGATCATGGTTTATTTATTTGTTTATTCATCATTTTTATTTTGGTTTCATTTAATGCGTTGGTTTTCTTATTAATTTGGCTTCAGTTCCACTGTTTATGCAATCTTATGGCTTTGTCTTTTCAAGATATAATGTTAAAATATATAGCTTCTGATGATATTCAATATAATTTATAATTCCGACCTCGTTCCTAATATTTTTGTGAAGTGGCAACATGACTTATAATATAAATGTTCCTGTTTATTGTTGGTTTCAAACCGAAGTATACATGATGAATGATGTGTTGAATATGCGCTATGCGCTTATATGATTTTTGTTTGATGATAATAAACATATATATATATATATATATATTCGTTTAAATGTATTTGTTAATGTACTATTTTATTTTTCATACATTAAATAAATATTTGCTGAATAAAATTAAATACACAGAATTTGAATTCAAACAGAAATTTTATTCAAACAAATAATTATTACAATTTTGAATAGTACAAATTCAAGCTCTCACTATAAATATACAATTTTGATTGTAATTACATCACAATTCAATTTACACAAAATGCCTCACTACATATCACTCACACTCGTAGTTTATCTTCAATTTTATTCTAGTTATAATCCAGCATCTGAGAAATCTGCAAAAATATTCACTAACGCAGTAAAATTGAAAAAGAAATATTTTTGCAACAAAAAATGAAATATGATTTTTGAAAATATGATTTGCCTCAGTTATTTGGGTTGTTCGTCATCATTCACTTGAATTCATCATATACGAACAATGTGACATGCACAGTGTATCACTGTACATACCACAAGGCCGTGCACATCAATATACACTTGTATTCTCTACAGGGACAGGTGAGCACAGGTCAAACCCAAAGTGAAAAGCCAGGTTCAACTTACGTGCAATATATTTAAAATCACGACATGAGCACAAGGTCAAACCCGAGTTTTGAAACTGGATTCAACTCAAGTGAAATTTCAAAAATCAACATGAAATACATGGAGACAAAGTCCAGCTAAAAGTTAGACACAGTGCATACATTGTGAGAAACACAAGTGAAATAACTCATCATTGAAGTGGATGTACAAAGCTCAAGTTCAATCCCAAAGCAACCAACAATGCATGCAACAGCGACCAAGTACACAAGTGCAACAGTGTGGAAGTGAAACAGTGTCAACTAAATGAAACTGGTAAATGCAAAGACCAGTGATGCAATGCATGGACCAGTTGTCGACCAAGGCTACAATGTGCATAGATGAGCAACAAAAGATCAGAGACAAAGTAAATTCAACTCAGAAATAAAAGCATTTTCATGAACACAAACCATAATTGAAAACTCACAAGGCACAATAAAACTGAAGCATGAAGTAGTTCAATATCCAAGCTACAATGGAAAAGCATGACCAGACACACATGAATGTGAAGACCACAAAGGCAATGAACCAGTGACAACAAAGTGACTCAAGCAACAACATGAATACTGTATCAATCAAGTTCAAGGCAGACCTACTGCAGAATGCAAATGAACTCGATCAAGCCCAGTGAAACAGTGCAAGATGGTCAGACCAAACATCAAGTTCAAATAACAAAAAAATGCAACAGTGAATCTAACTGAAACGTCGAACTAAGTCCATGAAGCACAATGAACTTCAGACCAATACACATGAGTGTAGCAAGCAAGGATCAATGAATTGGGTGAACAGAATGACCAATAAATACAACAGGTAAATGAGGATGCAGTGAAGCATGTACATGGGTAAACAACAAGTGGAGAATGCATCACGAGTTCAACATAATGTAACCAGATCTAGATAGACCAACACTAAGGTTCAAGTGTTAACAAGACTCAGTGAGACAAAGAGTATGCAACATGACAAGTGCTCAGTGATCAAACATGAAAACAACAAGTACAACTGAAATGCAAACAGTTCGAAGATGACAGGAGATTAAAATTGCAAACCAAGCCAGTGGTAGTCAAATATCACAAAAGCCAATGCCGAGAAACAATGTAACAATGCATACTGTCGAAAATCTAAAACGTATCTTTGAAAAAGTAACAAAGTAAAAGAGGAAAGTTTTTTCCGTATCAACCAAGAATAAATTGAACGCTTCAAAATCAAAGCCGTGCGTGTCAAGGCAAAAATATCAGGAAAGGGAAAATTAGGAAAGTGTTGAATGAATACGAACAAATTCAAATGTCTCGGGATTCATATAAATACCACACCAAAAAATTCGTCATTGGCATCGAGTTCGAGTACGAAAATCATAAAAGCACAAAAAAGGGAAATTACATACCGAAGCAACAGTGAACTCGATCGTCTCGAAGCAACCAAATCCAAATTTCATAAAACGATCAACAAAGGAGCAGCTGCGAACGAGTGTGAGCAAGAGCAACACAGACCAGAGAACTGAATTTGAAGAAAGCTCTAATTTTCGCAAAAGAACAAAAGCCCTAATTTCAGAAAGAAGAGAGAGGCCGCCATTTTCTTCACAGAAAGAGGAACGGGCAAAAGAATGGGCCTGCCTTGTTTTACAAAAAGGATTTAGTTTATTTAATTAGGGTTTATTTTAAAGGGGGTTTTTGTTTAATTTGTCTTTAAGTTTGTTTTAAATTTTCTTTTAAAGGTTCAAGTCTTGGTAAATCACCACCTAGGTTGTTGGTAGTGTCAGATTGTCTAGTTAGAATTAGTTCAGTGAGCAGGGTGTGCGAGTTTGCAAAACTCTATAGGCGGGAGCAGGGTTTGCGAGTTTGCAAAACTCTATAGGCGGGAGCAGGGGTTGCGAGTCTATTAGAGTGTTTGTAAGCGGGAGCAGGGTTTGCGAGTCTGTTAGAGTGTTTGTAAGCGAGAGACTGTTTAATTCTAATAGAAATCTGGGAATGCAGCAGTAGGCAGGGGTTGCCGAAGCTGGGTAAATTTTTTGTGTGATTTACTTTTCAGCATATTTATTTCTCTGCAGTTTGTTTTTGTTTAATTCGAGAAAATTTGCTATAACCCTATTCACCCCCCTCTAGGTGACACAGTCAAGTCCAAATGCATTAGTAAGGAAACTGCAGTGGACATGTATACAACAGTCGAAGACATCATCAAGTTAGAGCAAATAAATGGAACACAAGTCAGTGGCAAGCTATAAGGCGTAGCAACTGCATAGCAACGGCAACAAGACCAGCTTCAAATGCATAAGTGATCAACACAGCAGTTCATACATCATATATAGGACAGTAACAAACACAAATGAAGACCAACAAAATGCACCACCAAATAGCAATGCAAGTGCAGATGACACAGTGAAGATAACAAGTGCATCATGATACAACACACAAACAAGCACACGGGCTAATGAAGACTGGACATGAGTATCAAGCTACAACTAGAATGAGGAGTGCACCGAGTATGCTCAAGACAAAATGCTATCAGGTCAGAAAGTATACAACATGTCAACATACAGACATAAAGAACTTCAACCAAACAACATCAAGACATGTCAACAGTACATGAAGACAGTTCGAAGAAGACTACAATATCAAGTTCAACTGAAATGAAAACAGTTCGAAGAAGACTACAATATCAAGTACATGAAGACCAAGGACACAGTGGAATCAACATCATCAGAGAAGATGGCCAAAGTCAAAGCTCACAGGGATGAACACAAAAATGGCCGAAGCAGTGGCAATCAACTAAAGTTATTCACTGTAAAAGTCGAAAGATTAAAAGTGCAGTGTTAACCAAGTCAGAATTCAACGCAAACGTATCTTTGAAAAAGTCAGAAATCAAAAGAGGAAATTTTGTTTCGTATGACTCAAGTAAAATCAAACGTGTGAAAATCAAGACCGTATGCATCAAGTAAGTGAAAATCAGGAAAGTATCGAATTGATACGAATGAATTCAAGTGTACTCGAACTCATATAAATACCAAACCCAAGTGATCATCATCGGCATTGAGTTAAAAAGCAAACAATCAAACCAGCAACGAAAAGATTACATACCGCATCAGTGAACTCGATCATCTCAAAGCAACCAAGTCCAAATTTCATAAAACAAACAAAGGAGCAGCTGCGAACAAGCGACGCAAGCCATCGGTCATCAGAGAACGAGCGTGAGAAAGAGCAACGCAAGTCAGAGAATCGATCATCAGAACAAAGCCCCAAATTTCACAGAAGAACGAAGCCCTAATTCGACAAAGGGATCGGCCGCAATTGCACTCAGAAGGAATGTAACGTCCCGGAAATTTTCGAAGCCGAAAATTCCAGATAGTTATGAAAAGAAGAAAGAGATAGAAGAAGAAGAACAGAACACCAAACATCTCACATTCACAGCGGATAAAATATAATAATAAATAATAACAGTTTACAAAGAATACTATATCTGTCGATTACATTTAATATACATCAGAGTTTCACATATATACACAGAACTGAATATACACAATAATCAAGTCTCAGATATATAATAATATACTGCAGCGGAAATACTCTATACGTTATAGCCATCCAGCTCGCCTCCTGAGCTCCAGAACGAACCTACCTGAAAATCTGTAATACTCGGTCTGACCCGAGCATTACACCAAAGTAACACCCGGGTCAGGCTGGAAACCAACGTGAGTAAACCCAACTAATATGGAATACCAAAGCACTTAACTTATATAAACCCGGGGTAACATAAGTCAATTCACCCAATTCACAATTTTCTATAGGCAACGCTTATTTCACATATAAATTTCTAAGTACCAAACGTAGATAAAATAATCCAATTTACTTAACTCATTCCATTTCAGTCTTTTGATTTCACAAATCAATTTATAAAATTCGAAGTGGTTTCGGGTATCTCCTAATACCCGACTCCGGCCTCTTCGAAACTCATGTTATCCCATCCCAAATTTATTCAAATGAAATACACAACATTTCATATCAGAGGTATCAACTCATTCAAAGCAACCAATACCAATCAATCATCCATAAGCAAAGCTTAAACACATACAGAACAATTCAATTGATTCTAATTGAATTTCAAATCTCAATCACTTAGGTTCCTTCATTGAACATTAATTAATTCCAAATTCATTAATTAGTCTACCCATCATTATTCATCTAATTAATCACCCTGGATTGATTATCTTTCAATTGCATTCAATTAATTATCTTTAATTAACTTCTCGTTATTTATCATCCTTATTCCCAATCAATAAGTAATCCCAATTACTTCATAAATTAATTGATTATATTAATTATATTAATCCTTGATTACTTATATTACTTATTTCTCATAAGTCGCTTATTATTGATTTAATTCATCTTAATTAATCAATCTTTAATTACATCGTTAATCATAAATATTTATAATTTTTAACTATATTTTAATTTATCTAATCTAAATTAATTTACTAAAATTCAACCACAATTCTAATCATTCTCGATTAATCTCACTCTTCCACTACTCATTAACTAATCATATTCAGAGATTAACTAACCTTTAACAAATCATTTTTATATCAATTATTAAATTAATTACTTTAAGTAATTAGCCTCTATTTAAAATTTCATGTAATTATTCCTTAACAACCCTAAATAATTATACCTTTTTGATTTTTAAGTAACTGTCATTTGATTTATTATTCTTAAGTTTTAAACAAATCATTTTATAACTGATTGACTTATTATTTTCAACACATCTAAAGTGCTTTCTTTCAAATTCATTTTAAATTTATACTGCTTTCTCCCAAATTCATTTTTATATTTTTATACTGCTTTCTTCAACCAATCACGGATAGCAACATCAACCAATATAATTAAAACTTCGCAAATTCATAACAGCAAAACAATGCACAGATCGAAGATTTACTCACTTTGTAATTTGCAGTTCAACTATGTTGAGTAGCAGTAGATTTGTATTGCTCTTGATGATTGCACACTTCATCCTGGCTAAAGCATCATCTCCTCTGTAGTTTCAACAAAAAGGTACTACCTCGAACAGGAGCAAATAGATCGCGACTTCCCATTTTTTCTTTATAGTCTGTTAACTCATCAACTATTTCTCTCTCTCCCCTTTGACAGCTCCCAAATTTTGTAGAGTTGCTATCGATCATTAAGGTGGCTTCCTTCTCGGTTGAATCCTCCCACAAAGCTTCGCAATCCCCCAAATCGTTCGCCTCCCACGATCCAGATCTGCACCAAGGGCCGCTCCTCCCAACGAACATCCACATGCGACGCCGCTCCCTCATTTGCAACCGCCAGCCAACTCCATCGCCCTCACGAGCTCGTTCGATCCAGAAAATCGAACCCTAATTCGCTCAACACTCCCTGCCGCCGCGACGTGGAACCATCGATCACCGCGACTCCAAAGTCGCCTCAACTCCTCGTGCGAGCTTGGGTGTGAACGCCCCTTCTCTTTCAATCGCCCACTGCACCTCTGCTAATTCAAATTGCGTCCGCGATACCCCCCATTTTTTTCGTACGCGTTCAATTTTTGATTTCGAAACTGGGGAGAGGGACTCGGCTTTGATGGGTATTAACAATAAGCAGCCATTTTTTTTATTTTACTGTTTTGAACGATTTCATTTACCCCTTTGAATCTGAAGAGGGTAAGGAGAAAGGTCGGTCACCATTTAATATCCGAACAATTGGATTTCTCTGGAAACAACCAAGAGATATTTCCTAAAAGAAGCTTCGGGTATAAGCTATAATCACGAGACTAGGATGATTCAATTTAACCTTTGATTTGATTTATATAATTAAATAGTAAAAATATCTTGTGTTGTATAACGCGAAATCCCGAACCCCGAATCAAACATGCCGACATACGTTTATAAGGTTTATCTGCATTCTGAACACAATGGAACATGATTCGGAGGCTAATTTGACCGTATGCGCGAGTTACGGAAGTAAACGATCAATTTTGAATTAAATCGATTAAAATAGTTCGAAGCGTTTTGAGCTGCCAGGGTCAAATGACAACTCCGATTGCTACCAAAATTGAAATCCGATAATAACTAATTATTACGGATCCAATGGAACTGGTTTCGTCGAATTCTGAGACTGTGCCTCGGAAAGCTATTTTTAAATTAATTTTTAACGATACATTTTCAAAATGGAACAAAACACTTCCAATTTCCATTTTAACACTTTTACTACCTCCAGTATCATTATTATAAATTTTATAAGCCTTTACATTATTTTTAACAGGCTTAAAACTCCAAATTTAACAATTTCCCAATTCCGAATCATAAAATTCAATAATTTAATTATTAAGAAAATATTAATATTTAGAATTCAAGTTTAAAAATTAACTTTAATATTTAAAGTCAATTCATTATTCCAATTTAAATTGTTAAAAATATCGGGTCGTCACATTCCTCCCCCCTTAAAAGAATTTCGTCCCCGAAATTACTAATTAGGATGAATGGTACTAAACCTGTTTACCCTTTTCCCAAACCTACAACTCAACATCCTACCAATTATCTTTTATTAAAGCCTCACTATCATCTCAACCAACTTCCCTAAACCTTCTATAGTTTCCACGCAACACCCCTTTGCTTAATCCATTAAATTTAAATTTTGAATTATCAAAATTTCTTCAAAATTTTCTAACTCCCTAACTTTTCGAAAAATTTCGCCAGCGTCTCCTTTGCGCGGCTAGCTCGGTACTACTACGAAAGGCCTCTACGGGCTCCCAAATTCCAAAAGAAAACAAAAGCCAAGTGGCTACATCAAAAACCCAATCCAATTTCATTCAGAAATTTTAAATACATACCTTTTTGTCGGGCAATTCAAATTTATCTTCTGATATCAAATCCAATTTTCTTTTCCCCTTTAACACCTGCATATCTTTCTTAGTAACAATATCCAATCATAACCCTATACAATCATTTCATACATTTCCTTACACAAGTTTCATATCTATTTCAAATTAGTTTTCACCGTTTCATATGAATTCAATTTATTTTTGATTTCTAATATTGAGTTTTATTTTTCATTTAAACTGATTCATATTAGTTTCATCTACTAATTTATTTTAATTTCCAATTTGGAATTGTTTTGTCGTTAACCAATTTTTCTCAAACATTTTCTAACTCCCAAAAATTTCAAATTTTTTTGGCAGAGTCTCCTTTGTACGTAGGAGCTTTTGCAATTTGACAAGAGATATAAATATATATACATTGACCCACCCGGTCGGAAAAAGCAAAAGCAGTTCATATTTCCTATTTTTATTGCGTAGGCGTACCTTATTTAGCATTTTAAGCAAGCAGCTTATTTATTTTGCAATTAGCATACCCCAAATCTAGCCAAACGGCTTTCCTGTTCCTGTACTTACTCAATTTAAATACGTAAGTGCCATATATAGAAATTTTATCAATCTAACACTTACTTTCAATAGCTAACCACAAGAATTACATAAACAACAAGCATTACGAAAGCAACAAACACCAAACGCTTAACATAAGCGCTTTGTATAATTTAAATCCAATTCCAATTACTTCCAACCAATTCATATGTCATTTCATTTAAGTTTTAATGGTTCACAATTCAATTTCTGACATTCCATTGATTTATAATCCAAACAAGTTCATATTCACTTCAAATGATTTCAAAATCAATTTAATTTAATTTTTATTGACTCATAGCTTTTAATTACTTTTTATTTACGCCATACGACGATTCATTCTATACCAATTCGTCAATATTCGCTTAATAGAGTATTATTTAGTTTATAACTATTTCTAATTACTCTTTAACCCATCCTATAATTAATTCCACTTCCTTGTTTTTATTTATTCACCAACCATTCATTGCATTTCATTTTATTTCCGCATTAGATTCATGCAAAACAATTTATTAATCTTGGCACATTCCATTCTTATAAATTAATAACTATTTCCCAACTAATTTAATCCAAGTTTGTATTTCATGGGCTTTCTCTCTTATTCGAAGCCAAGCTTCCATGAATTTTAAACTTAAGTGAATTACTTTAATTTATTCCTACATCAAACTTAAGTTTATTTCTATTTGATTCTCATTTAATCAAATTCCATTAAATTCAGTTAGCCCATCCACTTTAATTTTAATTCTAATTCACCTTCTTAATTTATTTCTATTCACTTGGGTTTTATTTGCAACTCTAACCCTCTATTATAATTCAATTTCGTTTTATTTGGCAACACTTCCATTATATCAAATTTACTTACAAATCACGTTAAATATTATTCAAATCTCTTGAATTTTATTTGCAATTCAAACCATCACTTTTTCAATCCAACTCAATTTTAGTTTTACACCATCTCTTCTTATTTAATCCATTATCAATCCCAAGTCGAATTCTATTTATAATTCAAATTCATTTCCAAGCACCATTATCAACTTGCAATCCATTTCAGTTAACCTAGTTAAATTTTATCAACATACTCTATTAAATAATTTGTTTAGCTAATTAGCTTACTTCCATCTTTTAAATCAATATTCAGTTTTACTACAAAGAATCGCTTCATTTAAATTAACCGAGTCCAATTTTCATCTTATAATTCCAGTTTGGATTCCCCTTTATTTTAAAATTCAGAAATGCCTTTAAATTCAGATTATACAATTAAAATAGCTTTTTATAAAATATTTCTTATAACTCGATGTTTCAACCAGTCCATCCTTGTTCTCACAGAAATTCAATCATACGTTGATCAGGCGTAGGACTGAAAATCTATAAGTACTTAGCAGACCCATTTTCAACATCCAGTGAAAATACTTAGGAAAATAATTTTATTGAAAATATATAAAACAGTTTTTGAAAATAGATGAAATATCTTTGGCGAGGATGCTTTGGAAATCATCACCCCATTCCATGGTCACATTACATACCAAGGTTACGTTGCAGTCGCAGCAAAAGTCCATGTAACTGCAGGCTCTCCGCGGCCTCTCGATTACGCCATGGAACCCACACAACAGATCACAGTTACATCCAGGGTTACGTTGCCATCGCAGCAAAAGTCCATGTAACTATAGACTCTCAATTGTCTCTGATTTTCGCTGTCGAAATGAAACTTCTCCACTCCTACATAGGTCGCAGTCTACTGAGATAAACTCAAACGCAGACTGTTGGCTCTCAGCGGCACACACGACTTTCGCTATGTTACCATAGGTCGCAGTTACATCCTGGGTTACGTTGCAGTCACAACAAAAGTCCATGTAATTGTTGACTCTCCACGACACACACGACTTACGCTATGGTAAACTCAACTCATAATCCTCAGGAACTAGTTTTGTCCGGACTCCTCACAGGATCAACTTTAGAACCCCCCCTTGGGGCTCAAGGCAGCGCCACCCAGTGGCACTCCTGAGAAGTCCATTCCAAGGGAGCGCCTTTTTCCCCAGAGCTATCATCAAAACACTTTATACTATACACATATAGTATCTTTCAAATCATACACCTAGTATGAATTTTATCAAAGCTCCTTTACACAAAATCGATTATTCCCAAAATCGATAATTCTCAAACTAGGCTTTCCAAATTCAATATTGATTTTACCCAAAAATCAAAAGCCTTTCCAAATCCAAAGGTTCCCAAAACCTTTTCCAAAATCCTCATAAGATCCTTTATATATATACAGATATATAAAAAAAATTTTAAAAACCTTGGATCACTTTAAACTCGTATAAAATTCCTTTTATACTTCAAACACTTCCAAAATCCTTTTCTTCCAGCAATAGATTCAACAAGGGAAGAATATATAACAAAGATATAACTTTGTTTACCCAAAATCAAATATTCACTTTTGATTACTCTTTCCAATATCAATTTCCTTTCTATTCACATTCACTTAAATTTTCCATTCACTTATTCACATTTGCCTTAATCCTCATTTGGATTATTACCTCAACTCTTATCCCAGTTGGGTATTTAATCAATAACAGTTTGAACTCCGACCAGTTTATATTTAGGAAATAGCTTGAAAATTTTGAAAATAGATAAGTAGTTGAAAAATAATCAATAGTTTGCAAAATAGTTGTAGAATAATTGACTAATTGTAAAAGAGTTGGAAAATAGTTAAATAGTTATAGAAATCTTAAATAATTAAGAAATAGTTGTAAAATAGAAATTAATTCTTAACTTAGTTGAAAATTAATAATTAGTTTATAAAACAGTTGTAAAATAGTTAAAGAGTTCCAAAAGTAGTGGCAAAACCAGTATAAAATAGTTTAGGTTTTAAAAAGAAAGTTGTATAGTAAATAGATAAGAAAATAGATTTAAAACTATTTATATTAAAACAATTTACATTTGAAATGGTCTGGAGTCAAAACTGTTCACTTCCCCAACAATTCAATTTAAATTTCCACTCCATTTAAATTAACCCAATCCCAATTTAATTTACTCCAATTTCCATTGGACTTGATTCATTCCCAATTCAAATTGAATTGATTCTCAACTTCTTTCTAACTTCAAATCAAATTCCATTTGATCTTTAATTTGTACAACTTTAAGTATAATTTCAATTTTACATCTTCTATTTATAATCAATTACATTCACATTTTACTTTTAACTCAGAATTATACATTTTATTTAGCCAATATATTTTTATTATTCCATAAATATTTAATCAAGATTCCAGAGTTTAAACAAATTTCCAAATTTCAATATCACCTTAGAATTCAACTGTATCCAAAATTCTTTGGCGAATTCAATTATCCCTTTGAATTTCAAAACCAAACCCAGTTCACAAACAATTCCAATTTAAAACAATTTGGTAGCAATTTCTTTTTTAGAAACTCGAAAATAAACATCGATAATGCTGCAGTCATCACCGACGCTATTTTCCAGTGACCGAAAGAGTTCAATGCTTTTATCTCTTTAAAAACATTTCCAAACATTTTTAATTTCAAATCTTCCAGATTTCAAGTTCAACACAAAATATTTTTGAAATAATACTGTTATTTCTCCAAAACCTTTGGAAACCACTTTCAAATCCAAAGGAATTTTATATTTCCCAAAAATTTCAAATTCCCAATCCATTCAATTCATATTTACACATTACTCTGGAATTTCATCTCACTTTATTTTCAAATATTCTCTGGAATTCTATTTCAACTTATAATCTCATTTATTTATAAAGTTTATTTCAATTAATAAATTACATTTACAATCTATATTTCAAATTCCTTTTTGATTTTAAACCAATTCCACTTAAATTACAATTCCGAAATTACTCTATTTACTTTGGACTAGTATCCATTCAATTGAACCCACTTCAATTTCAATCATTTCAATTAAATCCAATTCAAATCTTCCATTAACTTTTTGAACTTATACATCTTCCATCCCAAATCCAATTAATTCAAATCGGATTCAATTTGAATGAGTTCAATTCCAACTTCAAATTTAAACCATCTCGAATTATATAATTCGAGCTATATTCTCAAAGATTGATTTAACCTTTTTAAACCAAATTTAACTTTGTTCATTTAAAGTTTCAAACAATTTTAATTTCTGAGTTCTAATTCTAGAATTTCATTTTTAATTAATTTAATTTTAATTTGGTTGTATTATATTCCTACTTAACTTAATTCTAATAATTTAACACCCAATCACCTTAATATTTATTAGAAGGAAATATTGTTTCATATATCAAAATATACTTTTATATAAAACCATTTAAAACCTTTATAAAAGAAAATAACAAGTACGCACTCATATATCTACACTCAACTCATTCTAGAGTACTACAGACCCTATTTAATGAGTAATCCCCACCAGAGCCAAGGTTCTCGCTTAACCTTCAGCTCTGATACCAACTGTAACGTCCCGGGAATTTTCGAAGCCGAAAATTCCAGATAGTTATGAAAAGAAGAAAGAGATAGAAGAAGAAGAAGAAGAAAAAAACACCAAACATCTCACATTCGCAGCGGATAAAATATAATAATAAATAATAACAGTTTACAAAGAATACTATATCTGTCGATTACATTTAATATACATCAGATTTTCGCATATATACACAGAACCGAATATACACAATAATCATGTCTCGGATATAAAATAATATACTGCAGCGGAAATACTCTATACGTTATAGCCATCCAGCTCGCCTCCTGAGCTCCAGAACGAACCTACCTGAAAATTTGTAATACTCGGTCTGACCCGAGCATTACACCAAAGTAACACCCGGGTCAGGTTGGAAACCAACGTGAGTAAATCCAACTAATATGGAATACCAAAGCACTTAACTTATATAAACCCGGGGTAACATAAGTCAATTCATCCAATTCACAATTTGCTATAGGCAACGCTTATTTCACATATAAATTTCTAAGTACCAAATGTAGATAAAATAATCCAATTTACTTAACTCATTCCATTTCAGTCTTTTGATTTCACAAATCAATTTATAAAATTCGAAGTGGTTTCGGGTATCTCCTAGTACCCGACTCCGGCCTCTTCGAAACTCATGTTATCCCATCCCAAATTATTCAAATGAAATACACAACATGTCATATCAGAGGTATCAACTCATTCAAAGCAACCAATACCAATCAGTCATCCATAAGCAAAGCTTAAACACATACAGAACAATTCAATTGATTCTAATTGAATTTCAAATCTCAATCACTTAGGTTCCTTCATTGAACATTAATTAATTCCAAATTCATTAATTAGTCTACCCATCATTATTCATCTAATTAATCACCCTGGATTGATTATCTTTCAATTGCATTCAGTTAATTATCTTTAATCAACTTCTCGTTATTTATCATCCTTATTCCCAATCAATAAGTAATCCCAATTACTTCATAAATTAATTGATTATATTAATTATATTAATCCTTGATTACTTATATTACTTATTTCTCATAAGTCGCTTATTATTGATTTAATTCATCTTAATTAATCAATCTTTAATTACATCGTTAATCATAAAAATTTATAATTTTTAACTATATTTTAATTTATCTAATCTAAATTAATTTACTAAAATTCAACCACAATTTTAATCATTCTCGATTAATCTCACTCTTCCGTTACTCATTAACTAATCATATTCAGGGATTAACTAACCTTTAACAAATCATTCTTTTTTATCAATTATTAAATTAATTACTTTAAGAAATTAGCCCCTATTTAAAATTTCAAGTAATTATTCCTTAACAACCCTAAATAATTATACCTTTTTGATTTTTAAGTAACTGTCATTTGATTTATTATTCTTAAGTTTTAAACAAATCATTTTATAACTGATTTACTTATTATTTTCAACACATCTAAAGTGCTTTCTTTCAAATTCATTTTAAATTTATACTGCTTTCTCCCAAATTCATTTTTATATTTTTATACTGCCTTCTTCAACCAATCACGGATAGCAACATCAACCAATATAATTAAAACTTCGCAAATTCATAACAGCAAAACAGTGCACAGAACGAAGATTTACTCACTTTGTAATTTGCAGTTCAACTATGTTGAGTAGCAGTAGATTTGTATTGCTCTTGATGATTGCACACTTCATCCTGGCTAAAGCACCATCTCCTCTGTAGTTTCAACAAAAAGGTACTACCTCGAACAGGAGCAAATAGATAGCGACTTCCCATTTTTTCTTTATAGTCTGTTAACTCATCAACTATTTCTCTCTCTCCCCTTTGACAGCTCCCAAATTTTGTAGAGTTTCTATCGATCATTAAGGTGGCTTCCTTCTCGTTTGAATCCTCCCACAAAGCTTCGCAATCCCCCAAATCGTTCGCCTCCCACGATCCAGATCTGCACCAAGGGCCGCTCCTCCCAACGAACATCCACATGCGACGCCGCTCCCTCATTTGCAACCGCCAGCCAACTCCATCGCCCTCACGAGCTCGTTCGATCCAGAAAATCGAACCCTAATTCGCTGAACACTCCCTGCCGCCGCGACGTGGAACCATCGATCACCGCGACTCCAAAGTCGCCTCAACTCCTCGTGCGAGCTTGGGTGTGAGCGCCCCTTCTCTTTCAATCGCCCATTGCACCTCTGCTAATTCAAATTACGTCCACGATACCCCTCATTTTTTTTCCATACGCGTTCAATTTTTGATTTCGAAACTGGGGAGAGGGACTCGGCTTTGATGGGTACTAACAATAAGCAGCCATTTTTTTATTTAACTATTTTGAACGATTTCATTTACCCCTTTGAATCTGAAGAGGGCAAGGAGAAAGGTTGGTCACCATTAAATATACCAAAAATTGGATTTCTCTGGAAACAACCAAGAGATACTTCCTAAAAGAAGCTTCGGGTATAAGCTATAATCACGTGACTAGGATGATTCAATTTAACCTTTGAATTGATTTATATAATTAAATAGTAAAAATATCTCGTGTTGTATAATGCGAAATCCCGAACACCGAATCAAACATGCCGACATACGTTTATAAGGTTTATCTGCATTCCGAACACAATGGAACGTGTTTCGGAGGCTAATTTGATCGTATGCGCGAGTTACGGAAGTAAACGATCAATTTTGAATTAAATCGATTAAAATAGTTCGAAGCGTTTTGAGCTGCCAGGGTCAAATGACAACTCCGATTGCTACCAAAATTGAAATCCGATAATAACTAATTATTAGGGATCCAATGGAACTGGTTTCGTCGAATTCCGAGACTATGCCTCGGAAAGCTATTTTTAAATTAAATTTTTATGATACATTTTCAAAAAGGAACAAAACACTTCCAATTTCCATTTTAACACTTTTACTACCTCCAGTATCATTATTATAAATTTTATAAGCCTTTACATTATTTTTAACAGGCTTAAAACTCCAAATTCAACAATTTTCCAGTTCCGAATCATAAAATTCAATTATTTAATCATCAAGAAAATATTAATATTTGGAATTCAAGTTTAAAAATTAACTTTAAAATATTTAAAGTCAATTCATTATTCCAATTTAAATTGTTAAAATATCGGGTCGTCACAAGGAAGAATAAAGAGGCCGACATTTTTCACAAGAATTGGATCGGGCTAAAAAATAAAAGGGCCGTGATTTATAGAAAAAGGGGGGATTTAGTTTTTGATTAGGGTTTAATTTTTTAAAAAGGGGGTTTTTAAGTTTTATTTTGAGCAAAAATTAGGGATTCAAGTTTATATTTTAATTTTTGCTCCTGCTTGTATTTTTGAAGTTGTTTTTTCTTTTCGAGTCGAAAGAATTTGTAAATCACCACCTAGGTTGTTGGTAGTGTCAAATTATCTAGTTTGATTTAGTTCAGTGAGCAGGGAGTGCGAGTTTACAAAACTCTATAGGCGGAGCAGAGTTTGCGAGTGAGCGAAACTCTATAGGCGGAGCAGGGTGTGCGAGTCTATGAGAGTGTTTGTGAGCGGGAGCAAAAGGGTTTGCGAGTCTAGTAGAGTGTTTGTATGCGGGATACTATTTAATTCTAACAGAAATCTGGGAATGCAGCAGTAGGCAGGGGTTGCCGAAGCTGGGTAAATTTTGTGTGTGATTTACTTTTCAGCATATTTATTTCTACAGTTTATTTCTGTGTTTAAATCGAGAAAATTTGCTATAACCCTATTCACCCCCCACTAGGGTTAATCTAGATCCTACAAGTGGTATCAGAGCCTGGTATTTTTTATTTAACTCTAGAGTCATGAATCCACCAAATAATGCTTTTTCTGAGGGGCAATCTATTGCTAGGCCACCCATGTTTAACGGGAATGATTATGCTTATTGGAAAGTTAGGATGAGTATTTATCTTAGTTCCGTTGATTATGATGTTTGGGATATTATTGAAACTGGCTATAAATCTCCCAATATAACTGTTGGTGATGCTGAGATTCCTAAACCTAAGGATAGGTGGGATGCTAACGATAAGAAATTAAAAACTACAAATGCCAAAGCAATGAACGCTTTTATCTGTGCTCTTGATAAAAATGAATTTAATACAATTTCTCATTGTACAACAGCACAGGAAATTTGGCACACTTTGGAGGTGACACACGAAGGAACTTCTCAAGTCAAGGAGTCTCGTCTAGCCCTATTCAGCAACGAATACGAAAACTTTGTGATGGACAAAGGCGAGAGCATAAAGGATATGTTTGGACGTTTTTCAACTTTGGTGTACAATGTTAGAGTGCTTGGGAGGGTCTTTACTGAGGTAGAGCTTGTGCGGAAGATACTACGAGTCTTACCAATGAACTTTGAGGCAAAAGTCACGGAAATACAAGAATCGAAAGATCTGAGTAAACTAAGCATGAAGGAGTTGATTGGCAACTTGATAACATATGAGCTTGAGCTAAAAGCAAAGGAGGAACGCAACAACTCCGAACCAAAGAAGAAGACGATTGCCTTAAAGAGCAAAGAAGAGAGCGATGAAGATGAAGAAGATCCAATTGAAGAGCTTGCAATGGATGTCAATAATCTTAGAAAATGGTCAAGATTCAAGCCACGCAAGAAGAAAACATCTGAATGCCCACTTCTCAAAAACAATCGAGGAAAGAAAAATACGAAGAAGGTCTTTGCAGCGACTTGGGATGATGAAGAAGGAGAGGAAGTTTCGGATAGCAGCTCAGAGGAGGCTAACTTGTGTTGTATGGCAAAATCAGAATCAGAAGCAAGCTCCGAGGAATCTAGTGAGGCAGGTGAGTATTCCTATAGAGATCTTGTTTTTATGTTTCTTGATCTCACTAAAGTAGTTGATGCACTTGAATCTAAAATTGAAAAACTGAAATCTGATAGGAGAGAACTTGCTCGTGAAAATTTTAGGTTAGAAACTGAACTTGAAAACATTCAAAACCTAGACTGTAAAAATTGTAAAATTTTAGATTCAGAATTGACAAGACTTAAGAATAGCTTTGAGAATCTTGAAAAAGAAAACTTGAGTCTTAAGGAAACCATCGACACTAGGAAAAAGGATTTTATAAATCGATGCACCTCACTTGTCACTGAAAACACAACACTAAAAACCGAAGTCCAAAATCTAGAGAAATTTCTGAATAACTTTTCAAGAGGCTTAAAATCTTTCAACATGCTATTGGGAAATCAAATTTTTGCTAACAACAGAAAAGGGCTAGGTTTTGGGAAAACACAAGTTGATGATAATGCAAAAGGTAAGAGTGTCTTTGCTAGATGTGAAATAATTGGACATCGTGTTGAAAAAATTGTAGCCATAGGAACAAGAACACAAAATTTATACAAGTTTGGGTTTCTAAGAATTCTACAAACAAATTTCATGTCTATTGGAACAAGAATGAAAGGACTAAACAAGTTTGGGTTCCAAAGGGTTTGTTTATTCACAATGCTTCATCCACTAACAATCATGGACCTATAAAAACAAATAGGTCACAAAAATCTTTCATCGTGTAGGTAAGGTGGCAGGCTAAGGAACAACAACAGTGTTCTCTTGATTTTGGCTGTTCCAGAAACACAATGGGGAACAAAGCAAAAGTTCCTTAGCCTAGTACAAAGGTGACAGAATCACAATGGGCAACCACGAAAAATTATCGTAAAGGTAAAACAGGTGAAGGTATATTTATTTGATCAATATATTAAATGTGATAATCTGCACCGTATTGTAACGACCCGTATTTTACGTGTCGATATAATCGTAGAATTATTAGGTCGTTAGTGTTGTTTATGTTCTCCTTAGCCTTAGTCGTATGGGAGGTTAACTCGTATAGGGATAGGTCGTGTACGAGTTACGAGATATGGGTTTCTGACCGACCTATAGTTAAGTCGTAGACGACTTAAGGTGGTTGCACGAGCTAATGGGTCAGTATTAGGTCGTAGGCGACTTATAGGATTAGCAACCTATAGGATGGGAACGACCTAAGGTAGATATACGACCTATAGAAATGAGCGACTTAAGTTGGGACAGGTTAGCGACCTAGTAGTTGTAGTGAGTGTTAGCTCGTGCAGGTTTTGGCTCGTGTGGAGCGACCTATAGGGGTAGCGACCTAAGTTTATGAGCGATCTATAGGTGTGAGCGACCTATAGAAAGTAACGACCTAGTGGTTAGCCGACCTAAGAATTAGACGACCTATAAGGATGGACCGACTTAAGAGTGTCTACGACCTATGGAAGTTGAGTCGTGAATGAGTTATAGTAGTTGATCGACCTATGGGGTTTACGACTTATTGGATAAACGATCTAAGTTAGGTCGGCAGGGTCTTAGGTCGCAAGGAAAGTTAGGTCGCATGAGTGTTTAGGCCGTTAGGTCGTTGGAGTGTATAGGTCGGCAGCAACCTATGTTAGGTCGGAGATTTCTTAGGTCGGCAACGACCTAAAACCGAGCCTACGAATTACGACCTAAGGGGAATTCAGCCTATAAATAGAGGGGTTTGGCTCACTTTTTGGCACCGGTTTTTGAAGCGACGAAGTGCTGCCATTTTGGAAACTCGACTACAACATTTTCTTCACTTCTTTCTCTACTTCAATCTTGTGCTAACATCCGTCAAGATCGAAGATCAAGATTGAAGATTGAAGAGCCAAAGTTGAAGATCTTCATCCAACGAAGCTAGATTTCACCATTTCAAGCGAGATTTCGACGAATCGAGATTGAATCCTTGCTGTCCAGATCTTTAGTTGATAGTTGTTGAAGTGTTTGGGTGATTCGGTGAGTGGTAGTTATCTCTCACGCGGATCCAAAGGAGTATATTGGATTGGTGGCTTGTTTGAGTGTTTAAGTTAGAGATTTCATGCATTTTTCTTAGTTCCAAGACTAGATTCATTACTTTTGAAGATGTTTACCTATGCAAGTTAAATTAACAAGTTATAGAGATAAAACCCATGTTTTATATTTGATAGATCTATGCTAAAATCCATGATTTCATATATGTTAGACTTATGTTCATTTATTTACGAAATTGCCAATATAGTTAATATTGCTTGTTAGATCTTGTTTGAATGCTTGATTGTTTGTATTGATGATTGATTTGATTGTTTCAAGTTAGCTATTAGTTGATTTGGAACAAGATGGTTGAAGATGATTCAAAAGCTAAGTGGAAAGGCTCTTGAATGGTGAAAGCTGCTTGTGGCATATGAAGCGGATGATGAAGCTCATATGGATGGATTCGATGATGATGGACTTTGCTATGATTAGAGGAAGCAAAGTATGATGATGAAATGGACTTTGCCAGGATATGTTGAGGTGAAGTATGATGATGAGATGGACTTTGATAAGATGCGTTGGAGCAAAGCATGATGTGGAAGCCTTGGTTTAATCCAGACGGGATTATTCCAAGCATGTTGATTACTCGATGATGCGGTTCGAGTTGGTGGATAATGGTGGGCTCGAGATGCGCTTGAGCTATAATGGGAATAGTCGTCGAGGAGGATGACTAGAAGGCTGAGATCTTATCGTTATTGAAGGTTCTAGCAAGCTCAAAGCAAGAGTACGTTGGGTAGATCCGTTATACCCAGGCGCGGGTCATGATGACGTGCTAGTACTCTGGGTAGATCCGTTATACCTAGGCACAGGTCACGGTGACGTGCGGATTTATGTCTAGAACCGGGGTTGCCATTAGCCCTTGACGGATGGTTGAAAGATGAGTTGGTCATTCAATTAACGATAAAATCAAGGCAATGATAACAGTGATAGCCAGAGTCATGGATGTTTGGTTGTATCATCATTCGGTCTCAAGAGCGGTGTTTTCTGGGTGCTTATCTGATCTTGGTTTAGGCCTTGGGGGTTTGTATTTGGAAAACATCGACCTTGACTCGAGTGATTATTGCTTTACTTTAATTATCTGCTTTGCTATGCTTGCTTCTCCTTAGTGTGTGTCTGGGGGCTATCACTGTAGAAAGAGGTGGAGTGGGATGATTTGGGTTCCTATTCCTTTTATCCTTTATGTTCCTTTCGTATGTTTGATAGTTGATTTACTGCTCACTAAGACTGTTGTCTGACTCAAGGTTTTATGTCTCCTCTTATTACCTTGGGCTGTTCATCCATGTTTGGGATGGGCAGACTAGGTGACAGGTGGCAGGTGCTGATCTTAGTGGCTCACGCTGATGATGACGAAGACGAGCAGGAGGCTTTACATATTATTTTCATATTCTATGTACTGGATATTCCGCTGATTGTTGATTACTCTGAGTGCTATGTAGTGAGGCTTCTTGTATTCATGATTTAGACCATGTATAAAGCTATTATGATTAGATGATGATATTCTGTTCTATGGGAGCTTCACTATATTATATTTCTCTATTGTATTTTATCCATGCGCTGTGAGTTTTACGATAGAGTTTGATGTTTTTACCTTACCCTGACAATCGTCCATGGCTGCCTGGCACACTTTCAGCGCACTATTTCCTTGTTTCGGTGCAGGAGTCATGGGCGGTCGTCACACGTATTCTGAATGAAATCAGCCAATATTGAGATGTTGTAAAGAGATGATTTTTTGGTTCTGTCTTGTTCAACATAGTTGGCCAATTATATTCTCTAGATTCTTGGATTTACTTCATATATATTTGTTTGAATAAAATTCAAGAGAATGCCATTTAAAATGCTGTTTGAGTTTTTATGCACATTTCGTGGTCTGGTCTATCAAATTTAATTAGTGATATTTTGGAGTGAAAGAGAAATTCAGATGCAGATCATACTGGTAATCTAGTTGATAGAAAACTTACTAGTTGAACGTGATTTGTGGTGAGACATTTAGTAACTGCATCGTTTTTCAAAAAAAAAATCTGCATATTTTTCATTACAAATAATTTTCAAATAGCAGAATTTTTTTCTCATATAACCCCTTCAAGAAAATAATTTTTTGACCATATTTTCAGATTAGTCATTTTTATTTGATTTTAAATGACAAATTTTGACTAATCCAACTCCCTACTAATTATCAAAAAGATAAATAGTGATTGAAAAGGTGATAAGTGTTGATATTTAACATACATTACTCAAGAGAGTATATTTGGAAAATTTCTTTAGGAATTCAAACAAGAGTTATAAAACTTTTTGTTGGGTAAAGATTCCATGACCATTTCTATATCTATCATATTTATATCGACCATTGTTTATCAAATCTTAAATATAGTTTGTCGATATGTGGTACTATAATCAGGGATCATTTGTTTTTCATTTCATATTTTTTTGTAAAAATAAATAAATATCCAAAGTATTCACTCTCATTTAAAAGTCCTCACGGTTGTGCATGGGTGAATTACTTGGATTTTTGATTATGTGCTTCCATGCTCATTTAAAAGTCCTCACGGTTATGCATGTATGGAACACATATCAAAATTAATTTATTAAATAGACAAGTTGATTCTAATCCCATTTAAAAGTCCTCACGGTCATGCGTGGTTAGAAGATACTTGATTTCATTTTTTAAAATTAAATTGGAATACTACTAACCTCATTTAAAAGTCCTAACGGTTATGCATGATTAGTAGATATTCAAATTCCTGATATAAATGTACCACAAGTTGATACAATTGTATGATTTTAAATTAGAACATCATTTTCATTCTTTCTAAAAGTGTAATATGCGCCTAACAAGGGTAGTTATGATTTTTGTTTGATTTTTATTGAAGTTTAATATTTATATTCAATTTGAGTTTTAATGTTGGATTAATATCGATCACTTTATCTCTATTTTTCTCTAACACTATTATTCGTTTGCTGATAACAAAAGGGGAGGGGGAGAAAAGTTAAGATTTTGTCAAATAAAATCAAGCAAAGGTCAAATAATTTTCCATTTGCATCTAGGCTCATTTATATATTTCTATTTGTATGCATATATGTAGGGGGAGCATCGTGTAGAGAGGAAACATTTAAATAAGGGGAGCAATTAGAGTATATCATTGATCAAATACATTTAACACAAGTCAAAATCTTAAATATATGTTTGTTATCATCAAAAGGGGGAGATTGTTGAATATGCGCTATGCGCTTATATGATTTTTGCTTGATGATAATAAACATATATATATTCGTTTAAATGTATTTGTTAATGTGCTATTTTATTTTTCATAGATTAAATAAATATTTGCTGAATAAAATTAAATACACAGAATTTGAATTTAAACAGAAATTTTATTCAAACAAATATTTATTACAATTTTGAATAGTACAAATTCAAGCTCTCACTATACATATACAATTTTGATTGTAATTACATCATAATTCAATTTACATAAATTCCTCACTACATATCACTCACACTCGTAGTTTATCTTCAATTTCATTCCAGTTATAATCCAGCATCTGAGAAATCTGCAAAAATATTCACTAACGCAGTAAAATTGAAAAAGAAATATTTTTGCAACAAAAAATGAAATATGATTTTTGAAAATATGATTTGCCACAGTTATTTGGGTTGTTCGTCATCATTCACAATTGAATTCATCATACACGAACAATGTGGCATGCACAGTGTATCACTGTACATGCCACAAGGCCGTGCACATCGATATACACTTGTATTCTCTACAGGGACAGGTGAGCACAGGTCAAACCCAAAGTGAAAAGCCGGGTTCAACTCACGTGCAATATATTTAAAATCACGACATGAGCACAAGGTCAAATCCGAGTTTTGAAACTGGATTTAACTCAAGTGAAATTTCAAAAATCAACATGAAATACATGGAGACAAAGTCCAGCTACAAGTTAGACACAGTGCATACATGGTGAGAAACACAAGTGAAATAACTCAGCATTGAAGTGGATGTACAAAGCTCAAGTTCAGTCCCAAAGCAACCAGCAATGCATGCAACAACGACCAAGTACACAAGTGCAACAGTGTGGAAGTGAAACAGTGTCAACTAAATGAAACTGGTAAATGCAAAGACCAGTGATGCAATGCATAGACCAGCTGTCGACCAAGGCTACAATGTGCACAGATGAGCAACAAAAGATCAGAGACAAAGTAAATTCAACTCGGCAATAAAAGCATTTTCATGAACACAAACCACAATTGAAAACTCACAAGGCACAATGAAACTGAAGCATGAAGCAGTTCAATATCCAAGCTACAATGGAAAAGCATGACCAGACACACATGAATGTGAAGACCACAAAGGCAATGAACCAGTGACAACAAAGTGACTCAAGCAACAACATGAATACTGTATCAATCAAGTTCCAGGCAGACCAACTGCAGAATGCAAATGAACTCGATCAAGCCCAGTGAAACAGTGCAAGATGGTCAGACCAAACATCAAGTTCAAATAACAAACAAATGCAATAGTGAATCTAACTGAAATGTCGAACCAAGTCCATGAAGCACAATGAACTTCAGACCAATACACATGAGTGTAGCAAGCAAGGATCAATGAATTGGGTGAACAGAATGACCAATAAATACAGCAGGTAAATGAGGATGCAGTGAAGCATGTACATGGGTAAACAACAAGTGGAGAATGCATCACAAGTTCAACATAATGTAACCAGATCTAGATAGACCAACACTAAGGTTCAAGTGTTAACAAGACTCGGTGAAACAAAGAGTATGCAACATGATAAGTGCTCAGTGATCAAACATGAAAACAACAAGTACAACCTAAATGCAAACAGTTCGAAGATGACAGGAGATTAAAATTGCAGACCAAGCCAGTGGTAGTCAAATATCACAAAAGCCAATGCCGAGAAACAATGTAACAATGCATACAGTCGAAAATCTAAAATGTATCTTTGAAAAAGTCACAAAGTAAAAGAGGAAAGTTTTTGCCGTATCAACCAAGAATAAATTGAACGCTTCAAAATCAAAGCCGTGCGCGTCAAGGCAAAAATATCAGGAAAGGGAAAATTAGGAAAGTGTTGAATGAATACGAACAAATTCAAGTGTCTAGGAATTCATATAAATACCACACCAAAAAATTCAGCATTGGCATCGAGTTCGAGTACGAAAATCATAAAAGCACAAAAAAGGGAAATTACATATCGAAGCAACAATGAACTCAATCGTCTCGAAGCAACCAAGTCCAAATTTCATAAAACGATCAACAAAGGAGCAGCTGCAAACGAGCGCGAGCGCGAGCAACACAGACCAGAGAATTGATTGAAGAAAGCTCTAATTTTCGCAAAAGAACAAAAGCCCTAATTTCAGAAAGAAGAGAGAGGACGCCATTTTCTTCATAGAAAGAGGAACAGGCAAAAGAATGGGCCGGCCTTGTTTTACAAAAGGGATTTAGTTTATTTAATTAGGGTTTATTTTAAAGGGGGTTTTTGTTTAATTTGTCTTTAAGTTTGTTTTAAATTTTCTTTTAAAGGTTCAAGTCTTGGTAAATCACCACCTAGGTTGTAGGTAGTGTCATATTGTCTAGTTAGAATTAGTTCAGTGAGCAGGGTGTGCGAGTTTGCAAAACTCTATAGGCGGGAGCAGGGTTTGCAAGTTTGCAAAACTCTATAGACGGGAGCAGGGGTTGCGAGTCTATTAGAGTGTTTGTAAGCGGGAGCAGGGTTTGCGAGTCTGTTAGAGTGTTTGTAAGCGAGAGACTGTTTAATTCTAATAGAAATCTGGGAATGCAGCAGTAGGCAGGGGTTGCCGAAGCTGGGTAAAATTTGTGTGTGATTTACTTTTCAGCATATTTATTTCTCTGCATTTTGTTTTTGTTTAATTCGAGAAATTTTGCTATAACCCTATTCACCCCCCTCTAGGGTTAATTTAGATCCTACATGATGGAATGCAGATGATTATTCTTTTATTCATTTGTGATTGTGGTTATTATGTGTTGATGTATTTATGTTCAGTATTTATGTGTATGTATATAAATATCGCCTATGTATTTAGTATTTATGTGTGTATATTCTGCATAATAATATCTCTTTTTTCCAGCCAATTGTGAAGTTGGTAAAAGATGATAAATGCAAGCTAATCGATGTGAGTGGAACCGGCGAAGTAGTGGCTGAAGGAACCATCGCTTCAACTGGTCCAATAGCGACGGTTCACTATCGTCCATTGAGACATGATGCTGCTAAGGTTTGGGTTGAAACAATGAGGGTTTTGGATGCAGAGCTATGGAGACCCACATCCAAGTTGATGTACATGGAGGATGCCTTTGGTGTTCCCATAGCCTGGCCAATTGGAAAAGTGATTAAGTAAACACAATGAAAGGTATGCAATTCTGTATGTAGTTGAAATATTTTGTTTTTATCAGTTTATGCCATAATATTATTTAGAAATATTATGAAGTCATTGGAATGAATCTTCAAAAATGAGAGGAGTATGAACTTAGGCCATACTGTATTAGAGTAAACGATTTTCTGACCGTATATGTAGGCAATGTTTGAAAACATAATTTTGATAGAAAAATTCTTTTAAGTGCAGGAATACATCGAAAAGTTGATTAAAAGTAACATAATGTTGTAAACTTTAATTAACAGATGGTTACAACTTATATATGTAGTTAATGGCAAAGGTATAGAGTGCATAATGGATACTTACCTTATAACCGGCCGTGATTATCTTAGATGTTGTAAGAAATGATCCCGTTAGATGTCATTTGTTCCTTCAACATCTGGATACGAAAAATAAGTGGAAAATCGTGGTGCAAATTAGCCAAAGAAACATAAAAAGTTTATATGATGGGTCAGAAATAGAAACACACTTAAGATAATGAATTGGTACTACGTAAAAGCATATATTGAAGTTCAGGGGTTGATTTGGAGTTGTAGAAGTTGGTGACAGTCAAAGTTTTTTTTTGGGTAATTGGTTGCTAAGTTGAGTGTATGAGGGTTATGGTTTGAAGGAAGGGAAGATAGGTGAGGTTGCGAGTTGTGGAAGTGGCTATTAGGCTATAATTATATTAATGGCAGAAAGGTGATTGGGTTTACGATGATACAGAAGTATGGTGGGAGGAGGTGATAAAGAGCAATTTGATGTTTTTTGTGAGTTGAGGAAGAGGTAGTATTTTTTTTGTATACTTTTGTGGTGGAATGATGGTTGTCGACAGTGGTGGGGATGTTGAAGGTGATTGTTTTAGGTTGTAGAAGTGCTCGAAGAGGATTTAGGTATGTTCGAGTCATGTTGCAGCTAAGTTGGGTTTGAGAGTTACAGTTATGAACATTTCTCCTAGTAAGGTAATGGAGCCAATTGAGCGATGGGGAGCTGACGCATTCTGTATGTGCAATGCCAGTTATTTCTTTGTTACCAAAATGTTGAGAATAGAAAACACACTACAACATCGACGCATTGAAGATCAATTGGCATCAGATTATTCTATAGGATGTGAACTTCAACTTGGTACTATATGTATAGACTGGGTTAGCATTCCCAAAGTTTATTTTGTCAAAAAGCACGGAATAGTGTAAAACGAGGGATGCATTGATAATTTGATGTGTGCTTCCTCTTGAATTTTTTTTCACGTATAATTTGACATAATGTTATTCGATTATAATAGCATTTTTCATTATGCATAGCCTAATTTTTAAATTTTTTAACTTCCTAAAACCCATTTGCTCGATTTCCATAGTCAAGCAATATATGATTTCCCACTTACTTAATGCAGTCTGAAATGCTAGAGAATACTATTAGTTTAAACTCTAAAGTGTGTGCACATATGTGAATTCCTAGGGATGTGATAAGATGCACAATAATTAAGCTATATAAATTGGCACAACTAGCTCTATATACGACGGATTTAAGTCAGAAATAATTACAAATACCCCGGTTATCTATTACTAATTCTCAGTTAATTTATGCACTTTCATCATGATGTATTTAATGTCAACTTAATTGATATTAGAACTTCCAAAATTACACCAAATTTATAGTTTAGGATTATGTGTACAATAGGTACTAATTTTGATATGCACCACACACCTTTTTTGTTCTGTGTGTTCAACAGAAAACGACGAGCATGTGAACAATGCAAAGATGATAATTGATACCACTGGTCCATAATTTAAGCTTGACCTTAAAATATGAGAGTAACGTTTGCACACGAGCATGTGAACTATTATATGATCGTTGTCATATTTTAAACCCTCTTATAATATTCTTATAGTTACTGTCTGGCGTGCCTGTTATATTATTTTTATCACTGAACGCATGCCATTTGTATTTGACCTATTATATTTTGGTTGTTTTATGCAGATAATGACTTGCTGTTGATATTTTGGATAAAGCTTTAAGTATCACATTTGCAATATCACATTACACATTTGCAATATCACGTTTGGATAAAGTTTCAGTATTGATTATAACTTGAATCTAATTGTTAGTTATTACTTGTTTAAAGATAGATCAGCATTTCTAAAGAAATGAGCAGCAACACTAGTTCACTATAAGGTAATTCGGTTGTTTATTGTACTTGCTTAGCTCAACTGTCTATGGTACTTTAGCTGCAGCGCCGTTTATGGTAGTTCGGTTGTGCAACTATATGTACAATTAACTTCTTGTCTTGAAGCTACTGTTTGGTTATGAACTAGTTGTGTTTATGTTAGTGCAGTTGTTTATGTATTCTGTGGTTCTTTGAATGTGTGTGCTTATGTATTTTGTAGTTGTCGAATGTGCTTATGTTTAACTGTATATGTGATTATGTATATATTATAATATAAGCTATGAACAAATTGAATTGGACGGCCGAAGATTTGTTGCTGCATTTGGAAAATGCTATAGAGTGAAAACATGGAAAAATCCAAAAGATATGGTAGCGGAATAAAAACGCAACATAAGTATCAAGTGGCAAAACCGAAACATACGTGGCAAACAAAAAAGGCTACAAAAATGTACATGTGGAGAACTAGCACACAAAATTAATATGGTAGTGTTTAATAAACGCACCTGTAGGGTTTGGCTATAAGTTGCGCCCTAAAATACAGCATTTAGAAAACGCTACCAAAATAGTTTACGACTATATAGTGATTTTAGTGGCGTCTAAGTGACGCTGCAATAATTTTACTAGCAGCGTTTTTGAAATTCTACAATAAAGATATTTATAGTGGCGTTTATATAAATGCAACTAAAATACATGTATTTTTAGTTGCGGGCTTTTTTAGGATATTTATCAAAACACTGCCATAAGTTTTGCTAGCGTATTTTGTATGCCTCCAAAAATTAAATTTCTTATAGTGCAATTCTTTTCAGCAATTATTTATTGTATTTTTTTTGGATTTGAATATGCCTTAGGGATTTTGGAATTCCAAAAATCTGATAGATAAAATCTCCCAAAATTCCTCTTTATTTCGATATGTCAATTCTACGATGAGATTTTCAATTATTTACATTAATTTAATGGAATTTGTTACATTTATGCAATTTTTGATAATGTCATAGTCTATTCCACTTCTCCTTCTTCGTTTGTTCAAATTGTGATTCTTCAATAAAATAAGGGGTTTAGATTACGAATTCTATTCGTAATTTGCACCACTTATTCTTATCTATTTCTTTATAAAAGAGAGAGTTGAATAGAATATAGGGTTTAGATTGCAATTCTTACTGTTTAAGATATTCCATTGAATTGGTGTAATAAATTGAATTTCTATTTTATTTATAAGCGTGTTATTGCAATTTTGGTTATGAATATTTATTCCTTGTTTTGGAGATTAGAACCCTATGAAATCATGCGAATTTGAAGAAAAAAACATGTAATAATAATTGGTTAAGGAATTTAACGCTAGTTTAGGGTGTAAAATCTGTGCGTTTAAAGCTTATTAGGCATGAATATTTATTTATCTCTATTTACGTAATTAACATATAATTATTGCATATCTGGCGTAGTTAATTAGGCATTTGTTTACATTTATTTCCCTCATTAAGGAGATGATTGATTGTGAGGCTAAAATAAAAGGAAACTCTTATATAGCCTAATTATTAATTTAAGGCATAATAAGGAAGGTTCCTTATAAGGCCTTATTTATGAAACATTAAGATTAGTGTGCGTGCGTGTGCATGTGGAGAGTAATTGATTTGTGGCTAAGTCATAAAGATGTGAGGTCAATAGAGTTACAAGATAGAAGTCTACCCTTCACTTTGAGCCTACTAACAGTTATGTACACTTTTATTGATGTGAGATATCCTTTTGATAAATATTTTTAATGATGCGAGGTTAGTCCCAAATTCTGTAGGGAAAATCTGCCCAGCTAATTTGGTTACAAGTTCCTCCGAATAATGGACTAACGTGAGATGTCATTATGAGTATGGGACATAAGATGAATGACCTACTTCGTGGTTTTGAGTTATCAAGTGGTTGAACCCACCTGTTTTCCTCAGACGAAATACTGAATGGCCAAGCAGACACATCAGGTTGTATCTCTACAGGGGTCCGCTTGTGGAAATAGATCTTAAATGATATGGTATGCCCTAATTAAGTTCTTAAATAACCAGAGTCTACCTGTTTTCCACTTGGAAGTATTAAGTGGACTATGAGATTCCATATGATGTTAGATAGATAATACCATTGAGGAGCATGATTCTAGAAATAAGTCTTAAAGGATGAGGTCTGCTTTAATTAAGCTCTTAAATGACCAGAGTCTGCCTATTTTCCATTTGGAAGTATTAAGTAGCTTTGGTACCATCTCTCACATTGTTAGCTATTTATGACATATGATTGGGATATGGGATTTTAGAAACATGCTTTTGGAATGAAAGGTATTAAGTAGCTGGACCCGCCTCCTTTCCTTATAAAGAAGTATTAAATGACTTTAATGGTTTTATGTTTGTAGATGTATTCTTATTTTGAAATATACCGACCAAGCACTAAAAAGGTAACACTCGAGATTTTTATTTACCAAACACTTGTTGTTCTGACTCCCTCCTTATTACAACACAGGATAAGGATGGAGTGATGGCATGGCGATGCTTAGAGATGGAGAAGCTTAGCCAGTGGTGGTATTTATTATTATTTTCCTTTATGTGTACTCATGGATTTAGACAATTGTTGCAACGGATATTATGTTACGGTTTCTATGGGTTTTTGTGTTATGATATTTTTATGGTTTTGAAATAAATGTGTATACTTTACTATTATATTTTGTTCCATCCGCTGTGAGTTCTAAAAGTTTAGTTATGGCTCTAAAATGTTATTTCTTTTTACTACCAACAACTTGCCTTAGAATGGATCTAAATTTTGATGGGCCTTTCTGGATCGAAATTTGGACATACTCCGGGGTAGGTTGTTACATTTAGTATCAGAGCCTAGGTTACCTGATTAACGAGGAAAAACTATACGTATGGGAGACATATTTGTTATTTTAAAAAAGGTTTTGCAAAAAGAATTTCCAAAGAATTCTTACTAGATACACACAAACCCTCTCTTCTTGAATATACGCACATACACTAGGCAAACCTTTTTTTCCAGCATATAAATACTATCTTAGGAAATCATCACTATAGGTTTAACCTACAGATAGTTGATATGGATGATAATCAACCTTCTTTCAGATAAGGGAACCCTACCAGCGGAAGACCACCCAATTGTGGAATGCCCAAATGGTCTAAACAATATCTTAGGACCGTTGAGTAGGTTCGTATTCCTCCAACTGCATAGGTAACACCCACTACCTCGCCTACTGATGCAACACCCCATCCTATTGAATTCTCTATGTTGTGTAAGGACTTTCTCAATATGGAAGGGAAGAAATACTCTGGAACCGAAGGATATTCGAAAGCTAAAGCTTGGATTAGTAACTGCAAGAAGATATTTAGAGAGCTTGGTTGGGATGATCAACTAATAAGAAGAATATCAACTTGGCACCTCAGGGATGACGCCCTAAATTGGTGAAACTTTGTGGCTTATGAGCACCGGGGAAGGATATTCTCTTGGGATGAATTCAAGGACCGATTTGAGATAAGATTAATGTTAGGACAGAGGTTAGCTTGCAATTGCAAAAGTTTATTCAATCGAGATAAGGAGATTCTACCCTTAAGGAATACATAGCTAAGTTTATTGAATTGGCTAAATTCGGGATGAGCCTGATAAACACACCTGTGAAAAAGGCAATGAAGTTCGTGAAGGGCTTAAATTCCCTGCTAAGAGAAATGTTGTTGACCCAAGTACCTATGGGGGCCACATATGAGATGTTGGTAGAAACGACAATGCTACACGTGGCCAATAAGGAAGATAAGGGAAGAGTGAAGGAGAATTCTGCACTGACCCAAAAGCAAGGAGGGTGCAAGAAGGGGAGCTTTTGGGACAACAAGAAGTCGAAGGGGAAGTTTAAGAAGGATGTGCAAGTGTGTAAGAAATGCCAAAGAAAGGGTAATGAAGCTAAAGATTGTAGGGAGAGTATGATAAAGGAAGCCTTTAAAGGAAGGTGCTTTAACTGCCACAAGGAAGGACATCACAAGAATCAATGTCCCAAGATGGCTAAGGAAGGATCAAGCGGACATGCCTACGCATCCATGTTGCTAGTAAGCCACCAAGAGACCAAGGAAAAGTAACTTTACAAGGTATTACTCTTATTTTTGAGGTTACTATTCGTACCCTGTTTGATTCAGGGGTATCACATTTCTTTATAGATAGGAATGTAGAAAATTTCTTAAACCTTCAAACCCAGATGGTCAACACCCCAATAGAGGTTTCCAATCCCATTGGGGGTTTGACCTTTTATTTGCAAAGACCTAGCATTAGACATATGCGATGTTGAATTCATATGTACTACGCATGTTCTAAATTTCAAGGGATATAGGCTTATCTTGTGTATGGATTGGTTGTTATACTGTGGAGCCATTATTGACTATGATGAGAGGGTAGTATGATTATGAAGTTGAGTTATGCTGTTTATACTCACTAAATTTATCTGTTGTCCGAGAGCCATCATTTGTACCCGTAGTTTGTGGATTTCTTTATGTCTTTAAGGAGGTATTGAGTCTCCTAACCTATAAGGAGATTGAGTTCCTAATCGATTTAGAGAAGGATGAAAACCCATCGCTCTACCTTTAAGACATATGGTTCCCAAACAAAGAAGGGAATTGGATAAGCAAATCTCAGATCTATTGAAGAAAGGATTTGTCCGTAGGAGTACATCCGACTAGGGAGCCCCAATTGTTTTTGCTACCTAGGCAGACGGTTCTTTGAGACTTTACATCGATTATAGGGAGTTGAACAAGTTGGGCAAGGTTTGAGACTTTATAATTTGATGAAAATAAAGTAAAAACATATTTTATAATTTAAACCCCCTAACTTTCAAAATTCATAAATACATACTAAAAATATATTTAAACTTCAAACTAGCTTTAAAATAATTCAAAATATGTTAGAAAACATCTCTCAAAAGATTAGGGAAAAACAACCAATTTAAATATCATTTTTGAACACTAAAAACCATAAGTTACTTACTACAACATTTGTAAATGTTGTTAAAAGTCCTTGTTAGAAGTCCTTGTTAGAGAACGACATTGAAGAGCACATTCTTTATGACCAGCTTTAACTAATAAACAAATGATTTAACATTTGAAATTTTTACAATAAGTGATACTCTTAGGTTACTTAAATACCGTGGAAAACCCCCAAGAATATCTTTCAATTTATTTAGAAAAATTCCCGAACACATGCTAAATTTTCAAAGTGCATTTATAACCACAATTTACACCAACTTTAGGCACTTGGTTCAACTAGTTTCAAAACCTTTTGAACTCCAATTTTTTTCTAGTAATAAGTGCACATATAATATTTGTTATAAATTCAAATAAGCCCCTAGGATGTCTTACATAGTAAAGTTTGAAAATTTCCAAACATAACGCATTTTCAAAGTGCATCTATAGCGTCCTTTTCGCTTCTAACTTTTCATAACTTTGGTTCGCAATTTCCTTAATTTTCCAAACCAACTATTTAATATAAAATAAACAAAAATATTTATAGAGAACAAGAAAATAAAATAATAACAATTTAATATCATAAATCTTCCATTTACACAAGTTAAAGTTAAGGGATATCGAATGCACTTACATGGACTATTCTCGCTTAAAACACTTTCAAACATACTTTAATTCACCACACAAACCAAGTTAACATTTAAACATTAAGTCAAGGCCATGCCACATGTTCAAGAAAGTAATAGAAATGATGTTACATAGTATAAAGTTGTCATTTGCTTTGAAAAGCAAGAGAGGTCCAAAGTTTATAACTTCAGTTAGTCAATGCCACTTTAACTTCATATTTCAATCACACAACATATATACACAATATATATGAAAAAGATAGTGAGATAAATTAACCAAAATCCAAGCTAGATAAATGATAAAATATACTAAAATCATGGAACCAGTTCCTACCATCACCGAAAGCCTGAAGATCCGACCTTTAGCACTAATATCACAAAGCAACATCGCCGTCCACCTTTCATGATCATGGGCTCCCTAAGATCCCCCCTCCTCTTCACTTTTCTTCCACTTTTACTTCAAATCCATGATTATTAGGGTGTTATAAGGCCTTGGTTAAAGTTTGGAGAAGTTTTGAACAAATTAGAGAAAGTTAGTGAAAAACAAAGTGGATTGGTGCTAATCCACTTCCACCACTTTTATTCATTTTGATATTTTCAAGATATGGAAAATTATGAAGTATTTAACCATGCCTTATCCTTCCTTTTACAAGGTCAAGACCCCACCCATGTGCCTTGCATGCTCCTTTCACTTTACATGAAAATTTCCTAAGCAAAATTACTCTATTACACTTATACACAAAATATCTTCTATGACATCAACCCAAAAAGTTATTTTCCATGAATGAAAAAGTATTTTTATTCCATATTAATGTTCTATTATTTAAATAAGTGTATGTAAAAAAATATGAACAACTTCTGAGGGTAAAATTGCTATTTATTGATAAAATGATTTTCGGTCACATTATTGATATTTCATCAAAGTATTTATTTTTGTAAATACTTTTCCAAAATATGTTTAACATCATTACTTAAGATTTAAAAAGGGGTTAACAAGGTTATCAAATCATTTTAATACCATTTAATCTAAGGTTCAAACATTTAAACAATTCAGATGTTTAAATACGAAGTGTCTACAATTCCGGACCATTATAGTGAGAGTCAAGATTGATGTTCAAGTAGGGATGAGCAATAGTGCTACAACCTACCGGCTTCCCTCTTGACTGGAAATGGTAAAGTTGGAATGTCAGAAATGTGTTAAGTATACGAACGTTGATTCTATAAGAAATCATTTTTGGAACTAGATGGACAATTAGTCAAATATAAGAACTTGACTTAATAACATAAATAAATTGTTTTGTGTTTGTCATGAAAATGTTTAAACAACGCTTGTCTTTAACCCTTACAAATATAATTAGATCTTTAAAAGAGGTTTTTAAAGATAATATTTAAAGTATAAATTATTTTAGGTCTATTGTGACGATATTTAAACAACACTTGTCTTTGACCCTTATAAATATAATAAGATCTTTAAAAGGGAGTTTTAAAGATATTGATTGAATGTGAAGTGTTTTGGGGTTTGTAGTAAACAACGTTTCAATAAATATTTGTTTTAAACCCATGAATTATATTTTAAAGTAGAAAAATACAGTTAAATGATTATGAATATACATAGATCTCTAATAATGGAATTTTAAAGGTGATAACAAGCACGGAGTTTTTTGGAATAAAAATTGAAAAAGTATATGTTTAAAGAAATAGTGAGAAGGGGTTTATAGTAACAATGTTTGAGTAAAAATTGTTTTAACCTCTTTTGATTATATTAAGTTTCAAATTAATAAAGAAGTTTTAATTTAATAAAGATGTATCAATTAATTAGGAGTTTAAATCAATTAGGAGTTTAATTAATTAGGAGTACAAATTAATATAGAATTTTTAAACTATTACTGGATTATTATTAGTAAATAGGAGTTTTACTAATAAAAAAGTTTTTTAGTTAATCAATGATGAATTAATTAAAAAGGGATTAAAAGTCATTTAGGTGACTTGGTTGTACTTTGTATGAATTGATAGTGCTTGTGCGTTTACATGCTTAGAGAAGTACACAGGACTTAGTTTCTGTTATCCGATCACTTGGCCTGGCTATAAGGTGATAATTACAAAGGCTTTGATTGAGTCTGGATAAGATTCGAGCTAGTTAGAGATTGGAGACATAAGGATTGATCCGTTTTGGGTAGTTCGGCCTATGTGCATGGTTTGGCCTATGTGTACGGTTTGGCCTATGTGCATGGCTCGGCCTATACGTACGGTTCGGCCTTGAAGGATGGCACATTTCGCTCGGCAGAGAAAGGAAGCTATGGGAATTCAACACATATCGCTTGGTGAAGAATGGGAAAATGAGATGGCTCGGTCTAGGCGCCCAAGGAGAGGTCGCTCGGCCAGGTTCATTCTGCAACCATTGTTCGGTCACTCTCATTTGGCCATCCTCGTTCAGCCACCATCGTTCAAATACCCTTGTTCGGCCACCACTGTTCAGCAACCGCCTTTCGGTATGCCTGGCTCAGTGCATAGAAGTTTTCTATTGTGGGCGGAAGTACTATGCTCTTAGGCCTGTGAAGAAAGACCAGCCTATCTTCATCTATAAATACAAAGGCAAGGGTACAATTAAAAGGACCTTTTTGGGAGAACACCAGGGAGACTATGTCATTTTTATACTCTCCTCTATTTAATTCAAACTTGTATTCAAGTGATTTGTTTACGGATTGTATCTGTATTCAAGTGATTAAGCAAGTAATAAAGATTTTATTCAAAGTGGACGTAGGCAATTATGCTGAACCACTATAAATCTAGTGTTCTCGTTTTTGTTGTTCGTTTTGCATTCAATTACACTATTTTTTTGCTTAAATTTACTCTCTTCATTAATCTCTCTACATAATTCTACTCAAGGGTGTTAGTGACCAATTTTGGTGCTAATAATTTCCTTATGCGATCATTTTCTCATTGTTACTGAAATTGACCAAACATTAACTTAGGAAATATCTGAAAGGAATACAAGATGATGTTATACCTTACGTATAAACTCGTCTTGCCTTCTAGGACTAATGATATGAAAATCCGTCTGGATAGGAGAGGATCTCCACCCTTATGTATTATCTGTTTATTTCTAGAAGAACCGAAGTTGTGTTAACCGGAAATATAACGATTAGTTTTGAAGCATTGATAAGTGGGGTTGTGTACTTATATGAGATGACTCGAAACTATAACCACTTCATAACCATATATGTGATCTATGCTTTGGAAAAGGATTTTGATCTGTTTGAGATGTAGAAATTTATGTGTAGATTCGTGATCTATTCGAGATGTTGGAATCCGTTTGAGGATTCGATCTCTATTTTAAGTGATGGTAAGGCACATGGAGAAATTTGGAACATACCCTCACCAGCAAGAAATGCAATGACCAACATTTTCGATCCTCAAAAGTTGACAATACTACATCCACGATATTCATATGTTGAGCGTCGAAGTGTCGAAAAGTCAGATTGTTGGGGTGAAAGAAAGAAATGACAGAATAAAGTCCCACATCATGGCGACTAATATATAATATACGACGGACCTTTACAAAAGAAAAGTTTCGTATACATGCATCAATCAGAGTAAACTATCTTATCATCATCTTAGACAATTATAACAACTCATCCTCGCAAATGCTGATAAATACATAACAACTAATGCAATGAAAATAAAAGATACATGTATATGTTTTGGAGGCATCTAGCTCATCTCCTGAAGCTCTAAAGCATCCACAACTAAATCTGAAATATACTCGAGCTGACCCGAACATTACAAGAAAATAATGTCCGGATCGATCTGGTAAGCCAATGTGTGAAACATAAATCATATGGATTATTAATTTTATAAAACCTTTCATAAATAAAGGTTTCTCATAAGGCCATGCTGCACATAAACACAGACGGATTTTTACCTTATGATAACCAAACCATTTTATAGGAAATCCAATGATATTATAGTAATATATAAGGTTTAAAATAAATACTGAATCATAGCCGCAATGGATACTTTAATTACATTCAACAACATATTTAGTATATAACTAAGCTTTTAAGGCATGTATTGGAAAATGGATCCCAACAGTTACAAGGTAAGGACTACCTTCCATACGGTACACCTCAAGATAAAATGTATCGTGGCTGCAAACCTGTAGCACCTCTACCAACACAGAATTGGCCTACCCCTTTCCAGATAGTACCGAATATAATCATCCTCCTAGCTGCCAACTTGACAAACCGTTCTATGGCTAAAAGCATACATAATTCGTAAATATCGATCTAGATACAAATGATGACCATACCCTAATGGTAGCGAACCACATATTCTTGCTGCATCCACCCTGTTTTAGTTATTTCTGAGTATGAGATTTGAGTTTACGTTCATGTTTTAGCAAATCCTACATGGAATGCTAAAATTGCCCTCTAGAAACAATGCAATTCCATGATTCATCCATCCAAGTTGTTCTGGGACCGAACAAACCGAAGATACCACTTCTACAACATCCGCAGGATTTGTATCAAGCAGCTATTGCACTTCAGAGTACTCTTTCTTCGATTTCATCATCTTTAAGATGTCTTCAATTCAAATGCTTATGTTTATTCGAAGTGGTTTTTGAATAAGTAATTTTTATCCGATCTCGGTCTCTCCGAACCAACAACCGACATTTTCAAAACATTCCAAGATTTGATAGTTGGTTATTTAACTATCAAACAAACAAACAGTCCAGTTAAAGATTTAATTTAATGTGGAACCAAGTATGGTGAAGCACATAATCAACCACTAAGTCTCTTTAATTAATCCTTTCATTAATTGATAATCACTTTGTAAATTCTTGTATTTAAATAATTTTACAAAAGATATACATAAGTGTATTACTCATTCAATACTCATTTATACTCTTTCACTGCTTGGAAAAATATCCATATACTTATCTCATTGGTATAAGTATACTCACAAACCTCTAGACTTTCAATACTTAGAAAATGAAACCATATACTTATCTCAATGGTATAAGTACATTCATAAACCAATACAATTTCAATACTTAAAAATGTAATCATATACTTATCTCAATGGTATAAGTATATTTAAAAAAAACCTTTAGAAAGATTTCATTTTCAAAACCATACTTATTTGAGTTAAAAAAATGTTAATTAAAACATAAATAACAATAAACTCAAAACACTTTCCTTTTGGTGTAAATAAATGGATCATATGTAAATTAGACTAAATGCACTTACTACCGCTTTTCAATTTCAAACTTGTTCTATCCCTCGATTAACAATGAAGTCGGATGAGTTAGCGTACTATCCTTGTCTCGACATACATTCTTAATTTTTAGGATATGGACGAGTTTTCCTAACTCGGAATTTGGTGTTAAGTATGAAATAAATACTTTCTATACCACCAAAATTTAAAATGATTATTTATGAAAATCAAATCTCATTTATATTTATAAAAATCATGTTATAAATTTCCTTTCTATTTGTAAAACTTCTTTTATAAATCCCTAAATATAATTATAAAACTCCTATTACAAATCCCGTTTTTATTTATAAAACTCCATTTATAAGTCTCATTATATTTATTAAACTCCTTTTATAAATCTCCAAATATAATTATAAAACTCCTTTTACAAATTCATTTTCTATTCATAGAACAATTTTTATAAATCTTATTATATTTATAAAACTCCTTTTATAAATCTCAAAATATAATTATAAAACTCCCTTTGTAAATCTCATATACTTATCATAAATCTTTGGTTCCAACATAAGACTAAATATTTTCATGAAACGATCATTTCATGTATCGCTTTAAATTCACAAATGTGATTTATTTTCTAAATTATCAAAATGATATAATTTATCTTTTTTTATAGAACACCATTTAAAAATATATTCTCTTATTTTTAAAATACCATTTATAAATTTATTCTTCCTATAAAACATTTTATATAAAACGTTCCACCAATATTTATTCTAAAATATTCCATCTTCTTTTAAAACAGAATCACATTATTATAAAAAATAAATTATCCTTTCTTTCTAAAATAAACATTATATTATTTTTCTTGTAAAATAAATAATTCCCAAAATACTTTTAAAATATTTCCATATAAATTAGAAAAGATTAACAGAAAGGTTGAAATAAAATAAAGAAGTTCAAAAACCATTTCTAAGTAAAATATCATAGGAAATTCGCAAAATCACTATTAAAATCATTATCCGAATCAACACCATTTTCAAATCAAAACAACAACCCATAGTGCTTCAAAATACTATAATGAGGCCAATAGCTATGATAGTGCTTATCCAATACTACTACAACCTTTATCACTAAAAGGTTCAACTTTTCACTTATGTTAACCTCATATCAAATAGGTCAACTATCAAACTTTTGGCAATTCAGCGATTTATATAACATAAGTATATAAATGAAATTTAAAAACATAATGACGAGGAATTCAAATTACTCTACAATATTCTCTACCTTTATTTTATATGTCATTCACTTAACGAAACCAAACCAATACATTATTTAAGTACAAAAACAATAATTTATATCTAATATGTATCATATAGTATTCATCCAAATGTGGGATGACACAACCAAGTTCCAGTCGATGCTCACAAATTTCATTTTGTTCTAAAGCTAAATGATGTTCAATTTTAGTATAAAATTCCATTTCTCCAAACTCAATGAAATTAATTCTAGTGCAAAGATAACGAACTTATGTGCAAAACACAAAAGACTACATCCCGATTGGACCACGTATGAGTGAGATTTGAATATTATAAATTTTAAGGTTAAAATATAGTTAAATAACTAATTAAATTACAAATTACAACCTTAATCCTCCTTCCCATATACTCTAATTACTACCTATGGACATTCCTGTGCAAGAACCAAAATTTTAATGAACTGGAGTTTCGACCCTCGAAAATCGAAACTAATATATCCTTGGTATCACGTGCCGCAAATCCAAGTGCCAAAAAGCCCGATTGTTATAGAAAAGAAAGAAGAAAGAAGAGAAAAGAAGAAGAAGAGAAAAGAAGAAGAATAGAGAGAACTAAAGTAAACATAGGATATAACAATCGCAGCGAAAAAACATATAATATGATATTAATCATCATCATAATAGAGAAATTGTAATATAATATACATATATCCATAAGAGTACAACGAAAAATCACAACCATCGGCCTGGATAGTTATAATGACATATCCTTACAAATGATGATAATTTAAAACCATAATGCAGCGGAAAATATACATATACGAGAATACCACCTGAAGACCTCCAGCTCGTCAATGGAAGCTCCAAAGCACCAAATCTAAATCTGCAAATATACTTCGTCTGATCCAAGCATTGAAAGGGAAGAATACTCGGATCAGTCTGGTAAACTAGCATGAGAAAACACATCTCAAATTTATTTTAAAGTTATGAAAACTTTTATTTATCAAAACAGAAGTATCTTGTAAGAACACGCTACACATAAACGCTGATGTGTTTTTACTATATGATAACCAAAACATTTCATAACAAATCATCTAATATTATACTATTGTCTAGTATACAAATAAAATTTAATCATACCTGAATTGTTACCATTATTAAATTCCAAAATATGTTAGGCTCTACAAATAAAATTCCAGGCACGTATTGGAGAATGAATTTCATACAAATGACAAAGTAAGGGACCACCTTTCGATAATACACCTCTAGAAAAATGTACCAAGGATGCAGATATTGACGCCTAAACCAACATAGAACTGGCCTACCTCTTCGATAGATAGTACCGAATATGACATCACCGCAGTCGTTCCCGACCTATCCACGGCCACAGCTTACACAACATACTCGACATATAGAGTAATGTATAAATGTGATGACCATATCCTTATGGGAGTGACCCATATAGCCCTGCCGCTTCTACCCTATTTTAGTCATTTTCTGGTAATGAGAGATAACAATTACCTTTCACATAGCACATTGCACTTTGAATGCAACATTGCCATTCCCACAATCACACAACTGATTTCTATAAATGTATAAATCCTGAGCTTGAACATCTTAGGAAAGGGTGTTAAGCTAAGAGAAGTTGCGTTCTCTACCACTAAACAAATGATAGGTTCATAGAGATCAATTAATGTATTTAGAAATGCAATTTTAGATATTCATCCATACAAATTGTCTAAGAATTCGACAAACTGAAGGCACTCTCCTAGCACATCCTGTCGGGAATTACACCTAGGATTGGTAGCGAGAAGTCCTTGCATATCGTAGATTTTCATAACGAAGCACTGCTGTCACCATATATATATATATATATATATATATATAATATGCTTATGGGTCTAATGGCAAGTACCCTTGCATAATGAATATATCCATCTTAAAAAATCATCATCATAAACCTGCACTTTCGAACGCGTACATTAGTTCGAATTGGCTCTTGGATAAATCCAACCCTGGTCTCGTCGGACCAACAATGATAAAGAGGTCCTTAACCTCATATGGAAACCAAGTCTTATAGACTTATCACGTTTCCAACTCTCAACTTGCTATCCTTCACCAAAGAAGTTAGCCTGGTAGATTGGAGTACCACTCACACTCCGAACTACTAGAATCAATATTCTTAGTCCAAATGATGATCAAGAGAACTCAGTTGGCTTCATGCTAAGTGCACTACTAATTAATTCCCACATCAAGTCATGGAACCAAAAATGGCTAAATTTGATAGCCGGTTGTTTAACTGTCAAAGCAACAAACAATATCTAGCACAGAAGCAGTCACTAGGTTCGTTTAATTAATTTTTTATTAATTAAATCAATTCCAAATATTTACTTCAATTTATCTTTAGAAAGATATATCCTCAAAACCATTTTAGTCTTTCGATATTGGAAAACATTTTAGTATACTTATATCAACGGTCACACTAACATATTGGAGACATGCCGAATAGATTTTTATAGCCGTATAACTCTTGAGTTCATACGCCTTAAAATGGGTGTTACATATAAGAAGCAATGCTTTTATACCACCAAGCCTTTAGCAGGATCATAAGAACCAATTCGTGTATTTCATCGTGGAAGGTCAAAGTACAATTTATTGGTTTAAAATGAATGTTGCATAAAACATCGTTACGACAACCCAAAAACACTAGCATATAGATTTGATTAATTATATATATATACATATACATATACATACATACATACATATATATATATATATATGTATGTCCCATATACTATATAAAACATTTCCTTTTGGAAATCGTTTACAATAACAAAAGTGTTATAGTCCGTGCCTTTCTTACTTTTTCGAAAACGTCTACTATATTAATGTTGGGATTCATATTTTCAATACATATCACATTTTAAATCATTTTTCAAAATAATTTAAATTGCATTTGGAATTATTATTTTCCAAAATATTACTTTCAAAGATTACTTTAAAAACCACTAAATTCTTTAAAAATATTAATTTCAAAACATTCATTTAAAACATTATTTAACTCTTAAAAACTTGAGTGCACTTCACTTATATAAAAATCTATATTTCAATCTCAACATAAATCATTTTCATATTTATAAAACTATATGTATAAATCTCCTTACTATCAAAATCCATTTATAAATCCATTTCTTTATAAATCTAATTTATTTATAAAATCCATTACAAAATATTTGTAAATTCCGATTATAAATCTATACTTCTATTTATAAAATATCAATTTTATAAATCCTTTATATAAAAGTAATTCAAAGATCTCTATTTAAAGTATTTCACAAAACTATACATTTATAACATCAAAAATCATATTTTTTATTTGTTTAAAAAACAAATTCATTCCTTTTAATTATTTAAAAATTATTAAAACATATATACTTCCACAATCACTTTGAAAATTATTTCAATTCAAAATCATTATTTTATAGTATTTTGAAAATACTAAAAATATGGTCTAGTGCTACTATAGCACTAAATAAGAAAAAACAATCTATGTCATCAAATATGGCATCCAAAACATCATATATCAAAATAAATGAAAAGTAAAATCAATAGCGTGAGGAATCCTATTGGATCCCTCCATCCTGTCCCCATGCATCACATATAATATATAATCAAATAATATAAATCAACTTTTTCGATGCGGGATTCATATACGAAGGGCCATCCACTCGAACATGGGAATGTAATATAGTCTTATCTACTCCAATAGGCGGTAATATATCCAAATCAAATAATAAATGTAATATATTATCCAAATAAGAAACAAATAGTATAAATGAAACTATTTCCACCATATATAATTACAAGCAGGCAGAGAGGCGAGTTAACCCACAGAAATTCCAAAAATCACCAAAGCGCTCCGGTTTGAATTAAAATTGAAACGGTCTTTCAATTTAACCCAAAGTTCCTACTAGCTCCAAATCCATCCAATCCAACTATATGATGTAGCAATCGTTGATACGATCACAATGCAACTCGTTGCACTCAATTTGGACCTCATATGAAAAAGTTACGAATTAACAATCGTACGAAATAATTTAATTTATAATTAACTTAATTAGTTAAAAATTAAAAATATTCCACTCTACTTCCCTCACGCGCTCGATACAAGGCGAGCTTCTTTATTTTTTTTTTAAAATCGATCGTCACGCAATCTAGCTCGCCGCGGTCGTTGGCCAATGCTTCTCTACCGCCGCACCGCCGCGACGCACATCGTGCATGCGCTCGAAACCCAAAAATACGAACATGGGCTACTCTCGAACACGCCTCGATTTTCGGCCTCCGCGCCTCGCCAAATGACGATCCAACCATTGATCAACTTCATCTAGTCGAGCTCTATGCTTTTCCAGTTGTGGTTGAAGCTTGAAAGTGGAAGGAGTAGCTCCGATGAACCATGGCCGTAGGATGTTAGGGTTTTAATGGTGGCTAGAGATTTAGGTTAGGGTTTGGTCGCAAATGAAAGGAACGAATGTCATTTTATAGAAAAATTTCATGGCACTATTCACCCATTAAAATTTCAAACTCCAAACGAAGCATGCCGCTTGGCGTTCTATATGTTATTCTCCTATTCCGAATACAATGAAATATATATATGATGCCAATTCCATGATATACAAAAGTTAACTTTTCAAAATCAAATTATATTGATTTAAATTCCTTTAAATAATTTCTATGCGTTTCGAACTCACATGACCAAACGATATGTCCGATCGCCATGAAATTCAACACCATATAATAATTCATTATCATTGATCCAATGAAATTGTTTTTTCAAAATCCGAGATAGTTCCCTCGAAGGCTACTTTTACATGTTAATTAAAACGATTAATTTTCCAAAATCAGTTTAATCAGTTTTAATCCAAATTAAAAATTTACTGTCTTCCTTCTTATTCAAATAGATCAACTTTCCAAATCTTTTTCATCCATATTAAATTCAAGATTCAATTATTTAAACATTTCAATATATTCAAATTTAATAATTTAATTATTAAATAAATCACTATATTTGAAATTTGAGTTATTTAACTTAAAAAATTAACCTTGCAATACTTAATATCAATTAAATATTTCAAATTCAAATGACTGAAAATTCTGGATCGTTACATTCTCTCTCCTTAAAAGAATTTCGTCCCTAAAATTACCAACTTAGAAAATGCCTCAGACCCATTAACTTATGAAAAACACTTAGCTAAAATGGATTATAAAATTTCTAATTTTTTCAAGTCAATTCAATACCATTCCAAGTTATAAAAGCAAAATCCAAATTTTAGTTATTAAATTTTTTCAAAAATTTCTCAAATTTTTTTAACGGCTTAAATTTATGAAAAATTTCTCCAACGTCTCCTTTGCATGGTTTAGCCGAAAAAGTTTACAATATATATAATCACAAATATACATCTCATCCTCAAGGATGAGGCATCCCATAGAGAAAAATATAAAAGCACGATATGTAATCTAAGATGTGTACCTTTTATTATATTAGCAAGCATATACAATCAATATAATGCGAAAGCGAGATCCAAATGCGAAGCATATGCCATCTGCACCTACTAAACACTCAACAACCAATGTGAACAAGTATAGGGAAAATAATATCAATATATAACATAGACTATATAATAACCATATGCAAACGTAGCAAGTATAACAAGTGAAACTGTCAAATAAATAATATCCATCCAATTAATTCATATTCGATTCTATTTGCATTTTCAAAAATCAACATTTAATTTGTTAAAGCCCGTACGATGTACATATATCATACGTATGCAAAATCATACCTGATCGCTCGCTTGATCACACAATTACACTTCCAAACCAGTATCGTTCACACAACCATTCTAGTGCGGACTCAGATTCGATTCCTTGATTATAAACAATCATTCTCCTTACGTAGCCATATAATATGATAGGGAATATCATAATCAATCAAAATTCCATATCCAGTGTTCACCGTCAAGAATCGAGTGAAAAATCCTAACTCGGACCAATGTAAATCACCTTGAAATCGTATATTCGAATCTGGATCAAACGGTTATTCGGATAAAATAATTTACGTACAATTTACATACTTATTTCGATTGGTTTCTTATTATATCTCATTCTTTTTTACTTACATTCATTTCTTTTTCATTATTCACATTGCTTTATTCAAATATTTCATAGTATATTTCTTTCAATACTAATATCATTTATAAACCATTTCATAAAATCATTAAAGTTTATTATAAACGTTTCCTATAACCTCTAATGTTTATTTTCACTCTACTACTTAAGTTCATATTTATTTCTAAAAACAACTTTACAATACATATTCAATCCATATTACAATTTAAGTTGAATTTCATTTTATAACTCAATTTCATTTCCATTTCACTAATTTATTTCGATAGTTCATTTAATTAAAACATTAAAAATAAAATTCAATTTCATTTAACTTTGCATCAATTAAATTCCATTTCAAATTTACTTTTCTTAACATTTATATTCAACAAACTTTTTAAAATTTGTTTTAACTCACTAATTCTCAAAATTTATAAGTTATAAACTTATTTCTTATGTTTTCAACAAAACACTTAGACAATAACTTCCAGAATTTAAACACCCATTTTTTATTTTTTATTTTCAAATCATATTCATAAATTTTCCTTATCTATAATTTCACTTTGGTTATATAAAACCATTTCTTAATGTTTACCTTAGTTCACAATATAATAATAATAATAATAGTAACTTTTATTAAACAACAAATTATAATAATCAAATATTATCATTCACTAACAACCAAACATACCATATATAACTACAATAATTTCTGAAAAATTGTTCCTTTATATAAAATATAATCAAGGAAAAATTATTTCATTTATCTAATTTTAAAACAATACTGTCGGTTTGCCTTGGTCAAGCGTTTAGAAACCCCCTATCGATAACATGACGTCCCACATACCAATCTGAATTCATTAGCCACTCAATAGATAAATTAACACAACATAAAATATTTTTATAATCACTAACAAATGCGCGCTCATATATAATATACTCAAAATCATTCTAGGGTGCTACTGACCCTATCTATAATGAGTACCCAACCAAAGGCTAAGTGTTCGCTTACCTAAGCTATGATGCCACATGCAGTGAACCAAAATTTCGACCTACAAAATCGACACTAATACATCCTTGGTGTTCACCTACCGCAAATCTAAGTGCCAAAAAGTCCGATAGTTATGGGAAAGAAAGAAGAAATAAGAAGAGAAAAGAAGAAGAGAAAAGAAGAAGAGAAAAGAAGAAGAAAACTAAAACAAAAAAGAATCTCACAATCACAGCGGAACAATATATAATGTAATATCAATGGACTTTACAAAAGAGAAATTATAATATAATTTACATACATCCATCAGAGTACAACAACAAATCACAATCATAAGCCTAGATAGTTATAATGACCTATCCTTACAAATGCCGATAATTTAAAATAACAATACAACGGAAAATAAACATATATGTGAATACGACCTGAAGACCTCCAGCTCGTCTGCCGAAGTTCCCAAGCACCAAATCTAAATCTTTAAATATGCTTGGTTTGACCCGAGCATCAAAAGGAAAGAACGCCTGGATCAGTCTGGTAAACCAGCATGAGGAAACAGATCTCAAATTTATTTTAAAGTTATGAAATTTTTTCTTTATCAAAACAAAAGTATCTCATAAGACCACGCCGTACATAAACACAGATGTGTTTTTACCTTACGATAACCATAACATTTCATATCGAATTATCTGATATTGTACTTGTGTCTGGTATACAAATAATAATTAATCATAGTCGAAATTGTTGCCATTATCAAATTCTACAATATGTTAGGCTCTACAAACAAAATGGTAGGTATGTATTAAGAATGGATTCCATACAAATGACAAGGTAAGGGACAACCTTTCGATAATACACCTCCAAAAATATACCTAGGGTCTAGATAATGAATGTCTAAACCAACATAGAACTGCCCTACCTCTTCGTTGGATAGTACCGAATATTACATCACCTCGGCCGTTCCCGACCTATCCGTGGCCATAGTATACACAACATACACGACATACAAAGAGTAATTTAGAAAGGTGATGACTATATCCTTATAGGAGCGACCCATATAGCCCTGCCACTTCTACCATGTTTCTATCATCTCTAAGTGATGAGGCTAAAGGTAACGATTAGCTTTCACATAGCACATTCCACTTTGAATGCCACGTTGCCATTACCACAATCATACAAGTGATTTCTACAAATATATAACTCTTGAGCTCGAACGTCTTAGGAACGGGTGTTAAGCTAAGATAAGTTGCCTTCTTCACCACCAAATAGATGATATGTTCATAGTGATCAATTAATGTAATTAGAAATGCAATGTCAGACATTCAACCTTACAAGTTGTCCAGGAATAGAACAAACCGAAGGCACTCTCCTACCACATTATCGGGAATTACCCTTAGGATTAGTAGCGAGAAGTCTTTGCATATCGTAAATTTTCATGACGGAGCATTACTGCCACCATATATATAATATGCTCGTGGGTTAGTAGCAAATAGCCCTACATCATGAAGATCTCCGTCTTCAAAAATCATCATCATAAATCTGCACTTTCGAATGCATACATTGGTCCGAAGTGGTTTTTGGATAAATCTGACCCCGGTCTCTCTGGAATAACAATGATAAAGAGGCCCTTAACCTCATACGGAAACCAAGTCTCATAGACTTATCACGTTTCTAACTCTCAACTTGCTATCTTTCAGCCAAGAAGGAAGCCGGTAGATTGGAGTATCATAGGCACTCCGCACTACTCGAATCAATATTCTTACGATAATAAAGCGTACTCAGTTAGCTTCGTGCTAAGTGCACGACTAATCAATTCCAAATCAAGTCAAGGAACCAAAAATGGCCAAAATTAATAGTCGATTATTTAACTATCAAAGCAACAAACAATATCTAGCACATAAGCAGTCATTACATCTATTTAATTAATCTTTTATTAATTAAATCAAATTCCAAATATTTACTTCAATTTATCTTTAAAAAAAATATCCTCAAAACCATTTTAATCTTCCGATATTGGAAAACATTTCCATATAATTACATCAATAATATAAGCATATTTAATAACACTACCATTTTGGAGACAAGCCAAATAGATTTCTATAACCGTACAACTACCGAGTTCATATGCCTTAGAATAGGTGTTAAGTATAAGAAGAAATGCTTCTATACCACCAAGTCTTTAGTACGATCATAAGAACCAATTCGTGTATAAATTCTATATACTTATAAAACATTTCCTTTTGAAAATCATTAAGAAAGGCATAGACTATAACAACAGTGTTATAGTCTATGCCTTTCTTACTTTCTGAAAACATCTATTGCAACAATAAATGTTGAAATCCATGTTTTCGGTACATATCATATTTTAATTCATTTTTCGAAACCAATTAAATTCTGTTTGGAATTATTATTTTCAAAAACATTACTTTTAAATATTATCACTTTAAAAACCATTAACTTCATCAAAAATGTTACTTTCACAACATTCCTCTAGAAGATTATTTAACTCTTAAAAACTTGAATGCATTTCCTTTATATAAAAATCCATATTTAAATTTCAACGTAAATCATTTTCATATTTATAAAACTATGTTTGTAAATCTTCTTTCTATTTTAAAATCTTCTATCTAATAAGATCTCTTGATTTATAAAATTCTACTTATAAATCATTCATTTATGAAAACTCATTTCACTATCAAAATCCATTTCTTTATAAACCTAATTTATTTACAAAATTCATTTATAAATCCATTACAAAATATTTATAAATTTCGATTATAAATATATACTTTTATTTGTAAAATATCACTTTATAAATCCTTTATATGAACTATTCAAAAATCTCTATATAAAGTAGTTCATAAAACTACACTTTTATAACATCAAAAATCATACATTTTATTTTTTACAAAATTCATCCCTTTAATAATTTCAAGATCATTATAACGTATATACTTTTAAAATCACTTTGAAAATCATTTCAATTGAAAACCATTATTTTATAGTATTTTAAAAGTACTAAAAGTATGGTCCAGTGCTACCATGGCCCCAAATAAGCAAATATAATCCATGTCATCAAATATGGCATCAAACACACCATATATTAAAATATATAAAAGTAAAATCAATAGTGTGAGGAATCATGTTGGATCCTCAAACCTGTCCTCACTGTATCACATACAGTATATAATCAAATAATATAAATCAACCGCTTTGAGGTGGGACTCGTATACAAAGGGTCGTCCGCTCATACACGGAAACGTAATAGGGTCTCATCTGCTCTAATAGGCGGGAATATATTAGAACCAACTAGTAAATATAGTATATCATTCAAACAAGCAATAAAAAACATGAATAAAATTATTTCCACTATATAAAAATATAAGCTGACCAGAGAGGTGAGTTAACTCACATAAATTCCAGAAATTGCCAAAACGCTCCAGTTTGAATTAAAATTGAAACGGTCGTTCGATTTAATCTAAAATTTCTACTAGCTCCAAATCCATCCGATCCAACTCCATAGCATAATACTCACTGATACGATCGCAAAGCAACTCATCACGCTCGAATTGGACCTTATACGAAAAAGTTATAAGTTAAGATCGTACGAAATAATTAAATTTATAATTAACTTAATTAATTAAAAATTTTAAAAAATAACCTTCCCCCTCTTCTTCCCTCACGCATTCGATACTAGGCGAGCTTCCTTTAATTTTTTAAAATCGATCGTCGCACAACCCAGCTCGCCGCCACCGTTCGCCAGCGCTCCTCCGCTGCCTTACGGCCTCGCTTTCCTGCTATCCCGCTTCGCCACGTATTTCACGTGCGAAACCCAAAAATAAGAACGTGAGCTGCTATTGAACACGCCTCAATTTTTAGCCCCTATGACTTGCCAAACAACGGTCCAATGTTGATTAGCTTCATCTAGTCGAGCTCTACGCTTTTCTAGTTGGGGTCGAAGCTTGAAAGTGGACGGAGTGGCTCCAATGAACCATGGCCATAGGTAATTTGGGCTAGAGCTTTAGGTTAGAGTTTGGTTGCAAATGAAAGGAATGGATATCCATTTATAGAAAATTTCTCGACACTATTCACCCGATAAATTTCTAACTCCAAACGAAGCGTGCCGCTTGGCATTCTATATGTTATACCCTTATTCCAATCACAGTGGAATATATATCGAAAGCCAATTCCATCATATAAAAAAGTTAACTTTTCGAAATCAGATTATATTAATTTAAATCCTTTTCAATAATTTCTGCGCGTTTCAAATTCGCACGATCAAACAATATGTCTATTCACCATGAAATTCGACGACACCAAATAATTAACTATTACAGATCCAATGAAAATGGTTTCATCGAAATCCAAGATAGTGCCCTAGAAGGCTACTTTTACACGTTAATTAAAATGAGTAATTTTCCAAAATTAGTCTGATCACTTTTAATCTAAATTAAAAGTTTACCATATTCCTTCTTATTCAAATAGAATTTAGATCAACTTACGAAATCATTTTTTTCCACATTAAATTCAAGATTCAATTTTTAAACGTTTCCATACATTCAAACTTAACAATTTAATTATCAAATAAATCACTTTATTTGAAATTCAAGTTATTTAACTTAAAAAATTAACTTTTCAATATTTAAAATCAATTAAATATTCCAAAGTTGAAATGGATGGAATTCTAAGTCGTTAAAAAAATGCATACACCCTCTCTCCTGTAATCTCTGTTGTCTCTCCGCGAAATCAACTCCCGTAAGTTGCTACGAAACCCCTTTGCATTCTCTCCGCTACCATCCTAAAAACATTAGGATTGATGCCTTATATAGAATCGTGATTGAGCCTCCCTAATGTGATAAACAGCATGTTGCGATTCCAATACCATGTCACACCACCTAGAACTTCCACCTCCAATCCCCCTTCGCCCGAGAAACTTAAATCTATCAATGCCTCGGCGTAATTTGCCTTCAAAATCCTAGAAATCAAATCCCTAGCTTGGCCATTACGATCGAACTCCATCCAACGTCGCCACTCTCGACGAACCCTATCTAGATTTGAAGCCTACACCAAAACAACTCAGCGGATCCAATTTCGTATTTTTTCTTTAACCCAAGTTTTTGATTTTGATTTTTGATTAAAAAGGCTAGGTTTAGTGTATATTGGAAATGAAAACGAGAAAGAGTAAATGAAAAGAATTGATGAAATATGTTGATTGTTGGGTTAGTTTGTTTTATAATTTCTAGGACTTTGCCAAATAGCATTTCGTTTACGTACGAACCGTGAACGACAAAAATAAAATACATTTGCACACAAAAATGCAATATGATCCCAAAACAATAACAAAATGCACTGGTTATCTTATTCTATGAAAATTTAAAAATACCTATGTATTTCGAAAAATACGTCAAACGAAAATTTAAATATTTTCCAAATTAAAAATTATGGGAAAATCCTAAGAATTCATTTTAAAATACGTCATTAAAAATCTAGTCCTTCTATTAACAGTTGATTTTGTTATTATTTATCACATTTGAATAAAATATGAATATTTAAATAAGTTAAATATTCTCATTCGAAATGTTAAAAATTATGTGTCATTATAGTAATTGATATAAAATAGGAAAAGGGCATGGCCAGGAGGGTTTTGCTAAACTCAAGGGTATATTAACTCTATATCTAGAGATGCTTGTCGATTATTGCTAGCGTGAGTTGATATGAATCGGATCACACATCGAGGATGGTTCAGCTATGTTAACCTTATGGTATGTTTTATCCAGAGATGTATGACGCTCGAAAGAGAATCTCCAACCCTTGTGTAGGAGATCCGTCTCGTTGTATCGAGGGCGCCTCTATGGAAACCTACACAGTTTACTGAACACATCTTAACGATTTTGATTGTATAACTATTATTATTGTAGTGTACACACACTGTAGCTATTTCTTACTTATATTCTACACTCTACATGTAACGACCCGCTGTTTCGAACAATTCGCATCCGCACACGTCGGACTCGAATTGCTCAAAATACCAGATTGTTAATTTATATTTGGTAAAAATTTGCATATACTGTAAATAAATCAATCACATAATCACGGACACAGAGTAATATAACAATAATCAGCAGAATGCTGTGACACTTAGTCTGACCCGAGCGTAAAGCAAAACACAAAACACTCGGGTCAGGATTAACATTCTTATATTAATAAATTCAACTCAACTGAAATGTCAACTAAAATACAAGTAACTTAAAGGATGTTTGGGATTTCCATCCTCTAAGAATCCTTGGAAATGTCTATTATGTAGTAATATACGCTATTATAATAATGTCTATAGCAAATCAAAGTATTAAAATAGCGTTAAGGCGTTACCCATATCCCTCTTAACACATTTTATATAATGCAGTAGTCTATACAGATACTATAAACTCCGCTCGCAAGTGGGTTATCAGGGAGCACTCATAGGTATGACACAAAACAAACTCATAGAAGGCGCGATAGGGCATGCGATAAGGCACTCAAGGCAATGCCAGGGTAGATATATCATTTGCATATCCGGACTGGTGGTAACGTGTAGCAGCTACTACCACCCACCATGTGACACACTCCCAAATCAAAGGGCACACCCAATCAAATCACAAAAGCAATAGAATGGTATCGAAGAAATGTGCCCGATCGGAGGAATGACCTCACTTGGCCCGGCGTGGCTCCTGTTTTAGTTGCATCAAGCTACTCATGGGAGTCAAGACTACGTAAATACCATATAGAACCGTCATCAAACCATCCTACTTCATTCTGGAATCTCCACCATGTACATAGCTGTTAAAGTGGTTTTCGGTATTGGTAGAGTATGACAATATCCGATTCCGGTCTCTTTAACAACCAAATGCTTATTTCACACAGTAGTCATTTCAAATAGTTCATACTTCATATCAAAATATCATATTCATTTCAAAACCATATCAATTCGATATCATTATTCACTTTAAATAATATTCATTTCCAGAATGTAACACTTTCAAAATTTATAACACTTTCAAAATCATAACATTTTGGAATCATAACCCTTTGGTAATCATAACACTTTTGAAATCATAACGCTTTTAGCTTAAACCGTTTAGATATTGAAAATAGTGTGTGTATATATATTAAAATACTTTATAAATTAAAATAGACTATATATATATAATAAAATAATTTATATAATAAAATTAGTTTCCTCCAATTTCGCGAATCGATCTAAATCATCTTAAATTCCAAAATTCAATTTAAATCAATTCAAGTTTAATCATTTCAAAGTTCAAAGATTCAAGTTTCAATATTCAAACATTCACAATATAAATTTTTTTTTTTTGGCAAAGCCAGCGGGGTTAACTGGTCCCCTACCAGTTTATTGCAAACCAATAAAAGTTACAGATGAAGGACAAAGATAAACATAGAAAAGAAAGAACAAAACAAAACCAAACACAAAGAGCTAAAAAAAAAAAAAATAAAATAAAAAGGGACTTAGTCTCTTTCCCAGAGATGTAACATTTCAACTGAATAACCAGATTGACAGTTCTTTATTTGGCAAAGAATAGCATTCTTCACCTCTTGCCAAAGAGCATCACCATTTTTTCTCTGATTTTCAAAAAATATAGTATTCCTCTCTCTCCAGATAACAGACATATAAATCTTCAAGCAGTTAGCAAGCATCCTTCCTTTTACATCTTTCTTCTTGCCAGATTTTAAGAAAACTCCCCACACTTCAGTAGTGCTAACTGGCAGTAACCTAATGCCAGCTTTATTCCAAATACCAGTGATGATATATAGGAGAGCAGGGCATTCAAAATAAATGTGATGAGCAGACTCATCAAAATTATCACAAAACAGACACTTCAGTGAGCAACTCATGCCATACTTGTTCAGTACATTTCTAGTAAGCAATGCTTGGTTTATCACTTTCCAAAGCATCAAGTTATGGTTAGGTTGAGTATCAGAAGTCCAAATGACACTGTTCCAAATAGCAGAAGGCAGTGGGGCTGTGTCAGTGATCTGATTGAAAACACCTTTAATTGTATGTTTCTTCTTGTTCCATGTCACATAGTCGTGATGTGCATCAGGCTTGTAAAGTTGTATCATTTTTTCCCACAGCTGTCTTATATGTAAATTACTGTTATAAGGAAGCACCAGTTTCCCATCAAGTATGTAATCACTTGCCTTAGCATTCATTTGTATACCAGTCTGCACAATCTGGTTATAATCACACAGGCTGGATAGAATAATACCTTCACTTACCCAAGGATCATACCAGAATTTGACAGTAGAATTTTGATTGACTGGGTATTTGATCATTTTTAGTACCACATTCCTCAACTTAAGTATATTTCTCCATATCCAGCTACTATTCTGAGGAATATCCATGCACCAAAAAAACTTTCCTTTTAAATTGTACTGCCTAGCCCATTGTACCCATAAACTTTCCCTATTGCTGATTATATCATCAATATGCTTGCTCATAGCTGCTGTATTCCAAGTCTTGACATTTTTAACTCCAAGTCCTCCCAAATATTTAGGAACTTCAAATTTAGAAAAAGAAACTGGCAAAACTTTTTTGTTATGTATGCTACCAGTCCAGAAAAATCTGCTCATGGCAGACCTGACCTGATGTAGTAGTCTAGAAGGAAGTATCATTGCACGTGCCCAGTAAACAAGGGAGGCAAAAACAGTAGCTTTTATTAGCACTAGCCTACCACTTTGAGATAACTTCCTATTTTCCCAAGCTTTCAACACAGAAGTGATTTTGTTGTAGAGAGGAAAGCAGTCAGCTCTAGTAATTCTTTTTGTTATCAATGGTAACCCAAGGTACTTCATATCAGAGCTCATTGCAGAGAAACCACTTGCAGTTTGTAATTCAGAAACATGTGTGTCACTAGCACCAGATACTAACAAGGAGGATTTCTGTTGATTGATTTTGAGACCAGTCATAGCATAAAAATCAAGTAGTGCCTTAGAGATGGCATTAAATGATGGAAGCTCAGGCTTGGTAAACAACAACACATCATCAGCAAACATGATAGAGGTGATATTAAGTTTAGCACACTTCGGATGATACTTGATAGCTTTCTGCTCATATTTAATTCGTAGAATAACAGTGAAAACTTCCATGACTAGTAAGAATAAGTAAGAAGAAATGGGGTCTCCCTGACGTATTCCTTTACAACTTCTGAAATTACCAACTGGTCTACCATTTATCACTATAGAGAATGAAGGAGTAGATATGCACACATAAACCCAGGAAACAAAAATTTTGGGAAATCCCATTTGTGCCATAACCCTGACTAATGTAGACCAGTGGATGGTATCATAAGCCTTAGAAATATCAATTTTGATAGCTGCCGCTTTGGTTACTTTGTTTTGGCCATATCCTTTCAAGAGTTCTTGGACCAGCAGTAAGTTGTCAATTATACTTCTACTAGGAATGAAGGCAGCCTGATTTCTAGAAACTACAGAAGGAAGGACTTTAACAAGTCGTGAAGCAAGAATTTTAGTGATGCATTTGTAGACCACATTACAGCAAGAGATGGGTCTGAATTCAGTGACAGTAGAGGGATTATTGACTTTGGGAATAAGTGCAATGTTAGTGCAATTCACTTCACCCAACATCTTACACTTATTAAAGAAATTGTGGACAGCATTACAGAACTCACTGCCCAATATACTCCAAGTTGCTATAAAGAAAACCACATTCAAACCATCAGGCCCTCCAGATGATTGTTGGTTCATAGCAAAAAGGTTATTTTTAATTTCTTCATCAGTAACTGGAGCAATTAGTGACACAGCTTCAAGGGAAGTAATGGTAGGTAGAGGTAGGGATGAAATAAGATCAAGGTCAGGGGTGAACCCATCAGAGTTACCAAGCAATGTAGTGAAATAATCAATAAATGCTCTATCAACAGTATCTGCAGTAGAACATGCTGTTCCTTGTTCATCATATATGTTATGTATATTCTCAGTAGCATGTTTTACCTTTATAGAATCATGGAAAAATTTTGTGTTTTTATCTCCTTCTGCTATCCATTTTTTGTGTAACTGCTGTCTCTTCATACTTGCTTCCATGTACAGAGCATTGTTAACCTCTTTAAAAAGTTTGCATTCCTCTTCAGCAGCTTGAACATCAAGAGGGTGCTCCATCAAGTACTCCTGTTGTTTCTTTAGCTTTTCCTTGAGATCAGTAGATAATAATGCACCAGTGCCAAAAGTTGATTTAGCCCAAAGTTTAATCTGCAGCTTAATGAATTTGAGCTTCCTGCAAAACTTGTACATTTTATTACCATAACAATTAAAATCAGAGCTTAATTTAGTTACTAAAGGAATGAATTGTTCATGTTTTGCCCAAGCATTGTAAAATTTAAAGCTTCTCTTTTCCTTATTAAAATGTTGACCAAAAGATAATATTAGAGGGGAGTGGTCAGATAAGATAGGCTGGGGGAGGAAAACAGATAATGAGGGCCAGGAAGATATAGCTTGAAGGTTGCAAAATGTATGATCAATAGTAGTGAAAGTGCGAATGCCACTACGACTCCTGTTATTCCAAGAAAACTTTGCACCAGATTTATTGACCATGATTAAGTCAGACTCATAAATGGCTTGATTGATAGGATCAAGATCATTAGCAGTTAGTGGAACTCCACCAGATTTGTCAGTATAATCAAAGCAGGAGTTAAAGTCTCCCATCACAATCCAAGGGTGGGTGGATTGTCTTAATGGTGGCAATGCATCAAAAAAAAATTTCCTTGAATTTGCAGAGTTATCAGCATATACAAAAGTAACATAGAATGAAGAACGGGTATTTATGTCTTGGACGTGAAGGTGAATGTATTGCCTAGTAGAAAGAAGTGGGGATATAGAGAAAATAGTAGGGTCATAGATTACTAATATTCTACCATAAGATGCATTGTCAAGGTTGTGGTGAAAGGACCAAGTTGGATTGATGTAAGAAACAGCTCTGGAAGATAAAGCTGAATTTAGTTTAGTTTCAAGAAGACCAAAAAGAGAAATATTGTACTCACTGATTATGTTTCTAACTTGGTCAAGCTTCAAGTTGCTGTGAGCACCCCTAAGGTTCCATGATGCAATTTTTTTAAACATTAACAAGATTGAGGTTTGGTTTTGTTGTGTCTTCTCTTAGCAGATAGAGATCTCGTTTCAATGGTTCTAATGGGCTGAGATGATGGAGAAGGAGACTGAGAGAAAGAATTGGTTGGTTTTGTGACAGGAGGAGGAGCAAAAGATGAAGTGTGGGAGGTAGGATTTGAAGGCCATCCAGGCAGATCAATGGAAAAGTTGTATGGGATTGTTTGTGAGTTTGGTTCAACCACTGAGTTTACATACATTTGCTGTATTAAATTATTTACTTGTTTCTCAAAATTGGTGCACCATTCTCTATCCATGTCTGTTTCATGTGTGTCAGTGGTGTCATGCAGAACTTGTTTTCCAGAATCATTTGTTAGTTCAAGTTCAAAGCTATTTTCTTCAATGCAGACTTCATATGTGTTCTCATCAATAGTCTTATGTTTATTTTCCATTGTGCCTTCTCCATCACAATGTTCAACAACAACATTAGAGGTAACACTTACTATGTTTCCAACAGAACACTGTTTTCCTGCATTTACTTCAGTTGTTATTTCACCAACCTCAACTTCATTTATTTCCAGTACTTCTACCTCTTCAATTTCAGTTTGTAACAATTGGAACTTATTAGTAGTAGTAACAGAACAAGCTTGAGCATCATTTTTAGATTTATTCACTTCAAGTTGCAGACTTTTATTTGCCTCATTTGCATCTTTCTCAGTAACCTCTTTTTCCACTTGCTTCATCATGATATTTCGTGCCACTTCCTCACTCCCATTTCTTTTATTTACTTTGTTTTTGTTAACCTTCTGCCACACTTGCTTAATGCAATCTTGTTTCTCTTTTTCTTTCCCCTTATTCAGCCTGTTCATTTTATCTTCAGAATAACTATGCTGTTTTTTTTCTTCACATTTCTCTTCATTCTTCTCACCTTCATATTTCTTGCAGTTCTTGCTATTGTGCCCAAACTCTTTACAAAAACAACAAATTTCCGGTTTCCACAAATACTCCACTTTCACAACTTGTTCTGCCCCATCTAGCATCTTCACATTGAAACTGTCTGGCAGTTCTTTGTATGGAGTAACTTCAACTAAACATTTAGCATAGGATAGGCGCTCAAATCTTTCAGTTGATGTATCCATACATAGGAGTTTTCCAACTCTGGCAGATAACCAATTTATTCCCAATGGTGACCAAGCATACAAGGGAATATTAGTTAATTTAATCCACACTGGCACTGCTTTTATACTACTACAGGAGTTGCCTATATTTTCATCCCACTTTTTCACAATAAATAACTTGTTTCTCATAACTACCGGATCTGCCTCAGAAATCTTTTTCCTATCCTCATCATTAGAGAACTTAAATAAGAAAAGGAATCCATCTGATTTAACAGTTATCATCCCCTTAAGTTTCCACGCACGCTTGAGATAGTACAGGACAGTAGAGTATGGCAGTGGTTTATCTAGGAAAAACCCAACGAGATAATCACTCCACAAAGAACTGCCTGCCCTGACTACTTCAGCAGGTGGCACAATTGCATCCCCTTGAAATTCAAGTAGAATTTCACGTGGAACATAGGAACCAGCATTAGTTGGTCTGGCTTTGAAAAGAGTGGTCCAAGCTTTCGGCTGATTGTCATGAGCAAGGGAAGAAGCTGAAGAGATTAAAGGAGGTGGGGTTGGTGATGGCAGGGATGTTTTGGTCAAAACACAGACAGAAATGGGTTGGGAAAGCTGAATATTGTCAGTGGCAGAGACAGGAAGAGGAGGAATGGGTGAAACAGTGTTGGTACGGGGAAAACCAGACTGTGAAGAAGGAGAAGCTGGGTTAACAGAGACAGGGGGAGGTACAAGGTACGACAGAGGGAGTAAGGGAGGAGCAGAAGGTGGCACAAGAATCGGGGAGGAAGGACAGGGCTGTAGAGAAGATAGGGGAAGTGATGGATTAGCGGGAAGGGAGAGAAGGATAGGGGCGGTCCCCATTTTTAAAAGAAAAGAGAAGAGATTTCAACTCAAAACTTTGGGGACAGGGAGACTATGTCGCCCTGACCTTTGGTTAAGCCGGTTTTAAAGTGGCCGTGCACTTATGTCTCATACTTGTGGCCGCTGGGAATCGAACCTGTGCCACCACAACAAGATGCAGCAACTCACCTCATGTCGTAAACCACTGGACCACTAGTACTTGACTAAACTTTGGGGATAGGGAGACTATGTCGCCCTGACCTTTGGTTAAGCCGGTTTTAAAGTGGCCGTGCACTTATGTCTCATACTTGTGGCCGCTGGGAATCGAACCTGTGCCACCACAACAAGATGCAGCAACTCACCTCATGTCGTAAACCACTGGACCACTAGTACTTGACAAAACTTTGGGGACAGGGAGACTATGTCGCCCTGACCTTTGGTTAAGCCGGTTTTAAAGTGGCCGTGCACTTATGTCTCATACTTGTGGCCGCTGGGAATCGAACCTGTGCCACCACAACAAGATGCAGCAACTCACCTCATGTCGTAAACCACTGGACCATTTATATTGCAGCATTTAACTTTAAATTCATTCAAATTGAAAATTATTCCCTAAACCATTTTAATAACAATTAAATAAAATCTCAATTTATAAATTTAAATAAATATTAAATATTCAATCTCAATTTTATTTATAGTTGAGAATATTCGTTTAATCTCCTTTTTATCGAATCAAGTTATAAATCATAATTTTCAAAACCACATATCAATATGTTCAAATAAATTCTTATTTAAATTCAATTATTAACCAATTTAAATTTCAAGTCCATTTTACTTTATTTTCCCAATATTGATTTATTTAAGTTATAAAATCTATTTTTAAAATAGTAATATAATTTAAATACTTAAACATATTATAAACCACTTAAATTAAATTTATTAAATTAAATCTTATTTTATATATTTTAAGAAATTAAAATTATAAGAAAAATCTTAAAAATTTAATTTCAATACTAACTTATAAATTTCAAATTTCCAAAGCATATAATTTTTAAAAAATCTACAATTTAGACATATATAAAAATAACATTTATATTTTATATTTTAAAAATCAGTATTTATTAAAACCATATATATATATATATATCCTTTCAAAACTTTGGAAATCATTCTTAAAATACAGACCAATGGTGTCCGTATATAATTTTCTATCCTATGGTCAAGTGATATGGATATTTATCATTTCAATCCGCAATTTAAATATTTACGGGTATATATCATTTCAACTCGCAATTCCAAAATTTTAAATTTAATGAAAATCGCTTGGGTTTATCATTTCAACCCATAACAATTTTCTCTTATTCCATAATATCGTTTGGGTATGTATCATTTCATCCCATAGGGAATTTCTAAACTAACAGGAAACTTGCAGTGTGACGACAGTTAAAATATAACATATCAACATGGGCATATATCATCAGTAGCAAATTAAATATAATATATACAACAGGATATGGTGTCATATCATAGGTGAGCAATTTCAGAAAATGGCATAACACATTTAACAATTAAATAACTACTAATTCAAATTTAACAGCATATTTCAATTGTCGTATCAAGTGAAATCAAATTTACTAACTATAAGAATGTTAATCATGAAAGATTGCTCACCTTTTGAGGCTTGAGAGACAAGAAGATGACACAGATATAGATACGCACACAAAACAACGACAAGCTAGGAATTGCTGCGACAAATTTGATATTTGAGAAAGTTAGCCAAGATGGACCAGAGATCGATGAAACAAAATACAAGTTGTATATATATATATATATTCAAAAATAAATTTAAACATATATTTTCAAATTGTTATTTAACTTACACACACCTAAGAAATAAAATCTCCATATATATTGGTATATTGAAAACCAACTCACTTATACTCATACACACACACACACACACACACACACTAATATACAACTTGTAACGACCCGCTGTTTCGAACCATTCGCATCCGCACATGCCGGACTCGAATTGCTCAAAATATCAGATTGTTAATTTATATTTGGCAAAACTTTGCATATACAGTAAATAAATCAATCACAGAATCACAGACTCAGAGTAATATAACAATAAGCAGCGGAATAGATAAATAGTAGTTCATGAAGCTACTATATAAACATAAGAATTTTAAATAAAATACAACAGAATATCTCAAGTACAATGTAGTCTAGAAAATAAACAGATGATAAGTCTAAACAAACCACTAGATAGCTAAAAGCTGAATAGATATAGATGGATCTCCAAGGAAAGCTCCAACTCCAAAGGTAAGTCTCAAATGCTGTGACACTCAGTCTGACCGAGCGTAAAGAAAAATACAAAGCACTCACGTCAGGATTAACATTCTTATATTAACAAATTCTATTCAAGTGAAATGTAAACTAAAATACAAGTAACTTAAAGATGTTTGGATTTCCATCCTCTAAGGATCCGTGGAACTATCTACTATGTAGTAATATACGCTATTATAATAATGTCTGTAGTAAAGTAAAGTATTAAACTAGCGTTAAGGCATTACCCATATCCCTCTTAACACGTTTTATATAATGCCACAGTCTATACAGAAGCTGTAAACTCCACTCAAAAGTGGGCTATCAGGGAGCACTCCATAGGTACAACAAAAAACAAACTCGTAGAAGGCACGACAGGCATGTGACAATGCTCTCGAGGCAATGCTAGGGTAGATATACTGTTTGCGTATCCGGACTGGTGGTAACGCTTAGTAGCTACTACCGTCCACCTCATGACACACTCCTACATAAAAGGGTGCACCCAATCAAATCACAAAAGCAATAGAATGGTATCAAAGAAATGTGTCGGATTGGAGGAATGACCTCACTTGGCTCGATGTCACTACTGTTTTAGCCACATCAAGCCGACTCATGGGAGTCAGGGCTATGTTATATACCATATAGAACTGTCACCAAACCATCCTACCTCATTCAAGAATCTCCACCATGTACACAGTTGTTAAAGTGGTTTTCCGCATGGAAAAGAGTATGACAATATCCGATCCCGCTTTCTTTAACAACCAAACGCTTATTTCACACTGTGGTCCTTTCATTTCAAATATTTCATACTTCATATCAAAATATTATATTCATTTCAAAACCATATAAATTTTGCATCGTTATTCACTTTAAATAATATTAATTTCCAAAATGTAAAACTTTCAAATTTTATAACACTTTCGAAATCATAACACTTTGAAATCATAACACTTTGGAAATCATAACACTTTTAAAATCATAACATTTTTAGCTTAAACCGTTTAGATATTAAAAATAGTATATATATATATATATTAAAATAATTTATAAATTAAAATAGTTTATATATATAATAAAATACCTTATATAATAAAATTAGTTTCCTCTAATTTCCTAAATCGATTTAAATCATCTTAAATTTTAAAATTCGATTTAAATCAATTCCGGTTTAACTACTTCAATTTAAAGTTCAAAGATTCAAGTTTCAATATTCAAACATTTACAATATAAATTTCACAATATATATATATATATATATATATATATATATATATTTCAACATTTAACTTTAAATTTATTCAAATTGGAAATTATTCCCTTAACCATTTTAATAACAATTAAATATAATCTCAATTTATAAATTTAAATAAATATTAAATATTCAGTCTCAATTTTATTTAAAGCTGAGAATATTCATTTAATATCCTTTCTATCGAATCAAGTTATAAATCATAATTTTCAAAATCTCAAACCAATATGTTCAAATAAATTCTTATTTAAATTCAATTATTAACCAATTTAAATTTCAAGTTTATTTTACTTTATTTTCCCAACCATGATTTATTTAAGTTATAAAATCTATTTTTAAAATATTAATATAATTTAAATACTTAAACATATTATAAACCACCTAAGTTAAATTTATTAAATTAAATCTTATTTTATATATTTTAAGAAATTAAAATCATAAGAAAAATCTTAAAAATTTAATTTGAATACTAACTTATAAATTTAAAATTTCCAAAGCATATAATTTTTAAAAAAAATATACAATTTAGACATATATAAAAATAACATTTATATTTATATTTTAAAAATCAATATTTACTAAAATCATATATGTATCATCTTAAAACTTTGGAGACCGCTCTCAAAATATAGATCAACGATGTCCGTATATTAATTTCTATCCTACGGTCAAGTGATACGGATATTTGTCATTTCAATCCGCAATTTAAGTATTTACGGGTATATATTCTGCCCATAATCCTAAAATTTCAAATTCAATGAAAATCACTTAGGTTTATCATTTCGACCCATAACGATTTTCCCTTATTCTACAATAATATCTTTCGGGTGTGTATCATTTCAACCCATAGGTAATTTCTAAACTAACAGGGAACTTGCAGAGTGAGAATAGTTAAAATATAATATATCTACACAGGCATATATCATCGGTAATAAATTAAATATAATATATACAACATGATATGGTGTCATATCATAGGTGAGCAATTTCAGAAAATGGCATAACATATTTAACAATTAAATAACTTGTAATTCAAATTTAACAAATATTTCAATTGTCATTTCAAGTGAAATCAAATTTACTAACTATAAGAATGTTAATCGTGAGTGATTTCTTAACTTTCGAGGCTTGAGAGACAAGAAGATGACACAAATACAGATACGCATACGAAACAGCGACAAGCTAGGAATTGCTACGACAAATTCGATATTTGAGAAAGTAAGCCAAGATGGACCAAAGATCGATGAAACAAAATACAAATTATATACATATATTCTAAAATCAATTTAAAAATATATTTTCAAAATAATATTTAACTTACACGCACCAAAGAAATAAAATCTCCATATATATTGGTATATTGAAAACCAACTCATCTATACTTATATAAATATATATATATATATATATATATATATATAGACTAATACACAATCTACATACATATTTTATTTAAATTTGATATTAAAACATATTAACATAAAATCTATGTATATGTTATTACAAAATTGCTACATACTTTAAAACACATAGATTTAAAAATCAGAACACCTATTTATATTCAAACAGCAAATGTAACTATGCTAATGAAATTATAGTTTATACTTAAACTTACATACTTACTAAAAAAAAAGTCAATAATTATAAAAATCAATATAACTTAAATACATATGGACTCAGCCTTTATAAACTAATAAAAGCCTTCATAATGTAAACTGTATACATAGGAAATAGGCATTTTCTCAGCAAAAAGAGGATAAGCCTTACATTGTGTGTGTCTATATATATATATATATATATATATATATATATATGAATAGGCATAGACACATAGATATATATAACTGACATATATATATATATATATATGCATGCATAAAAATCTTATATAAACTTACGTATTATAAATAACTGAATGTGATACACTAACATATTATATATGAACCTATTATACAAACTATAGTGAACTTATTTATATATAAATATATTACATATATCCTATATATATTACCTATATACAAAACAAGAGGAGATGCATGCAGGGAGAATGGAGGGCGGGATAAGGCTGGGCTTGGGCTCACCAAGATCATGGTGGCTGGGTCCAGGTTGGTGGCGGCATGGGGCTCGGAGGGGAGAGGTTTAAATCCACAGGGGAAAGGTTGGGAAAGACACGGGCAATGACTGCTGTGCTCGGCCTGGGAGAGGAGAGGAGCCGTAAGGAAAAGGAGGAAGCAGGCAGATGTGATGGCTGTGAGCTAGGAGAGGAGTTGTAGATCTTGGCACTTGCGAAATGGAGGATGGAGTAGGTGGGGAGGAAGAAGAGAGCAAGGAGTGTGGGCTGGGGTGGAGTTTGCGTGCTTCGGCGGAAAGGTGATGGCGAAGGGAAAGAGGAGGCGGCGATGGCTTTTGGTTGATGGCAGGTGTGGTGCTACATGCGTGCGAAGGCTTGGTGGGAAAAAGGAAGATGATGAACAGACTCTATTATTTGTTTTGATAAATATGTATTATATTAATTTTTTTAGGGAAGAAGATGAACAATTGAAAGGATGCCCATATTTATCAACATACAAGGGATATCAAAGGACAAAAATTTGGCTTCAGAAGATAATAAGGGTAAATGGCCTTTTGATTGTACGGTGGGGTAATGAAAGGTCACAGGGAAAACCAGACTCAATCGATACAGTAAGCTGTTATGCCGATTTCGCAACACATCGAACATCAAAATACATGAATGAATATACTACGGAGACCAGCACAACAAAACAATCAAAATGGTACACATATATCAACGATATGACCATTCTATCAAAAGTTGATATTCGGTACCGAAAATGCTGCTAAAACGCCGAAAATAAGATAAACGGAGCAATAACAGTTCAAATTTGGCGAAACGAATTATGACATCTCACTCAGAAAAGGATTTATAAATTTACTACATAAAAATATTCAGGTTTCGAAAATATTTTATTTGGATCAATTTTTACTGATTCAAATTGAAATTAAAAATCATATAATAAAATTAACATATATATTTTCCGATAAAATTTTACCAATTGTTATGTTTAAATAGACGCATACTAAATATCAAAATTTTATTTTCAAATTCAATTATTTAAAATTTCATAAAATTCAGCTAATCACGTTATAAAACCCTTAAAATTTACGGGTCATTACAATCTCCCCTCTCAAAACTTTTCATCCTAAAAAATGAACGAGATAGGAGAATAGAAATGACTAGAAGAAAATATAGGTTTGAAATACAAAATACAACAAATAATTTAAACCATATAAATTTCATTTATTTTCCAATTGGTTTATATTCAACTAATTGATTTCAATTCATTTTATTTATTCAATCAAATTTATTGTGTTCACCTTTGATTGATTTCAATTCAATATATTTTCATCCAATTGATGTTTTCTCAATTTATCAACATTTATCATAAAATTTCTTTCAAAACAAAATTTATTTGACTTAACTTATTTATTAAATCCATTTGACCCTAGTTAAGTTGATTTCACTTAAAATTTTAATTTCACTATTCTTAAGTTTATATTTATTTTCTTAAATAACATTCTTTTTCTTATTTAATTTATTCACTTGACATATTTTACAACATATATTAAGTGTATAAACATTTACTATAACCATTTACTATTCAACCAATTAATTCCCTTTTTATTGTTTAATTCATTATTCAATTTATTACTTATAAATTCCCTTAACAAAATATCATTTAGGACATCTTATTATTCACTTTTATTTTGTATATTATTCAATTACCTATTCACATTCAACTTCTAGGTAAGCTATATTAAGGTTCTAAGTGTAATTAAATACTATACAAATTTCTTTTATTTATAACATTTATATTAAGCCAGATTTCAGTTTGAACAATTTATTACTTAAGTTTTCTTCTTGTATAACCTTTTATTATACCCTAACATTTTAACCTTTTGAATATTTTAGGTAAGTTATATGTTTTTAGAAAGTAATTGAGTATTATACAAATAAATTTATCCTAGTTTCATTATTTCAAGTTCTTTCAAATTCAATTTCTTATTTTAGACACTCCAATTTACTCAAAGCTTTACTTTATTTCAATAATTGAAAACCATTTCTCAATATAAAACTTAAGATTCAAATTTTCGATTTTCCTTCAAACTATTTTGAAATAATTATATACGTATATATATTTTGTACATCAAATCATGCTTCATGAATTTCAAATCAAATCCATTTTTCAAAACAAAAGTGTAGAAAAGCTACTAAATGGTCTCTCCACTTTGAGACTTGAGAATGAGTGTCGATGATGCTGCAGTCATCATCGAAATTATTTTCCAATGATGAACGAAGAGAGTACAGACTCAATTCTTTTAAAAAAATTCTTTTGAAACAATTTCCTTTCGAAAATACTTTCAAATAATATATTTTCAAAAACTTTGAAAACTAAATTTGAAAACACCGAAATTTAGTTCTCAAATTCTTAATTCAAATTCATTTCATTAATGAACCAGATTTATAACCATATTTATAAAATTCATCTTCTTATAAAACAATAGATAATGGTTTATGAATGTTAACAAAATAGTAAATGATAATCTAGCATTATCATTTCTACCAACTAATTCTTTTAACTACCCCATTCTTATAAAATTATACTTTATATATAAAATATAACCGTACATAAACTATTTCATTTACCAAATTTGAAAGCAATATTGTGTTAGTTTACTCTGTTTAATCGTTTTGGAATTCCTGTCGATAACGTTAATCAGACGAATCGATCAAAACTCCAAATCAACCTTAACAATTCAAACAACACAAAATAAAACATTTTATATTAACTACAAATATACTCCCTCACCGGATGATTCTAGAATGTGTTACAGAATAAGGATAGAGATTCGAATTCAAGGAACGCTAATCAAAGAGAATTTTAACAACGAAGATAGCTCAAAAGGGTGATAAGGAAATTGAATTACAAAAGAGAAAAGATTTATTAGACTAATATTAATCACGGGTGACCTTAACCAAGTCAACTGAGATTCCAAGGATAAGATCAATGCGGAGATTCAATTTCTCGCTTGAAGGGAAGAGAGGTGACTTTACCCAGTAGCAGGATAATCTCTGATTATCAGAGTGGAGTCAAGATTACAAGGGATTATCGTGATCGTCTACTAGAGATGGTTTGGCTTAGCAAGGAATAACAGAACTGAGGACATAGAAATGGAGAATCGATGCTTGTTGTAAAGGAGTTTCACCCCTTTACAAATCATATTTAGGTTCGGGGGACCACCGACGGGATTTGTCACACAAAGGATGAAGTTAACAGTTGAGGTTGGAGCTATGGGATGCTCCATTATCTAGAAGAACATGAACATGAAAGGAGAAGAATGGATTTCAGAACAAGGTATGGTTCCAAAGTTTGAAAGAAATCTGAATCAAAGAGGAAGGAATTCAAGCTCGAATGAAGGTGATCCAGTAACTAATTTTTACTCTATATGCTAAGTTTTGCCTAAACCAGAGTTTTGATACCACTTGTAACGACCTGTTGTTTAGAACCATTCGCATCCGCACATGTCAGACTCGAATTTCTTAAAATATCAGATTGTTAACTTATATTTGGAATTTTTTTGCATATACAGTAAATAAATCAATCACAGAATCACAGACACAGAGTAATATAACAATAAGCAGCGGAATAGATAAATAGTAGTTCATGAAGCTACTATATGAACATTAGAGTTTGAAATAAAATACAACAGAATATCTCAAGTACAATGTTGTCTCGAAAATAAACAGATGACAAGTTTAAACAAACAACTAGATAGATGAAAGCTGAAGAGATATAGATGGATCTCCAAGGGAAGCTCCAACTCCAAAGGCAAGTCTCAAATGCTGTGACACTTAGTCTGACCCAAGCGTAAAGAAAAACACAAAACACTCAAGTTAGGATTAACATTCTTATATTAAAAAATTCTGCTCAAGTGAAATGTCAAACTAAATACAAGTAACTTAAAGACGTTTGGGATTTCCATCTTCTAAGGATCCGTGGAACTATCTACTATGTAGTAATATACGCTATTATAATAATGTCTATAGTGAAGTATTAAACTAGCATTAAGGCATTACCCATATCCCCCTTAACACATTTTATATAATGCCACAGTCTTTACAGATACTGTAAACTCCACTCACAAGTGGGCTGTCAGGGAGCAATTCATAGGTACGACATAAAACAAACTCGTAGAAGGCGCGATAGGGCATACGACAAGGCACTCGAGGCAATGCCAGGGTAGATATACCGTTTGCATATCCGGATTGGTGGTAATGCATAGTAGCTACTACCGCCCACCTAATGACACCCTCTCAAATCAAAGGGTGCACCCAATCAAATCACAAAAGCAATAGAATGGTAACGAAGAAATGTGCCTGATCAGAGGAATTACCTTACTTGGCTCAATGTGGCTCCTGTTTTAGCCGCATCAAGCTGAATCACGGGAATCAGGGCTACGTAAAATACCATATAGAACAGTCACCAAACCATCCTACTTCATTATAGAATCTCACCATGTATACAGTTGTTAAAGTGGTTTTCCGTATTGGCGGAGAGTATGACAATATTCGATCCCGGTCACTTTAGCAACCAAACGCTTATTTCACACCTTGGTCATTTCATTTCAAATAATTCATACTTCATATCAAAAATATCATATTCATTTCAAAACCATATCAATTCGATATCATTATTCACTTTAAGTAATATTCATTTCCAGAATGTAAAACTTTCAAAATTTATAACACTTATGCAATCATAACATTTTGAAATCATAACACTTTCAAATCATAACACTTAGGAAATCATAACACTTTTGAAATCATAACACTTTTAGCTTAAACCGTATAGATATTGAGAATAGTATATATATTAAAAAAAATTATAAATTAAAATAGTTTATATATATAACAAAATATTTTATGTAATAAAATTAGTTTCCTCCAATTTCGCAAATCGATTTAAATCATCTAAAATTCCAAAATTCAATTTAAATCTATTCTAGTTTAATTATTTCAATTTAAAGTTCAAAGATTCAAGTTTCAATATTCAAACATTTACAATATAAATTTCATATATACATTTCAACATTTAACTTTAAATTTATTCAAATTGGAAATTATTCCCTTAACCATTTTAATAACAACTAAATAAAATCTCAATTTATAAATTTAAATAAATATTAAATATTCAGTCTCGATTTTATTTAAAATTGAGAATATTCATTTAATCTCCTTTTTATTGAATCAAGTTATAAATCATATTTTTCAAAATCTCAAACCAATATGTTCAAATAATTTCTTATTTAAATTCAATTATTAACCAATTTAAATTTCAAGTCGATTTTACTTTTTTCCCAACCTTGATTTATTTAAGTTATAAAATCTATTTTTAAAATATTAATATATTTTAAATACTTAAACATATTATAAACCACCTTAGTTAAATTTATTAAATTAAATATTATTTTATATATTTTAAGAAATTAAAATTATAAGAAAAATCTTAAAAATTTAATTTCAATACTAACTTACAAATTTAAAATTTCCAAAGCATATAATTTTTAAAAAATATACAATTTAGATATGTATAAAAATAACATTTATATTTTATATTTTAAAAATCAATATTCATTAAAACCATATATGTATCCTTTCAAAACTTTGGAAATCATTCTCAAAATATAGACCAACGGTGTCCGTATATAATTTTTATCTTATGGTCAAGTGATACAGATATTGATCATTTCAATCCGCAATTTAAATATTTACAGGTATATATCATTTTAGCCCATAATCCCAAATTTCAAATTAAATGAAAATCGCTTGGGTTTATCATTTCAAACCATGATGATTTTCCCTTGTTCTATAATATTATTTGGGTATGTATCATTTCAACTCATAGAAAATTTCTAAACTAATTGGGAACTTGCAGAGTGAGAATAGTTAAAATATAACATATCAATAGAGGCATATATCATCAGTAATAAATTAAATATAATATATACAACGGAATATGGTGTCATATCATGGGTGAGCAATTTCAAAAAATGGCATAACATATTTAACAATTAAATAACTTGCAATTCAAATTTAACAACATATTTCAATTGTCGTTTCAAGTGAAATCAAATTTACTAACTATAAGAATGTTAATCGTGAGTTATTGCTCACCTTTTAAGGCTAGAGAGACAAGAAAATGACATGGACACAGATGCGCACATTGAACAACGACAAGCTAGAAATTGCTGCGACAAATTCGATATTTGAGAAAGTAAATCAAGATGGACCAGAGATCGATGAAACAAAATGCAAGTTATATATATATATATATATATATATATATATATATATTCAAAAATCAATTTAAACATATATTTTCGAATTAATATTTAACTTACACGCACCTAAGAAATAAAATCTCCATATATATTGGTATATTGAAAACCAACTCATCTATACTTATATAAACATATATATATATATATAAACATATATATATATATATATATATATATATAAACATATATATATATATATAGACTAATATGCAACCTACATACATATTTTATTTTAAAATTGATATTAAAACATATTAACATAACATCTATGTATATGTTATTACGAAATCACTACATACTTTATGACACATAGACTTAAAAATCAGAACACCTATTTATATTCAAACAGCAAATGGAACTATGCTGATGAAATTATACTTCATACTTAAACTTACATGCTTGCTAAAAAAAATTCAATAATTATAAAAATCAATGTAACTTAAATACATATGGACTCAGCCTTTATAAACTAATACAAGCCTTTATAATGTAAACTGTAAACATAGGAAATAAGCACTTTCTTAGTAAAAACAAAAAGGATAAGCCTTACATTGTATGAACATACATACATACATACATATATATATATATATATATATAAACAGGCATAAACACACACATACACACACACATATATATACACACATAAAAATCTTATATAAACTTAGGTATCATAGATAACTGATTGTGATATACTAACAGATTATATATGAACCTATTATGAAAACTTAAGTAAATATATATATATATATATATATATATATATATATATATATATTTGTGTGTGTGTGTGCGCGCGCGCGCGCGCGTGTGTGTGTATAACATATATCCTATATATATTACCTAAATACATAACAAGAGGAGACGCATGCAGGGGATAATGGACGGCGGGATAAGGCTGGGCTTGGGCTTGGCAAGGCTGGCTCCAGGTTGGTGGCGGCATGGGGCTCGGAGGGGAGAGGTGCAAGGTTGTAGGGGAAAGGTTGGTAAAGGCACGGGCAATGGCTGTTGTGCTCGACCTGGGAGAGGAGAGGAGCAGTAAGGAGAAGGAGGAAGCGGGCGGAGGTGAAGGCCGTGAGCTAGGGGAGGAGTTGCGAATCGGGGCACTTGCGAAATGGAGGATGGAGAAGGTGGGGAGGAAGACAAGAGCAAGGAGTGTGGGATGGGGTGGAGTTTGCATGCTTCGACGGAAAGGTGATGGCGGAGGGAAAGAGGAGGCAACGACGGCTTCTAGTTGATGGTTGGTGTGGTGTTGCATGCATGCGAAGGCTTGGTGGGAAAAATGAAGATGACGAACAGATTATGTTACTTGTTTTGATAAATATGTATTATATTATTATTATTATTTTGGCGAAGAACATGTAGAATTGAAAGGACGCCCATATTTATCAACATACAAGGGATATCAAAGGACAAAAGTTTGGTTTCTGAAGTTAATAAAGGTAAATGGACTTTTGATTGTACGGTGGGGCAACGAAAGGTCACAGGGATAACCAGACTCAATCGATGCAGCAAGCTGTTATGCCTATTTCGCAGCGTATCGAACGTCAAATATAAGGATGAATATACTGCGGAGATCAGCATGACGAAACAATCAAAACGGTACACAGATACGGCCATTCTATCAAAAGTTGATATTCAGTACCGAAAATGCTGTTAAACGCTGAAAATAAGATAAACGGAGTAATAACGGTACAAATTTGACGAAACGAATTATGACTTCTCACTCAGAAAAAGATTTACAAATTTATAACATAGAAATATTCAGGTTTCGAAAACATTTTATTCACATCAATTTTTACTGATTTAAATTGAAATTGAAAATCATATAATAAAACTAACATATATATTTTCTGATAAAATTGTATCATTTGCTATGTTTAAATAGACGCATACCAAATATCAAATGTTTACTTTCAAATTCAATTATTAAAATTTTATAAAATTCAGTTAATTACATTATAAAACCATTAAAATTTACAGGTCGTTACATTACACATTATCTATTATATCGCAATATGTACTAAATAGATGTTTGGCTTTTTCAAGGGGAAAACCAAATCCGATGATCCGGTTGGTCTCAACAGGTACTGTTATATATCACACATGTTTCTTGAATTTCTTGCACTAGACTTTTGTCTTACTCATGGTTTTATGTTTCCCTTATTTCCATGGGTGCTTTTTTAAGAAGTTTTAGGAAAGGACTTTTTCATTAATGTTTGTTGGAGCTTTTGGAGAGAAAATGGATGATTACCTAACGTAGTATTTGTTGAATATGCGCTTATATGATTTTTGTTTGATGATAATAAACATACATACATTCGTTTAAATGTATTTGATAATATACTATTTATTTTCACAGATTAAATAAATATTTGCTGAATAAAATAAATAACACAGGTTTTGAATTCAAACGAATATTTTATTCAAACAAATATTTGTTACAATTTTGAATAGTACAATTTCAAGCTCTCACTATACATATACAATTTTGATTACAATTTCATCACATTTCATATTTACAATTCACCTCACTACATATCACTCACACTCGTATTTATCTTCAACTGCATTCCAATTTGAATCCAGCATCTGAGAAATCTGCAAAAATATTCACTAACGCAGTAAAATTGAAAATAAAATATTTTTGCAATTCAAAATAAAAGATGGTTTTGAAAACATTGTTTGCCTCAGTTATTTGGGTCGTTCTTCATAATTTAAATTTGAATTCATCATACACGAACAACTTGTGACATACACAGTATATTACTGTATATGCCACAAGGCCATGCACACCGATATATACACTTGATTGATTTACAGGGACAGGTGAGCACAGGTCAAACCCAAATAAAAAAGTCGGGTTCAACTCACGTGCAATAATATAAATGTCACAATTCTCAGCACAAGGTCAAACCCGAGTGTTTGAAACTGGATTCAACACAGGTGCAACTGCAAATGCACACATGAATGCAATGATCAAAGTATGCATGTATACTTATCGACCAGCAGCAACATGGACCACAGCTGTTACTCAACTCAGTGATACAAAAGACAATGCACCAGACAAGACTACACCAGAGGCAACACATGCAACAGAGACCAGGCTACACAACATCAAGGTGGAAACCAAGTATGCAAGTGCAAAGATAAATGACACAGTGTAAATGTAAATTCGACAAGCTGCTGACCAGAGGTGCAGACAACCCTAAGCAACATGAAGTAAATCAAGTCAGTAGCAACCTTCAAACACTCACATATATGAAGCATACAAGTACAGTCACAAACATGAAACAAGACTGAAACCAGGCAAAGACTTTACGCATCTTTCAGCTGCATGTACATCAGGTACAAGTGAACCAGATTGGAGCAGAGACAAGAAGATGCATACACATATAGGACTGCAATGGATGCAACAATAAACACAAGATTACATAAACACTATAGGCCGTAACAAATTGCAACAGCACCAATGCAAGTAACTGCAAATGCACCAGTATTCCAAGTCAAATGAACCATCAACTACAAGCAAGAATCTCGGCAAACAAAACAAACTCAACAGTTCCAGTTACAACAAAGACCAAGTGCAGCATCAGTTCGTACATGATTACAACAAGCAGTGCAGACCAACCCAATTGCAACAAACAAATGCATCAATATTTGTAAGTGATACAGCAAACATGAAAGCTACAAGATACACAAGTTTACATCAATGCATGTATCTCAATAGCACACTCAAGACCAGACCAGACAAGTCAAATGATGTAAACAGTGAAGAACATGGATGCAGAGATTCAAGCCAGCAAATACAAAGACCACATGCCACAATATCGAGTACATGAAGATGGCATCAATATTCAAACAACAGCAGTATGCAAATGCATACATAATAGAGGCAGCAAAGAACAAAGTACATGATCAAGTGGAGCATCTTGTAAACTGAACAACTATGGACAGAGCTCGAGCACAGTTGAAGCTCAAAACATGAAGTGAATGCATCAGTACAGGAATGAAAGAAAGGACTCGTATAAGCCGTGAACAAAATTTCAAATTGATCAATTTACATTGAAGATGGTCATGCCATAGTCAACAAGAAAGGCAACGCAAAAATCATTGACCAAGTTAAAATTCAAAGCCGAGAAAATTCAAACCAAGTCAAGAATTCCAAGCCGTGGTCATCACGTAATGATTCAATACCGTGAATGTTAAGCAACCAAAATATATACGTGAATTGAAGAAGTCAGCAATCATCTCAAACATCCAAGCTAAAATCAACGGCCGAACAAATTAATTGACAAATTCAAATCAATCTATACGAACGCAAAAATAGGAATTGGATTCCTATATAAAACCCTACATCATCATCGGCAATGATTTATCGAGTTCGAGCATCAATTAGTAAAAGCAAAAGGGATAAATTACTTACCAAAATCACAACAGTGAACTCGATCAACCAAAGCGGCCAAGAGCGAACGAACGAGAACAAAACACACGAAGAGGCACAGCTTCGAAAGTCCTAATTTGAATTAAGGACGCAAGCCATAATTTCAGAAAGAAGAAGAACGAGAGCAGCCGCACTTTTCAAGCCCTAATTCATGCGCAAGAGGAACGAAAGAGGATCGGACATTTTTCACAAGCAACAGTGGATCGGTTGAAAGAATAGTGGGCCGGCCTGCTTATTAAAAGAGGGGATTTAGCTTTTAATTTTATAAAAAGGGGTTTTTTAGTTTTTTATAATTGAGCAAAAATTACGCTTTCACATTCGTATTTTAATTTTTGCTCCTGCGGTTATTTTTGAAGTTGTTTTTCTTTTCGAGTCAAAGATTTTGTAAATCACCACCTAGGGATTAGGTAGTGTCAGATTGTCTATTTAGAATTAGTTCAGTGAGCAGGGGTGCGAGTTTGCAAAACTCTGTAGGCGGGAGCAGTGTTTGCGAGTAAGCGAAACTCTATTGTAGGCGGGAGCAGAGTTTGCGAGTAAACGAAACTCTATAGGCGGGAGCAGGGTGTGCGAGTCTAGTAGAGTGTTTGTGAGCGGGAGCAAAGGGTCTGCGAGTCTAGTAGAGTGTTTGTGAGCGGGAGCAAAAGGGTCTGCGAGTCTAGTAGAGTTATTGTAAGCGTGATACTGTTTAATTCTAATAGAAATCTGTGAATGCAGCAGTAGGCAGGGGTTGCCGAAGCTGGGTAAATTTTGTGTGTGGTTTACTTTTCAGCATATTTATTTCTGCAGTTTATTTCTGTGTTTAAATTGAGAAAATTTGCTATAACCCTATTCACCCCCCCTCTAGGGTTAATCTAGATCCTACAAGTGGTATCAGAGCCCGGTAAATATTTTTTTATTTAACTCTAGAGTCATGAGTCTACAAAATAATGCTTTTTCTGAGGGGCAATCTATTGCTAGGCCACCCATGTTTAACGGGAACGATTATGCTTATTGGAAAGTTAGGATGGGTATTTATCTTAGTTCCGTTGATTATGATGTTTGGGATATTATTGAAACAGGCTATAAACCTCCCACTATAATCGTTGGTGGTACTGAGATTCCTAAACCTAAGGATAGGTGGGATGCTAACGATAAGAGATTGAAAACCATAAATGCTAAAGCCATGAATGCTTTAATCTGTGCTCTTGATAAAAATGAATTTAATAGAATTTCTCATTGTGAAACAGCACAGGAAATTTGGCATACTTTGGAGGTGACACACGAAGGAACTTCTCAAGTCAAGGAGTCTCGTCTAGCTCTATACAGCAACGAATATGAAAACTTTGTGATGGACAAAGGCGAGAGCATAAAAGATATGTTTGGACGCTTCTCAACCTTGATATACAATGCTAGAGCGCTTGGGAAGGTATTTACTGAAGTGGAGCTTGTGCGGAAGATACTACGAGTCTTACCAATGAACTTTGAGGCAAAAGTCACGGCAATACAAGAATCAAAAGATTTGAGCAAACTAAGCATGGAGGAGTTGATTGGCAACTTGATGACATATGAACTTGAGTTAAAAGCAAAGGAAGAACGCAACAACTCCGAACCAAAGAAGAAGACGATTGCCTTAAAGAGTAAAGAAGAAAGCGATGAAGAAGATCCAATTGAAGAACTTGCAATGGCTGTTAATAATCTTAGAAGATGGTCTAGATTCAAGCCACGCAAGAAGAAAACAAAGGGCAATAGGTCAAAAGATTCCGAAAATTCCGATAATGAACTGACATGTTATAACTGCAACAAGCCTGGCCACATCAAACCAAAATGCCCACTTCTCAAAAACAACAAAGAAAAGAAGAAGTCGAAGAAGGTATTTGCAGCGACTTGGGATGATGAAGAAGGAGAAGAAGCTTCGGATAGCAGCTCAGAGGAGGCTAACTTGTGTTGCATGGCAAAATCAGAATCAGAAGCAACCTCCGACGAATCTAGTGAGGCAGGTGAGTTTTCTTATAAAGAACTTGTTTTTATGTGTTCTGATCTTACTAAGGTAGTAGATACTCTTGAATCTAAAATTGAAAAACTGAAATCTGATAGGAGAGAATTTGCTCGTGAAAATTTTAGGTTAAAATCTGAACTTGAAAATACTCAAAACCTAGAATGTAAAAAATGTAAGATTTTAGATTCAGAATTATCAAAACTGAGGAATAACTTTGAAAGTCTTGAAAATGAAAACTTGAATCTTAAGGAAATCATTGACACTAGGAAAAAGGATTTTATAAATCGATGCACCTCACTTGTCACTGAAAACACAACACTAAAAACCAAAGTCCAAAATCTTGAGAAATCTTTGAATAACTTTTCAAGAGGCGAAAAATCTTTCAACATGCTATTGGGAAATCAAATTTTTGCTAACAATAGAAAAGGACTAGGCTTTGGGAAATCACAAAATGATGATAATGCGAAAAGTAAAAGTGTTTTTGCTCGATCTGAAATAATTGGAAATCATGTTGAAAATCATAGTCATAGGAACACAAAATTTAATCAAGTCAATTTAATGTGCTCGATTTGCAGAAAATTTGGACATAATCAAAATAATTGTTGGTATAGACCCAAACATGTAAAAACTATACCGATTTGGGTTCCAAAAGGCACAGATATAAAATCTTTGAAAGTCAAACAAATTTGGGTGCCAAAAGGAGCATATATAAATAGTTTTGGGTCTCCAAAAACATATTTTTCATATTCTGCCACTAACAACAATGGACCTATAAAAACAAATAGGTCACATAAATCTTTTATCGTGTAGGTGTGGTGGCAGGCTAAGGAACAACAACAGTGTGCTCTGGATTTCGGCTGTTCCAGAAACACAACGGGCGACAAAGCAAAGTTCCTTAGCCTAGTACAAAGGTGACAGAATCACAATAGGCAATAACGAAAAATATCGTAAAGGTAAAAACAGGTAAAGGTATATTTTTAACGATATATTACATGTGATTATCTGCACCGTACTCTAAAATCAGCCAATATTGAGATGAACAAAAGATGATGATTTTGATGCTATGATTTTTTTTTAAATATGGACCAACCATCTTTAAATAGAATTACTTGGAATAATTTTGATGGTTGACTGATTCGGACTTAATTGATATGGTTTTTGATTGTTAACACGGTTTCTTCTATTTACATGGCTTCAACTTAAAAATCCTAATGAATTCTATTTAAAAAAATTGTATAAAGGATTTTAAGAAAATTTTTGACTGGTTCTTATTTATGACATTGATTTGTGTTTAATTGATGACCAATCAGATTTTCAATTTTGAATTAATTTATATAAATTTGTTTGTTCAAATGATAGTTACTCATGCTACACGTTGATATATTGGTTTTGACATTTTGGTCACTGCTTGTAAATTTGCATGATTTCAATTTTCATGTGAAAACTGTTAAAAAGGATTTTAAAAATTGTTGAAACCTTAAGAAATTGTTTTTTGAAATAATTATGATGTTGATTGACTGTTGATTACTCATGAACTTGTTTATCCTATGTTTTTTGAAATTAACATCATGATATTTGTTTGAGTGTGAACATGGCTTCATTACAAATTTCATTTAAAATTGTTGAAAACAATTCTGAGATAATTTGTTGAAATTTCACAATCTGGTCTTTGACATTTAACGAAAGAATTTTGAGTGAAATTTAAATTCAGATGCAGATTACACTGGTAATATAGTTGATAGAAAAATTACTAGTGGAACGTGATTAATTTTTAATATTCATTTGCTGCATCGTTTTTTTTTTCAAAAGAAAACATCTACATATTTTTCACTTGAAATAATTTTCAAATAGCAGAAAATTTTCTTATAAAACCCCCTCGAGAAAATCATGTTTGACCATATTTACAGATTAGTCATTTTTGAAAAATTATTTTTATAATTTTTGGATTTGATTTTAAATGACTATTTTGACTAATCTAACTCCCTAATGATTATCGAAAAGATCAATAGTGATTGAAAAAGTGATGAGTGTCGATATTTGTCATACATTACTCAAGACAATATATTTAGAAAAATTTCTTTAGAATTTCATAACAAAAGTTATAAAAACTTTTTGTTGGGCAAAAATTCCATGATCATTTCTATTTCTATCATCTTTCTATCGACCATCACTCATCAAAATCATATATAGTATGTAAATTTGTGGTAGTTTACAAAGGAAATTATTCGTTCTTCAATTTGTTTTATCTTCATATTCATAAAGGAAATTATCTGTGCTTCAATTTATTATATTCTTCAATAAAAATAAATATCCAATGTATTCACTCTCATTTAAAAGTCCTCACGGTTATGCATGGGTGAATTACTTGGATTTTTGATTATGTGCTTCCATGCTCATTTAAAAGTCCTCACGGTTATGCATGTATGGAACGCATATCAAAATTAATTGGTTAAATAGACAAGTTGATTCTAATCCCATTTAAAAGTCCTCACGGTCATGTGTGGTTAGAAGATACTTGATTTCATTTTTAAAATTAAATTGGAATACTACTAATCTCATTTAAAAGTCCTAACGGTTATGCATGGTTAGTAGATATTCAAATTTCCCCAAAATAAATATACCACAAATAGACAGAACTGTATGATTTTTATGAATTTATCTCCATCATTTCTGAAAGTGGAATATGCGTCTGACATGGGTAATTATGATTTTTGTTTGAAGTTTATTGAAATTTGATATTTATATTCAATTGAGTTAAATGTTTGATTCATGTCGATCACTTTATCTCTATTTTCTCTAACACTATTATTCTTTTGCTGATAACAAAAGGGGGAGAGAAAAGTTAAGATTTTGTCAAGTAAAATCTAGCAAAGGTCAAATAATTTTCTATTTTGCATCTAGACTCATTTGCATATTTTATTTGTATGCATATATGTAGGGGGAGTTTTGTGTAGAGAAGAAGCAATTAAATAGGGAGAGCAATTAGAATATATCAATGATGCAATTAGAATATATCAATGATCAAATACATTTAACATATTCAAAATCTTAAATATATGTTTGTTATCATCAAAAGGGGGAGATTGTTGAATATGCGCTTATATGATTTTTGTTTGATGATAATAAACATACATACATTCGTTTAAATGTATTTGATAATATACTATTTATTTTCACAGATTAAATAAATATTTGCTGAATAAAATAAATAACACAGGTTTTGAATTCAAACGAATATTTTATTCAAACAAATATTTGTTACAATTTTGAATAGTACAACTCACGTGCAATAATATAAATGTCACAATTCTCAGCACAAGGTCAAACCCGAGTGTTTGAAACTGGATTCAACACAGGTGCAACTGCAAATGCACACATGAATGCAATGATCAAAGTATGCATGTATACTTATCGACCAGCAGCAACATGGACCACAGCTGTTACTCAACTCAGTGATACAAAAGACAATGCACCAGACAAGACTACACCAGAGGCAACACATGCAACAGAGACCAGGCTACACAACATCAAGGTGGAAACCAAGTATGCAAGTGCAAAGATAAATGACACAGTGTAAATGTAAATTCGACAAGCTGCTGACCAGAGGTGCAGACAACCCTAAGCAACATGAAGTAAATCAAGTCAGTAGCAACCTTCAAACACTCACATATATGAAGCATACAAGTACAGTCACAAACATGAAACAAGACTGAAACCAGGCAAAGACTTTACGCATCTTTCAGCTGCATGTACATCAGGTACAAGTGAACCAGATTGGAGCAGAGACAAGAAGATGCATACACATATAGGACTGCAATGGATGCAACAATAAACACAAGATTACATAAACACTATAGGCCGTAACAAATTGCAACAGCACCAATGCAAGTAACTGCAAATGCACCAGTATTCCAAGTCAAATGAACCATCAACTACAAGCAAGAATCTCGGCAAACAAAACAAACTCAACAGTTCCAGTTACAACAAAGACCAAGTGCAGCATCAGTTCGTACATGATTACAACAAGCAGTGCAGACCAACCCAATTGCAACAAACAAATGCATCAATATTTGTAAGTGATACAGCAAACATGAAAGCTACAAGATACACAAGTTTACATCAATGCATGTATCTCAATAGCACACTCAAGACCAGACCAGACAAGTCAAATGATGTAAACAGTGAAGAACATGGATGCAGAGATTCAAGCCAGCAAATACAAAGACCACATGCCACAATATCGAGTACATGAAGATGGCATCAATATTCAAACAACAGCAGTATGCAAATGCATACATAATAGAGGCAGCAAAGAACAAAGTACATGATCAAGTGGAGCATCTTGTAAACTGAACAACTATGGACAGAGCTCGAGCACAGTTGAAGCTCAAAACATGAAGTGAATGCATCAGTACAGGAATGAAAGAAAGGACTCGTATAAGCCGTGAACAAAATTTCAAATTGATCAATTTACATTGAAGATGGTCATGCCATAGTCAACAAGAAAGGCAACGCAAAAATCATTGACCAAGTTAAAATTCAAAGCCGAGAAAATTCAAACCAAGTCAAGAATTCCAAGCCGTGGTCATCACGTAATGATTCAATACCGTGAATGTTAAGCAACCAAAATATATACGTGAATTGAAGAAGTCAGCAATCATCTCAAACATCCAAGCTAAAATCAACGGCCGAACAAATTAATTGACAAATTCAAATCAATCTATACGAACGCAAAAATAGGAATTGGATTCCTATATAAAACCCTACATCATCATCGGCAATGATTTATCGAGTTCGAGCATCAATTAGTAAAAGCAAAAGGGATAAATTACTTACCAAAATCACAACAGTGAACTCGATCAACCAAAGCGGCCAAGAGCGAACGAACGAGAACAAAACACACGAAGAGGCACAGCTTCGAAAGTCCTAATTTGAATTAAGGACGCAAGCCATAATTTCAGAAAGAAGAAGAACGAGAGCAGCCGCACTTTTCAAGCCCTAATTCATGCGCAAGAGGAACGAAAGAGGATCGGACATTTTTCACAAGCAACAGTGGATCGGTTGAAAGAATAGTGGGCCGGCCTGCTTATTAAAAGAGGGGATTTAGCTTTTAATTTTATAAAAAGGGGTTTTTTAGTTTTTTATAATTGAGCAAAAATTACGCTTTCACATTCGTATTTTAATTTTTGCTCCTGCGGTTATTTTTGAAGTTGTTTTTCTTTTCGAGTCAAAGATTTTGTAAATCACCACCTAGGGATTAGGTAGTGTCAGATTGTCTATTTAGAATTAGTTCAGTGAGCAGGGGTGCGAGTTTGCAAAACTCTGTAGGCGGGAGCAGTGTTTGCGAGTAAGCGAAACTCTATTGTAGGCGGGAGCAGAGTTTGCGAGTAAACGAAACTCTATAGGCGGGAGCAGGGTGTGCGAGTCTAGTAGAGTGTTTGTGAGCGGGAGCAAAGGGTCTGCGAGTCTAGTAGAGTGTTTGTGAGCGGGAGCAAAAGGGTCTGCGAGTCTAGTAGAGTTATTGTAAGCGTGATACTGTTTAATTCTAATAGAAATCTGTGAATGCAGCAGTAGGCAGGGGTTGCCGAAGCTGGGTAAATTTTGTGTGTGATTTACTTTTCAGCATATTTATTTCTGCAGTTTATTTCTGTGTTTAAATTGAGAAAATTTGCTATAACCCTATTCACCCCCCCTCTAGGGTTAATCTAGATCCTACAGTATTTATTTCCACTGCATTACTTTATGTATTTACACACACATACGCACAAATACAGGCACAAACACACACATACACACACATACATATACATACATACATACATACATAGATATATATATATATATATATATATATATATATATGTATATGTATATGAGCAGTTGTAAAGACAAGCAATTATAACTGTCTAGGTTGATGATAATACTTAGATTGGTAACTCTAACATGCTATGTATATTAGAGTAACACCGTGTACTATCTTTTATATTATATGTTATCAATATATTGTGAAATTCTGACATTTTAGTTCTTCTCTTTCTTATTCTTTTCTTCTTTTTCTTCACCCCAATGTTCCGTCTTTCTAGCACTTGTGTGCTTAACACATGAATACCGTGGATATATTAGTGTCGACATTCGAGAGTCGAAAAAGCGTTGTTATAAGCCCCACACAACACTTAAAAGAATCATATGAAAAACAAATTCATGAAAACCAGCATGGAAATTTCCAAGGGCCGAATGACAACATGCTTGTTTGTACCGAACAACTTATAACAATGGACTTTTTGTACAATAGCTGATAATGTAACACTAGTAATCCTCAAGCTGCTTGTTTGATTCAATTGATCGTAAGCACAAGACCTGAAATGATCGAGCAACTAGCATGATGATGTCAGGTTGCGGAAAGCAGCAGTGTAAGCTTAATATAGTGGCATGTGATTGGCTTCCTAAAACACAGCAAGCTTTAGGCTTCTTTTCTGAACAACATCATGTGGTTGAAAAACTTTGTTGACCACTTCCCAAATTACTATTGAGCATACTCTCAGTTGTAAGTGATAAAATTGATGTTTGCACTCCATATCCTACTAGAGTAAATCGACATGGCAGCTGCAACTAATCTACCATGCTAGAGCGGCTTTGAAAAACATTTCAGGTAGCATATTAGGCATAATTTCGGCATTTGAAAGAGAACCTAACTATTTCAGCTTTAGCTGCTAGCAACTTCATTGTTGATACTCCATTGTTGCTATCCTATGCAATATCAAATAAGCTGACTGACTTGAAGTAAAGTGCAATGTATATATGTTCCTACTTCGAAATATGTACTTTATTTACTAAGAGAAAAGTTTACAAATTTAGGGCATAAAGGAAACAAACAAGAGTAGGAGTGATAAATAATATTGGTACTCAAAAACCACCATGCGATTCCCTAAATACCTCCACTACCAAATTATAAATGCAATAAATATCCATACTACAAATGAAAATGCGCACACAATAAATAATAGACGATCGACGTAAGCTCCGCTAAAGTTTTATCTCCATCCCACAAGATATTCCATTCAATAAACTTCATTTAATAAAAATTCAAGTCAAATCTAATTCATGGCGCCTGAAGATAGAACGCTTCCAAACCATACTACAAATCTAACATTAGATTTACATCGGCATATGAATCTGACATTACTCCTTTCTTCATAGCAGTCTCAACCAATATTAGTTGTTATTGGATGTGCTGTTGCCAGAGTTTGGGGCGATGTGGTTAGAACTGCTACTGCTTCGACATTGGGGAGCAAGATTGGCGCAGCGGATATTACGAAAACAATGAAATCGATGAAATGTAGCAATCGGTGGATTGAAGATACTGAAAGGCCCAAATTCGTTGATCACAAAGATACTGAATTCTAGCTATCTTCGACACGTTGATCGCGCACGATACCGTGAAGGAAGATCTTCAATTCTTCAAGCGTTGATCAAGCGCACTTGATTCCGCGAATCGGCTTCAACAATCATTGTTTCGAGCGCACTCGAATAACCGAAAGTGGAGATAGGAGATTACACTCAACTACCAATTTAAGATGAAAGCACACAGCAATCAACAAGAAATTTTTATTCAAAAATCAACCACCAAAAAGTTACAACTCACTCCCTATTTATAGAAGTTTCCAACCCCTGACCCTTAAGTCATGGCCGACTCATGACTCACGACTCAACTAGGTCGTTGCCGACTTAACAGACACTACATGCTTCAACACAAGCAACCGACTCAACAGATGACAATGCACAATACACCGACTCACAGTAACACAACAGCGCCTCAACCGACTCACGACCTTTGTCGACTTACGACTCATTTACATACATACAACACAGCGGTTCAACCTAGGTCGTGAATGACTCATTACTTACAGACCACATGACTCATGACTTAATCAACACATGCAACTCCATACAGGACGACTTACGACTTACATCCTCTCAACGACTCAAGCTCCCAAACTCATAGCTTCTGCGACTCAAGTTCTCACGCTCCCTGCGGCATATCTCCTCAAACGACTTAACTGAGTCGTGACCGGCTTCCAACTCAAAGCTTTTAATAGCTGGAACTTTCCCCTGTTTCATGATAAGTCGTGGACGACTTATAGATAAGTCGTTGAGTCGTGTACGACTCATCAAACTCGAGCGACTTAAACCCTTAAGTCGTAACTCCTTTTTCTTTTCTTGGTTAGGTCGTAGCTCTTTCCCATGTGACTCCTTAGGCTGACTCGTGCACGACTTACGAGTTAAAACCGAAACTTCCTTATCTTGTGAACAACCTAACCTCTGAACTTCTGTAGTTCGTGCTGCATCATCCTCCCCTGGTCGAGAAAAATTCGTCCTCGAATTTGTAAATTCTTCCCCGTCAGATTGTTTATCTCCATAATATGGTACAAGATGCTTAACATTGAACACGTCAGAAGTGTACACATCCTCCGGCATTTTCAACTTATAAGCATTTTCATTAATTCGTTTTACAACTTCGACAGGACCAATTTTTCTAGCTTTCAACTTGTTATAAGCGCCCACTGGAAAACGATCCTTCGTTAACACAGCATACACCAAATCACCTTTGTTAAATTCAACATTTCGTCGCTTCAAATCTGCAGTTCGCTTATACTTCTCATTCATCTTTTCCAATCGTTCCTGAACGATCTTATGACATTCCGTCAATCCTTCAACAAAATCAGCAGCTCGTTTAGCAGTCCCCTTCGGTTGCGGTACTACTGCCAAATCCAATGGTCCCCTTGGTAAATTTGAATATACGATCTGAAATGGACTGAATCCCGTACTACGATTCACTGCATGATTATGAGCAAAATCTGCCTGGCATAACTTCATATCCCAACTTTTCAGATTGTCCTTCACAAGACATCGCAACAAATTTCCTAACGATCTGTTAACAACTTCGGTCTGTCCATCTGTTTGCGGATGGTAAGCGCTACTAAATTTCAGCTTCGTTCCCACCATCTTCCACAAACTTAGCCAAAAGTGACTCAAAAATCTGGTATCCCTGTCTGAAACAATAGACTCTGGTAACCCATGTAAACGATAGATTTCCTTAAAGAACAACTGAGCAACACGAACAACATCCGTCGTCTTCTTACAAGCAATAAAATGCGCCATTTTTGAAAATCTGTCCACCACAACAAATATAGAATCATTTCCCCTTTGAGTTCTAGGCAAACCCAAAACGAAATCCATGCTGATATCAACCCACGGTTTAGTCGGTACAGGTAATGGCATATATAATCCTGCATTTGTCGCTGTTCCCTTCGAAACCTGACAAATATGACATCTCTCCACAAACCTCTCTACCTCTTTCCTCATCGATGGCCAAAAGTAAGATTGAGAAATTAACTGCAAGGTACGATCTCTACCCACATGGACTTCTTCGTGCAATTCCTTGATAATCTGCATTCTCAAACTGCTCTCAGGAATACATAACCGATTTCCTTTAAACAAGAATCCATCAACCAACAAAAATTCATCAGTATCCCCATCCTTAACTTTCTCAACGAACTTTGCAAAGTAAGGATCCTCCTCAAACAATTCTGGCAATAATTCAAACCCCGTTACTTCAACCTTCAACGTTGTCAACAAATGACTCCTCCTACTCAAAGCATCAGCTACAAGATTTGTTACCCCAGATTTGTGCTTTACAACAAAAGTAAACTACTGTAAGTAGGCAATCCATGATGCATGTCTCGCAGAAATCTTATCCCGTCCTTGCAAATGCTTCAACGCCTCATGATCAGTGTAAAGAACAAACTCTTTCTGAAATAGATAATGTCTCCAGTGCTTAACAGCCTGAACAATTGCGTAAAACTCAACATCGTATGTACTATATCTCATCTTTGCCCCTGATAACTTCTCACTGAAATATGCAACTGGTCTTCCTTTTTGACTCAAAACTCCACCAATTCCCACCTTCGACGCATCAGTATGCAATTCAAACAACAACTGAAAATCTGGTAAAACAAGAATCGGTGCTGTCGTCAAAAGTTCTTTGATTCGTTCAAAAGCAACTCCTGCTTCCTCCGACCAAGAAAACTGTTTCCCTTTCATACAATCAGTAATCGGTGCCATCACGCTACTGAAGTGTGGAATGAATCTTCGGTAGAATGATGCCAACCCATGAAAACTTCTAACTTCAGTGATAGTCCTCGGCTGTGGCCAATTTCTAATTGCTTCAACTTTACTGTGGTCCACCTGGATTGCCTTCTCAGAGACAACATATCCCAAAAATAACACACTTCGAGTCATGAACACACATTTCTTCGTAGCTGCATAAAATTGTTCCTAACGAAGAATAATTAACACTTTTCTCAAATGCTCTACATGCTCCTCCGTACTTCCACTATATATCAGAATATCATCGAAATAAACTACCACAAACTTTCCAATGTATGGTCTGAAAATTTGATTCATCACCCTCATGAAGGTACTTGGTGCATTCGATAGACCAAACGGCATAACCAGCCATTCGTATAGACCCTCTCTGGTTTTAAAAGCAGTCTTCCACTCATCACCCGGTCTAATACGAATTTGATGATATCCGCTTTTCAAATCAATCTTTGAAAAGATAGTAGCCCAACTCAACTGATCTAGTAAGTCATCCAACCTCGGCATCGGGAATCTATAGCGAACAGTAATCTTGTTCAAAGCTCTACTATCGGTACACATTCTCCATGTTCCATCCTTCTTCGGTACCAACAAAGCTGGTACTGCACAAGGACTCAAGCTTTCCTGAACACGTCCCTGCTCAAGCAACTCTTCCACCTGCCTTCGCAATTCCTCGTGTTTCTTTGGACTCATCCGATAATGTGGTCTATGTGGTAATACGGCTCCTGGAACAAGATCGATTTGATGTTGAATGTCTCTCAGTGGCGGTAACTCCTTAGGCAACTCCTCTAGAAATACATCTTCAAACTCTTTCAAAACCGGCTTCACTTCTTTAGGAACTTCAACCTCTTCATGACTCTCTCGTCCAATCAACAAATAGACTTCAGGCTCCTCTTCAACTTCTTTAACAAATTCCTTCAAAGATAGCAAAGTTTTCAACTCTTCAATCTCCTCCAGCTTGCTTTCCTTCTGTTGTTGCTTCTTAGGAACTAAAATAATCTTAGTACCTTCAAACATGAAACTATAACTATTAGCACGACCATCGTGTTGTACTGCTCTATCAAACTGCCATGGTCTGCCACACAACAGATGACACACATCCATGTCCACAACATCACACCAAATTTCATCTTTGTACTTCTTTCCAATTGAAAAATTCACACAAGCTCTTCGCCCAACTTTCACTTCACCACCCTTCCTTAACCATGCTAGCTTGTACGGTTTAGGATGCTTCTCAGTTTTCAAGTTCAACTTCCTTACTGCTTCAGTAGAGATAATATTGTCACAACTCCCAGCATCAATGACGAACTTGCAAACCTTTCCCAGAATAGTGCATGTGGACTGAAATATGTTATTCCTCAACCAACTGTTTTCCTTTTCCTGTTTCGGTGCCAAATAACTTCTCCTCATCATCAAATTACACCCTTCATCTCCGGACAACTCTTCCTCCTTTTCAACATAAGGTGAATTAGAACATTCAGCTTCCACATCCTCTTCTTCAATCTCAGCAACCATTGCTCTCTTCTTCGGCTTCAGACATTCATTACTTTTATGGCCCAACTCCTGACAATTATAACATTTGAAACCACTGCTAACTTTCGCCTTCTCAGCCTCCTTCACCACTGGCTTACTAACAGGTTTAGGAACATTAGAACTTCCACTAATACCCTTCGCTTGATTATTGGAATTAGTAAACACACCACCTCCACGCCTTTCTTGCTTCTCCCAAGCCAACGCTTTCTGATGTGCCTCTGCAACAGATCTTGGATCGAACATATTAACCATATCCTGGATCTGCATTCTCAATCCTCCAATGAATCTAGCAGTCAATTGTTCCTCCGTCTCCATAATATCATTCCTGGCAATGAGTTGGTAAAATTCATCTGCATAGTCATTGACCGACTTTGTCCCCTGCCTTAGATTCTGCAATCTCTGGTACATTAGTGACTGATAGTTGTATGGTAAAAATGTAGCTCTCATCAATTTCTTCATTTTCTCCCAATCTACAATCTTCGATTTTCCCATCCGTTCTCGTGTAAGTTTAGTTTGCTGCCACCACGCTAATGCTCTCCCCCTCAGCCTTGTAGCAACTAACTTCACCCTTCGATTCTCTGGAACCTCCTTGAAATCAAAGATTTCCTCCACATTTGACAACCAATCTAAGAACTCTTCAGCTACCATCCCACCTTTAAACTCCGGAATCTCCATCTTCATACCCGACTCCCATCGACAATCATCATCTACATCCCGATATGAATTTCGACCTTGGTCTCGATCTCGATAATGAATACTTTCTCTGTCACCCTCTTCATCGAAATCAAATGTACGTCTATATCGATCTCGACCATCGACCTCCCTTCGATCACGCATGTCTCTTCTACTATGTATCTCTTCATCTCTATATGGCTCATTTTCAAACTCTCGTGGAGTTCTCCTTTCTTCATGTCCATAGTCATGGTGATCTCTCCTTGATGAAATTGATGTTTCTCTTCTTTCTCTAAAAGATTTCGGTGATACCCTCCTCGCTTCCGTAACCGATGGCGAAACTCTGTTTCCTCCATGGTTCGAGATTGGTGATCTCCTCCTTTGAGTTTGATTCAAATCATTCATCAATTTCTCTAACTTTCCAATGCCTTCATTAAATTTCTCACTAATACGTTGTTCCATTAGTTCGGCTTCTTCTCTTCTATACAAAGCTTCAACGTTTTGATGACGATTAGCTATTCTTGGTGGCATGATTGGAAACTCTTCACAAACACTTCAAAACTTCTCAAATACTTCAAAAAATCGAACACAAACTTCAACACAAAGTAAACAAGCTCGGCTCACTTGCAATTTGACTCGGCCTCACTTGCAACGACCCCTCAATTCAAACAACAACAAGGCACGGCTCCAATCACTAGCTCGGCCTCAATACTTCAAACACCTTTTCAACTCTAGATCCAAAATGAAATGGATCAAAATCTTCAAACTCGTTGCAACTTCAAGATGAACACGATGAACAAAAACTTCAAATTTCAACTTCAAAAATTGGCTCCAAGTCTCAGCTTAGCTATGATTGGCTAAGTCTAGCTCTGATACCAAAAACTGGCGCAGCAGATATTACGAAAACAATGAAATCGATGAAATGTAGCAATCGGTGGATTGAAGATACTGAAAGGCCCAAATTCGTTGATCACAAAGATACCGAATTCTAGCTATCTTCGACACGTTGATCGCGCACGATACCGTGAAGGAAGATCTTCAATTCTTCAAGCGTTGATAAATTGCACTTGATTCCGCGAATCGGCTTCAACAATCATTGATTCGAGCGCACTCAAATAACCGAAAGTGGAGATAGGAGATTACACTCAACTACCAATTTAAGATGAAAGCACACAGCAATCAACAAGAAATTTTTATTCAAAAATCAACCACCAAAAAGTTACAACTCACTCCCTATTTATAGAAGTTTCTAACCCCTGACCCTTAAGTCGCGGCCGACTCATGACTCACGACTCAACTAGGTTGTTGCCGACTTAACAGACACTACATGCCTCAACACAAGCAACCGACTCAACAGATGACAATGCACAATACACCGACTTACAGTAACACAACAGTGCCTCAACCGACTCACGACCCATGTCGACTTACGGCTCATTTACATACATACAACACAGCGGTTCAACCTAGGTCGTGAATGACTCATTACTTACAGACCACACGACTCACGACTTAATCAACACAAACAACTCTATACAGGACGACTTACGACTTACATCCTCTCAACGACTCAAGCTCCCAAACTCATAGCTTCTGCGACTCAAGTTCTCACGCTCCCTGCGGCATATCTCCTCAAACGACTTAACTGAGTCGTGACCTACTTCCGACTCAAAGCTTTTAATAGCTGGAACTTTCCCCTGTTTCATGATAAGTCGTGGACGACTTATAGATAAGTCGTTGAGTCGTGTACGACTCATCAAACTCGAGCGACTTAAACCCTTAAGTCGTAACTCCTTTTCCTTTTCTTGGTTAGGTCGTAGCTCTTTCCCATGTGACTCCTTAGGCTGACTCGTGCACGACTTACGAGTTAAAACCGAAACTTCCTTATCTTGTGAACAACCTAACCTCTGAACTTTTGTAGTTCGTGCTGCATCAAAGATCAAAGCCAAACTCACACAAGATGGGTTCTTTGCCCTTTATATCTTCTACCTTGATGTTTGCATGTTTTAATAACTGCCTGCAATCTGAGATAATTAGTTCCAGTCGTATGTTTAAAGGAGTTTCAGTGTTTTGAAAATTCAAGTGTTGCGTTCGATCCAATGTGCCAGATTAAAACAATAAAAGTTATATATTTTAATTTTTGATATGATTTATTATCATTGTTAGAACATAGTACTCAAGCGAAAATGTCAATAATGTCATTGCTACTACTAACTGGAATTTTTAATTTGCTATTTATGCCTTGTAGTGACGTGCTGGAATAGTGACAGTGGAAATATATATGGTTTTGTAATTCATCTCCATGATTACACAATTGCACTGCAGATCTATAGCTACATTCTTGATTTTTTTCCGTCTTTGGTGTTTAAATTGTCTAATTTAGCTAGTAATGTATAAATAGACATCTTAGGTGAACATATAGTATTCCAAATGTGCTTGCACTAATCTATTTCACTGTGTAACTCCCTGACCTGATTCTAAGCTGATTTAAAAGAAATTTTACATTAATTTGAAGATTGTAGAGGTATGGAGCTTTAGACAAAGTTTTAGAGGTCATTGAATCGAGCCCCCAAAACATCATAATGAATGCTCTAATTGAATAAAATGTATCATTCTTTTATCCAAAAAACTTGGGATTGCAGACCCAATAATCTTCTCTATGACAATGATCCAGAGGAACCTTAGGAATTTGTTAGGTTATACGAGGAGGCAAACTGGAAATATCTTCTTCTCCCCATTGTCCATTGGACATGATGGAAAATACCAAGGTTCAAAATTCTGGTTCTTAGTTCCGTTCCGGTCAATAGAAATTTTTAAAATTTCGGTCCCGTTTCGAAAATTTCGGATATTCCATTTAAATTCCGGTTTCAGCTTCCGTAGCATTTTGACACTTTTGTATATCAATATGTTAATAAATTTAAAAAATTCATAGAATTGTAACTATAATTTAATAAGATTAGAAGATGGTTATACTCTCTTTGTATTTCTCTATTGATATCCAGCGTATTGCAATTGATACCTCTTACAAGAATAAATCAAACAAAATAAAAAGCCCAATAAACATTTTGCTGTATACCTACCGTATTTACTTTCTAGCTTCTTAGCCGAGCCGTCTTCCGTATTACTCAAATTCTTCTTCTTCTTCATTTATCTCCTCCACCCTCTTCCACATACAGTCTCTCTACCTCCGCTCAATATTTTTCTGCACAAGCTCGTATGCATGCTCATATCCTTCTTCAATCTCGATGTTCCAACCTGCAAATTCTCTTGCTCAATGTAACCCTAAAATCAAGAAAGCCCAAAAATTCTTGCTCCTTGCTCGATTCTTCCATTTATCTCGTTGCTGGATGTTGCTAGCTACGCGGTAAGTAATTAATTGAAAGCAGATTTTTTTTTCATTTATGCTAAACACCGAAACGGAGTTTCAGACAAATTTCAATCCGTTCGACGTCGGAACCGGACCGGTCCGGGATTCCGACGTGCCGGACAGAATCTCGAACCATGAAAAATACTTTCATGTTGTGGCCTTCGACGATCAAAATAGCTTGCCACCCCAACAAATCCTTCAATGATTGTCCATTTGTCCATGGATGAAACCGTAAGTTTATGCTGTATCCGTTGACATATTTCCTCTCTATTAGGCCATTTGATTGTATTCTAGCCTTAAAAAGCAATTTCCATGTATATGAAGCATTATTATCTTCGATGACTGTACAAATTTTTTGTTCTTACAATATCTATTTCTCATCCATTGAGTCCATAGGCAGTCACTTTGAAAATATTTCCATGTGAGTTTTAATGAGGCAACACTCATGACATCCTCTTTTTTTCCTTAAGCCTATACCCTCTTGAACTTTTGAGCAACAAAGATTATTCCTGCTCATGTTATGTGTTTGTTTTTCCACACAAAGTCAGAGCACAAAGACTTTATATTAATAATGATTGATGCTGGTAGCTGACAAAACTGATTGAGCCCAAAACAGATCACTGGATAAATCATAGAATTGATTGATTTAATTCTGCTAGTTGTATTGAGCATCCTATTTTTTTCAGTTATCGAATTTCTTATTTATTTTATATAGTAGTACCCTAGAATATCTTGATTTTGAATTATTTTAAGACAAAGGAATTTCAAAATATGTAATTAGGTGATTCCCATATTGAACATTCAGGATATTGGTCCATGTCTTTGGCCCTTTTGCTAAAAAAGGTAGTTTTCTATTTGTTCATTTCTAAACCAATAGATTTCTTAATGATGTGACTGACTTTAGCAATGCTTATCCATATTTAGTGCTAGCTTTTGAAAACATTAAAAGTGTCATCCACATACAATAAATGAGTAAGAGTTGGTTCAATAGAAAGAATAAGGGTAATGCTGCCTTCATAAAATTACATGTCTAATAAGATTGTAAAGTATTCCATTGCAATTGCAAATAGAAAAGGAGACAATGAATCTCTTTGCCTTATACCCTATTTCTATTGAAGTAACCCAAAGAGTTGCAATCCGATAGAATTGAGAAAGTGGTAGTGGATATACATTCATATATCATATATGCAAATTTTTTAGAAAAACCACCTTATTGTATGCTTTGTGTAAGTCCACTTTCATGCATAAGCTATTTGATGTCCTTTCATTGAACCCTATCACCATTTTGTATACAAACAAAGAGTTTTCTATAAAGAATCTACCACGGATGAAGGCATTTTGGTTGATTGAGATTCAATTGTTTAGTTATTGCTTTATTCTATCACATAACATATTTTCCAAAATTTGATATATTACACATAAAGAGATTGGTTTATAATTTGAAAGGATTTGTGGGTCTATAGTTTTAGGGATTAAGCAAATAAAGGTATGATTAATATCTTTAATGATCTTACTAGACTGCTGATTGCCCAACATTGCTTGAAAAACATCATTTTGATATGTTTCCAATGAAGCTTGCCGTTTAGGTCTAGTGAGCTGTTATCATCTACTTGAAACATAGTTTTTTTGACTTCATTCAATTTGAAAGCCCTTTCCAATGATCTTCAGCCATTTTCTAAAGGATTTTCTACAAGTAACATGTAAAAAATTATGTTTTATATTGGAAGTATTAAATAAATTTGTAAAGTAATGCACCGCTTCCCCATTTAACCTTTCATTGGCGTTGATCCAATTACCCCGAGCGTCTATCCTCATCATATTTATTAAACTAGTTTTGGTGTCGACAAATTTTGTATGGAAAAATTGAGATGTTCATGTTGTGTTAACCACTTAATTTTGACCATTTCAAGTTTTCTGTGGCTTGTTTATGTAAAATCTCATAAAGTCGGTCCATATTTTTCCAATATGAATTCACAGCCAAGACCTTATTTGCATGGTTGATTAGATATGAATAGGCCACGTTTAATTCTTTCCTTATCATATCAGCAGGCTATGTTTGGTAGACCGTTCCTTGTTCCAAATTTCAAGGCCATCTTTTGTTTTCTTAAACTTTGATATGAGTTGAAACAATGGGTTACCTATATATGAATTTTCCCACTCCCTTTTAACCAATTCATGATATTTTAGATTGAAATGCCAAGAGTTGTTGTCCTTGAATGGGCAACTCTTTTTTATCCATCCATGTGGTGCAAAGTTAAAAATGATCGGGGTGTGGTCACTTGTTGAATGATTGACAAAAGTAGATAGAAAATCGAGTAAATATATCATAACATTCCATTTTAATAAACAGTCTTTCTATTTTTCTATGAATTGACATGTTGGCTTCCTCCTCCATATGTAGTAATTCCCTACACATAGTAGTTCAAAAAGATTAGCATATCCAACAAATCTAATAACATTAGGGGTATGCACTATGGGGAATTATGTAATTTGTTACATATATCTAACTCTGTGACCAATCTTGTTAAAAAGGGTTTTTTCTTTCTAGTATATATTTATTATATAGTGATATGAATAATTAAGTAAGTAATTGAAGTATATAGATGGAAAATCCTTAGAAGATATGTTATGTGATAGTAATTATGAAATGTTATACTCATGAGAATTTTACCACATTGAAAATGACATATTGTTTTAAATATTCCTAATTAAGATGTTTTGAGAAAGAATATCAATTCATCTATTGTGACTAAAATACGTAATGCTCACTAAATATTGGGCTGTGTATTTCTCGTGGTTATTGGAGGAACTGAGGGGTTTCATGCTGAAGTTATTGGATTACAATAGAATGACTCATTAATGAGTTCTTTGTTGGTTAATATAACAAGGGACAATTAGACAATCTCGAAGTGACAATGTTACACAATTCCCTCGACTTGGAATATTATGGAACTTCAATGTGGACACTACACTTTGATTATAATTAAATTATGGTGTGACATCCATCTAACGACTTTAGATGGATCTGAGTTGAAGCATTGGAAGTGAAACAATATTCGATAGAAAATTCGTCTTCTCGGTAATATGAGGTAAGTATCACGATCAACTACAATCAACTCAAATAAAAGTCTTTGGCCAAAGCAGCATGGTTAATAATAATTTTTATTATTGAACCAATTTTTTTTTTCAGAATTATAAAGTTGAATGTGGACGATATTGAAGTTTTGACCAAAACCAAATTACATAAGTCTACATGCGATATAGCTTTGATGAAGACAATTGGTATAAATAATCATCACTACTAGGTACCGCATATTATAAATAAATTAGATTTTACCAGAGGATGTGTAAGTAATAAATTAGTCAAATGTCATACCACTAGCCAAGGTGATGTGAGAACGTTAGTATTCGAATTGTTCAATACTAATCGCCGAATGAATTTACACCTTTGAGTCGTAGAACCATAATGACGAATTCTCCAAAAAGCAACATAATTTAATTAAATGTTTTAAGTTAATTAAATTAATTAATAACAAAGAAATATTATTTAATTTAGTTACCGTTTGAAAGTTGTTTGTAATTATTTGAATGCATTTATAAAATTTATATTTGCACACATCGATATACAATATATGTGTAATTTTAAATGGTTTTAAATAAGAGATAATTGAGTAATGGGATTTATAAAAATTTTATGCTATTTGATGGTATGTAATTTAAACCATATCATGTGAAGAGAGAGAGAGAGAAGTGGAGAGATGGATAATTGACGGAATTGATTAAGGTAGTTTTAATTAAAGAATGTGAAAGACTTCATTCTTCAATTAAAACAAATCCACTAATTCATTTCTTTTAAACATTAATTATTTTTGTCATTTACTTTTCTCTTAGCTCCTCCTAACCTTCAATGGCTAAAAAACAAAATAAAATTTTCCAAAATTTTATCAACTCTACAAATGCAAAACATAAAACATAATGAAATATTAATGTTCATCCATTTCTTGCAAGGATTGGGCGTCGATCTTGAAGATCTGAAGAGATATCTTCGTTTAAGTTCTAATTCATAGGTGATATCCAAGGTATTTCTTTAATTTTGTTTATTTATATAATAATCATTTTAATATTTTTGGAATCCCTTACATGTTGTACATCAATTGTTTGTATATTTATATTGTAGCATAATTTCAGATTCCCGATTTACATCTCATTTAATTATTGTTAGTATAATTTGGAGCCACTCTTTTATTATTCTTTAATTAATTATATAACAAATTTGTTACTACTATTTAGATCCTTCATCTCATGTTATTATTTCTTCATATTGCCCATATAGTTTGGTCTTGAATCTCTTATGATAAATTTATGTATGTCTTAGTTATCAGATCTAATTTAGTTGATTATTTTGAAATCATTTAATTAGAGTCCCTTAATTAAATATATGTATGTTACATGGTTGTTTTAATTTTTGCTTGAAAATAATTTTGATTAACTTTCATTTAATATTTGATTGAACCAACTTTAAATACTTAAAAACTATCTTAAAACGAAACATGTATTACATAGTTGTTATTTGAATAATTTTATTTAGTTATTTTTTACACAATTATAAGAGTTATTTTAATTTAGAATCACATGTGGACTTTTATGTAAATATTAATTTAGTTGATTCATTACCTAAATTGAGAGTTGGATTTAAATTTATCAAACTTTAATTCACACATATATATGTATTAAATTTCAATCTTCAAATACATATGTTGTTATATATAAATATATATCAAAACAATGTTTACAATAAACATACAATGTGTATCCCATTTTAACTTTAATTTTTAAAATAAACTTTTATGTAAAACTATAAAATTGATTTTAAACTCTTCCTTAATTTTATATAGGCACATAACACACACATATTTTATTAATCAAATCTTGAATAACAAAGACATTTGTAAATTTAGTCATAAATGTCATTTAGTAAATCAAATAATCTAATTATCGGGAGAGAGAGAGAGAGAGAAATGAAAGGTTTCTCTCTCTATACATAATATCGTATCTCCCCTCAATTAACTGTATAAGTTAAGAGAGAGAAACAAAATGTTCATTTTTCTATATATTTTTTCCAGGTTACTATTACACACTTACATACTGCTAGTATGTTGTGCTTGCACGCTACATATATGAATATATTTGATTCATTCTTTATAACATAAATAAATTCAAATTAAATTTAAATTCTAGTTTAAAATTTTAAACAAAATAAATTTATTTAAAAATATTCTAGATTGGATCTAAAATCTATTTATGCTTCGTAGTCTTAACAAAGGTCCAAAATATGAAATTTTCTGAGATTCACCCATTTAAACTGCTTTCGAATGACATGGGTCCTTCAACAATATTAGAGCGAGGTTGGTTAAGGCGTTCACCTGGTACATTTGATATTCCAGGGTTGATCCCTCCAACTAGCATGGTAAAGGGTTCTCATGTCATGACCTACAATAAAGAATTGCCTCTTATCTCTACATGTTTTGTGATGGTTGGGATAATCGAAAGGCTGCATATAAAACTTTCTCATTAGGTACTTAGTTAAATCGCTCTAAAGAAATTTGGGCTAAACCAACATTGGTATTGGAGCGAAATAGTCTATGCGATCTAAATTAATTATGTTAATGCTAACTAATTAAGTTTACTCATTTAGTGATGTGTTTAGAAAGTAGTGTCTAGGCTGGGTTTGGGTAATCAAGTATTCTACCCTACTTAGCTACTGGCCTGGCCCAAAATGTGAAGTGAGCCCAAAGGTTATCCCTAATAGAAAAGACCCAATTTGGATTTGGGCCTTAGACTAACTTTCAAAATCTATTTGAAAATTTAAAAGATATTTTGAATTTAAAAGTTAAATATAAAACATGAAATAAGATTCATAAAGTTATAAAATGCATTTTCAAAATTGTTTTGAAAATAAATTAGTATTTTGAAAATTATTTAAATTTTAATTAAATGGATTAATTTAATAATTAATTAAATCAAAACACACACACAGACACATATATATGTTGATATATGTATGGTATAACTACGAATGTTATAGTATAACATGTATACATGTTTATTTTAAATCTTTTTTAGGTAAATTAAATAATTTTCAATTTACTGAAATATTTAATTGAATTTTTTTAATTAAATAAAATAATTATTCGATAAATTAATTAATTAAATGTTAATTAATAAAATAAGATGTACATATATAATGATGTATGCATGTAAAACTATAAGTGTTATAGTTAATATTCGTCTTAAATTGGTTAGGATAAATAAAATAAAAAATTTAATTTTAAAAACAATTTAGTCAAGTGTTTAAATAAACTAACTAACAAATTAAAATAATCTAGATATGATTTAATTAATAATACAAACAAGAGGATTATACAATTTATTTAAATAATAAAAGGTTATGTATGAAATAATCTTATATAAAAAATGAATCAATAAATCAAGTTGAATAAAAAGAAACCCAAATGAGATTTATTAAATAACTACATATGTATGGTACATATACCGTAGTTTCAGATGTGTTTGACACTTGAATCATGAAGTTATTTCAAAAGAAATACATTCTTCCTTAAATCGGTGTCACTTAAAACAAAATATTAAGGATTATAACCCTATAATATAAATGTTATCCTCTATCGTTTATATATTAATACATTACTTGCATACTCCAATATGAGCTTTCCTTAAGCTAGCGATGTTACATGTAGTACAATTAATATATGTAAGATGAGGCAAGATAACTGCAAATATTTGTCGAGCTTTCCACAAGGTATGTGCATTATACTTAGATCGTTGTAAAATGGTGGTAAGAGTGAATAAGATCTCTTGATTTATTGAGATTTCCTTAAAATCAAGATGAGATTTAGGTGAAGACCATAGGTTAGGAGTTGTATACGATACAACCAATCTGGTGTTGTCCGTCACTTGCAAGCATATGATTTGTTGAGTTTTCCTCAAGGTCAGAATCCTAAGGCAAGTGGGTCCTAAAACCCACTAGAGAAATAAAAAAAATTCTATGTTTTTTAGGATTTTGAGAAAAATAAAAATCTAATGGGAGCCTTATCAGGAAAATGAAATGGTAACATTTAACATTTTTAATATTGTAAGAACATTTACCATAAAGTTAATATAATCCACATCGATAAATTTGTGCAACTAATATAATTGATAAAATGTTTATCAATTGAAATATACAATTTAAAAAAAATAAATATTGACAAAGAAATATAAGATATACTTACCTTTAATCTTTTGGCATGTTGTCGCTTTAAGAACCATGCAAGAATCTAACTATACACTATTAAACACATTTATACCTTTGTCGCTTAAGTGTTTATTTGCTAAAAACTCTATATTGTTCGCATGAGTTTTGAACTTTTAAGCAATAAAAGAATACATATGTTTGATCCATATTTGATCACATATAAATGTTATATGATGAATGGCTATAGTTCGTAATATACAAAACTTTAATGAAATTAATTCATTGGAAATAACCAAATAAACCACTATGCAAAATCATATATTCATTAAGATTGATTATAATAAGGATTTCTTTTGAATGGTTTGACCATTTAGAAAAGGAAAATTAATGTACAATAGTGGATGTAACTTACGCATAGTTGAAAAGAAGAGAGTGATGTCTACTTCATGAAGAGACATCAGAAATGAGAATTGTATAAAATACTAAAAGATTCTTAATATAGAATGAAAAATGTGATTTCTATTTCAAACTGTGTTATGATATAGAAATTTTTTTCTACGAGTTTAAGATATTTTATGGAAATTCACGATTGTAAACAAGTTACAGTAAAAAAATATCCTATTATAAATAGTTGTTGTAGCGTCGTATTTCACGCGCTATTATAGTAAAGTGGAAATATTAGGAGCATGTCATATAATATTTATCAAAGGATGCATCAAGATACAAAAAAATATTTTCATAAATATACAAAATATTATTAATGAAAATAATAAAGAATTTTAATATTGATTGAAAGTGAATATAGTTTTATTTTATTGTGAATGTTTTGAATATTCGTTATGATATAAATCTACTAGAATAACGTTATTTTTTGCATTAGCTACATAATACAGAATTGTCTAATTTTTACTATTATTTTGGAATTAAGGACAAAACACATGTTTAATGGTTGCAGCATAAGAGTTTGTGAACTCTTCATATTGGTACAAAAAGATCTATGTAGTCAAAAGTCCAATGATAGAAAAAACGGTTCCATGTACTTCGTTTAATTCACAGATAAATAAACACAAAATGAATATGTGTATTTGATAAAAAAGTAATGTATTTATGATAAGTTCATTGAATATAAAGCAGAAGTATAATATATATTACGCAAAGAGAATAAGAAAATTGGATTTTATCGAATATTTGACTATATAGAAAATAGTTCTAAAAGTCCCTAAAAAGGAATAAAGATTCAATCTCAAAATTTATGTCTCCCTATAACATGTAATGATGTATCGATAAGGAGTAATCCAACTTGGTTGAACATAGTACGGCTGATAAGGAGTAAAGTTGAGTTAACTTCTTTTTATAGGGCCAAGTACTTAAAAGAAAGCACATAAGGCAAAGTGCTATTTCATTTAAAACAAAGTTTACAAAATCATGCAAAATAAGAGTTAATGAAACAACCCCTACATATCCTAGGTCAAGGAGTTGAAAAGTAATGTGAGTCAAGAGGTTGCATGTAATTTTTACCCATGAGCAATCTTGTGCGAACCACCCAAAGCAGTTTGGGACCAATCAATGTTGATTGACCAATTTATGTTATTAAAGTAACTTTGTAAACCTAAAAATTAATTAGTTTATACAAATTTGTAGGCAACTCAGAAAATGTTTATGTAACAACCTTCTTTGGAATGGGCCTAATTTTCGACCTAATTAAGCCCATCGAACCTTAGGATCTTTCCAAAGCTGGCCGTTGGTCGGTAAAACAATAAAATGAGCAATATACCGAACTATCTACCTATGCCTACATAATATCACAATGGAAGGGATAAAACGTAACGACAAAAATAAGTACCCATTTCATAAAAATAAAATCTCAGAAATACAACATTCCAAAATATCCATAATACAATGTCTCAAACAAACATCGATATGTCTAAAACTAGGTACATCAGAATGTATAAAAAACATAGATAAATAATAAAAAATGCCACAAATCTCCAACACTGCCAAGATCTTCTCCATTGGTGTATGTTCCCCTAACATGTAGTTTGTAACGAGGAGGGATTCAGAACAACAATGTCTGATGAATGAAAATCTAAAGTCATACAATAATAGTATTATGCAGTATCATTTAGATAAGTAATATGTCTTACTCATCCGATACTTCATCCTACCAAGAATACCTCCAATTGTAAGCCTAAAGGCTCTTCTGGTCCAACTCCATAATGTACTTTCAACTGTAGGCCGAAGACCCTTCCCAGTTCAACTTTACCATTCTAACGTGGGTGCAACACAACTATTGTAATTCATACCCTAACGATGTGAGAGAAAGAACCCGAGCCATTTATTACATCTTTAATGGGAATTAGGTAGACCTTGACCATTTAATACCTATATCCTAGGCAGATCCTAGTCATTTAATACCTAATCCAAGGCAGACCCTTCTTTGGTACTCCCTAATTTACATCACAAGTATTTTCATCAGGCCAGTTAATCTTCTTTTATAGGAAGAGGCGGACCCTATAGCCACTTAATACCATAACCCCGAAGCTGGCCCAACCAACGATTTCTCACTACTGCACCTAAAAGATAATCTGAACCATTTAATACCTTTTGAATAGAAAGGAGATGGCCCTACAACAACAACTTAATACCCCCAACCCAGAAGCAGGCCCTTTCTAGAATATCCATCGTATAACCTGTAATCCAAACCATGATGTCACACATTAGTCTGACTATTCATAGTTGTTGGTAGCTAGATTAGCTCAGCAGATTTACTGTAGCAGCTCGTACCCCAATGGACCTGAATTTTTGCTAAATTGAAAACCCAAGTCCACCAAGTACAAATAATTGGTTTGGAATCCTACAAATAAAGCTATGGAAGTATATCAGAGCACTAATGATAAAAGTTATATCGAAATAAATAATATATAATAATTCACATAACTACTAACCAAGATATGACACTTCCAAGGTCTAGTGTTCTTGTCAGCACCAAAATACCTAGCACCAGTAGCTATCATTTAAGATATCTTATGGGTTCTAATGGGAAGTGGTAAGAACAACGTTGTGATGACTGGTAAATTATACAATTTATGCATTACACTAGTTTATGTTGATTCTTCTATATCTCATGTTATGTGGTTTACATTTTAGTTAGTCATCTCGACTCCACATTTGCGTATGATCCATTCACATCTACCCTTTGTAGAATCAAAGCTTCATACATATATATAAATATAAGTACCAAGGTCCCCTAATAGACCTAAATATTCATTTAGTATCTCTCTATGACGATCTGGAATTTCTAGATATTTGAAATTGAAATATTTAATTAATTTTAAATATTTGAGAGTTAGTCTAACTTGAATTTCAAATATCTCTATTTTATTTGGCAATTAAATTATTGAATTTAATTATGGAAGTTGGGTAAAATATTGAATCTTCAGTTTTATGCTTGTTAAAAATATTTCAAAGACTTATAAAATTTATATTAACAGTACTGAAGATAATGAAAGCTTTAGAATTGAATTTGGGAGTGTTTGTTAAGTTTTAAAGATATATCGTTTAAATTGATATTTAATCATAGCCTTCCAAGGCACAATCTTGAATTCGACGAATCCAGTTCCATTGGATCCGTAATAGTGTATTATTATCGAATTTTAATTTTCGTAGCATTCGGAGTTGTCATGTGATCGTACGGTAGATAAACGCACTAAAATCCATATCGAAATTTAATATAATAACTGGGTCCAAAAAGCTATCTTCTCCATACGATCAAATTAAGACTCGAAACCGTTTCCATGCATTCGAAATAGGGGTATAACCTTATGAACCTCTGGTGGCACGCATCGATAGGAGGTCAAGATTTCGAGTTGCATATTTGAGACGATTTAAATTTAAATTTAAATTCAAATATAAACAAGTATGTATATTCTTTTTTCATGTCAGGGCTTTCTACCACTTATTGCAATGTTACTATAACATTTTTGACATGTAGAGAAAATTTGAACATTTTTCCTTCAATTCTTAGCATGCATTTTTTATTTTTTTAATATTTTTTTAATATTGACAACCGAGTACTTTGAAAACGAAAGATAAAAATAAAAACCAAATCAGAAAATCATGGCCGAGATTCAAATCAAGAGTTCAAACAGAAAATTAACAATGGTAGAAAACCAAAATAGACTGAGAGAGGAAAAATCGAGATCATCTCAGCAATCAAGTTTGAATGGCCGATGCTTCCTCCTTCAATTCGAATCGCGAATCAATCACGGCCTTCCATCCCTAAACGAAATCGATTCATTCGAAATTGATATAAGAGGGGCGTTCGAACCCATCGTATCATCTTAAAGGGGAAGTTCTGGGTTATAGCGTGGAACATGCTTACGTCAAGGCTGGTGTCGGACTTTGCGGAAGGCCAATTTCATGGTCAAGGCGAAGGGGTTTTGAGCATGATGGTTCGATTTGAAGGTGATGATGGCAAAGCTAGGGCAAGCATGTATGTGGCATAACACTGATGATGGCGACGTAGGGGAAGTCTCGCGTTTGATTATGATTTCGATTGCGAGAAAGGGTGGCCGAAGTCGAAACCTGATTCGAGATGAGGTATATACGATTTATTCCTTTCGATTTTAAAATTGATAATATCCAAAAAAAATTACAGTAAAGTAAATTTCAATTTTTCGCTCTTTATAGTAAAGAAAATTTTGTTTTAATTTGTATATATGTATTTATCTACATGTAAAAAAATTTATTTACAGTAAGGATTAAATAGAGATTTGTTTTTCTAAAAAAGAGAGTCTAATAGTAAGATGCAAAAAAATTTATTTATTTAAAAATTTATATATATGTATTTACAGCAAAACAGAAAATAGTTTACATACAGAAGAGATTTAGAAAGTAGAAATTTTAAATGGTAATATAGATTATTTATAAGTATATATGTGTAGGTAGTTTCAAAAGAAAATGAAATAAATAAATATACATGTAGATATTTTAATTTACTAGTTTATTTTAAAAATAATCAATTAAAGTGATTTATTTGTAAGTTAATCTATTTAATTATTACAATAGGAAGATTAGTCTGAAATCAAATAAATCTATTAAGGTGATTTATTTGTAAGTTAATCTATTTAATTATTATTATAGGAAGATTAGTTTGAAATCAAATTTATTAGTTTAAAATTAAATTATTAGTTAATGAAATTATTTAGTTACTAAAAGATGTTTTAATAGGAAAATTAGTTTAAACTAAATTATTAGTTGATTAATTTATTTAAAAAGGAATTGATTTTTCGATTTGTTCGAGTATTAGTAGACTGTATAAATATTTATAAAGGTTAAAAATCGTGAAGGAAATAAGCCGGTTTGGTGTGGATTGCAATAATAAAATCAAAGGTTAGTTAATCTCACTCATTTGGAGAACCATCTAAATTTAATACAGTTAAATTTAAAATATTGGTTGTTGGATTGCATTGATAATTATTATCGGTCTGGATGTGATAGCATATATATAGCAGTATATATAGTATATATTTGAGTGATTGATTTCCAACATTATATAGCAGATGAGATCCTATGCGTCCCGCATAATAGCAGATGACCCTATATACTGCGATGTCCCGCCTTGAAGCGGGATTGGTATTTTAAACTGTCATGCTAATATATGTGGATGCAGGGAAACAGGTTGGAGGGATCCAACTAGATTCCTCAAAATATTTATATTGTTTTAATATTCAGTGATATGATTATTTGATAATCTATGATAGGTTATATTGGTAATTGAAAGTATTGGATGCTATGGTCTGATTGAATATATTTTGAGAATACCGAGTTATCAAAAATACATAGATGAGATTTTTGAAGGAAAATAAAAGAGAAAATTTTTAAGTAAAATAATTATAAATTGAAGAATGAATTGGAAAAAGGATAAAGTCAATTTTTTTAATTCTAGTAAATAAATTCCGGTATGGGAAAAGAGATTTTTGAATAATGATAATAAATGAATTTTAAATCTTAATGATATTATTTAAAGGAATAAAGGATTGGTTTTTAAAATTCAAGGTTTGATTAGTTTGGGAAAGATAAAGAAGAATTTTTGGAAAAAGTATAAAATGGTATTTTTAGTTTAAAATAAGATCTTTAAATCATAAATATAGAAGTAAATATGGAATTAATGGATTTTAAAATAAATTTGGGTAAGTAAACGAATTTATTTTAAAAATGAAGTTAGTTTTGAAATTCGATTGGAAAACTAATTAAGTGTTTGAAAGTGTGATTAAAAAGGAGTATGAGACTATGTAATTTATAAACTGGGTTTATAAAGTGAAATAAGATATCAGTGTATATTTGAAAGTATAAATTCACAGTGGGAATTTATAACGGAACGGGAAATTTGTTTTAAAAATAAATAGTGATTTATTTTTAAAGGTGTGAAAGGATAGTGTATTCCCTGAAAAGCTAAGTACGTTTTTGAAGCAAATGTTAAATATAATTTAAAAGTTTTAAAGTTGTTTTAAAAGAATGTTTTGAGAAATTATTATTTAAGATGTTTAAAATTTTAAAGGAAAATATTTGTTAAAATATTTATAGCAGTAATTATTTTGAAAGGTTAATTGGTATTATGATCTAAAAAGATAATTTTTAAAATTTATATTTTATAAAGTAGTTTTATTTAAACGATAGTTAGGCTAAAGTTTTTATTTGAAAACTTGTATAGAATTTCATAATTTTTATTTTTATTTTAAAATTTGTTTTGGCTTATGTTTTACTTGAGAATTTTTAGGAAATTTCATAGTTAGTGTTTTAAATAAAGTGTTTTAAATAATTTTTATTTTAAGTATTTTAAAGTATATATTTTGGATAAAGTAATTTAAATTATTTTAAAATCTAAAATATTTAGACTTTGTGATTTTCAGTGGAAATAAACAATATTTGGAATTTATTCCATGGGAGGAAAAGTGATTTTAAAATTGTTTCCAAAGGGTTGAAGTGTAGGAAAATATCTTGCGAAGATATTTTGAAATAAATAATTTTGGGAAATTAGTAAGACTGATGGTTGTTTGTGAATGTTATTTGATAGTTAAATAACCGACTATCAATATTAGATAATGCGTTGATTGTTTCAAAGAGACCGGGATCGGGTTTGCTTCATTACATCATGATAGGGGGTTCTCGCTTCGTGTTTGGTGGCGAGCAGGAGACTCTTACCCCTTCATGTCCCAGAGTGGGTTGGTTGCGAGTCGAGAGGCTAGCCGTAAAAGAAAATTTGAGGTATCGCTTAATGCCATGGTGGGGCTGGGATGGTTGAAAAGCCTACTGGTCGCTGCTGGCGCGGCCCGTTACAGTGCTATCAAAGCTGAAGGTTAAGCGAGAACCTTGGCTCTGGTGGGGATAATTCTTTAAAAATAGAGTCTGTAGTACTCTAGAATGAGTTTGAGTGTATTAATTGATATGAGCGCATATTTGTTAGTGAATATAAAATTTGTTTTTATATTATGTTGACTTATCGGTTGAGTGTTTATGGATTCTGGTTGATATTTGGGACGCCATGTCATCGATAGAATTTCTTAACTCTTAAACAAGATAGCCGACATAGTATTATTTTAAAATAAGGTAAATGAAATAATTTAGGCAAGCTATTTTTTATAAAAGAAATAATTTTTGTAAATTATTATAGTATATGGTTGCTTGGTTGTTAGGAAGTGATAATATTAAGTTATTATCGTTACTGTTAGGAAATTTGAATAAGAAATTGAAAATCATGACTAAAGGCTAAGAAATAAATTCATATACAAATGGGATTTGTAAGAATGAATTATAAATGTGATTTATAATTGGAAATAGATAAAGTTCCAGAGTAATGTTTGAATATAGATTGGAAAGATTCGAAATATGAAATTTTGGGAAAGTTAAAATTCCTTTGGGTTTGAAAATAGTTTTCAAAGGTTTTGAAGAAATAATAGTGATATTATTTCAGAAATATTTTGAATTGGACTTGAAATCTAGTGATATTTGGTATTTAAAAATATTTGAAAGGTTTTTAAAAAGAGATAAAGCACTGAACTCTTTTCGGTCGCTGGAAAATAACACCGATGATGATCGCGACATCATCAGTATTCATTTTCGAGTTTCCAAAGGAGGAATTCCTGCTTGGAGATTTTAAAATGAAACTATTTGCAAAACTGGATTCGGTTTTAAAATTCAAGATATAATTTAATACCTAAGGATTTCAGATATAATTGATTTCAAAAAAATGATTTTGAAATACTTAAGTAATTATTTAAACTTTGGAAGCTTATTTAAAATGTTATGGAAATATAAATGGGTTTTATAACTAGTAAAATTTGAAACTTTCTAGTACAGAAAATTTCAACTTGAAGAAGAGTTGAATTAAAGTAAAATGCGACAATACAATAAGTTAGCAAAGTAAGTCAAATAAATGAAGTAAAAGTATTAGTGAATGAAATGTAATAAAATTTGGAAAACTTATAGAAGTTTAAAACTGAATTTAATTGGAATGTAATTGTGCCTAGTTAAATAAAAGTGAATTTGAGAAAAATTCTAAGTAAACTAAATAGAATGGTTATTGAAAAAAAATTTATTAAGTTGAAAATTAATTTGTGAAGGAACAAGTTAATTTAAAATTTGTAAGTGGAAAATTAGTCAATTGAACTAAACAAAACAAAGGATTGAAAATAAAATTATTAATTAAATGGTAAGAAAATGAATTGAAATGAATATTAGGATGATATTTAATTTAAATTGTGTTAAGTAAACTGAAATCATAGAATTTGCTCGAGGGAACTAAAAGAAGTAAAGGTTTGGAAATAGAACTTTTATTTAGATTTGAAATTAAATTTGGAAATGAAGTGATAAATAAATTAGTAAGTTAATCAGATTTGAAATTGAAATTGATTGAAAAGAAATTAGTTAATGAATCTAATTTAAAGAAATGGTTAATTAATAATGGTTTGAGATAAGTTGAATAAAATTCAATATTCAGGATTTGAAGATGAACTGAATTCAAATAGAATTGAAAATGTAAATTTAATAAAAAATGGATATTAAACCAAAATGGTGAAGTAGAAAATAAATATAAGAAGTGTATAAAAACTTATATAGAACTTAAGAAATAGATGGTGAGATTCTTAAGTAAAAATTTGATATTGAGAAAGTTGTTCCAAGTTAACATTTGAATAAGTGTGAAGGGATAATTGGGAATAAGTAAATGGAAATCAAAATAAATGTGAATAAAAAGAGAATACATATGGTTAATAATCAACTGGAAATAAATACGTAGGATGTACGTATATTATTTTATTCGCATAGCGATTTGATCCAAATTCGAGCACATAATTTTGAGATAGTTATATCGATCCGAGTTGGGATTTTTCACTCGATTTTCAATAGCGAACCCCGGATATGGATTTTTGGTTGATTTTGGAAATTCTCTATCATAGTTTGTGGCTATGCTAGGAAAATGATGGTTTCTGATCGAGAAACCAGACCTGAGTCCGCACTAGGAAGTCGGGTGGACAACACTAGTTCGGAAGTGAAATTGTGTGATCGAGTGAGCGACTGGATAGGATATTGCGTACGGATGATATATGCACATCATACGGGCTTGAGTGAAATAGATATTGGAACTTTTGTAAAGAAATGTATAAAGTGATTTTAAATGCTATGATTAAATATTGTTACTGATTAGGGTGCAGGTAAATAATAGCAAAGGATAAATTGATGTTTTCAAATTCAGAAGATAAATTCAATTGCTCAACAAAAGGTATGTATTTAAATTTCTGTACGAAATTTTGATGGTTTTCTGGTTTAGCCACTTGGATTTTATTTTTCTTTTGAAATCTGGAGGCTCGTAGAGGCATTCGAAATTTTTCAAAATTTAGGAAGTTATCAAAATTTTGAGAAAATTCTGATAATTTAAAGTTTGATTTAAATTTAAATATGAATGATTGGGTAAGTGATATTGTTGGAACCTACGGAAGAAATTTGGAAAGTTAGTAAGGATGTTAGAGTGTTCTTAATAAAAAGATGGTTTTGGAAAGTTGTTAAAAACTATTTGGATTTGGAAAGATAATAAACGGGTATCGGACCATTCTTCTTAACTAGAAATTTCGGGGATGAAATTCTTTTAAGGAGGGAGGAATGTGACCACCCGGAATTTCTAGATATTTGAAATTGAGATCTTTAATTGATTTTAAATATTTGAAAGTTAGTTTAACTTGAATTTCAAATATCTCTATTTTATTTGGCAATTAAATCATAGAATTTAATCATGGAAGTTGGGTAAAATATTGAATATTTAGTTTTATGCTTGTTAAAAATATTTCAAAGGCTTATAAAATTTATATTAATAGTACTGAAGATAATGAAAGCTTTAAAATTGAATTTAGGAGTGTTTGTTAAGTTTTAAAAACATATCGTTTAAATTGATATTTAAAAATAGCCTTCCAGGGCACAACATCAGAATTCGACGAAACTAGTTCCATTGGATTCGTAATTGTGTATTATTATTAGATTTCAATTTTCATAGCATTTAGAGTTGTCTTGTGATCGTACGTTAGATAAACGCGCTAAAATCTATATCGAAATTTAATATAATAACTGGGTCCAAAAAGCTATCTTCTCCATACGATCGAATTGGGACTCAAAACTTTTTCCATTGCATTCGAAATAGGGGTATAACACTATGAACGCCTGGACGAATGCCTCGATAGGAGGTCGAGATTTTGAATTGCGCATTTGAGACGATTTAAATTTAAATTTAAATTTAAATTCAAATATAAACAAGTATGTATATTCACTTTTCACTTCAGGGATTTCTTCCACTTATTGCAATGTTACTTAGCAATTTTGACACGCAGAGAACATTTTGAACATTTGTCCTTCAATTCTTAGCACGATCTTTTAATTTTTATTTTTTTATATTTTTTTTATATTGACAGTCGAGTACTTTGAAAACGAAAGATAAAAATAAAAACCAAATCAGAAAATCATGGCTGAGATTCAAATCGAGAGTTCAAACGGAAAATTAAAAATGGTAGCAAATCAAAATCGATTGAGAGAGGGAAAATTGAAATCATCTCAGCAATAAAGTTTGAATGGCCGATGCTTCCTCCTTCAATTCGAATCGCGAATCAATCGCGGCCTTCCTTCCCTGAATGAAATCGATTTGTTCGAAATTTATATAAGAGGGGCGTTCGAATCCATCGTATCATTTTGCGGGGGAAATTCTGGATTATGGCGTGGAGCATGCTTACGTCAAGGCTGGCGTTGGGCTTTGGGGAAGGCCAATTTCGTGGTCAAGGCGAAGGGGTTTTGAGCTCGATGGTTTGATTTGAAGGTGATGATAGCAAGGCTAAGGCAAGCAGTAAGTGGCATTGCACTGATGATGGCGACGTGGGGGAAGTCTCGCGTTCGACTAGGGTTTCGGTCGCGAGAAAGGGTGGCCGAAGTCGAAACCTTATTCGAGCTGAGGTATTTTTGATTTATTCCTTTCGATTTAAAAATTGATAACATCCAAAAAATGTTACAGCAAAGTAAATTTCAAATTTTTTTGCTGTTTATAGTAAAGAAGAATTATGTTTTAATTTGTATATATGTATATATATCTACATGCAGAGAAATTTATTTACAGTAATGGTTAAAATAGAAATCTGTTTTTTTTTAAAAGAGGGTTTAACAGTAAGATGAAAAACAATTTATTTATTTAAAGATTTATGTATATGTATATACAGCAAAACAGAAAAAATGTTACATATAGAAAAGATTAGAAAGTAGAAATTTTAAATGGTAATATAGATTATTTTATAAGTATATATGTGTAGGTAGTTTCAAAAGAAAATGAAACAAATAAATATACATATAGATATTTTAATTTACTAGTTTATTTTAAAAATAATTTATTAAGGTGATTTATTTGTAAGTTAATCCATTTAACTATTATTACAGGAAGATCAGTTTGAAATTACATTTATTAGTTTAAAACTAAATTATTAGTTAATGAAATTATTTAGTTACTAAAAGATATTTTAATGGGAAAATTGGTTTAAACTAAATTATTGGTTGAATAATTTATTTAAAAAGGAAATTGATTTTTCGATTTGTTCGAGTATTAATAGACTGTATAAATATTTATATAAGGTTAAAAATCGTAAAGGAAACAAGCCGGTTTGGTGTGGATTGCAGCAATAAAATCAAAGGTGAGTTAATCTCACTCATTTGGAGAACCATCTAAATTTTATACAGTTAAATCAAAAGTATTGGTTGTTTGATTACACTGATAATTGTCATCAATCTAGATGTGATAGTATATATAGTAGTATATATAGTATATATTGGAGTAATTGATTTCCCGCACTATATAGTGGATGAGACCCTATGCGCCCCGCATAATAGCAGATGACCCTATATACCGCGATATCCAACCTTGAAGCGTAATTGGTATTTTAAACTGTTGCGCTAATATCTGTGGATGTAGGTTGGAGGGATCCAACTGGATTCCTCAAAATATTTAGATTGTTTTAATATTTAGTGATATGATTATTTGATAATCCGTGACAGGTTATATTAGTAATTGAAAATATTGGATGTTATGGTCTGATTGAATATATTTAGGGAATACCAAGTTATCAAAAATATATAGATGGGATTTTTTAAGGAAAATAAAAGGGATAATTTTAAGTAAAATAATTATAAATTAAAGAATGAATTGGAAAAGGATAAAGTTGATTTTTTTTTTAATTCTAGTAAATAAATTCCGCTATGGGAAAAGAGAATTTTAAATAATGATAATAAATGAATTTTAAAGCTTAGTGATATTATTTAAAGGAATAAAGGATTTGTTTTTAAAATTCAAGGTTTGAATTAGTTTGGGAAAGATAAAGAAGAATTTTTGGAAAAAGTATAAAATTGGTATTTTTAGTTCAAAATAAGATTTTTAAATCATAAATATAGAAGTAAATATGGAATTAATGGTTTTAAAATAAATTTGGGTAAGTAAAGGAATTTATTTTAAAAATGGAGTTAGTTTTGAAATTCGATTGGAAAACTAATTAAGTGTTTGAAACTATGACTAAAAAGGAGTACGAGGCTATAGAATTTATAAACTGGGTTTATAAAGTGAAATAAGATATCAATGGATATTTGAAGTATAAATCACGGTGGGAATTCATAAAGGAATGGGTAATTTGTTTTAAAAGTAAATAATGGTTTATTTTTAAAGGTGTGAAAGTATAGTGTATTCCCTGAAAAGCCTAGTACGTTTTCGAAGCAGATTTTTAAGTATAAGTTAAAAGTTTTAAAGTTGTTTTAAAGAATTTTTTGAGAAATTATTATTTAAGTTGTTTAAAATTTTAAATGAAAATATTTATTAAAATAGTTATAGTAGTAATTATTTTGAAACGTTAATTGGTATTATGATTTAAAAAGATAATTATTAATATTTATATTTTATAAAGTAGTTTTATTTAAAAGATGGCTAGGATAAAGTTTTTATTTGAAAACTTGTATAGAATTTCATTACTTTTATTTTTATTTTAAAATTTGTTTTGGCTTATGTTTTACTTAAGAATTTTTAGGAAATCTCATAGTTAGTATTTTAAATAAAGTGTTTTAAATAATTTTTATTTTAAGTATTTTAAAGTATATATTTTGGACAAAGTAATTTAAATTATTTTAAAATCTAAAATATTTAGACTTGGTAAATTTCAGTGGAAATAAACAATATTTGGAATTTATTCCGCGAGAGGAAAGTGATTTAAAAACTGTTTTCAAAGGGTTGAAGTGTAGGAAAATATCTCGCAAAGATATTCTGAAATAAATAATTTTGGAAAATTATTAAGACTGATAGTTGTTTGTGAATGTTATTTGATAGTCAAATAACCGACTATCAATATTGGACAATGTGCTGACCATTTCGAAGAGACCGGGATCGGCGTTAATTTCCTGTAAACCACTTCGATCCGGTTTGAACGTTTTCATAAGGAAGACAAGAGCTAAGAGTCGAAGATGGAGCAATAAAGTGCAAGGGCTAATCGCTACTAATCCTGAGGGTGACTCCAAAATGGATGTAGTAGGAGTAGTGCCTTCGGTTCCGTTCGGACCCGGAACAGACTTGTATGGTTGAATGCTTTCAAAACATCGTTAGGAGGATGATGACCATTCTAAGTGAATGTGTGCTAAAAAGGTAATGCATAGCCTCAGCCTCATCATCCGGAAATGGCTAAAACAGGGTAGGTGCACACAAGGCTAAGTGGCTAGCAACCAATTATGGTAAGGTCATCCCTGTCTAGAGGTCCCTTCTATCCGGCTGTGTGGAAGGTTGCTGATCCCAACCGCGGGGTAAACTTATTCGGACTATTCGGTAAGGGGTAGCTCCGATCTTGTGATGCAGAGGATCAGGGTGGATCCTCGGTATGGTGATCTAAACCACCAACTGTGATGGGCGGTACCCCAATATCCCTGCCATTGATGAAAATCCATTCTCCCTACGTGCCTTTATGGTTTTGTTTGTAGAACCTAGTATTGCTGGAATTTAATAATGTAACAATTTCGACTATTTGAATAAGTATTTGTGTATAGACACTATTATAATATCAGAGGATTTGATAAGAAATGTTTTGGTCGTCGTAAGGTAAAAACCCGACATGTTTATTTATGGCATGGTTTTACGAGATACCTTTGATTTCAAAGGATTTTTGAAAACTTTAATAATCCAATTGAGTGTGTTTTCTCACGTTGGTTTTCCAGACTAACTCGGGTGTTATTTAACTATAATGCTCGGGTCAGACCGAGTATTATAGAATACAGGAAAGGATGCTGTGGAGCTTAGAAGACGAGTTGGATGGCGAGACGTATCACACATATTTGATCAATATTCCGCTGTGTTTGATTAACTGCATAGTCGGTTTTGTTAGGACAGGTTATTATAACTGTCCAGTTGTGTGTTATGAATTTTGTTGTACTCTGATGATGTAATGTATAAACAGATATAATTCCTTTTGTTTTAAAGATTAGTCATTTATTTATTATATATTGTTCCGCTGCGATTGTGAGATTCTGATATTTATTCTATTTCTTCTTCTACCTTCTTCTTCTTCTTTAACCCTAATGGATCGTATTTTCGTTCACTTTGAGTTGATATGATGGAGAATAATGTCGACTCAAGGGGTATGGATTTGCGGGTCATTACACTCTCAACCAACAACCGTCAGGATCCATTGCGTTAGCCGTGTCATGATCTCATCACCGTATAACTCGAGGGAATCCCATAGTGTCTAATGATGGCTATTTAAAATAGTATGCCATACTTTATCTCGCTTTGAGGATTTAATACTTTGTGTGCTTCCTATTGTGGACCCAATTCCATGGACCGCCCTAACCAATTCGAAAGACTTCTCTTTGTGTTAACCAGCCTTGCCCTAACAAGAAAACTAGCAAACAACTGTGTTGGTGCATAACCCAACCGAGTCTACCCTGGTATGAGGCAAAGACCAGTTAGGTGTAACCCTGTCTTTCTTGTTGACCTCTAAGGATCGATGATGTATCACCCTCTGCAGCCCTGCCCCTGACGACTATTTATAAATTATGCCGTATATGATGATACCGTATGTACCAACCATGCTGTATAGTGCCCGGTCCCGCTCATCATCCCATTTTGGTTTCCTAATGCAATCAAGGCAATACCCCCTTAAAAACTATATTTAAAGTAGACTACTCTATCTATTGAAGGTATTCCTTTATCTATACGCAAACATATATACTCCATGGGTTCTATGGTTGGATATGTCTTACATCGGTGTAATGTTACATGGCTGCTGGTAACCCCTTGTGGTAGGCATTCTTCTACTGTATCACACGACTAACCTCGCATTCTAACCCACTCTAATGACCAAATATCGTATCATTCATTTAACTATACTCTAACTATAATTGTTCACACCCATTATAAATCCATATTTGAGGCTACGTGCCTGTGTCTATATCATATGTATGTGTGTATTCATTCACACTTACTTACTTACCTTGCCTCTATAGTTTAATGTTGACCCTAGGTCTTTATTTCACTATGCGTTCACCCTTTTCCGTTAATTTAAGTTCATTTACCGCTTTCCTTTCATCAAGCTATAATATCATTTCCATTCTTTATATCCTTTTTTCCATTTTCTATCCCTGTTCCTATTTTATCTTTTTATTTCTTCTTGCCTATCCTCTGGATTTCCCTTTTGTTTAACTTCCATTTTTATTTGTATTTCATATTTTTATATTTTTAGGATATTCTTATCATGTCCATATCTTTCTATTTAACTCTGGTGGTTTACTGCATTTTAATGCGTTGGAACTACATATCTTTCATAAAATATTAACACCGTAAATTTATATATCTTATCCAAAAAGAGAGATTTATTTGTTTGTTATTACAAGGAACTAACTTTTTATTATTTGAAATAGATAGTATAAAATACAGTGAATATCCTTATTTTGTACGTATTTTTCTTTTTATGTCCATTCCTCATCATTTCAAACATTGCACTTTTATTCATTTTAAACTTGATGACACATAGAAATCTACTTGCAACATCCTAAATTCAAACGAATTAACATAACACTTAAACACCTAAAATAGTAGAATTCTCCTTTTTTCAAATATCAATTTATTGTTAACAAATTCATAACAAGTTATGAGTACAAAGTACGCAGACAAGTTTTCCAATTTCATTAAATCCATACCATAATAAATTTCATTAGATCTATTCCATAATCATTACGCGCATACAATTCATTATTCGATTCGTTATTTACACAAATTCATTACGCATAAACAATAAATTATCTAAAATAAAATTTATACCTAATCATTTTGCACTTACAATTAAATATCCAAATCGATTATAATTAAGTATTAATGAATTAGATCACAATGATATAAATCTAATCTTATAACAAAACATGTAATTTTCCCACTTACCTTGCTTTTAGCTTTCCCACCCTCCAAATTTAGATCCATTCCCTTTTTATCTGCCTTCCTCTTACTTCAAATCCAAAATAAAAAAAATTGTATTCAGTTATTAAAATTACAGATCTGGAGAAAGGAATGAATAAATTTGAATTGGAGTTTTACATTCAATATTTACCTTTATTTCTTTATTCTGAATCGATCCTATCCTCCTCTTCTCTTATTCTCCACTTTCTTTTATTATATATATATCACAATAGTTTTACTATTTTTAGAATTTGGAGGAAAAGAGAAATGACAGAGTTTTAGTATGTAGTAGATTTTATAAACGAATTAGGGTTTGGCTAGTTGTTAATCTATTGGAGTAAGGAATTGATTTGAAGCGTTTGATTTACTGCAACAATCTATAATTTTGGTAGTTGGATTTTTAATATTCAATTAATTTTAAATGTTAAATAATCGAATTTTTGAAATTTAATAACTTATATTTACATATAAGGATTACTTCTATATTTATATTTATGAATTAAATATTAATTAAATGCTAATGATTTTATTGAACTCAATTTAATTAATAAATAATATTAGTGAGTTGAATATATAAATTTAATTACAAAAATATATCGAACGGATAAATATCAATTTTGGATCGAGAATATAAAATAATATTTAAAATGTGTTCTTTTTGGGGTACTATATCAGATTTTGACGTAACTAGTGTTATCGAAACAAAAATAATCAATTATTGTATGCCAACGAGTTTTGTAATGATCAGATGTACTGTGTGACCGAGTAAGCTTGAAACGCGTAAGGATTAATTTTAGAAAATTAAAATATTATAATTTGATTTAAAATGCTAACTTCTATATATAATAGAAGTAGCTCTTGAAAATAGTTCCATTAAGTTTGAAATAGGGTTATTTAGTTAGGAACGCCAGTGAGCACATCTCGATTGGAGCTCATCAATTTTCAGGCGTGAATAGTACCGGTTGGAGAATCCTATATAAGGATCCCCAAACCCCGGCATTTATTGTAACGACCTACAATTCCATCATTTTAAGTTGACACTAAACCACACATGTCCAACTCGATTTGAATGAAAAGATGGACAGTTATAGGGAAAAGAAAATAAAGAAATAGAACAAAACCTTACACGAATGAAATAGCATAAATTATTTCAACATATAAACTTTACTGAGGAATTTTTTTAGTACATTTATTAGAATTTAAATTAACATCAACATGGACAATTATAATCTCTATCCATGAAAATGGGGAGTACGATAGTACATTAGTGTGATGAAATGAATAATAATCTTCAGAAGAAATTTCGAGCTCCATGCTTCGAGCTCTTTCAAAACGCTCCAAACCGACCTGATTACTAGATTGCTCGGAAAAATAGAACATCCAGAGTTTAAGGGGAAGAAAATAAACTACGGGTCAGTCATGAGACTGGTGTGAGAAACTCAAAATATAAGTATTTGAAAACAAAGGGTATCTCATAAGACCACGCCGCACATAGACGTGGAACGAGTTTTACATTATGGTAACCAAATCATTTCTATGTAAAATCTAGTAACATTATTTTTAATGACATTCTTTAAAAATCTTTCAAATAAATATATTCTAATAGCCGAAATTACATTGGTTAAATTTGATGGGATAATAGGTTTAGAACTAAGTTCGAAGGCACATATTGGAGGATGGATTTCCAATGAATAGCGAGGTTAGGGACTACCTTCCGTACAGTGCATTTCTAGGGAATTATACCGAGGCCACCAATAGATGGTTCTCTGCAAATAAGATCGGCCTACCCGAGATCAATAGATGGTACGGATAGCACCGAATATGATACCACCATGTTCGTTCCTGGGACCGAGAAGTCTCATAGCATACGTCACAAAATTTAAAATCGATGTTATAGTGGGTAGAAATAAATAAATCTAGAAAGGTGATATCATACCCTAATGGTTGCGAACCATATAGCCTTAAAGCAACCCATGTTTCATAATTCTCTAGGTGTGAGGCTTGAGGTAACATTTACCTTTCTTAGAACATTTTGACTTAAAATGCCACATTGCCATTTCCAATAACACACTATTGATTTCAACAAAAGTACAACCTCTGAGATCGTGCATCTTACAGAAGGGTGCTAAGCATATGAGGGGTACCTCCTACATCACCAAACAAATGTATGTTTGTAGAGATCAATGCACTATGATCTTAGAATGCATTGTTAGACATCCATCCATACAAGTTGTCTAGGAATAGGACAAACCGAATGCACTCTCTTACCACATCCTATTGGGTGTCACCCTAGGATTAGTAGCGAGTAGTCATCTCATACAAAGATCCTAGAATGAAGGGACCACTACAATTTAATTACCACGAAAGCTACTCTAAAACTATCAACAAGAAGTCCTTCCATTATTAAGATCTTGGCATTCAACGTCATTGTCTTTAAAATGTCTTCGCTTTCAAACTAGTAAATTGGTTCGAAGTGGTTTTCAATTAGAAATTTGCCCAAATACGATCCCAGTTCCTCCAAACTAATCATTGATAAAAAGAATTTAAGTAGTGAGTGATTAATATTCTAGTGATTAATATATTTTTATCCAAAATATCTTATTAGATATATATATATATATATATATATATGTTTTTAAAGCTATTTCTTTTTAGTATACTCGGGATCATTAAACCTCATTTATCAAATCTTTGTTTAATTAAAACCTTTTTAAATCTTGGAGTAATTCCAAATCATTTCATCCTTTACTTAGTAAAATATCTCCAAATCATTTATTTAAATTTTAACAAATATTTCTTATTTCCAAATCATAACTTTTAAATGAGTCAAAAACAATGTTATTTAAGACATCGTCTACTGTAAACCCAAAACAATTAAATTTAAGTAAAAGGAACCTTAAGAATTAAAATAATTCCTAATCATTTATTTAAATCTTGGCAAAAGGTTTCTTATTATCAAAGCATTACTTGTTAACGTGTTGAAACCATGTTATCTAAGATAGTAGATCTAAATTAGTTAGTATTCGAGTAAATTAGATCCATAGAAATTATACTAATTTTACTCGATACTAATTTCCATATTCAACTTGTACTATTAATAGAATATCGGTGGAATCACCTTTTAAATTCATATGATTAGTATGAGTTGCCTTCTCAAAATTTAACATCAAGTATAAGAATATTATCTCTATTCAATTCAAATTGCAATTAATTAATTATAAAATTTAAATCATTTATACTTGTCTCGTTTCCGACATTTCGACTTTATCTATCCCTCGCCCAGGAAAGAGGCCAAGTGAGCCAGGGTATTGGTTGCTCCTGAACATCTCCTAAGTTTTAGAACCTCACATCCGGATCTCAAGAACAGAGAAATCAGATCTACTCATCAGCTTTTAGAGCCATGATTAAACCACTTTCTTATAACAGCTTTTCTTTAAATCATTTACTTTATCTCTTTTTAATAAATTATAAAACCTACAAATCATCTTTATATTATTTAATTTTTCGTTTGAATACAATTATAAAAGTTTGGTAATTAATTGTTAAGTTTAAATCCATATTTCAAAGGCTATTACAAACTGCTGCAAAAAGTAGTATGAATAGTGTTTTTAAATCTTATTCAAGTCAAAATGACTTTTCTAATATTTAAAAGTTCATTTTTATAACTCGAAACCTTTTTAAAACCTTTTAACACATTTATAGGATTTATTTCATATTTTTAAAGAATTTAAAACATCCACTTTAAATAAATTCCTTTTTGGTTTTCGAACTGCAAAACCGTGACTATTTTGAAAACTTGTTTTGCTCATATTTCAAAATTTGCTAAATGAAATCTCGATCCTTTTCTTTTGTTTGAAAATTATGATTGCGAATTTTTATTACAAATAATTTAGACTCCGAATCCACCGTATAAATGGATTTAACTTTCCGTGGCGTGAAAAATCACGAATTGCCATTACGTGAGCGCGCCTATTTTAACTCAACTTTTATTTTATTTTCAAACTTTGTCGAAATATTTTTAAATGTTTATAAAACATTTCTCAACCATTTTAGACCATTTTAAAGAGGTTTAAAAGCTCACATATACCATTTCATTTTGTAAAGGAAAGTAATTTCCTTTGTGATATTTGATGTGTATTTAACATGACTTGTTAACACCATTAAACAACTATAGTAAAATTTAATGATCAAAGCATAGTAAATATCCATAGCAATCATACCACATCATATGTATAAAGTTTTATAGAGTTTTCTCACCTTCATTGGATATTAAACCGAGGAAAATGGACTATAGCTTCGCTATGATTGAACTGGAGCTTATGGAATTCAGCCAGTGACCTTGGAAAAGCTCGACCTATGATTGTAAGTGGAAGTGGGCTCAACTTCGGTGATGGAGGGTGGCGGCCGTGTGTTCTGAAGGAGGAAAGGAGGTGATTGCACTTGGTTTTGAAGTGGATTGATAATACACACACACGCGCGCGCTATATTAATTTAATTTCTTTTTTGCAAAATTTTCCCCATGTTTTTCTTAAGGTAGGAAGCCATTGAAATAGCTTGAGAGGAAGGAGAAGATAAAGAAAATTTGTGTATAGGAAAGTGAGAATGGTGGTGGATATTTATAGAAAAGTTTAGCCCAAAAAATATCATGATATTATTTCTTCACCTAAGCATGCTTGCATCACCATTCCACCTCATCCTCTCCCATCACCATTCGGTCGACCATGAAGCCCACTCCCCATTCCATGTGGTTGGCTTGTGATGTGATAGTGTGCTTTGTTTTTATCTTTTATTTACACACAAGGAGCTTAAATATATACATATATGTTTAGATATTTTCTTTGCTTGATTTGACTAATTCGTAAAAATAATTAAATGTATATGTATGTACATTTGTATATTTGTTCATGTATGTGTATATGTATCACAGTGTCATTTGTATTGACTTGTTCACAACTTCTATCCTTGAACCGTTACGAATTCCAATTCCAATTCCTGGTCACATTTCCATTTTTTAGTTAAACTATATATATTAGTAACCAAAACTTGAAAATATATTTCTCATCATTTTAATTGAATTAAAATGATCTCACTTGAATTATAAAACCATATAGATCAATATTAAGAAGTATTTATAAAAAGTGTTATCGTATCAATAAAGCGCTATCAATTTTCCTTATATTTTCAAATCAAGTTATAGCTTCTCAAAACTATTATAAATGATTTATTATAACTTTATAACTAATTAAAATAAATTATTAGCATATTAAATTAATTAATAATTATTTAAACTTAATTTGAATTTTTTGCAGAAATATATATAAGCGATTACATCTCTTATGTTGTCATAAATGCATTTTATTTTCCAAAATAAAATAAATAATTTTATTTCATAATATCATTTAAATAGATATTTTGGTATATGTATGTAGACATGGGCACTCAAATATTGAGAAAATCTCCTTTCTATTGAAAATAAATATATCGATGAAAATTTGTGCACGAAGCACGCGCTTTATTAACTATCTTCCGCAATAATATTTTAAAACAAATTTATTATCATAATTTTTGGGTTTAATCTTTATAGTTAGTGTTATAAAACCTTGTATTTGAATATTTCAAAATTAAATATCATTTATCAAAGTGACAAATTTGCGGTTCATTACATTTACCCCAACCACCGTTTCCTTATATGCCCTAACCCTAAATTGTACGACTACCATTCTTTAAGGTCGCCAGAGGCATTTTCAGGCAAGTGACCCACATGAGATAGGTAGATGCAAGGATGAGGAGTTCATTAACGCTGGCCGATCATCATTTGGTGGAGTGTGGCATTCATGATTTGGTTTCCACGACAAGGCAGTTTTTGGCCTTATTCTCGGTGGAGACTGTGAATTGAGGGGTAGGTCCAGTGGTGTTGGAGGCATCAAAGGCGGGGCTTCCCTTTGGTGAAGTGGGGCGGCATCTGGTCAGTTATGGTGGTGGTGCAAATCATGTCGTTGAGTATCGTATAGGCACGATAGTGTTTTAGAACGAGAGAGTATTAGGTTAAGTAAGGTTAATTAAGTTAATGATGTAATTAAAAAAATTAATTATATTATTTGATTTCGTAATCTTTTAATTTAAATAACGTGTTCACGCGAGGTCCAAATCGAATGTGGTCAGTTGTGTTGTACTCGTGAAAGAATTCTCTACGTTTTGGAATTGGATTGGAGTTTGGAGCTTGTAGAATTTCAAGTTAAATCGAAACTATTCGATTTTCAAAACTAGAATGCTTCGGTGACAAATGAAATTTTGGTGAGTTTACACCTTTAAATTAGCTATATAATATCTGCGATGCTATAGATTTATTGTTGAATGCTTAGGTAATAGTTTAGATGTTGTTGTTGTTTGATTGAAATTCCATTTTGGAAAATGGATGACAAATTAACTTAATTACAATGGACCCATAAGATTATATACATTATCTGTAACATTGTTTTGTAGGGAACATGTATGGAGAGACCATAAGCGGTTTCTTTCTGTAACGACCCAGAATTTTTAATAATTAAAATATGAATATTTAATTAATTTTAAATATTAATAAGTGAAATTATAAGTCAAATAAATTTTTATTTGAATTTTTGGATTTAATTGAATAATTAAATCGATAATTTAATATGTTAAATTATGGAAATAATTGAAAATTGAGTTAAATATGATTGAAAATGATTTGTAAAATTTTATTTTATCATATGGGAGTTAGAACGATATTTTAGAACTTTTAAAATCGAATTAAAAGTTAATTTGTGAAAATTGAATATTTTAATATTTAAATCGACTAGTGAAAATAGTCAATTTTTGAACAGTCTCAGAATTGAACGAAACCAGTTTCATTGGATCCGTAATAGTTAGTTATTACCGGATTTCAAATTTCGTATCAATCGGAGCTATCATTTGATCGTGGCAACTCGAAACGCATCGATTTATTTTTAATTTAAATTTGATGAGTGAAAATAGCCATTTTTCAAAATGTCTCGGATTTCTACGAAACTAGTTTCATCGGATCCGTAATGTGATATTATTATAAGGTTTCAAATTTCAAGTCGATTGGATTTACCGTTTGTCCGGTACAAATTAAAACGCCTAGAAAATCGCTTAAATCGGTTTAATTCAAATTGAGCGTTTATAGCCATAACTCGCACATACTTCCGAATTAGCTCCCGAAACCTGTTCCATTATGTCCGGAACGCGGGGTAAACCCTAGGTACGTCAGTTTCGGCGCGTAAATCGGAGTTCGGAATTTCCGGATGAATAGTGTCGAACGAAATTCTATAAATAGACCCACCTCTTCATAACTTAGAAAAAAAAACCCTAATACTAAAACCCTAGCCGCCACTATCTATAACTGATGGCCAGAATTGTCTCTCACTTCTTCATCAATCTCTCCCAATCCACAAACATTCACACGAAATGATCAACTACAAAATTGAAGAGTGTGATGAGAACTATCGATCCATAAGGTGATGATCAATTCTCGTTGAGAGGATAGGCAGCAAATTGGGCTGGAAGGGAGCACGGTCGGCACGAATTTCGAGAGGAAATAGCTGACCGAGTGGGGCCGGTCTTCGACCAAGGGTGGAGCTCGCGATGGGCAAGGAGATGATGGTCTCTGATCAAGTTTTAGTTCGACGTGGTGATGGCGAAATCGTGCCCTAAGTGACGATGTTGGGTTCATGATCGTTCGTGTATTACCTGGTGTTTTCACAAGAGGGAGAAGATGAGATGAAACGCGGACCTGATCTGTTCAAGCAAGATCTATTGGCCTAGATGGTTTTAGGTTTAAATTTAAAATTAAAGTTGTAAATTTATATTATGTAAATTCGTTTAAACTTCAAAAATCAATATCTTTTTCATACGAGGTCGAAAAAATGCAAACTCAGTTGCGTTGGAATCGTATGGACGAGCACTACGCGATGGAGTTGGTTTGGAGTCGATTGGAGTTAGTGAGAATTTTGGGTAAAATTAAACGTCCGTTTAATTTTATTCGAAATAAATCGCTAAAACGGAATTTAAAACCAAGGTGAGAACTTCTCACTCAATCGAATAGTTTCGATTATTATTTTAAATAGTTAGATTTAAAATATTTGAATGCATGTTTAAATGTTGATTGTTATATATTGATTGTTAAAATAGACATTATACGCCGTCAGTAAGCGGATGTTATTTATTAAAAACATATACCGCGAATATTTCATAAACAGTGAAATTGGTATTATATATAATAGCAATATATATATATTGGCATATGTATATATTGCAGTTGATTGATTTCCCATATTTTTAGCGGATGAGACCCTATTGCGCCGTTATTAAGCGGATAATATTTATTAAGAACATATACCGCGATAATTTCGTACTGGAGCGAAATTGGTATTGTGCTAATGTTTTTGGATGCAGGAAAACAGGTTGGAGGGATCCAACTGGATTCCTCAACAGTTTTTATTTGATTTCAGATATATTGATATTTGATGGATTTTCATATTGATATATGATATCGTTGTAGTCGTGATTGACTATTTGATGTGTAGCATCATTGGACCCAGATTTTGGGATTTTAAAATGATTTTTGAAAATATACTTTATTTTTGGAATTGATCCATTTCAAATAAATAAACGTTATAATTTTTAATGTTATAAAAATTATGATTTTTGGAGAAATATAGTTAAAAACTGTTTTTTGAGAATATGATGCTATTGAGTTTATAAAATAGTTTAATCGAGATATTTTAGAATTATTGTGAAAAGTTTAAATATAGGATTTATAAAATTTAATTATTTTATGAATCGAAATGGTGAAATAATAAAGGAGATTAAAGACGTTTTAAAAGAATAATATAAATTGATTTATATTAAGAGATTTATAAATGGATATTTATAAATTGAAATATGGACATTATAAAACAAGTTTTTATAAGTGTTTGAATGAAGTGAAAATGAATTTCATAATTGAATGGAATTTATGGAATTTTATACGGTGAAGTTATAAATGGAATTTTATAAGCAGTAGGTTTATAAAATTTATTAAGTTATTAAAATAATGATTTTGGATAAATGAATGAATCTTATAAGTTATAAGATTTATAAATTGGAAAGTCTTTAAAAGAACGATTTTGTAAAATAATCGTTTTATAAGTATTTAACTTATAATATGAACTTTTAGTTTGTAATTGAGTTATAAACTGGAATAGGTTAATAAAAGAATTTATAAAAAGGAAGTTTTTATAAATAAATAGAAATGGAATTTATAAACGTTGTTTTATAAACTCGCAAATGACTTATTTTGACAAGAAATTTTGTTAAAACCTATAAATGGAGTTATATTCACATTTTTGAATAGTGAATAATCCTTTGAATTAAAATGAATAAAAGGATGAAATTGTTAATGGAGTATATTCACGTTTTTAAATAGTGAATATTATGTTAAAGAAATTGTTTAGAATGTGATATTTTGAATTGAATTAAAACAATCTAACGATGTTTTAAATATGTTGAGATTCGAAACCATAGATTTCAACATTTATTGTTGAAATAAACGTTTTCGAGAAATAGAAGGAGATGATGGACTATAACACTGTTGTTATAGTAAATGATTTCCGAAAGGAAATGTTAGTATAGTATTGGGATTTATATATCTATTTTAATTTCGAATCCCTATACTAGTGATTTTGGGTTGTCGTAACGATGTTTTACGTAACATTCGTTTTGGCCCAAATAAATATGTTGAAGAGAATGATTTCCTTAATAGAATGAAATATATACTTAATTTCGATTGAAGTATATTGAATATTTTCCAAGTGTTGAAAATAAATAAAAATTGTGAATTACTTATGAATAAATAAGTATGGAAATGTTTTCCAATATAAAGTGAATATTTTGAGAATTTATCTTTTTGAAGATAAATTGAAAAGAAAATTGAAATGAATAATTGAAATCGAATATTCGTTGATATCTTGGAATTATAAATTCACTAAGGAATTTATAAAGGAAGTGGAATTTGTTTAAAAATAAATATTGATTTATTTTTGAAGTATTGAAATTATATATCTTGTAAAGATATTTTGGAAAATAAATAATTTGGAAAATTATTTGGAATCTGGTGATGTGTGCATATCAATTGATAGTTCAATAACCGACTATCAATATTTCCCTTTAAATGGGTAATTGATGTGATTTGTTTGAATGTGAATGCCACACTTATTTTTGAATAAGCGCTCACTATTCGGGTTAACCGGGAAAGGACCATGGGGTCGTATAACCCATTCCGAATATGTGATACGTCGTTATGAATTGCATTGAAGATCGGTGTTGAAGACCCGGTATTTGCGAGAGCGATAGGATGAACTATCGATTGACTCTGCACCGAGTAGCTACGGTATTGAGTTCTCCATATGTGATGGTGAATCCGATCAGGATTGTGAATATCCGGATTGCAAGGACTTCTTTGTAAGTGCCTTCGGTTTTGTTCGATCCCGGAACAGACTTGTATGGATTGTGTGTCTGACATTACAAGTTGAGATATAAAGCCGATTTCTTTCAAATATATTTCTGTTGGTGGCGGAGAATTTATTCTTTTAGCTTAACACCCTTCTCTGAGACGTACGAGCTCAGAGGTTATGTAGTTGAATGTTATCAGCGATATATTCCCAATTTGGTAATGTGACATGCTGAGTGATGCTGAAATGATCATTGTGTTGATTATTGTGATAGGATCGTTTATTTGATCGTCTATCTTAGTGATCATTGTGTTGATCATTTGTTGACCCAAAGCATGGCTTTTGTATAAAGTATGTTTTTGTGGACGTGACTTCGTCGAACCTCACACCCCGGAAATGGTCAAAACAGGAAAGATGCGGCAAGGTTATGAGGGGTAGCACCCTTTAGGGTATGTACATTTCCTTCTGGATAGAGGTGGTATCATGGTATGGAGCCCAGATATTTAACCTATGTGGTTACTACGAATTTATTACTTTGTGGTTGTTGGTTTTCGGGATCCCGTGAGAAAGGTCGTTTACGATCGGGGAATGGCGTGCTCGTGTCAGTAGTTACCCAGTTAGGGGTAACCCGGCCTTGTGTTGGCAGAGTTCCGGTTTGGTTCTCGGGGATGTCTTTCCAGAGGCATTCTCATGTGGCAATGGGAAGTTCCTTGGCCTGACCATTTGTTGGAAATCCAAAGAAACAATACGTGACTTGTACGGTTTTAGTTGTAGAACCTGCCATCTAATATGGTAGCTATTAGTAGGCATAATATAATGGTACCTATGCTGGCTAAGATTTATATTCTACTTTCGAAATGAATTTCTTCTACACTATGCACTAATAATAATATCAAATTGATTTAATTTTAATGCGTATCAAGCATGTTTGGCTATCATAAGGAGAAATCTTCTCCAAGTCTGCGTTTGCATTGTGTGTGTGGCAGGAGGTCTTATGGTAGTCTCATTTTTAAAAGCATTGCGAATTGAGTTTAAAAATATTCCTCTATTTTGATTTTAAAGATAAATAAACTGTTTTGAGTTCTCACACCAGTCACATGACTGACTTGGAGTTTATTGTTTTCCTTCCTAAACTCTGGGTGCCCACCAATTTCCACACGGGCAGTTAAGAGTTAGGTTTATCAGGATATTCTGGATATTCTGGAGTTGCTGGAGGCAAGCTGGATGGCATGACGTATTACTAGTTATATAGTATTTCTTTTTCTGCTGCACTGTTGTTGTTGTTGTTGTACACTCTGATGATATGAGGTAATGTAATGTATAAAATGTAATAACTGATATAGTTCTTTGTTTAAAGATTATTCATTTATTATTATATGTTGTTCCGCTGCGAATTGTGAGATTCTGATGTTGTGTTGTTTTCTGTTCCGTTCTATTCTACGTTCTATGTTTTCTCTTTTTCTTTCTATTTTAAAATTTTCTATCTTCTTTTCCCTATCTAAACTTTCTATCTTATGTTTTCTCTTACCTCTATTATCTATTTTCTTCTTCTTTCTTCTTTTTCTCTCTTCTTCTTTTCTTAAATTTTTCTTAAAACCCCTAAGGGTTCGTATTTTCGTTCATCTTGAATTAAACAAAGGAGATTAGTGTCTATTCAAGGAGTACGGATTTACGGGTCTTTACACTTTCCAATGATTGTTATTTATTTTTTATGCTTCTTTTATTAACATTTTGTTGTAATTAATCGAGATATTCTATTTAAATTGTTTAAGTGTTGTTACAGCAATTTTTACTATATCGTCAATTATTGAATATCATCTCCTAAACCCTCTATGTATGTTGAACCTAAGCTTGTATTTTTACAAAATTAGATGTTTAAAATTCATTGTCATTTTAATTAATGATCTTTTAATTTAATTAATCATTTGAAATAATTATAAGTTGAATTTAATAAATTATTTTAATTAATGATGTTTAAAATTTATTAATCATTTTAATTAATGGTAGTTGAACTTAGTTAATCATTTTAAGTGATGATGCTTTAAGTTAATAAATCATTTTAACTAAAGATGTTAAAATTTAATTAATCATTTTATTTGATGATATTCGAAATTAATAAATCATTTTAATTAATGTTGTTTGATTTTAATTAATCATTTTAATAAATGATGTTTTAAATACAGTAAATCAATTTAATTAAAAATGTTTAAATCTAATTTTTCTTTTTAATTAATGATATTTGAATTTACTTAATTATTTTAAGTATTGATATTTGAAATTTAAGTACTTATTCTAATTATGATATTTGAATGTAACTAATCATTTTAATTAATGATGTTTAAAGTTACATAATTTAACAAAGGTATTTAAGTTAATTAGTTGATTTAGTAAAAGCAATTAAAGTTAATTTAATGAAAGTGTTTTAAAGTGAATTAACTGATTTAGTGTTTTAAAGTTATTTTACTGATTAGGTAAAAGTGTTTTAGAAATAATTAACCGTTTAAATAAAGTTAATTGATCGATTTATTAAAAGATATTACAGATTTGATTTATTATTAACTAATATAATTTTTAAAATGATGACAGATTATAAATATGGTTAATTATCTATCAGGATAATTAATGTTGGTTTAAATTTATAAAAGGCATTTTTTATTTTATTTATTTTGTTTGGGAAAATTGATGTGGTTTTAAAAGTTATTAAAAGGTTATATATATTATCCTTCAAGATGATTAACCTTTGATTTAAAATTTGAAAATGTAATCTAATTAATTTATTATCTTTTATGATAACAAATATTGCTTTAAAATTTTATAATAGTTTATAAATGAAAATATCTTTTAAAAAGGAATTATTTCAAAATGGAGCTAAGTGTAAATACTTTTGGGTTCATAATAAACATTGTTTTGACATTTGAATTGATCTTGGTTTTAATACACTTAGAATATATAATTTGCTCTTCTAAAAGAATATTTCAAAGAGTGTTTTTAAAGTGTATTTGAAAGTATTGTAATGTGAAAATCAAATGCAAGTGAAAACAATAATCTTATTATTCCCAATAGTTGATTTATTGACTATCGACTTTGATTTTTCTTTTTTCTTTATATTTCATCACTCTAAGAGGATGTATTATTCATTTGAGCATGGTTATCCTTTGTCAGAAATAACTAAACCCAAAGAGCAGGTGGGGGCCAAGCTTGTTAGAACCTAGAATTTGATGTTCTGATTGTGACAACTATACAAGTAAATATTATATGAACTAACCATACTTACAGGAGAAGATATTGTTTTTACTCAAGAAATAGTCTAACAATTTGCAGACCAGATTCCAGATTAAAGTTTCAGCAAAATATTTTGTCCAAGTTCTGAGTTTAGTAGCAAATTCATTAAAATCTATTCGAAGTGGTATATGCACGCATAGACAATTTAAAGTTTTTCAAAACAATGTTCATATGTTAAAGTTTTTCAAAACATAGTTCATATGCTAAAAGTTTTTCAGAAAATACTTTGATATGCCAGAAAACAAGCAATTCAGTCGACTGAATGCTCTGCATGTGCACAACTTATATTGAATATTCAAACGGCTGAAGTTGATAATTCAACCGGCTGAATTGGGTTATTTTTGCACTGTTTCTTTACTGCATCAATTTTTAATCCATTCAGCTGGCTGATTTGTGCTATTCAAACGGCTGAATCTTCATAACGGCTATATTTCGAAAAGACACTTCAATTCAGCGAATAGAAACAACTCTTGATTCAAGAGCTGCTTCCATATTCTTTCATGGCTATCTTTCACCAATGATTGCAACTCCTAATCACTATAAATAGCCATGAAATCCATTATTCTAATCACCAATATTCATTCTAATTCTCATTCTTATATTCTAAACTATCTGTCTATCTAAACATTCAATACTTCGTTCTAATCACTTGTTCATTCAAGCAAACTTCATTAATGATTTAACAAACTTTCTATCTCCATGCATTACATGGTGTACAACAGAGGAGAAGATTATAGGAAGGGTATACATATTGACTTATCAGTGCTATTCTAGAGCATACTTAGTTAGAAACATTTCTATTTGTATTGGAAGTCCTGCTCGGTTGCTCAGGCGGTTGAAGTCCTATTCTGTTGCTTAGGCAGTTGAAATCCTGTTCGGTTGCTTAAGTGATGTAGTACCCATTCCTTTAGGTTAAGTGAGGGCTGATAGTTAAATTCCAGAAGGAGTTTGGGACAAGACGTAGAACGGAAAGTTCAAACTGGTATAAAAATCTCTGATGTCATTTACTTTATTATTTTATCTATATATTTATATTCTTGCTATTGCTAAAAATCGCAAGGACAAGTCTTGATTTGCTCATATTCCCTCTTCCAGGGCTGTCACCCGAAGCAGCAAACAATATTCTCCTTTGGCGCATTTGAAGGAAGTGACTCATGTGTGTGCTTCCATGATTCCTTCTGAAGCCATTGGTAAACTGCATTCTTTTCGATCTGAGCAGCTCGCTCATTGATCTGCCTTTCAAATGATAGAAGATGGTATTCCTAACGCTGATGGTGTCACAATTGAATTATGTCCATCGCATTATTCGACTAACCCACCTGTTCCTTCGATTTGTACTAACGTCATACCAAACCATGGGTCTTCGGTTAGTGTCACCATAGCTTTAGCTGCTCCGATTTCAAGCATCCCTCCTCCAATTGTTGATTCAGGTACACCTATCTCCCTCTTCCCTACCCTTTGTGTCATTAGAAATTATGTTAACCCTGAGATGAACGACGAGTTGTTGGTTGATGTTAATACACTAAATGTAATCAACATGCCTTCTAATGATTTATGCACTCAATCTATTCGACAAAATGCTACATCCAGTTCTGTCCTTCCAATATTATCTTATCCTATTGTTGCTGCTCCTATTTAGCCCTTAGATACCTCCCCAAATCATATGATGCCCATCCCTTCCTGTCTGAAGCAGTGGTCCTTATGGTTTAGCTCCCTGCCTCGCAATGAAGGCACATACAAGCCCATTGACTATGTAATTAAGGAAGAAAATGGTATACTGTTGCCTCCTCTATCCGTCATTCAAGCTGGAGTTGATTTCTGGTTTGGTTTCTTGGTTGGGTTCTTTCTTGACCTGAACCAAACAATTAAGGATGCAGGGAATTTTTTTATGTTTGGAAAATTAGTAGTGATCTCCATGTTATCTATGTTGACTCAATGTACTGTTTCAAATTCTCCAACAATGAAGACCAGCTACGTGTTCTTAAAGCTGATCCTACTTTCATTGAAGGAAAGCCCTGAAAGTCTACAAGGTAGATCGTGTAGTGTATACGCAAGTATATGTGACAAAATATATGATGTAGCTAAAATAATATTAATCTAAGTAAATATAGATTTAGCACACTAGAGTTTTATACTGGTTCAAACCTCCGTCCTACGTCCAGTCCCGAAGCTCCCCTTCGAAATTCTATCAAAAACCCTCGCTTTGCCCGAAGGAATAGGCTTTGTTACAATGAGCTGTTCTTGTCAAATGTGTGTTCTAATATAACATGGATGTTGACTAATTAGTACAATTGCTTACAATATATTTCTAAGGAATGTTGTCTATGAAGAACTGAGTATATGGAAGAGTGAATACAAGTAAAGTTTGCTAGAGTACAGAGATAAAGAATAGAGTATAGAGTATAGGATTAGAAAGCGTAAGTGAAGTAAGTTTTTGTTCTCTTGATTCTTGATGCTATATATAGTTGTAGATAGGTATCTTGAGCAGTTACATATATTACTGAATCCTCTAAGGTTGCTTCTGTTGATGGTGAAGAGTTGTGACGAAGAGAAGCGGGTGTCCATTCACATGTGGCAGTTGCAGTTTATTTCTGAAGTTTGAGTTTGAATTCAGACGTCTAGTATTTGTTTCAGACGTCTAATACTATATATTTTTTGAATATAGTAGAGGATCAGATGTCTGAGTGCTATTACCAGACGTCTGATTTAGCCTGTTTGTTGTTCCAAAGAACTATTTCAGACGTCTAGCTTGTGCATCCAGACGTCTGATATGGTGCAAGTCAGTTTTTGTGCATCCTTTCTTTTACTTCCTTGTACCTATCGACTTATAGTCTCTTGTAGTGTCCTTTGAGCCTCGTTCTTGTCTTTCAAGTGATGTTGTTCTAGAAAGTACCTGTATATATAAATATATATGTATATTCAATTCCTATTGTATAGTTGTTGTCATCGAGACCATAGATTGGATTTTCTAACATTCTTCCCCTTTTTGATGATGACAACTATACAATGTACTTAGCTATAATTTTATAAATCTCCCCCTAAATATGTGCTTACCATTATTTATCCCCCTTTGGCATTATCAAAAAGCATTAATACTAGAATATCAATAATCATGCCTTTAGATAGTATGTACTCATTAATATAAAAAAATTATTCGACTGCCGTTTTATTGAAGTTAGCAATATATTGTGTGTAATTTTTATTCAATCTTAATTTAGATAGCATGTACATACTATTAATCTGGAATATTTACCGACCGCCGGATGGTTATAATATATCAATTTACTAAATTATCATGAATAGACGAAAGGTAACTAATTACGCATAAGTAACAAGCCAAAAAGCATTTTTATAAAAATTAAACATAGTGATTGCATGCATAGATTTCTGATTCCATTACAATACAAAAGATGTAACCTATAAAAATATCTAAGGATTTTTGGGGGAAGCTTTGGCTTGATCGTCTCCTTCATCTTTATTCTTGGAAGAACTAGCTTGTATTCTAGGAGATTTTGGAGTATGTTCTAGAGGTTCTTTTTCCCCTTCAAAAAGTTTAGAATGTTTTGAAGGAGGAGGAGAAGGTTTTGGAGTTGGCCAATCTTCCAAAGGTGATGTTGGGCCACGGACTCATTGGAGGACCTCTTTTAGAACAGATAATGTTGTTGAAAGCGATGTTTCAACTGTGGCTAGGCGAGAAGCAAATGTTGTTTCGAAGCTATCGATACGCTTGGCCAATAATTTTTTATTTCTTGATAAGATAAGTTGATTTTGGAGAGTTAAATCTCGAATGCTTTCATTTGGATTAGTTTCAGTGCGAGTCTCCAAAATGTATTCTTGGCCTAGATAGTCAAAAGGTGCAGGAGGAGGAGGAGTGTGTTCGTGATTGTGTTCTTCTTCTTGTGATGGTTGTTGGGGTTGAGGCCTAGCTTGTTTAGCTTGTTGACGACGTTGCGCCCATTCTTCAAATGAAATAAAATCCGAGGGATTTTTTTGGTAAGTGCATAAGAGAGAAGAATTTTGTGGAGGCGTACTTGGGGGCAATCTCCTCAAAAGTCGATAAATATGACGAAATGTTGTGGGCTTGCAGAAGACGCAATATGTAGGTAGCATAAATGATCGATGGACGTATCGAGTCCAATAATATTTAAGCCACCCAATTTACCCACGTATCACTAAAGATAGCATATAGAGCTTTGTGCTCCAATTCTGTTATTTGCTTATGGCTGCCAAGTCGAGGAATGATTGTGTAGGTAATCATCCTAGTGAGTAGTCTTGCCTTAGATCGTAAGTATTTTGAAGCAAATCATGGCATTTCATCTTTCGAAATTTGATGGGTAATATTATTTCTTGGTTTGAGGCGCATATCCAAGATGTCATAAAAATCTTCTCCAGAGTCGGAACAACCTAGAGTAAGGTCTATAATTGGGAGTAAGTCGAATAGTGTTGCCGTAAACACTCAACCAAAGCCAGTTATCATCATTATCGGTATTCCATACGGCAATGCTATCTAGATTAGCGTAGAAAAGGAATATTGCAAGAGGATCGATTTGGACATTATTCGAATTGAAGGAAATCAACTTTTGTAACCCAACATTTTCACACATCTCATCCAAATCATACATAGTGAATTTAGGAAAATTATAGAAGGGATTTGTGTGTAGCATTTTCTTCTGAATATCTTTATATCTTTTGATAGAATGAGGTACTCGATTCATCCACTTCTCAATGTGATTATTGGAGCATACTTGTGGGTTGGAGGATGTAGCCTGTTCTTGCTTTCTCTTAGAAACTCTAGGGGTTTTAGTTTTGGGCGCCATGAAATCGAGCAAAATTAAGGAGATAGTGATTTGGAGAATTAGGGTTTTAGATTTGAAAGAGGAAACAAAATGAAATGTTAATTGAAAATTTGAAAAAAAAACAGTCGTTTTAAGATCACGAATAGGTATCGATTTATTTCAGACGTTTGGGAAGTGAATCAGACATCTGATTTAACCCTAGTTTGAAGATAGTAAACATTTTCAAACGTCTAGGTGTTATTGGTAGACATCTGGAATAGGCAGAATTGTAAATTTTGAAGACATAGAGTTTTGTCAGACGTTTGGATATAATGTCAGACGTCTGAAAATAACATGATTTTTATGTTAAGAAGGCAGAGATAATTTTCAAACATCTGGTTATTTTTATCAGACGTTTGATATATGCACAAGATTAAAAAATGGTGTGATACAAGGGTGTCAGACGTATGATGGTATTGATCAGACGTCTGAAATCTCTAGTATGTCTAAAAATCGTCTTATTTTGGAAGGTTTTGCTTGATTTTCGAGGGACCGATTTTATTGAAACATAATATTATTATTTTTGAAAACAAATACAAATATAATTAGATGAAAATACAATGAAAATAAAAAACTTTGTTTAGATGAAGATGAAGTATTACGATCTTCAGATTTTCTATCCTTACATGGCTTGAGTGGAGACCAAATATTTCCATGTTCGTTAGTTTTTGGGAACCAGAGAATTGCCTAGGTGGAGGATCCCAAGGTGTACGATAAGAGGCAGAAGGATCTGTGGAATCACTAGTTTTTGATTCATGACAAAGCAAGTTAGAACAAAAGGAGATATCAAAGGACTATGGCTATATTAAGACTTTTAATCTATGTTCTCACTATCTAGTACTTATGATTGAGTCTTAGAAATTTGTTAAAATCTATCATTAAGTAGTCCGCACTTCATGTTTCTCATATTTAAACAAAACAGAAGCATATTGTGCAAAAATACCTCAGCCAGTCGACTGGCTAGGATCATCGAGTCGATCGTCTATGTACATATATGATATGCACTGTTTATTTTTTAAATCTTTTGCATACTCAGTCGACTGACCAAGAACGACCAGTCGAGTGACTGTACAAAAAAGGCTACTATTGTTTCTTTTTAAAACCTTTTTAAACCATCTATTCACTTTATCTTCTTCGTTTTCTAGAACCTCCAAAACCCTAGCCCTCATTTTTCTTTCACAAAATCCTCAAAAACACCAAATTAATGGCCCCTCCAAGATCAAAACGTTCAGAACAAGGCTCTTCTTCCTCTGTTGATACTCACGTTGCTCATCGGCTATATGATGCAACTGTAATCGAACGATGGGAGAAGATGAAAAACTCTAGAATTTTGAAGGCTCGTTCATGGTTTATTCTGATTTTGGTGTTTACTCTCTTCAAGAATTAATGCGGAGATGTGGATTAGAGTCATTCCTTGACTACAATGCAAATCGCCACAACATTAATCATCTTATGGTAAAACTTTTCTTCGCAAATTTAAATCTTGGCCACCAACAACCATCGAATCCAAATAATTGCATATGGAGTTTGGTATATGGACAACAAGTTCTATTTTCCCTTGATAGAATGGCATGTATCCATCAATCTCCAAATGAAGGAATAGATTTAAATGATGTCAAATGCAATCCAAGAAAAAGAGATACAATTAGTCATATGTTTGGGTAACGACATGATTGAATTGCGTACTAAGCTTCTTCATCCTATATCAAGAATTTTGCACAAGACGCTTATGCGATCTATTCTCCCCTGAACCGGATCATATGAATTAATATATCCAAAAAATTTCAAAGCTCTTTATGCCATATGGGGAAATATACACGTTAATTGGTTGCGTCGTATTATGGATGAATTTCTCACCTTCACACATGGGAATATGCATGTTTTCTACTTTGGAGAATGTATTATGAGACTTCTTCTAGATGCGGATGTTCGTCAACCGAATTCCGAATTCTCTACTGTCGGGATGATAAATATAAGGACCATAAGTCTTATGAAGCTACCAACACGATCGCCACCTATTACTTCATTTGAAGATTGGAAGCATCAACAGGCTCAACAACAACAATCTGGAGGTCTTACAATTAGAGAACCGGAAGTGCAAGAAGAAGAAGGCGATATTCGCTTAGCTACTTCCTCCAGAACCCGTGAATCCAAAGAAATTCTCTCCTGTAATCAACTTATTTTGGATTCTAGGCTCAAGAAAATGGATAAGAAGCTCGATAAAATCAAAGGTTTCTTTTGTACAATATGGGACACATTATCATGTTTTTCTTCAACTGCTTCCACGTCTGTCGCCCAAGGAAAACACCCAGCACCTCGAATTACATAGTCTACATCAAAGAAGCATACAAGTAGCGACATTAGTGGAGCAGGCAGTGGTGCTCAAGGCACTTCTAGACCAGGAAAGGAGCCCGCACCAGAGGGAGAGTACAATTGGGATCTTGATGAATAGGTTTTTTGGTGAGTGAGTATGGTATGAACTATTTGCTTATCTGTAACTTTATTTAAACATTTTGAAACTTGCTAATTATTTATCTTTGGAGACTTGTTCTAAATAGTCTCATTTTATTTCTGCACTTTATATTGAAATTATTTTTGCTATATCTCCTTTTTGTCGATGACAAAAGGGGAGAATAATTGCCCTAATCATCTTTATGCAGGTACAAGAAGTATCATATTTTCAGGGGGAGTTTTTATATTTGTTCTCTACGATTTTTCTTATATACAAGTTTGTCGTCAATCAAAAAGGGGGAGAATGTTGAATCACTAGTTTTTGATTCATGACAAAGCAAGTTAGAACAAAAAGAGATTATCAAAGGACTATGTCTATATCAAGACTTTTAATCTATGTTCTCATTGTCTAGTACTTATGATTGAGTCTTAGAAATTTGTTAAAATCTATCCTCAAGTAGTCCGCACTTCATGTTTCTCATATTTAAATAAAACAGAAGCATATTGTGTAAAAATACCTTAGCCAGTCGAATGGCTAGGATCATCCAGTCGACTGACTGTGTACATATACGATATGCACTGTTTGTTTTTTAAATCTTTTGCATAGACAGTCGACTGAACAAGAACGACCAGTCGATTGACCCGAGACCAACTGCCATATTTTTGGAAAGACATCTTCTTCTGTGAAAGGAAGCAACCCTTCTCTGAACGGAAATAGATGCTCCTCTTCGTCAGAACCCTTCACCAATGGCAGTAACTATCAACTACTATATATACATAGTCCCAAACACTTCACATTCACCGATTTTCATTCTAGCTCTATAATATTCTTCTTATCCTTTAATATTTGCATTCAAACAGCGAACATACATTTTTACTGCTTTGAATCTACAAATAACTTTCATTATAGGAGGTTTGTACTATCAGTGAAAAATCAGTGTTATCAAGAACACAAAGTGTCAGATATTATTTTGTATTAGTGAAGTCATCTTCTGCTGCTAAGGCGAAAATCCTGTTCAGTTGCTCAGGTGTCTGTTCTGCAGCTCAGACTGTATATACCTGTTCCTCCGGGTTAAGTGAGGGTTATTGTAGTTGAAATTCCAGAAGGAGTCTAGGACTGGAAGTAGAACGGGAAGTTCAAACCAGTATAAAAATTCCTGATGTGCATGTTCTATTTTACTTATTTCCATTTACTTTGCTATTATCAACTATTTCCACATTTAGATTTACACATATTCCATATTACACGATCCTACACACTTTCAGGATCCAGAGGATTGCAAGGAATCTAAAGTGGTTCATATACAACCTTTTTTCGTGAATTGCAAAATTTGATCGCTACTTGCTCTAGAAAACTCAGTCGTCTCGTAGTGACTTTTTGTTCGAAGTATAATTCTCGTTGTAAATCCATTTGTTGCTTTTGGTAATGATGTATATCATCGATTTTCTCCTTGGTGTTTGGAGAGACATAGAGATCATTTGGACCGTTTTCTGTCGGGAGTGAATCCCGTGTGGTAGGATAACCACGTATAGATCGGCTCTTGACCTGGTGTAGGAGTAGGAAGTCGATGAGGGGTATCCGCTGAACTATCTGAGTTTGGTGTTGAAAAAGAGAGGTGAGAGTCGGTGGAAGACATATTTTTGTTTTTCTTTTGTCAATTTTAAAAGGAACCAATATAAAATCTTTATTTTATTTGTAAAAGAAGGAGCTATTTATTCATGTTTTAAAAGGTTACAAATAGTTATTTTCATAAAAAACGTTCTAAAGAAATTGTTGGTCACTGTTACAAGATTTTGTTTGTGGATTAAAACTTTTTAACCAAAAAGTAGAATGAATGAAATTTAGAATTAGCTGATTAGATCATTAAGTGAACATGTTCCTAAATCGCGTCGTAGTTTAACAAACATTTGTCATTTAGTGGTTTTGTGAAAATATCTGCTACGTATTCTAATGTAATAATTCCTTTTACTACATTATTGCGTAAAAAGTGATGTCATATATCTATGTGTTTAGTACGTGAGTGATTTACAGGGTTTTCCGATAAATTTATTGCACTTGTATTATCGTAATATATTGGTGATTTATCCATAACTTTTTTGAAATCCTTAAGCGTTTGTTGCATTATATCACTTGTACACATGCTAAGGCCGCTGAAATATATTCGGCTTCGCAAGTGGATAAAGAAACTTAGTTTTGCTTTTTGCTAAACCATGAAACCAAGAAGTGGTATCAGAGCCTGGAATTCCTCGATCGTCACAACATCATAGAATAATGGCCAGAAAAATATCCAATCGAAATACTACAAGCAAAATCCTTGTCAACGCCACCAATGAGGACTACAAAATGGTACTTTCTGATTTACAAATTTCGGTAAAAAATAATAATGAATTAGTTAGTATAAGCGATAAGACTTCAAAGCTTAATTTTATTATTTTAGAAAAGATGAAATCTGTTGAACTTGAAAACGAGAAATTGAAAAATGAGAAACTACATTTAGATAATCAACTTGGTGTTTTGAAAAATAATTTTGAGGCTCTTAAAGATATTCTAGATGAAAAAAACACCTTATTTGAAAAAGAAAGGAAAAATTTTCAAAAGAAATTTTTGGTTTGAAAAGACAAAATAATTTATTACAATTCTCTTTAGATAATTCAGAATCTCAAAATTGTCTTCTCAAAAATGAGAACTGTATGTTAAAAAAAAAAATCTAAATTAAATAAGAAGATTGATATTTTGAAAAATAGTAATATTTCTTTTGAAAATAACAATTGTGACTTTAAAACTGAATTTGGAAAACGTAAAAATGAAGTCACAAAATTTAATAAAGGTCAAAACGATATAAACATGATTTTATCTATTTCTTGACCTTTATAAGATAAAAATGGAAAAGAATATAATTAAACAAACATTAATAGCATACTAGATTTATGTTTTTATATGATAGAAAATTTAGTGCTTGTACTAAAAATAAAATAAGCTTTGAATCTACTTCTCCACAATTTAGTACTATGCTTAGAAATAAAAAAGTATAAATTTAATAATATAGGATTTTAAAATATAGGTTCCCACTAATTTGAGCAAAAAGGTTAAAAAAACTTATATTATTGATTATTTTGACACGATTATAAACAATGAAAATTATATTTACAAGGGATCAGCCACATCCATATGGATATGGTTTCCTAAAACATAAACCCTATGTTTTTAATATATGAGTATACTTTTTCCCAAAAATAAATAAGTAAATAGATAGATACTCATAAGTTAACAAGCGGTCAATTTTGCACTTTAAAGTAAGTACTTTTATTGACTATGATTATTCATTATTTTAAGATTTTATTTACAAATAGAAGTTGTACTTTAAGGGAGTATATAATTTAAGGGGAGCTATTTAATCTACATTTACTTATGTTTTTATCTCTTTTTGTTGATGACAAAGGGGGAGAGAGATATTTGAAATATGTGATTATATTGGTAATATACGTAGACTAAAATATAACATGTCTTTTGGCGGAGTCATATTATTTTATACTTTAGTTGTGCGGTTGTCATCGTTAAAAAGGGGGAGAATGAAGGAACAACATAAATAGCATTTTGATGATAACACCCATACGACAGTGCTACTAATAGGTGTATTGAGTAATTGCAGGTTCAGTAGCTATAGGATGGATAATAATGTCTGTAAAAATTATACCAAGAATGTAACGAGAGAAAGATTGAAAAATTGAAGGAAGAAAAAAAATGAAACAACAAGTGGCAGCAGGGTTCAAACATAGCATAACAAACTTATTGTGACGACCCAGAATTTTTAGATGTTTGAAATTGGAATATTTAATTGATTTAAATATTTAAAAGTTAACTTTTAACTTCAATTCAAATATCACCATTTATTGGGTGATTTAATTATTAAATTAAATAATTTGAAGTTGGGTAAAATGTTGAATCTGGAGTTTTAAGCCTGTTAAAAATAATTTGAAGGCTTGTAAAATTTATATTGATAATGCTGAGGATAATAAAAGTTTTAAAATTGAAAGTAACAGTGGTTTATTCAGTTTTGAAATTATATCGTTTAAATTGATATTTAGAAATGGCCTTCCGAGGCACAGTCTTGGAATTCGAAGAAACCAGTTCCATTGGATCCGTAATATTGTATTATTGTCGGGTTTCAAATTTCGTAACTTTCGGAGTTATCGTGTGATCGTATGAGATATAAATGCCTGGAAAATAATTAATTGAATAAATTTTAATAGTCAATCCAAAAAGCTATCTTCTCCATACGATCGAATTTGGACTCGAAACCTTTTCCATTGTGTTTTAAATAGGGGTTTAACATTATAAACGCCTAGCGGCACGCCTCGATAGGATGTCAAGGTTTTAAGTTGCATTTATCGAGACCTTTGAATTTGAATTTGAATTTAATATTTATATGTTCCCTAGTCAACACAGCTGAATTCCTTCCTATCAGCTGCCTTTCTTTCACCATTAGCATTTTTCGTTTCTCCTTCAAATTTATGTAGCTCATCTTCTATGCGCAAGCATCTCATCTTGTCTCCCTACTTCCTCTTTAAAAATCACGCAACAAATTATTTCGAACGAATAAAAAAGAAACCGATAAAATCACGGCCGAAGCCCTTTCGTTAAAAATAATAATAATCACCAAACCAAACCAATTCAAATTTGATCACGAATCTCGTGTCGGAGAATTAATCGAGCCGAGCCTCCCTCACATCATACAATCGAGTTTGTTCGAACGTGGATGGAAAGCGAGCGAAAATCGAAGTCATGGCGCTCGAGATGGGGGTGTAGCTATCGGCGCCGCGACATTGTCGTCGTGGCTCGGGTTTAGGACTGTTGCGAATGCGAGGAGGGATCGATTTCGATTCGAATCAAATCACGGGGTCACAATTTCTCTGTGTAGCAGGACATAGATGGAGGAGCTCGATGAGGGTTTATGCGAGTTGCGATTTCGAAGGAAGCGGATCGACTGCATCGTCGATCGGTGATCAGTGAATTTTGGCGAGGTCGTGTGAGATTTGAGCAACTGGTGTCGACGTTGGAGCTGGAGGAGATGCTCACAAGGTAACCATGGTTGAGGCAGTTCGTCTGGAATTTTGAGGGAAAGTTATTTTATGATTTTAATTAATTTGTCTAGTTTGGAAAAGAAAAGAAGAAAATAAATAAATAATGTATAACAGTAAGTTTTCTAAATAGTTGATTTATATATATATATATATATATATATATATATATATATATATACAGAAATTATTTACAGTAAATGAAATCTTAAATGGCTAAGCAGTTTTGAATTTTAAGTGTTCTTAATTTAGTTTAAATGCATATAAGGAGTCAGAATATATACATACACACACACACACTTATAATTTAGTATATGTATATAATGGTAAGGTTTTGGGAAAATAAATAGGAATTTTAAAGTGTTGGAAGTCTATTTTTGAAAATCTATAATTTATTTTATTATTGTATATGTAGTTCAATAGGGAATTTAGTAGTTTAATTAATTCATTAGTCAATTTAAAAATTTTACATGGAGAATTGATTATTAAATTAATTCAAATGTTAATAAACCATATAATGTTTATACAAGGTCCAATATCGTGAAGAAACAGCCGGTTTGGGTCGGACTGCGAAAAAAAAGTCAAAGGTGAGTTAATCTCACTCTTCGGGATAGTATTTAAATTTAAATAGTTAAATTTATATTATTGGTTGTTTTGCTTGGATAATGATTGTCATTAGTTAAAATTAAATAGACCATATACGCCACATAATAGCGGATGATATTATATATAAACCCATATATCGTGATATTCCACCTCGAAGTGGAATTGGAATTATATATATATATATATATTTGGAGTGATTGATTTCCCGCATTATATAGCGGATGAGACCCTATGCGCTATGTAATATCGGATGATATTATATAAACCCATATACCGCGATATTCCACCTCGAAGTGGAATTGGTATTTTATATTGTGCTAACAGTTGTGGATGCAGGAAAGACAGGTTGGAGGAATTTCACAAAGTTACTTTATCATTTAATTAATTTGTTAATTAATTATTATAGCGTAAATTTTAGGTTGTTACATTCTCCTCTCCTTAGGGGAAATCTCTGAGGATAAAAGAATGAACTAAATGTTTTCATCCAATACCTACAACCAACTACTTAATCATCAACCATTCGTCAATTGTCCTTAAGTTTTTCTAATGCGTTTTATGATACTTATGCAAATAGTGTAGCGTCAATGTCCCTAACTAATGCAAAAGATTAGGCGTTCCACTCATTCATTTGACCTCCTTTCAGGTAATCATGTCCGCGCTATGTATCCAAATGAATGCAAAAAAAATCCCTCATGATAATTGATATTTCTATATGCATGCTACAATCATCGTCCAAATGTAACAACCATGTGATAGATATCCATTTATACCAACCTTGGAAAATAAAGAAAAATTCAAATGCGCACATATACATATGCATATGCTCGAGTGTCCTAGTTAGGCCAATCTCTAATGGATAATAGTGCCTAGTGTAAATATATGCGTCCATTAGCATCCAGTAGCAAACACTTGCAACCTTGCATCCATAATTCATAACACGTTCTAATAACATGTTTATACCAAATCCTACCATCCATAAACTAAACCTAAGATCTACTCTCCCAAAGGATAATAAAGGAAAAGAACCTATTCAAAACTAAAGATGGAAATAGGAAATTTCAAAACTTACTATCTGCAACGACCCAGAATTTCTGTCATTTGAAATTAGTATATTTAATTGATTTTAAATATTAACAAGTAAAATTTGTAAGTCGAATAATTTTTTTTTCGAATATAGTGATTTAATTGGATAATTAAATCGATAATTTAATATTTGAAAATACATGAATAATTGGAAATTGGGTTTAATGCGATTAAAATTGATTTGTAAAGTTGTATTAAATCATATTGGAGTTAGAATGATGTTATAGAGCTTTTAAAATTGAATTAAAAGTTAATTTGTGGAAATTGAATATTTTAATATTTAATTGACAAGTTAGCTATTTTTCAAACAGCCTCGGATTTCGACGAAACTAGTTTCATTAGATCCGTAATGTTAAATTATTGTATGGTTTCAAATTTCGTGTCAATCGGACTTACGTTTTGTCCGGGGCAAGCTAAAACGCGTAAGAATCGATTTAAGTAAATTTTAAATTTAAATAGTCGATTTGAAATCGTATCTTCCAATTATGATCGAATTGGCTCCCGATATATATTCCATTGCATTTGGAATGGGGGTAAAACATTATAAACGTCAGGTGGCATGCTTCGTTTGGAGTTTGGAAAAATTTCGGGTGAATAGTGTCGCGTAATTTTCTATATAAGGACATCACAGATTCACATTTGCAAACAAATTAGGGTTTCAGCCCTAGCCGCCACTATGCTTCCAATGGCCAGAATTTCATCTTCTTCTCCTCTTAATCTCTCTCAATCCGTAAAGAATTAGCAAATACTTTCAACTACAAACTTGAAGAGGATCACGAGAGCTTCAAATCCATACGGGTAGGTCGACGAATCGTCAACCATAGACGGAGAAAATTGCTCACGTTCTAGGAGGGTTCATGCTCGTTTTTCAAGGTGAAGGGGGGTCGGGCTCAATGATAATCAAGGAGATGGTGGCTCTCGCGTTGAGCTTCGTAACCATGGTCACCGATCAACTTCTACATGCTCGAGGTGATGAGGATAATTCATTTTATAATGGCGGCTCGTGGGTTATTCTTGTACGTGAATTATCTGAGATGGAGAAGAAGCTGATCACGGCCCAGATTTTTGGAAGCAAGATGCACGGCGTGATTGATTTTAGAGTTAGAAGTTAAAATAATTGTAAATTTTATATATTTAAATTCGTTCAATGTTTAAACTATCATAACTCTTTCATACGAGGTCCGTTTTGGACCAAACGAATTGCGTTGGGTTCGTATTCGCTAACATTACACGATGGAATTAGATTGGAGTTGATTGGAGCTAGTGTGAATTTTGGGTAAAATCAAACGTGCGTTTAATTTTATTCGAAATAAAACACTACCACTGTTATTGGAAGCCAGGTGAGAACTTCTCACTCAATCGAAATTGTTTCAATTTAAATTTTAAATAGTTAGATTTAAAATTGCTTGATTGTGTGATTGAATGATAAATTATTATCTATTGTATTGAAATAGACCCTATACGCCGTATATTAAGTGGGTGTTATTTATTAAACACATATACCGCGATATTCCATCTTGACGTGGAATTGGTATTATATATGTACTTGGAGTTGATTTCCCACATTATATAGTGGATGAGACCCTATTGCGCCGCATAATAGCGGATAATATTTTTATATAAACCCATGTACCGCGATATCCCGTATTGAAACGGGATTGGTATTGTGCTAACATCTGTGGATGCAGGAAAACAGGTTGGAGGGATCCAACTGGATTCCTCACCCGTATTGATTTATTTACAGATATTGTGATATATTCTGTTATCATATGATACATGATGTTTGGATGCCGTGATTGTTATATTTAGTGCTGTTGCAGCATTGAGCCTATTTTTAGAGTTTTAAAAATGTTAAAGTAACGATTTCGAATAAAAAGTATTTTCAAGTGATTTTTGAAAGTATACATCTTTTTCTAAATTTTGGAACTAATTCATTTTAAATAGATAAACGTTATAATTTTGTGTTATAAAATTATGATTTTTGAGAAATATAGTTGAAATGTGATTTTTTTTGAAATATGGAGTTAATGATTTTATAAAATAGTTTAAAATTGAGATTTTGAATTTATTTTAAAAGATTTACATATAAGATTTATAAAATTTGATCTTTATAAATCAAAGTGATGAAGTTTTAAAGACGTTTTAAAATGATGTTATAAATGGATTTTATAAAAGAATAGAATCTACGATTTGTGAAGTTATAAAATGAATGAATTTGTAAATAGAGAATTATATGTAATTTGCTTATAATTTGGATTTTGTCGTTTAAATGAGATATAAATAGAATTTGTTAATAAAGTGATTTTATAAGTTGAAGTTGTTATAAAAATATAAATGGAAATTATAAATAATTGTTTTATAAATCCGAAATCGACTTATTTTGATAAGTTAATTATTATAGCTTATTAAAGGAGATATTTCCATGATTTTGGACGGTGGATAATCCTTTAAATAAAATGTGTAGAATGATTTTGGTTAACGAAGTATATTCACAATTTTGGACAGTGAATATTATATTGAAGAAATGTTTTGGGGAAGTGATATTTTAAATAGAATTAAAACGATTTAAAGATGTTTTAAAATGTATTAAGGATCGAAATAGATTTCAATATTCATTGTTGAAATAGACGTTTTCGAGAAATAAGGAAAAGATGGACTATAAAAATGTTGTTATAGTAAATGATTTTCGAAAGGAAATGTTTTTTGTATAGTATTGGGATTTATATATCTATCTTAATTTCGAATCCCTATACTAGTGATTTTGGGTTGTCGTAACGATATTATACGCAACATTCGTTTGGACCCAAATAAATGTGTTAGAGTGAACGTTTTCCTTAAAGAATAATATATATACTTAATCGTGTTTTAAGTATATTGAATATTTTCTAAGTATTGAAAATAAATAGATTTGTGAACTACTTATTGTTAAATAAGTATTTGGAAATATTTTCCAATGTAGAAATTGAAATGGTTTAGAGAATATATCTTTTTAAAGATAAATTGAAGTGAATATCTGTCAAGTTATTTAATTTATGGAAGATTAATAAAAAGGGCCTAGTGATTGTTATGGTGCTGAATATTTGTTGGTTTTCTTTGATAGTTAAATAACCGACTATCGATATTTACCTTTAAATGGGTATTTGTTGTGATTTGCTTGAATTTGAATGCTACACTTATTTTAAAAATAAGCGCTCGTTATTCGGTTTAACCGGGAGAGGACCTTTGGGTCATAAATCACATTCTGAATAGTGATATGTCGTGATGGATAGCATTTGAAGACCGATGTTGAAGGCCGGATATTTTCGAAAATGGAAGAATTACCGTCGAATGACTTTGCATCGGCTGATCTCCGATATAGAGATTTTATCACCCTTTGTGATGGGAAGTCCAGTCGTAATTAGTGAATATCCGGATTTCAAGGGCTTCTTTGGAAGTGCCTTCGGTTCCGTTCGATCTCGGAACGGACTTGTATGGATGTGTGTCTGACATTACAATTTGAATATAAAGCTTGTTTCTATCAAATATATTTCTGTTGGTGGCAGAAAATTTATTCTCTTAGCTTAACACCCTTCTCTGGGACGTACGAGCTCAGAGGATATGTAGTTGATGGTTACTAGTGATACATTCCAAATTTGGTAATGTGGCATACGAAGTGGTGATGATCATTTGTTGATCATAGCGCAGCTTTTGTATAAAGCGTAGCTTTATGGACGAGACTTCGTCGGACCTCACACACCGATAATGGTCAAAACAGGAAAGATGCAGCAAGGTTATTAGGGGATAGCGCCCCCTTAGTGCATGTCATTTCCTTCTGGATAGAGGTGTTATTATGGTATGGAGCCCAGATGCTTAACCTATGTTGTTGCTGCAAACATATTATTTTGTGGTTGTTGGTGAATCCTAGGATTTAGGTCGGTTACGACCGGGGGATGGCATACTCGTGTCAGCTGTTCCGAGCTAGGGGTAACCCGGCCTTGTGTTGGCAGAGATCTGGTTAGGTTCTCAGGGCGTCTTTCCAGAGGTGTACTCATGTGGCAACGGGAAGTTCCTTGGCCTGACCATTTGTTGGATATCCAAAGAAACAATACGAGCCCTGTACGGTTTTAGTTGTAGAACCTTCCATCTAATATGGTAGCTATAGTAGGCATACTATAATGGTACCTATGCTGGCTAAGATTAATATTGTACTTTCAAAATGTTTTCCTGCACTTTGCACTAATAATAATAATCAAATGATTCTGCGTAGTAAGCATCTTTGACTATCATAAGGAGAAATCTCCTCCAATTCTGCGTTTGCATTATGTGTGTGGCAGGAGGCCTTATGGTAGTTACATTTTCTAAAAGCATTGCGAATCCATTTAGAAATATTTTTTGTTTGTTTTTAAAGTATTCTCACACCAGTCCCATGACTGACCTGGAGTGTTGAATATGCGCTTATATGATTTTTGTTTGACGATAATAAACATATATACATTCGTTTAAATGTATTTGTTAATATACTATTTTATTTTTCATAGATTAAATAAATATTTGCTGAATAAAATTAAATAACACAGAATTTGAATTCAAACAGAAATTTTATTCGAACAAATATTTATTACAATTTTGAATAGTACAAATTCAAGCTCTCACTATACATATACAATTTTGATTACGAATACATCACAATTTCATATTTACATAAATTCCTCACTACATATCACTCACACTCGTAGTTCATCTTCAACTTCATTCCAGTTAGAATCCAACATCTGAGCATTCTGCAAAAATATTCACTAACACAGTAAAATAGAAAAAGAAATATTTTTGCAATATAAAATAAAATATGGATTTTGAAAGTATTATTTGCCTCAGTTATTTGGGTTGTTCGTCATCATTTACATTTGGATTCATCACACACGAACAATGTGACATGCACAACGTATCACTGTACATGCCACAAGGCCATGCACACCGATATACACTTGATTGATTTACAGGGACAAGTGAGCACACGTCAAACCCAAATTATCGGATTCCACTCAAGTGCAATACTAATAAATGTCACAACTCTCAGCACAAGGTCAAATCGAAACTTAAACTGGATTCAACTCAGGTGAAATTTCGAAAAATAAACAAAATGCAAAGGTCAAGTCACTACAATCTTGACTCAACTCAATGCATCAACCAAAGTCAAGGCAACATGAAGTCAGCAACTTCAATATGCTCATATACACAAGTGAATGAAAATTCTGTACTCAATGCAAAGAATACAAGTCAGTTCAAACATGAATCAAACAATAAAAACAAAGAACAAAGCATCATGTGTTGAACAAAATAAAGAATGCCTGCAGACCAAAGAGCAAAAGTAATCAAGATCAAATGACTTCAAGCATGCAAACAGAAAAAACCAAAACAGTGCACCAAAGCAAACTACAAGATGTAGAGCAGCAATGCACAAGTGACACGGGCATCAGACTAAAGTACATCATGAAGCAAAACCGAGTTCAGTGCCACAACGAACATGGTTCGAAACAGCATACCAAATGAAACGAGAACCCAGACCACATAAACCAGAGAACAAGTTACATGAAGACTACTTAAAGTGTACACAATGAACCAACAGACCAGTAGACCAAAAGGAAATACAACAGAGCAATTAACACTTTTACCTAATACACAAGTGCAACAGGTCAAGGATGTGTACCAAACAAATGCATCAATCAAAGACCCAGACTCAATATGCACAAATATGCAAACAGACCAATGAATGACCAAGTGCACCAGAAATATGCAAACATCTCAAGATGACAATACTAAAGAGTTCAAACAGCAAATGCTTCGACCAAACATATATACGATTGATCAGAATAAACAGAGAGCATATGCAAGGGTCAAGCAAGTGGTATATACAAAGAAACAAATGGATGCAACAGATGTATGGTGACGCACAAATCCAAAGACTCAGCAATGCTCAGTATACAAGTGACACAGCGAACATGATAGTAAGCAGTGCCACAAGACCACCAAGCAGTGAACAATGCAGCATCAGGTCAATGAAGTTTTAACTCAAAACATAGAGCTACATATCAAGCTACCGCATGGCAGTGATATGCACAATACACATAAGTACAACAGTAATAGCAAGTTTGAAGATAATGATATACAGGTTAAACCAAAACAGTAATGTTCAGGGACGAATTCACAGTGAAATCACCATGGAAAGCAAGTCAAAAATATACGTTTTTTGAACAAGTCGCAATCATCTCAACGAACAAGTCAACAGAAAAAGGAACGGAGTTGAAGCCGTGGTCATCACGAAAAGAAATCAAAATTCCGTTTTGACCAAATATATCACAATTTCAAAATCAAATCCGTGACCATCAAGTAACGAAGAATATATGATTACGAACAAGTCAGGAATAATCACGAGCATCCAAGCAATATCAAATAGCCGAAACTAAAACATTGAAGAAATCAGACGAACGCAATTCTAGGAATTCAACTCCTACATAAACAAATCATCATCGGCAATTTGAGGTATCGAGTTCAAGCAAGCCAAAACTAGAAAAGCAAAAGGAGTAAAGTACATACCGGTATCAGACGAACTCGATCAAGAGGAGGAGCCGCTAACAATTCAACTGATCGACAAAAGATAGTAAAGCATCATTCCTCAAAATCCCTAATTTAAGAGAAAAAAGGAACGAGATCGAACGAAGCCCTAATTTGCAAAGACACGGCCGCCATTATCTCAAATATAAAAGGACCGGGCCAAAAATTATAAAAGAAGAAAAAGAGGGCCGGACTTTAATTTTAACATTGGGCTTTATAATTATAAAGGGCTCGTAATTACAATTAGGGTTTATTTTAATTTTAAAATTGTTTTTAATTTGTAATTTATTTTTAAACCGTTTAAATGTCTAGTCGTGTGACTAGGGGACAAACTACGTGGCGTAGTTTGAGAATTCGCAACTCAGTGGTTGAGTTGTGGCAGGGTTTTGAACGTAGAGTTAGGTTTAGTCGATAGCGGGTGTCGCGAGTTTATGTGGGTAAGCGTCTGACTATCTAATTTCTAGTAGAAACCTTAGTGGCAGCACGTAGGTAGGGTTTTGCCGAAGCTGGGTAAATTCTGTGTTGTTTCTATTTCTACATTTATTATTCTGCTATTATCTGTGCTGCTATCTGTGTTGAAAGTATTTTATAAGCTTCCGCGATTAATTTTTACAATTAATACTATCACCCTATTCACCCCCCTCCTGGGTGAAATCAATCCTACAAGTGGTATCAAAACTAGGAACAAAAGCCGTTTTTGTTTTAAAAATTTTATTTTACAAAAACCAATTTTTATTTTAAAAAGTTGAATTTTTAAAATGGCTTCTTTTAATACGGCTTTTGCTGAGGGTCAATCCATAGTTAGACCACCAATGTTCAATGGTGAATATGCTTACTGGAAAAATAGGATGGAAATTTTTCTGAAAACCATTGACGCATGGAATATTGTTGAGACAGGTTATAGAATACTAACTATAACTGTAGATAATCAGGAAATAGAGAAACTAAAGGAACAATGGACAGAACTAGAAATTAAATTACAAAATACTAATGCTAAAGCTATGAATTCTATTATATGTTCATTGGATCAATATGAATTTAATCGTGTCTCACATTGTCTAACTGTGCAGGAAATATGGCACACACTAGAAGTGACTCACGAAGGAACATCTCAAGTCAAAGAATCTCATCTTGCCATGCTAAGCAGCGAATATGAGAACTTCACAATGGCGAAGGAAGAAAATGTCAAAGAGATGCATGGACGACTTTCCAATATCGTATACAAATCAAAAGCTCTTGGAAAATCATATACAGAGTTAGAGATAGTCCGAAAAATCCTTAGAGTCCTTCCACGAAGTTTTGAAGCCAAAGTGACTGCCATTCAAGAATCAAAAGATTTGAAACAAATGAAAGTCGAAGAACTCATCGGAAATCTCACCACTTATGAGCTAGAAATGAAATTCAAGGAAGAGCGTGAAGGAGGAGATACTCGAAAGAAATCAATAGCTCTCAAAGGAACAACTGAAAGTGATGACGATGACGATACAGCAGCAAAATTAGAGCTATTAATAAAGAAATTCAAAAAGTGGAATTACAAATATGGAAATTCAGCCCGAATTCAAAAAGCGAAAAGCAGAATAGCCAAAGCACTAGACTACTCTGAAGAACAGAAGATCATCTGTCACAAGTGCAACCAACCTGGACACATCAAGCCCAATTGTCCTCAAAATCAACGCGACTTTAAAAAGAAATCAAAAGGGAAAAGTTTTGCAGCCACGTGGAATACAAGTGATGAAGATAATCAAAGTTCTAGCAGTGAGAGTGAGAAAACAGACATGTGACTTCATGGAAATATAACCGATAGCGACTATGACGAACCAAGCGAGGTATCAAAACTTACTCACTCTGAATTACTTATTTATTTCCACGAAGTAAATGGCTGTTTTGAACGACTTAGGGAAAAATACGCTAAACTTGAATCACAAAAAGACAGTTTGATAGAATTAAATGAACAACTTGACCAATTAGTTGAAAACTATCAAAGAAGGATCCCTAAGTGCGATATGTGTCCAACATTCGAAGACGAAATTAAAAAATCAGAAATCAATATAAAATCACTTGAAAAAGAAATTCTGATTTTAAAAGAGAGTGAAAATACTAGGAGAGAGAATTCTGTTAAAAAGTGCATACAATTGTTAAACGAAAATGAATCTCTCAAAACACAAGTCCAACAATTGTCAACGACTTTAGATAAATTTTCAAAAAGTGAAAAATCGTTGAATGTGCTATTAGGATAGAAAACTGTTAATACGTTAAGACAAGGACTTGGATATAATCATTCTGAAAATGTTAAAAGAAATATTAATCAAGTTAATTCTATGTGCACGATTTGTAGAAAATATGGACACGCTCAAAATAGATGTTGGTATAGACCCAAACATGTGAAAACTATACTTATTTTGGTTTCAAAAGGCACAAATATAAAATCTCTCAAAGTTAAACAAATTTGGGTGCCGAAAGGAACATATATAAATAGTTTTGGGTCTCCACAATTTTTTTTTAAATATTCTGCCACTAACAACCATGGACCTATAAAAATAAAATAGGTCACATAAATCTTTTCCCGTGTAGGTGTGGTGGCAGGCTAAGGAACAACAACAGTGTTCTCTGGATTTTGGTTGTTCCGAGGACACAATGGGCAACAAAGCAAAGTTCCTTAGCCTAGTATAACGGTGACAGAATCATAATGGACAACAACGAAAAATATCGTAAAGGTAAAACAGGTAATGGTATATTTTGAACGATATATTAAATGTGATAATCTGCACCGTATTCTGAATTAAATCAGCCAATAATGAGATGATGAAAAGATGATGATTTTGACTTATTCAACATAGTTGGCCAAATTATATTCTTATGCCAAAACACTATAAAATTCTCTAGATTCTTTGAATTACTTCATATATAGTAATTTGGATTAAAAATAGTGTTTTGTTGGATGATGATACATTTGGTTATAATACGGCTTACTCTTTATTCACAGTTTTTGATTATTTACACGGCTTCAATTCAAATTCAAAAGAATGTCATTTAAAATGCTGTTAAAATTGAGGTTGAAATTTTTGGTGCACACTTCATGGTTTGGTCGATCAAATTCAATTAATGATCATTTTGAGTGAAAAAGAAATTCAGATGCAGATTATACTGGTAATCTAGTTGATAGAAAAATTACTAGTTGAACGTGATTTTTTGAGACATTTAGTAACTGCATTGTTTTTTAGAGAAAATATCTGCATATTTTTCATTTCAAATAATTTTCAAATAGCAGAAAATTTTCTTATAAAACCCCCTCGAGAAAATCATTTTTGACCATATTTTCAGATTAGTCATTTTGAAAAATTGATTTCAGAATTATTTTTGAATTTGATTTTAAGTACAATTTTGACTAATCTGACTCTCTAATGATTATCGAAATGAAAAATAGTGATGAGTGTTGATATTTATCATATATTATGACTCGAGACGGTATAATTAGTAAATTTCTTTAGAAATTTAAACAAGAGTTATAAAACTTTTGTTGGTGAAAATTCCATGACCATCTTTATTTCTATCATATTTCTAACAACCATCACTCGTCAAAATTCTATATAGTTTGTCAATATGTGGTACTTTAAACAGGAATCGTTCGTTTTTCATTTTCACATTCAAAAAAAAAAAGAAAAAATTCATATAGTAAAAATAAATAAATAAATAAATACCAAAGTATTCACTCTCATTTAAAAGTCCTCACGGTTATGCATGGGTGAATTACTTGGAATTTGCTATGTGCTTCCATGCTCATTTAAAAGTCCTCATGGTTATGCATGTATAGAACGCATATCAAAAGTTGATTTTTAAAATAAACAAGTTGATTCTAATCCCATTTAAAAGTCCTCGCAGTTATGCGTGGTTAGAAGATACTTGAATTTATTTTTTAAAAATAAAATTGATATACTACTAATCTCATTTAAAAGTCCTAACGGTTATGCATGGTTAGTATGTATTCAAATTCCTGATATAAATATACCACAAATAGACACAACTATATGGTTTTATATGATGACATAATTCCCATCATTCTAAAAATGGAATATGCGCCTAACAAAATATTTATGATTTTTGTTTGATTTTTTATTGAAATTTAATATTTATATTCAATTGAGTTTTAATGTTGAATCAATATCGATCACCTTATCTGTATTTTCTCTAACACTATTATTCTTTTGCTGATAACAAAAGGGGGAGAGAAAAGTTAAGATTTTGTCAAATAAAATCAAGCAAAGGTCAAACAATTTTCTATTTGCATCTAGGCTCATTTGCATATTTTTATTTGTATGCATATATGTAGGGGGAGCTTTGTGTAAAGAGGAAGCATTTAAATAGGGGGAGCAATTAGAGCATATCAATGATCAAATACATTTAACATATTCAAAATCTTAAATATATGTTTGTTATCATCAAAAGGGGAGATTGTTGAATATGCGCTTGTATGATTTTTGTTTGATGATAATAAACATATATACATTCGTTTAAATGTATTTGTTAATATACTATTTTATTTTTCATAGATTAAATAAATATTTGTTGAATAAAATTAAATAACACAGAATTTGAATTCAAACAGAAATTTTATTCAAACAAATATTTATTACAATTTTGAATAGTACAAATTCAAGCTCTCACTATACATATATAATTTTGATTACAAATACATCATAATTTCATATTTACATAAATTCCTCACTACATATCACTCACACTCATAGTTCATCTTCAACTTCATTCCAGTTAGAATCTAGCATCTGAGCAATCTGCAAAAATATTCACTAACGCAGTAAAATTGAAAAAAAAATATTTTTGCAATATAAAATAAAATATGGATTTTGAAAATATTATTTGCCTCAGTTATTTGGGTTGTTCGTCATCATTTACATTTGAATACACACGAACAATGTGACATGCACAGTGTATTGTACATGCCACAAGGCTGTGCACGCCGATATACACTTGATTGATTTACAGGGACAGGTGAGCACAGGTCAAACCTAAATTATCGGATTCAACTCAAGTGCAATACAAATAGATGTCACAACTCTCAGCACAAGGTCAAATCCGAACTTAAGCTGGATTTAACTCAGGTGAAATTTCGAAAAATAAACAAAATGCAAAGGTCAAGTCACTACAATCTTGACTCAACTCAATGCATCAACCAAAGTCAAGGCAACATGAAGTCAGCAACTTCAATATGCTCATATACACAAGTGAATGAAAATTCTGTACTCGATGCAAAGAATACAAGTCAGTTCAAAAATGTATCAAAAAATAAAAACAAAGAACAAAGCATCATGTGTTGAACAACATAAAGAATGTGTGCAGACCAAAGAGCAAAAGTAATCAAGATATGACTTCAAGCATGAAAACAGAAAAAACCAAAACAGTGCACCAAGGCAAACTATAAGATGTAGAGCAGCAATGCACAAGTGACACGGACATCAGACTAAAGTACATCATGAAGCAAAACCAAGTTCAATGCCACAACGAACATGGTTCGAAACAGCATACCAAATGAAATGAGAATCCATACCACATAAACCAGAGAACAGGTTACATGAAGACTTCTTGAAGTGTACATAATGAACCAATAGACCAGTAGACCAAAAGGAAATACAACAGAGCAATTAACACTTTTACCAAAGTACACAAGTGCAACAGGTCAAGGATGTGTACCAAACAAACGCATCAATCAAAGACCAAGACTCAATATGCACAAATATGCAAACATACCAATGAATGACCAAGTGCTCCAGAAATATGCAAACATCTCAAGATGACAACACTACAGAGTTCAAACATCAAATGCTTCGACCAAACATATATATGATTGACCATAATAAACAAAGAGCATATGCAAGGGTCAAGCAAGTGGTATATACAAACAAACAAATGGATGCAACAAATGTATGGTGATGCACAAATCCAAAGACTCAGCAATGCTCAGTATACAAGTGACACAGCGAACATGACAGTAAGCAGTGCCACAAGACCACCAAGCAGTGAACAGTGCAACATCAGGTCAATGAAGTTTTAACTCAAAACATAGAGCTACAGATCAAGTTACCGCTTGGCAGTGATATGCACAGTGCACATAAGTACAACAGTAATAGTACAGGTTAAACCAATACAGTAATGCTCAGGGACGAAGTCAAAGTGAAATCACCATGGAAAGCAAGTCAAAAATATACGTTTTTGAACAAGTCGCAATCATCTCAAACGAACAAGTCAACAGAAAAAGGAACGGAGTTGAATCCGTGGTCATCACGAAAAGAAATCAAAATTTCGTTTTGACCAAATATATCACAATTTCAAAATCAAAGCCGTGACCATCCAGTAACGAAGAATATATCATTACGAACAAGTCAAGAATAATCACGAGCATCCAAGCAATATCAAATAGGCGAAACTAAAACATTGAAGAAATCAGACGAACGCAATTCTAGGAATTAAACTCCAATATAAACAAATCATCATCGGCAATTTGAGGTATCGAGTTCAAGCAAGCCAAAACCAGAAAAGCAAAAGGAGTAAAGTACATACCAGTATCAGACGAACTCGATCAAGAGGAGGAGCCGCTAACAATTCAACTGATCGACAAAAGATAGTGAAGAATCATTCCTCAAAATCCCTAATTTAAGAGCAAAAAGGAACGAGATCGAACGAAGCCCTAATTTACAAAGACACGGCCGCCATTATCTCAAACATAAAAGGACAGGGTCAAAAATTTTAAAAGAAGAAAAAGGGGGCCGGACTTTAATTTTAACATTGGGCTTTATAATTATAAAGGGCTCTTAATTACAATTAGGGTTTATTTTAATTTTAAAATTGTTTTTAATTTGTAATTTATTTTTAAACCGTTTAAATTTCTAGTCGTGTGACTAGGGAACAAACTACGTGGCGTAGTTTGAGAATTCGCAACTCAGTGGCTGAGTTGTGGCAGGGTTTTGAGCGTAGAGTTAGGTTTAGTCGATAGCGGGTGTCGCGAGTTTACGTGTGTAAGCGTCTGACTATCTAATTTCTAGTAGAAACCTTGGGGGCAACACGTAGGCAGGGTTTTGCCGAAGCTGGGTAAATTCTGTGTCGTTTCTATTTCTGCATTTATTATTCTGCTATTATCTGTGCTGCTATCTATGTTGAAAGTATTTTATAAGCTTCCGTGATTAATTTTTACAATTAATACTATCACCCTATTCACCCCCCGTCTAGGGTGAAATCGATCCTACATGGAGTTTATTGTTTCCTTCCTAAACTCTGGGTGCCCATCCATTTTAACACGGGTAGTTTAGAGTCAGGTTATCAGGTCCTTCTGGATTTCAGGAGCTGCTGTAGAGATCTGGAGGCAAGCTGGATGGCGTAGCGTATCACTTGTATATAGTATTTCTTTTCCGCTGTGTGTTGTTGTAAACTCTGATAATGTAATGTGATGTAATGTAATGTAATAACTGATATAGTTCTTTGTTTTAAAAGATATCTATTTATCTATTATATGTTGTTCGGCTGCGAAATGTGAAATTCTGTTATTGTTTCTGTTTTCCTCTTCTATCTTCCTCTTCTACCTTTTTCTTCTTCTTAAACCCTAAGGACACGGTTTTCCGGCATTCGATTGCTCGGCAGTTGATACAGAGGAAGTATTAATGTCGATCGTGAGTCAAAAATCCCGTTCTTTACACTATCTAAAAGATGAGAATAAGTAGTATGAATTTTCTTTTAATCAAATTAAGCTTCTCCGAACCCCCCTTAACTATGTCAGAACCAAGCAGCAATCTCTCTGCAGACTCTAACCAACATGAAGAAAGGACTTGCATGGTCTTCCACAAAGAGCTTCAAAAGGTGCCATTCCAATACTTACTTAAAAATTACTATCTAATCTGAATTCCACTAAAGGAAGATGCTATTCCAAGTTTCTCCAAAATCAAAAATATATATCTTCAACCACGTGTCTCTTACTATCTTACTAATAACACTTTACTATTCTTCTTTACTCTACACATATGAAGTAACATTCCTAGGCTCTTACTAGTGTCCTATACACTCTACGAAAACTTAAGATTATTTCTAATTACTGCTATCTCCTATATAGCCTTACACTTTTCCCATCATACCTAGAAAATGGTTCCTATCTATTCCTCATTTAAGAGTCTGGTTTTGGTATTTATCATTTTATTTTAAAAACCAGGGTTTCTAAATTTTAAAACATCAAATCCCAAAATTTTTGTCTGTAAAAGCATTATCCTTAAATTTCTATTAAATTCAAAAATATTTGGTTACTTAACATTTTATTTTTTCGGACTTGCATCCATACAGCTCTTTAAATTTAAATTATTTGCCAAATTTAGGTGGGAAAAACTTACAAATTCTAAGTTCAAAACTTATTACTCCTTTTCTTTTAAAGACTTTTATGGCTTTAAATAAAAGTTTGGATTTTCAAGTTTGCTTTTATTATATTTTTCATTTCCAAAAAATTATATTTTTTTTCACCAAACCATTTTCTTCCTAAAATATCTTCAAAATGTCTCCACGTGTTTTCCAAATATCTTCTTATTACACCTAATAGATTTATACCTTAATGTATTGGAACTACTTTCTCTTATGAGAAACTATTAATGATAAAACCTTTTATGAATCCTTTAAAAAAGGATTTTATGTTTATGTGAAATTACAAGGAACTTATTTTATATTTTTCGAAATAAGCTATACAAAATATGATGCTTCCTATACCTTGTATATCTCTTTCAAACTCGCAAAAAAAATCTTTATTTATACTTTGGTTTCATAGAAAATTTTATCATTATTCATTTCATTCCAATAGATTAAAGTATTTTTAATTTATATTTTCTTACCTTTGATAATTTCTACAAAATTTACTAATTTCCTAATCCTTAACTTACTCTTTTCTTTTCAGAAAAAACTCATTTTCAAAACTATTTTTAATATATCCATAACTAGAAAACATGTCCTCATACTTAAATATTTAGTGTACTTAAAAACCACTTTATTTCTATGCTTGAAAATTTTCTTCAAAACACATTTTTATGTGGGTCAACACAGATGCTGCGTAAAACACTGTTACTACAACCCAAAAATACTAGTGTATGGATTCAATTAAAATAAATACTAATAAACCTCATATACTATGTAAAAACATTTCCTTTGGAAGTCACCTACTATAACAATAGTGCTATAGTCTATGCTCCCTTTACTTTTCACGAAAACGTCTATTACAACAATGAATGTTATAACCTACATTTTCGATAATTAATAAACTCTAGGTTTTTATATTTAAAATCATTAGTTATATATGAAGAAACTAGTGAGATATAATTATTCAAAAAGAATTTTACTTTTAACGAAATTTATATCATATAAAAACCAATTTAAATTTCATACCGTTTTTCAAAAACCCAATATTTATTTCCTAATATAAAATATTAACAATGAAAATTTTCAATTCTAACAATTATATTCTATTGAGCTAAACATAAGGCGGATTTACTTTTCACTACCCTAGGAATACCCTTCCTAAATTTTTGTAATCTTATTTCCTTACTGAAGTCTTTTGGTACAACCGTTAAATCCACTTATCTGAAACAATTCTAATTTCAGCAATTATCAACATATGGGGTTTCTTCTTTTCTTATCAACTGAATCTATTGTACATCTCCAATCTTTACCGTCCTCTCGTTGGTCCGAACCAAAATGTACAAAATCATTTCTCAAACTCCTACCATGTATAGACCTTCTCTATGCCCTGAGAAGCACACTTCCTTTTGCCAAAAGTGCCGCTACAAGAATTTTGTCTTCAACCGATGATCATGGAGCATACGAAGAACCTCCTACATATGAATAGCATGCTTTTCCATACTCTTGGAAAACACCAAAATGTCGTTCACAAATACATCTCCGAACTTATTCAGGACATTTCTAAAAACACGGCTCATCAAATCTACGAAATAGGCTAGGGCATTGGTTAGCCCAAAAGGCACAACCTACCGCTCAAAGAATCCGTCGGGTATCCTAAATGCAGTCTTATCAATGTTGTTATCGGCGACCCTAAGCTGATGAAATCTAGTGGCTAAATCAAGCTGAGAGAATACTGTAGAGCCAAGTAACTGGTCAAAAAGGTCATCTATCCTAGGGAGTGGATATCGGTTCTTCTTCGTGAGCTTATTCAATTCTCTATAGTCTACGCAAAGTCAAAGGGAACCATCTGCCTTAGTAGCAAAAATGACTGGCCTCTCCAATTCGATATGCTCCTTCTTATGAAACCCTTCTCCAAAAGCTCATGGATTTGCTTGCTCAATTCCTTCCTCTCCCTAGGTGTCATGTGCCTGATGGGTAATGCCACCGGCTTAGCATTATCCGTCAAGTAAATCATGAAGTCAATCTCTCTCTCAGGGGGTAGTCCTCTAACCACTTTAAAAACATCTCAAAAATCTCCAACGACAGGAACCGAATCTAACTTTGGTGATGATGAATCGAAGGAATAAATGAAGCTTAACATAACCGACCCTTGTAGGTCACAAAAACCTCGAGAGTCCTACCGCTGCATGTCTTTAGTCTAACGACTCTCCTCTTGTAATCTAATGTAGCTCCATATGTGGATATCCAATCCATTCCCAAAATCATCCAATACTTTGAAAATCCCAAAACATAGGCGTCGTAGTCAAATTCTACGCCTAGGATATAATTTTTAAGCTCCTACAAACCATAGACAAGTGTGTCGATCCTTCTATGGGGTTTGAAACAATAATGGGGTCTACTACTAAAGAGATTTCTAATTGCAAACAATCTACCAAAGAACTCATAATGAAAGGGTGTGATGCTCCAAAATAGAAAAGAGTCCGAATGGGAAAATCAGAAAGAGAAATTAATCCTTCAAAAGAGATTTTTCTACATCCATCCGAATAACTGCTAGAAATTGCTGCATTTGCTTGTACCTGTGCCATAGGTGTGCTTGCTCTCTACCCTATTCTCTAAGGACAAGCTCTACTAAGATAACCGGGATGCTCATAGTTGAAACACCTCCCCTTCATCGTTTTATTCTTATAGTCCCTTGCGTAATGACTAACAAGTCCGTAGTTATTGTATTTCTGCTTTTCTTGATCCACTTTCGAGGTCCTTCAAATCAACATCCTAAACCTTTGCTCCATAACCTTCAATCTAGCTTGTGCCTCTTCGAAATCCTCTGTGCCATAAATCGTTCTGCCTCCTAGACTAGCGAAGTTCTTGCATTTCTTAGAAAAATTGGCCGTTGTAGATGGATCAAAGGGACCTCCACCTACCTGTGCTATATTGGACGCTTTCCCTTGCACTATGGTATTGTAGCTCTACGGAACCTGTCAACCATATTATGCAAAGAAAAGGAAACTTAGGCTCGAAAGAAGGTTGAACTGGACTTTTGAGGGGATTTTTATAAGAACTATTTTATACTTGAAAAACTACTTCTATAATAAGAGTTTCTTTATGAAAAATACTTTTAAAACAATTTATTTTGGAAAAATAATTTACTTTTAAAATAAATTTAGGAATCCTGTAGCCTTAGGCTCTGATACCGAGTGAAACACCTCCTTAGAATACCCAAAAGAACACACTAAAAGATGCGATGCGTTGTAGTTATAACTAAAGCTAACATAGACTAAGATTCGCAAGACAAAAATAAATAAAAACAACGAAAACATTTAAAATAATAATTTATTTAGAACAAAACTTCATAGTTACTTTATAAACCAAATAAGTCACCAAATACCAAATACATCATATGTCAAATACCCATACATAGTCTCAATAAAATCAAAAACCATAGTCTCAATAAAATCAAAGTATAAACCATACCTCAAATAGTGCCAGTACAACATAAGAACTAAAAACTGGAAATGAAAAAGGGAAATACATAAGAAGAATCTCAGCTGCTGCAACCTCCCTGAGTCAACGAATGTACCTTGTTGCCCTTGGGGGCCTATGGAGGGGAGAGGGGAAAACTGAGGAGTGGCTAGACTAAAAGTATGGTGAATGATAGTAATTACTAGTATTTTTAAGCAAAGTAAAGGTAGTAGGCTTTACAACAGTTCTAGTATTAAAAAGGAAACAAAGGTAATAGAAGGAAAGACAAAGCCGAAAATAAGTACGAATGAACTATTGCTAAATTAATATGATATGTTAGCTTTGATTGTCTGCACTTGTCTTGATAGCTGTTTTGTTTAGGCTAAAATCCTAATTCTACCCTTTGATCGGCCTACTACTCTATAGTACCTATTGTGGACTAGACACTATATAACTTCCTACATAGAAGGAAATGGTTTCTACGAAAGACACACATAGTACCTACTGTGGACTAGACGATATAGAGTTCCCTACATAGAAGGCAATGGTGCCTACGAAAGACACACATACTAAGCGCTTGGAACTCATAACGATTTATGGGCCATCACTGGAAGTCGCACGCGTGGACACCACTAAGCTCGCGTTACCTATTGTTTCACCTATTGGGTCTTCTTATTACCTCAAGCTCCAGCATAAGCGCGCCCCTCGTCTCACTTCAGGATTTTGTGAAACACCGTATCTATATAAAATATGAAAAATGCTGTTGGTATTGGCCCGTCATCCAAACAATATCTAGTTGCACCCCTTGTCCAAATCCCCGTGATTTGAACTTCTATTTATTGACCAATTACTGCCATTATTAGCATAAGCATGCCCTCATCTCACTTCAGGCTAATGTGAGACCACCATTTTGTCTAATAGGGAATGCTATTTGGTATAAGTCCTACTTTAATTCTTTGCTTATTAACTTAGATAAATTATTTAAATAAGCCTTTATTATTATTCCGACTATCTGTGCTTATTAATTTATCCTAAGTCTTAAAATAAGCCTTATTCTTTTATGTTTTCTTGTTATGGCTTATGTTATAATAATGCTTATTATTTAACCCAAGGTCTAAGTGTGAAAATAAGCTTCTTTTATTTTTTACTCTTCTTAGTTATACTTCTAAGTTATAACTAGGCCAATTTCTTTAATAGTCCAATTCTAATTTTTACATCACAATTTTAGTCCAATTCCATTTTTGTTACAATCTTTACAATTTACATCTTACCTTCCGTTATTTTAGTATTCTTTTAATTTAATCCAAATTCGCGTTTAATCTATTCTAATCCATTCGCAGAGAAAAAGGAGAAATAGAAGAAAACTAAAAAAAGAAGAAAATCCAAAGCATAAGAGAAGATGTAAATAAAGCATAAAAGACTGTAAGTAATTAAAAATATTGTAAATAACTATAGTTAAACGGAAAAACCATAAATAATAGAAATTTACTGCAAATAACTGAAAAGAATAGTTATGAAGAAATAGACTGAAAATAAATCTAAAACTGAAAATAATTAACACAAAGGTATTTCCAAAATCGTAGAAAAACTACAACTATTGGAAACCCTATTATTTTAAATTACTTAAAAATCTAAAATAATTACAACCTTTCACCTATGGTCCTAAGCTCTTCCCTTTTGGTCTTCTCGGATCCACTTGAATGTATTCAAATATTTTATTTAAAAAGATTCTTTCCTTGGAAAATTATTCCTTTTAGGGTCCTTCCTGAAAAGGTGATCCCAAGCAGAGAAAATCTAGAATGAGAAAAATGTTGGGCCTAGGGTCTTATGTATAGGGTTAGAAGTGGGTCTTAGACTGTTGGATTTGGAGATTGAATATGGCACAACAACGTCATAAGGTGAATAGGAGCCATAAGATGGAAGCACCGACGGACCAGATGAAACAAAAGAATGCAATTGATGTGTACAAAGCTTGCTGGAAACAACTGGAATGAAGAATTCATACGTTCGCCCATCACGTAGGGTGGTTTGACCGCACGGTTGACCTTTCCCGTTCTAGGTCGATCGGCCGGTCGACCTAGGGGTTGGTTAGGTCAACCCCCTGGTCGACCTAGTTCTATATTTTATTTCATTTTTTTGTTTATTTTATTTCTCCTCCATACTAACTAGGGTTATGACGTTCTATATATGGAAATTGACCGAAAAATTACCGTAGACACAATGGTGTAATTCCTGTGGCTCAATTCTGATAATTTCACAAAGTTATTAAATCATTTAGTTAACTCGTTAATTAATTATTATAGCTTAAATTTTGGGTTGTTACATTTCCATTATTGAAATTTTGGATTTTAACTTCTATTAGAACTTTTGTTTCTATTTACGCTTTTCTTTCTTCATAAAGAAACTTGCGAGCTATATACGGTCAATATTTTTTAAACATTGGTTTTTGTAAAACCCATTTATGAAAACTTTTCAATTTAGCTAAATATTTTTTATTTCTTAAAGCCCAATATTTTATTAAATTTTCAAATATATAAATTTTCAAAACTATTTTCTATTGGGCTGGACTTAAAGCAACTTTCTATTTGTTGTTTCTTTAGGACTTCTACTCTTCAACTTACAGACTTATCTACTTTCTAATATTAGAAATTCGCCTATTAAACTAGAGTAACTACTTCACATCATCCTTCGAGAAACCAACTGCTTCTGAATATCTATAACATATTTATTCTTATTTTCCCTTATCTGGACCTAATATACATCATCAATCAACATCATACGGGGATCTACAACCATAAGGCTATCAATGCCTGAATAGGGAGTCATGTACCATCTAGCTTTAGAGATTTTCCATATGTAACTATATTATGTAGTTGGAATTCTTAAGTTTTAACGTATATTATATTTATGTTTTTTAAGCAAAATACAAATACGTTCACTCAACATATCCTGATTTTCAAGTTCGATAATCCATGCTCTGATATCAAATTTAACAACTACACCCTAGTGGGCCCGAAATTTCGTTGCCCACCGTAACATTGTTGTTGATTTGGTATCCAGCAAATAAAGCAATGGAAGTATATCAGCGCACTAACTATATAAGTCATAGCGGAATAAATAAAATATAATAAGTCACATAACTATTAACCAAGATATAACACTTCCAAGGTCTAGTGTCCTTGTCAGCATCGAATATACCTAGCACCAGTACTTGTCCTTCAAGATATCCTGTGGGTTGTAATGATAAGGGGTAAGAACAACGTTGTGGTGACTGGTAAATTATGCACTTTATGCATTACTATAGTTTATGCTGATTCTTCCATGTTATGTCTATTTACATATTAGTTAGTCGTCTTGACTCCATGTTTACGTACGATCCATTCCCATCTACCCTTTATAGAATCATGGCTTCATATGTATAAATAAATATAAGTACCACAGTCCCCCAATAGACCGAAATACTATCCCGGCTAGTATATCTCAATTAGCACCCGTCAGGATCCATAGCCTTAGCTGTGTCACGATCTCATCACCATATGACTCGAGGGAAACCCATAGAGTCTAATGATGGCTATTCAAAATACTATGCCATACTTTATCTCGCTTTAAGGATTGATGATGTATCACCCTCTATAGCCCTACCCCTCACGGCTATTCATAATATTATGTCATATATGATGATATCGTACGTACCAACCATGTTGTATAGTGCCCGATCCACTCATCATCCAATTTAGGTTGCCAAATGCAATCAAGGCAATGCCCCCTTAAGTAGAGTCTACTGGAGGTATTCCTTTATCTATATGCAAACGTATATACTCCATGGATTCTTTGGTTGGATATGTCTTATATCAATGTAATGTTACATAGATGCTGGTATCCCTTGCGGTAGGCACACTTCTATTGTATAACACGACTGACCTCGCATTCGAACCTACTCTAATGACCAAATATCATATCATTCATTTAACTGTGCTCTAACTATAATTGTTCACACCCATTATAAACGCATATTTGAGACCACGTGTGTGTGTATGTCTATATAATATGTGTTTGTGTATTCATTCACACTTACATTATTACCTTGCCACTATAGATTACTGTTGACCCTAGGTCTTTATTTCACTATGCGTTCATCCTTTCCGTTAATTTAAGTTCATTTACCGCTTTCCTTTTATCAAGTTCATACTATCATTTTCCATTCTTTATATCCATTTTTCCATTTTTTATCTCTATTCCCATTTTATCTTTTATTTCTTCTTGCCTATCCTCTGGATTTCCCTTTTGTTTACCTTCCATTTTTATTGGTATTTCATATTTTTATTTTATTTGATATTCTTATCTTTTCCATATCTTCCTATTTAGCCCTTGGGGTTTACTGCAATTTAATGCGTTTGTTACCCAGTTGTTTGACCCGGTAACAAGAGGCACGACACAAGAAGCCTCGCTCGGCACAAGTGCCTCGTTTGGCATAAGAAGCCTCGCTCGGCACAAGAAGCCTCGCTCGGCATAGTGCCCCGTTCGGCAGAAGAAGCCTCGTTCAGCACAAGAAGCCTCGCTCGGCATAAGAAGCCTTGCTCGGTATAGTGCCCCGTTCGGCACAAGTACCCTCGCTCGGCACAACAAGCCTCGCTCGGCAAGGAAGCCCCACTGTGCACAACTGCCTCGCTCGGCACAAGTGCCTCGTTCGACATACCTCCTTGAGTTGGCATCGCTCGGCATACGAGTGTCGCTCGGTATAGATGTGTAGTTCGGCCTAGGCATTTTGGTCCAGCTTTGGTTAAAGTGTTGTTGCTCGGCATCTCCCGACCAGACTTTCTCGTTCGGCATGGCTGGTTCGGCGCACAGAAGTCATCTACTATGGGCCGAAGTACCTTGTTCCTGGACCCGCGTAGGAAGTCTAACCTATCTTCGCCTATAAATAGAGGGGCAGAGGCACAGTGAAATGGACCTTTTTACGAGGACGCTGGGGAGACTCTACCGCTTTCACGGCTCATTCTTTTTCACTAAGCATTTGCATTTGAGTAGTTGGATTGCGGATTGTATCTGTAATTAATTGTTTAGAAAGGTAACAAAGATTAAACTCAAAGTGGACATAGGAAGTTAAGCCGAACCACTATAAATCTGGTGTTCTTGTTTCTTATAATTATTACTACATTCCACTGCGTTATTCCTCAGTTTTAATTTACCTTCTTCATTAATCTCTCAACACAAATCCTTCTTCGGGTGGTAGTTACCAATTCTGGTGCTAACATTTTAGTGCTTTCGCTGAGAACGCATTCTCAGGTTATTAGGATCTACTTTGTAGCCACTGGATTGAAGAAATCACTCGAAGGAGATCCAAGTCATTCACAAGAAGCCCATTGATTCTACTTTGAGTTCCTACAATAACTCTACAATGGGAAGACCTCGTACCAGATCAGCCTCGAACAATGCAGATGTCAACGAGACTGCTAGCATCCAACAAGTAGGACCAAGCAATCAACAAGTTAATCTGGGCGCATGAACTGTTTCCGTCCAAAACCAAATGGAAGTTGTGACTAGAACGGAGTTCAATGACCTGATGAAAGAACTCATGGAAAGCAGGAGACAAATTAGCGAACAGATTCAAGCTAATGCCAACCTTATGACTCAGCTTACTCAACAACAGCATTAGAATGCAGGAGGTCCCTACTCCTCATCGGACAGCTCAACTTTGTCCGATGAACCTCCCAAGTGTAGATGTCGCAAAATTGAAATAACACAAGCAGATGTTGTAGATCGATCAACCAGGGTAGGTCCAAGTTCCCTACCTAGAACCGTGGCGCCTCACTTACATCAAGGTAATCATACCCAAGCTAGAGCGAGAAACTTAGGATCTGGAGCGCGAGTGGAAACAGGATGCCCGGCTCACCAAGGCCCTAATGAAGCTAGTCCCCAAGATACACATTTGGCAGATCTCCAACTGAGGAGACATCAACCCGAATGGTCCCGTAGAACAAATTCCAACCTTCCATATCCCATACAAACCCCGTACCTATCGGCTATGGTCAGACAGCTGGTGAGAGAAAATCAAGGCTTGACCAACGAAGATTGGGGGACATCCAGAAGTCATACTCCATTCACATATACCATTCTACAGGCCGAGTACACCAGGAAGTTTAGCATGCTAACTATCCCGGCTACGAAGGAAAAACTGATCCCCGACAGCATGTAATAAGATATGAATGGATAATGGATTCAGCTAGAGCAAATGATGCAACTAAGTGTAGTTGCTTCCCAACAACTTTATTTGGAATTGCACCCATGTGGTTCACTCGACTTCCTCCGCTGCCTATATCCAGCTTTGATGAGTTGGCGATGAAATTTGTAGAACAGTTTAGGATGCATGCCACTCGTCTCAAGGACGTGATGTCCTTATCCAGTGTAATCCAGGCTCCAGAGGAGACGTTAAAGGAGTACTTACAGAGATTTCACGTTGCAGCTACTGAATTTAGCAACCCAAATGACCATGCAATTCTGATGGCTGTGATGCGAGGAGTGGATTCGGATTTGGAGTTTGGAGATTGGTTGGAAGGAAAGCCTCTGACTACGCTAGAGCGTTTTTATTCAAAGGATTACCAGTTCATAAGAAGGGAGGAGGCCGGGTGGACAAGGCGAGATAAGGCTTCAGGGCCTAGTCAGGAGGCTGTGAAGAGAAACATTGCTGTAAAACAATCCGGTGACAACTCATGGAAGGTTCGGGTCAATGTCTAGAACAAGCCCGGGCGATCTAAAGGGTCCGGAGGAGGAAATCTCGAAAAGAAAAGAGAAGCAGGAAAATGGTAGCCAAGGATTCCAACTTACAACGAATACACTCCTCTGAATGCATCTTTGGAAAATATTTGCCTATCAACATGTAATACTTTCCAATATAGTAAGCCGCGCCCAAAGGAGTCAACAGAGGAACAAAAGCGGACCGGGAAGTATTGCCACTTCCATGAGACTTACGGGCACAATACAAAAGATTGTGGACACCTCCATGATGCCATAGAAATGTTGATTAGACAGAAAAAGTTGCAGGATTTTGTCAAGAACCCGCAGGAAGGTAGACAAGGAACATCAGACCCCGGACGTGGGCAAGCTCCACGCCATCCAGAGGAACCTGCTCGAACTATAGGTAGACTAGTCATAAACACGATAGTCGGTGGACCTCACCCTACAGATAAGAATTGGCAGGAAATGGAGCGGTATGCTAACTCCCTAAAGCATGCAGATTTTGATTGTTCAAATACTAAGGATGGATCTCGAGCTAAGCAGCAGCGAACAATGATGGACGATATAGTTTTCAGGAGCAGAGATGCTGATCAGCTGGAGACTTCTACCATTGATCCGATGGTCATCTCTTAGACAATTGGGCCAGCATTTGTGAAAAGAATTTTAATTGATTATGGAAGTTCTTTTAACATCATCTTCAAAAAAGCATATGACCAAATGAAGATGGAGACCAAAGATTTAAAACCATCTAAAGCCCGTACCCAATACTTTAATGGTGCAATAATAGATGCAGTGGATTATGTTGAATTGCCAGTTGAACTGGGACAAGATGAACGTAGGAGGGTGCGAATCCTGCCTTTCATTGTTTTGGATGTTGATTCTCCATACAATGTTTTTATGGGTAGACCGGCCTTGGCGGAGTTTAGGGTAGCTTTGGCCTCTTGGTGTTTGTCTTCGAAATTTCTGACAGACAAAGGAGTTGGCGTGGTACGTGGTGATTAGGCGACCGGTCGTGCATGTTACGTGGCTAAGCTGAGAAAGGCCCAGCGGAGAGAGAAAGGAAAGGTTGCGGACAGCTCCGTCTGCACCCAGATCACTGACAATTGAAAAGTAGTTCCCGAGCCCTGGGTCGGGCAACACGATCGAATCTATAGAGACATAGATCAGAGAGATGATGATGAGGAACCAAGAGAAGCAAAAGCAGCACCGGTTGAACTGACGATTGACATTCCAGTCAGCCTAGAGACCCTTCGCAAGTACATAAGATTGGATCATAACTCGACCCCTCGATGACCGAGGATCGCTGATTTCCTCCGAGCGAATCTAGATGTTTTCGCTTGGACACATTCTGATATGTGCGGGATTTCTTCCGCTATTGCGAGTCATGTGTTGAACATAGACCCGAGGTATGTACCAGTAAAGCGAAAAATGGGAGGCATGGACCCAGAGAGGTCCGTTGCTCTTAGAGAGCAGGTGGACAAACTTAAAGCCAATGCGTTTGTCTGCAACGCCCTCTACCCTGGATGGCTGTCTAACCCCGTGCTAGTGAGAAAAGCAAATAGGAAATGGAGAACCTGCGTGGATTACTCCGATCTGAACAAAGCATGCACTAAGGATAATTTTCCTTTACCCAGGATTGACCAGCTGGTAGACTCAACAGCAGGGCACAAGATACTGTCATTTATAGATGCATACTCGGGATATAATCAAATCCCGATGCACATTCCAGACCAAGAACACATCAGTTTTGTCACAGACGTCGGGCTGTATTGCTATGTAGTAATGCCTTTCGAATTGAAAAATGCGGGAGCGACTTATCAACGTCTGGTGAATCAAATGTTTAAAGACCAGATAGGTAGAACAATGGAAGTCTATGTGGATGACATGCTCATGAAGTAACCGCAGTCAAACGACCACATTCGAGACTTAGCGGAGATGTTCGATATACTCAAATATTATGGAATGAAAATCAATCCTTTGAAGTGTTTCTTTGGCGTTGCGTCAGGGAAGTTTTTCGGTTTCATTGTTAATGCACGGGGAACTGAGGCTAACCAGAAAAAGATTCAAGCTATTCGAGACATACAAGTGCCCAAAACTATCAAGCAAGTACAAAGCCTGAACGGGAAAGTGGCCATGCTGAGTCGATTCATATCTAGAGCCAAAAATAAGTGTATTCCTATCTTCGATGTGATAAAGAGAGGAAAGATAAATTTTGAATGGACGCACAACTGTGAGGACGCATTTTATGCTTTGGTAAGGCATTTGGAAAGTCCTTTAGTGCTGTCGAAGGCTATAGACCGTGAAGTATGTATGTGTACTTGGCTGTACCCCAGCATGCTATCAGCTTGGCTTTGGTTCGTGAAGAGGACCGAGTTCAAAAGCCGGTGTACTATGTAAGTAAATATTTAATGGGGGTAGAATGAAATTATCCTAAGATCGAGAAACTGGCCGGCTGCTTGGTGATTGCATCACGCAAGCTTCGTCCATACTTTCAGGCACACTCGATCAGTGTTTATACAGATCAAACCCTGCGGAAGGTACTCCAACGACCAAAAACCTCTGGAAGGATGTTAAAATGGAATATCGAGTTGAGTCAGTTCAATATTACCTACCTGCCACGAAGGGCCATACAAGGGCAAGCGCTAGCAGACTTCAACACTGAATCACCGTGCCAGACGAACCAAATAGTCACGATGTCATTCCTCCCATTCGATGGAAGCTGTACACCGGCGGGGCATCTAACGACCGTTGCTTTGGAGCTGGTATAGTTCTCGTGACTCCCGAAAATCGATCAATTTGTTACGCTTTGAGGCTCAATGTCCTAGCTACAAATAACAAAGCCGAGAATGAAGCATTGATTGCTGGCTTGAAACTTATCAAGGAACCGAGAGTAAAATCGATTGAAATCTTTTGGACTCACAATTAGTGGTGTACCAGGTGCGAGGGGACTATCAAGTAAAGGGTCGGAGACTTTCCCCATACCTTTCTCAGGTTCAAGAGCTGTTAGCAGTTCTAGAATATTATGATATATCGCATGTCCCGCGTGAACAAAACAGAGAAGCCGATTCATTGGCCAAATTTGCAAGTACTAGCGATGCACATCAAATAGGATTGATTCCCGTTGAAACCTTACATGCTCCAAGTATAAATATGATGGAGGTATATTTCTTGTTAGAAACAGAAATCGAGAAGGAATCATGGATGTTCCTATTCAAGCAATACTTGTTACACGTGGTTCTACCCGAAAGAAAGAACGAAAGATGGCAAGTCATTCATAAAGCTTCGCGTTATGTAATGCAGTACGAAATAATGTATCGAAAGATACTTTCGGCCCCCTTACTCCGGTGCATTGCCCAAAATGAGATAAAATGATTCTTGAAGGAAGTCTATGAAGGAGAATGTGGTGACCATACTGGGGTTAGACATTAGCAAAGAAGATCCTCTGTAATGGATACTAATTGCCAATTGTAAATCGGGATGCTGCAGACTATGTTAGGAGATGCGATAAATGTCAGAAGTATGCAAAAATCCCGAGAGCTCCACCGACGGAACTCACACAAATGGTTAGTTCCAGGCCATTTATAATGTGGGGGATCGATATAATCGGTTCTTTGCCAATATCCAAAGTTGGTGCAAAATACGCAATAGCTGCAGTTTACTTTACCAAGTGGGCAGAAGCAGAGTCCCTAGTCACAATCACAACCAAGAAAGTCATTAATTTTGTTGTATGAAACATTATATTCCGTTTTGGTCTCCTGTAGATTATCATTATAGACAACGGAACTCAGTTCGAAAGTACGGAGTTTAAAGAGTTTTGTCAAAAGTTTGACGTTGAAAAAAGGTTCGTATCAGTTGCCCATCCAAAAGCCAATGGACAAGCAGAAGCCATGAACAAAATAATCAAGTCTGTATTTAAAAAACGTTTGGAAAAGGCTAGAGACAAGTGAGTCGATGAACTTCCAACTGCACTTTGGGATTATGGAATCACCCATAAGTCCGCGACTGGCCACACTCCATTTGCATTGGCATATGGCACAGAAGCTGTTATACCTGTGGAACTTGAAGTTCCTTCACATCGGGTAACTCATTATGACCCTAAGATGAATTGGGATCTTTTACTGGAATCACTGGACTTTGTCGATGAGAAACGTGAGGAAGCTGATTTAAGGGGGGCTGCATATAGGCACCAAGTCGCTCGATATTATAATGAAAAAGTTTGACCGAGATTCCTTGATGTGGGCGATCTCGTTTTGAAATGAGTTTTCCCAGTCCCGTCGCATATGAATCCCACATGGGAAGGTCCATACCTCATTGAATAGAGGCTTGGAGAGGGAACTTTCAAGCTAGCGACCGTTGATGGTGCGACACTCCCCTAAGCATGGAATAGCGAGCATTACGGCATTATTATACCTAGTCTATTTCTTTCATATTTTAGTTGCAATCGTTTTTAGTATATTTCTATTTTGTTGATTCTTAGTTTTCGGCATTTAATAAGACAATTTAGTTTGTTTTCATTAATAAAGGTTTGAAGCCATCTTTTCCATGAATTATTGATGTTTCCGTGTGTGATAATTCTATGGCAAAAAACCGAAGTTACATTATTCTGTCTGGCGTATGAACGCGCACGATTCTAAAAAATCTCCAAGTTCCCAAAGTGCGGACTGGAGTACTCTGAGTCCCTGGAGTGCGCAATAGAGTATAAACGACTTAAAATCTCCAAGTCTGCAGAGTGCAGACTAACTGTGTCCCCGGAGTGCGGACTAGAGTATAAACGACTTAAAATCTCCAAGTCCCTAGAGTATTGACTGGAGTACTCTAAGTCCCTGGAGTGCATACTAGAGTATAAATGACCTAAAATCTCCAAGTCCCAGAGTGCGGACTGGAGTACTCTGAGTCCGCGGAGTGCAGACTAGAGTATAAACGACTTAAAATCTCCAAGTCCCCAGAGTTTGGACTGGTGTACTCTGAGTCCCCAGTGTGCGGACTAGAGTATAAGCGACTTAAAATCTTCAAGTCCCCGGAGTGCGGACTGGAGTACTCTAAGTCCTCGAAGTGTGGACTAGAGAATAAACAATTTAAAATCTCTAAGTCTCCAGAGTGCGGACTGGAGTATTCTGAGTCCCCGGAGTGCGGACTAGAGTATAAACGACTTAAAATCTCCAAGTCTCTAGAGTGCAAATTGGAGTATTTTGAGTCCTCGAAGTGTGGACTAGAGTATAAACGACTTAAAATCTCTAAGTCCCCAGTGTGCGGACAGGAGTACTCTAAGTCCTCGGAGTGCGGACTACAAAATATTCTAAGTACCTAGAGCATAAAATAGAGGATCTACAATTCCAAAAAATCTTCGAGTTATCTGGAAATGAATCGGGGGTTTATGTAACTCATAAGAGCTTGGGTTTCGGTTGTAGTTATATAGTAAGATGAACAACAAAAGTCATTTGAAAGACAAAGAAATTAAATTTTATTTATCAATCTAAAATCAGGTTCCAATACAACCCCTTCAGAACTCGGAGTCAAAAGTTTATCTACATTGGCTATGAAAATAAATAGAAATAATTACACAGTGTAAGCTAACTCTCATTGAACGAGCGTGACAACTACTTTTTTGGTTTCTTCTCCTTCCTCGTTTTCTCAGATGACTCCTCCCCATGTGTTTCCGCTTGGATGCTTTGCTTGATGGGGAAGTAACATCCGAGGAAGGACGAGGAACTTCCAATGGCCTGCAACCGCCGTGGAGAATGACCTTCTAGTTCCACTATTTGGGGCTCAACTTCGATTTCGAATTTCTTTTTCTTCTTCTCCGAAAGTTTCCCCTTCATGCTCATTTTTGAAGTATGTCCAAAGGCGCTTGTAATCTCAATTTTGTAATTTTCTTTGATGGGAGACGAAGTTTCAGACTTGTCCTCGTCAATCGCCTCAATCACTTGAGCCTCAGGGCCGGGAGTCTCTCCCGCTTGAATGGCCTCACTCGTCTTCTCTTCCTTCTTCATGGCATCGTCGCTCCTTGGAGTTGGCACATGATCAGAATGATCTACACGAAATCATAAGAGATGAATGTCAGAATACGTTGACCACTTGCCAAAAACGACGGCCCATTGAACTTTAAAAAGAAAAGTTATGAACCGGTTCCTGGCTGGCTCTCAACCATCTGGGGAGTTTCAACCTCTCGAATGGGAGATAGAACATGAATATCAACGACGTGCTGCTCGAAGAGATCAAGTGCAGGGCGACCAGTCGGTTGAGTAGGGGAAGGAGCTGGAGACTCGGTTCCAGACGAACCAGCAATGTCCTTCTTTCCTTTTGACAAGGAAGAGTCTCTGCTATAAAGAGCTTTTGCTGCAGACAAGTCCGAAGGCTCATTCCACCTGAGAAATACCATCACTAAAGCTTCTTCGTCTACCTCTTTAGTGCTCGACTCAATCTTTTTAATCTTTATCAAAGTCTCCCATGCTTCGGCTAGAGATTCGAGGTAACCCTCACCGAGGAACGTTAAGTTGTGATGCATAAGAACTCGATCATTGTACTCGGCTATAAGAAGATCAAACATGCACTTGATTTCCTCCATTCCAGCATCTGTAGCCACCTCAAGGCAAGAATCAATCTCCGTGGATGCTATTTTTTTGCCCTCCTCACGGGCTTCATCCCTTAGCGTCTCAAATTTAGAGAGTTATTCATCAAGCTTTGTCTTCAGGAGTCGTGTAGCGACAATCTCATCGCAATATCGTTGTGACTCCTCCTAAGCAGCCGTTTTCTCTTCCCTTTCTTTGAAGAGTAGCTGTTCCAACTCTTTAACTCGCTGGGTGAATGCATCTCTTTCCTTTTGGACCGATTCTTTCTCTAAAGCCAAGGCACCACAGCGTTGAACCGCTTCATCAATTTATTTCTTATGTGTGGCCTCAAGACGACTAACTGCCTCAGTTGTGTCTTTGGTGTTTTTATGAGCAGTTTCGAGCCGAGACTTGTATGAGAAAAGCTCTTCGTTCTGGGCTTTAATGACGTCTTTATCGTGGATTGCTTCAAGCTTCAAACGATCAATTTCATGTTGGCGTTCGATGGAGACTTCTGACACTTTCTCTGCCAAATGAACGAATGTGTCGTGTTGAACGTCGACATCATTATAGCAAGCGATGGCACTTTGTTTGACGTGCCCTGGAATGTGATGAGTCGCGGGAAGAAATTTCAATCCGTCAAAGCATAATTTTACGAATATGGCCTTAAGATCAGTTAGCCTTTCCGCAATCGATGGATCATGTGTGGGAGCCGAAGGAGTTTGCCTAGGGACTACGGGTTTTTTACTAGGTTCTCAGGATTTCCTGGTGCTGGATGCACCCGAGTGTTGGTCACGGGGAGTATCAGACTGGGACCCCTTATGTATGGGTTTCTCCTTGCCTTTCTCTGATTGAGAAGGAGGATGGCAAGAGTAGGAAGACTGGCTGTATGTTTTTCTTCGATAAGATGAATCTCAAGCAATAGTCTCGTTCGCCAATGTCATCCCTATCCCGGCATTTGTCGGAGCCCGAATCCCAGCCAGAATGATGAAAAATAGACGCCCCGCAAAGACGGTCGAGTCCGTGAGTATGCCCCATATCACCTGTATAGAAATTGAATGACGACAAGTTAGCAAAAAATAGAGTGATGGCTAAAATTTAAGTTCAAAGTGAAGTGCACATGTCCGTGTGCGTCCTAGTGTTCCCCCTCCCCCCCCGACGGACCTGTTTCTTTATCTTTACTTATAGGAGTTTTTTCTCGTTGGTTATGAGCTTAAGCGCCTTCATCGCCTCTCGCGGGAGAATGGAACTTAAGGGCTTACGGATCGTTGAAACCATAATTGAGTAAATCATCGAGAATAGTGAGGTCAGATAAGCCTTTCAATGAACCCTCTAAGTGTTGCGGAAATGACTCTTTTTCCACTGGAGTGATTGTGACCTTTGAGGTTCCACCAACAGTCTTCTTCTCCAGTTTGTACGCCATTTTCTTTTTTCCCTTCAAAGGGGGAGGCGCTACATCAGTACTGTGTGCCTCAACCACCGTTTCCTGATCAGGACATACATTCTCACCAGGGATGTCTGACACCTTAGCCTCTATAATCTCACCTTCCTCAGGTGTATCTGAGGCATCACGTGTTGAAGGCCCGGCTTGCCTTTTGTCTTTGTACAAGGCAGACCCGGTTATAGTGATGCTGTGAGGAAGACTTATACGACGACCTTCTGCCAGCAGCCCAAGTTTAGAGAGCGATTCATTAGAAATGATAGATTTGATATGCCAATCTTCCATGGGAACAGCTCGAACAGCTTCAACGGCCTCGGAGTACTCGGAGCCTTCGGGACGTGGGCTGATACCTGTAAAAGTAGAAAAAGGGTTCGAAAGGGTGAACTTTCCGATGAATACAAGTATGGATCCAGAAAAGAAACTTACTCCTTTCCAACCATCTCCTTGCAAAGCCAGGGTGACAGCGCATGTAGAACCATCCCTGCTTATACTGAGCAAATTTGCCCCACACTCCAGTTAGGATTTGGCGCTTGTTATGCGGCTCAAAGAATATGAAAGATGGGCTGTCGGACCGCCTCTTGGAACGATAAATATAACGATATCGCCGGGAGTGAGGAGCCTAAATAGAATTCTCATAAAGAGAATGCACGTGCCGTATACGAATACGTGAATGTTGGATGTAACTGTGAAGGAGCAATATAAATATACTACAACAGATCGCATAGGAAGGAGTTGAATGGTGACACGCTACCAACCCAGCACATGAATTTGTTGCAGGCGGTATATCTAGCTGGGGGTAGGTGGGGACAATCTCGTCCTGATGGAACCAATACATCATCAAAAGGAATTCCATCTATTGAGCATATTCGATGAAGAGCGCTTTCATTGATTCTTGAAGCTAGGGAATCAGCCGGGTTGTCTAAGATAATCGCGTCATCTATGACGTCAGGAGCCAAGTCAACAGATGCAGTCCTTGGACTCGGGATATCTTGTATAGGAATTGTCGATGGATTTGAAGTTCCAGCCAATTCCTGTTGAGAAGTTGACTCGGGTTTGTCTGAGACCGTGGTAGAACTTGACTTCTAGACATCTCTAGTTAGTGTTGAATTTGATTAGACACCTGTTTAAACTATACTTGAAAAACAATCAACATTAGACATAACAATAGAAATACTCCCCCCGTGTGGTGTGTGAACTAGTGCAATCGTTCGAGTATAAATATAAAATAATTAAAAGTCATAAAGCTGATAAAGTAAAGATAAGTTTTGAACTATCATCTTCGAAGACCATCATGGTTGACCGTCTCCGAAAGCCTGCCCTACAATGGTTTCAGTTTTGGCTTGGACATTAGCATTGTATATTGAAGGTTACTCTTTGACTTAATCAAGTTAAACTCAGGTTTATAGTTGTTAAAATTGGGTAGTTGTCAGTATGGATTAGTTCGATATGCTTGTTTGCTTAAGTCCTTATCCTTATTTAAATGTCGTAGATTAGGCATACAAGGCCAGTGAGTTCGGCGTGAGTTATGTTCAAGTTGGAATGATTTTGACTGTTGTAGTATACTTCAAGACTCAAGGCCGAGTGACACTCGAAACATGTTTCCTAAATACCGCTCGGCCTAAATGCTGCTCAGCATAAGCCCATCACTCGACACTTCAATGAATGATTCGACCAACGTCGCTCGACATCCTAGGATCAGACACCTTCGCTCGGCTCTGGCTCGACCGCCTAAGCCAGACATGCCGATCGCTTACCACCGTCTCACTTCCTCAAATCACCAAACTAGACTCTCTCTCTCTCCTTAGACCGAACGGCACCCTATCCCTTTACCTCCTTGACATTACTCTCACATAGAGACACCGAGCCACCTACTTCATGGTTGGTCGGCTTTCACCCAAAAAGCAAATGCCGACCCATCCACAATCACTTCTCCCTCGCTCCTTGTTTACCGAACGGCCTCTATCAGCCAACACCTGTTGAACTCATAAACAATTACCAAGTCATCACAAATTCCTTCTCCCCCACTCAGTGACCCAACAGTAGCCTACGTCTCAACTACTTCCGGTATCCTTTTCCTTCCTCCTCTCCATCTAACCCTAAGGCACGTTTAGACCTCCGATCCATCTTCCGCATCTACACGACTTCCATCATCCGTAAGTTAAAGGAAAGTCGTGAATTCGAATTTTGTGCAAAACCCTTAATCGGCACAAGAAGCCTCGCTCGGCATGGAAGACCCGCTCGGCACAAGAAGCCCCACCGGCATAGAAGCCCCACTCGGCACAAGTGCTTCGTTTGGCATACCTCCTCTAATTGGCATCACTCGGCATAGATGCCTCGCTCGATATACATGTGTAGTTCGGCGTAGACATTTTTGTCCAGCTTTGGTTAAAGTGTTGTCGCTTAGCATCTCTCGACCGGCATTTCTCATTCGGCATGGCTGGTTCGGTGCACAGAAGTCATCTGCCATGGGCCAAAGTACCTTGTTCATGGGCCCGCATAGGAAGTTCAGCCTATCATCGCCTATAAATAGAGGGGCAGGGGCACATGAAAGGGACCTTTTGTTTAGAATTCTAGGGAGACTTTGCCACTTTCAAGACTCATTCTTTTTCACTTAGCATTTGCATTCGAGTAATTGGTGTACGGATTGTATCTGTAATCAATTGTTTGGAAAAGCAATAAAGATTAAACTCAAAGTGGACATAGGCAGTTATGCCGAACCACATAAATCTGGTGTTCTTGTTTCTTATAATTATTATTGCATTCCACTGTGTTATTTCTCGGTTTTAATTTACCTTCTTCATTAATCTCTTCACGCAAATCCTTCTTCGGGTGTTAATGACCAATTCTTGTGCTAACAGCGTTGGAAGTACATTTCTTTCATAAAATGTTAACACCGTAAATTTCCATTTCTTATTCAAAAAGAGAGATTTGTGTGCTTGTAAGGAACTATCATTTTATTATCTGAAATAGATAGCATAAAATACGGTGAATACCCTTACTTTGTACGTCTCTTTCTTTTTATGTCCATTCCTTGTCATTTCAAACATTGTACTTTTATTTATTTTAAACTTGATAACGCAAAGATATCTACTTGCAACATCCAAAATTCAAATGAATTAACATAACACTTAAACATCTAAAATATTTGTAGAATTATTTCATTCTACATTTTTATCCTTTGTTAAAATACCAATCTACAAATTCATAACAAGTTACAAGTACATAATATGTATGTAAGTTTTCCAATTTCATTGAATCCATACCATAATAAATTTCATTGGATCTAATCCATAATCATTACGTGTATACAATTCATTATTTAATTTGTTATTCACACTAATTCATTACGCGTATACAATAAATTATCCAAACTAAAATTTATACCTTATCATTACGCACTTACAATTAAATATCCAAATTGTTGAATATGCAAGTATATGATTTTTTTTAATAATAGAAAACATATATATATATATTCCTTTAAATGTATTTGTTAACGTACAATTTTATTTTCACATAATTAATAAATATTTGCTAAATAAAATAAATAACACAAAATTTAAATTCAAACAAATATTTATTACAATGTTGAATAGTACAAAGTTGAGCTTTCACTATATTTATACACAATTTAAATTTCAATACAAATTCGATTACATCACAAATTTCCATTTGCATTTGCACCTCACTACATTTAACTTGTTCACTCGTATTTATCTTCAACTCTATTCCAGATTGATTCCAGCATCTGAGCTATCTGCAAAAGTACACACTGACGCAGTAAAATTGAAAATAGAATATTTTTGCAGTGCAAAATAAAATATATATTTTGAAAATATTATTTTACTCAGTTATTTAGGTAGTTCGCCATAATTTAATTTTGAATTCATCATACACGAACAGCTTGTGACATGCACAGTGTATCGCTGTACATGCCATAAAGCCGTGCACACAGATATACACTTGATAAAATTACAAGGACAGGTGAGCACAGGGTCAAACCTAATTAAAAGCTGGGTTCAACTCAAGTGAAATAGAAATAAAGTCACGACAAATGAGTACAAGGTCAAACCCGAGCTATAAGTTGGATTCAACTCTGGTGCAATACAAAACTATCAAGTACAAGTGACTCGATGCACAAGAAACAAAGAATCCAAAACCAGACATCATCATCATCAATGGATCAAAATACAAATATATTCAAACCCCAGTACAATATGAACAAAATTCGTGCAACAGCAGTGAACATGCATATGACTCAAGTATACAAAACAAAATGGACAAATAACTCAAAGGCTCGAAGCAGCAGCAGCCTTAACAAGTGAATGGCCAAGACCGAAAAAAAGCAAGCCTGGCATAATTGAAACAAGTTTCAACGTGAAATCATGTGGAAGTGCAGACCAAATTCAAGCACCAGACTCGACCAAGACCATAATGCCAACTCAAGTGAAGTCGGTGCAAATTACACTAATCTAGAAACATCTCAAACAAAGTACCAGAGAAAAGAACAGCAGTTCAAAAAGTCTCAAGTATACAATTCAAATAAAACCAGATCAATGAGCAAGGCTAAAAGAAGACAACCAATGCAACTTCAAACAAAACCAGACATGGAAGCAAGTGCACCAGGACAGTATATAGAGTTCAGTCGCATGGGACAAGTTCGCAAAATTTTCCAGGCAGCAGCTATTTTGACAAAGAAAGATAGCTTCGCAACTACACATAACTTCATGCATACAACTGAATATAAGTCGAAATTCTTAGCTCACAAAAATGCAAAGCTATGCAATGAAACCGAGTATAGCTCAATGCAAAAAAAGACCAAGTTGTAAACCATATATTCAGTGACAATATACATGAAATCAAGCTACAACATATACATAATGACAACCAAGCAGCAATCAAGAATCGAACTTCTATCTGACATTAACAAATATACATGTGAAATTAAGTTTGAAGTTTCAAATCAAGGCAGTTTCGAAATCAAAATAGTTTCAAGTGAATGAAGTCATGGAACGACAAGTAAAAATCGAACAAGTCAAGTATGCTATAGAGATGAACAGACATGCCGAAGTCAAAAGATTAAAATGAACAACACAAAGAACGAAATCAACATCGCCAAATCAAGTCAGAGCCGTAGTAGCCATGGAGTCGAACAAATTCAAAGCCGTGAGTATCAAGTAAACAAGCAACAAAAATATATGAAATTGAAGAAGTCAGAAATCATCTCAATCATCCAAACATAATCAAGTGGCCGAAGAAAATTATCAAACGAACGAGATTACAGGGGATCGAAATCTATATAAACCATAATATCATCGGCGTACCAAAATCATTCGAGTTCAAGCAATAACATAGAGCAGAATCAATAACTCGAATCATCAATCGAGTTCAAGCACACTAACGAGTAAGCAAAAGGCATAAATTACATACCAAAGTCAAAATCGAACTCGATGGAGAAGTGGCCAAGTGTAACTCAAAGAGACGGTCGATCGATAGAGCAAGCAACACGAAATCACCTATTCGATCAATCAACTAAGGTCGATGTCTTCAACAAAGTAAAACCTAAATCTTGAAAAGGGACGAATGAAGAGAAGCAGACATGTTCAAAGAAAAGGATTCCGGCCAAAAAAATAAAAGAGAAACAAGGGATTATTTTTTGACTGTTGGGCCGGCTTCAATAAAATTATTTTTGGGATTTATTTTAAAATAGGGTTTTATTACTTTTATTGTTTTAAATTTGTATTTTCTCTTTTAAACTTTTGTAATTTCTAGTCGTATGACTAGAGGACGAACTACGGTGGTGTAGTTCGAGAATTCGCAACTCAATGGCTTAGTTGTGGCAGGGTTTTGAGCGTAGAGTTAGGTTAGTCGATAGCGGGTGTCGTGAGTTTACGTGCGTAAGCGTCTGACTACTTAATTTCTAGTAGAAACCTCGGCGGAACCACGTAGGCAGGGTTTTGTCGAAGTTGGGTAAATCTGTGTGTTCTATTATCTGCTTTTATTGTTCTTATACTATCTGTGCTGCTATTATTTTGGAATTGTCTGTGTTGAAATTATTTTATATACTTCCGTAATAAATTTTTATAATTAATAGTACCACCTTATTCATCCCCTCTAGGCTGGAATCGATCTTATAAGTGGTATCAAAGCTAGGAACAAAAGCCATTTTGGTTTTTAAAAAAATTGATTTTTCAAAAACCAATTTTTGTTTTACAAATTTGAATTTTCAAAATGGCTTCTTTTAATAATGCTATTGTTGAGGGTCAGTGCATAGTTAGACCACCAATGTTCAATGGTGAATATGTGTACTGGAAAAATAGAAAGAAAATTTTTCTGAAAAAAATTGATGCTTGGAATATAGTTGAGACAGGTTATAGAGCACCGACTATAGTAGTAAATAATCAGGAAATCGAAAACCAAATTGATCAATGGACAGATCTAAAAAATAAGTTACATAATGCAAATGCTAAAGCTATGAATTCTATTATTTGTTCAGTAGATCATATTGAATTTAATCGTGTCTCACATTGTCTAACTGCACAGGAAATATGGCACACACTTGAAGTGACTCACGGAGTAACATCTCAAGTCAAGGAATCTCGCCTTGCCATGCTTAGTAGCAAATACGATAATTTCACGATGGCCAAGGAAGAAAACGTCAAGGAGATGCCCGGACGACTTTTCAATATCGTATATAAATCAAAAGCACTCGGAAAATCATACTCAGAATTGGAAATAGTCCGAAAAATCCTCAGAGTCCTTCCACGATATTTTGAAGCGATAGTTACTCCCATTCAAGAATCAAAAGATTTGAAATAAATCAAAGGTGAAGAACTCATCGGAAATCTCACCACTAAAGAGCTAGAAATGAAATTCAAGAAAGAGCATGAAGGAGGTAATACTCGAAAGAAATCAATAGCTCTCAAAGAACAATCGAAAGTGAAGATGACGATGATGATGATGGTGCGGCAGAACTGGCCCTGTAAATGAAGAAATTCAAAAGGTGAAATCGTAGATATGGAAATCCAGCTCTAAATCAACAATTGAAAAGCAGAATAGCCAAAGCACTAGAAAACTCAAACAAGCAAGAGATCATTTTCCACAAATGCAATAAACCTAGCCACATCAAGCCCAATTGTCCTCAAAATCGACACGGCCAAGAAAAGAAATCAAAAAGAAGAAGTTTTGCAACCACATGGAATAAAAGTGATAATGATAATAAAAGCACTAGCAATGAAAATGAGAAAGCAAATCTATTACTTCGAGGTGATATAACTGATAGCGATGATGATGAGCCAAGCGAGGTATCAAAACTTACTCACTCAGAATTACTTATATATTTCCATGAAGTAAATGGCTGTTTCGAACGACTTAGGGCGAAATAAACTAAAACTGAATCACAAAGAGATACTTTGATAGATTTAAATGAAAAGCTTGATCAATTAGTTAAAAACTATCAAAGCAAGAGCCCTAAGTGTGATAAGTGTCCAACATTCGAAGAACAAACTAAAAAAATCAAAAATTAAAATTAGATCACTTGAAAACGAAATTCTGATTTTGAAAGAATGTGAAAACACAAGAAGAGAGAATTCTATTAAAAAGTGCACACAACTATTGAATGAAAATGAATCTCTCAAAACACAAGTCCAACAATTATCTACAACTTTAAGAAAATTTTCCAAAGGAGAAAAATCATCGAATATGCTCTTAGGGAAACAAACTGTTAATACTGTTAGACAAGGACTTGGGTTTAATCAATCTGAATGTGTTAGAAACGAGATTAATCAAGTCAAATCTAAGTGCACAATTTGTAGAAGAATTGGACACGGTCGAAACAATTGCTGGTATAGACCAAACATGTGAAAAACATGCCAATTTAGGTTCGAAAAGGCACGAATACAATATCCCTTGAAGTTAAACAAATCTGGGTGCCAAAAGGAACATATATAAATAGTTTTGGGTCTCCACAAACTTATTTTTCAAAAAAAAATTCCATTAACAACCACAGACCTATAGAAACAAATAGGTCACAAAAATCTTTTCTCGTGTAGGTGTGGTGGCGGGCTAAGGAACAACAACAGTGTGATCTGGGTTCTGGCTGTTCTAGGTACACAACAGACGACAAATCAAAGTTCCTTAGCCTAGTATAAAGGTGGCATAATCACAAAGAGCAATAATGAAAAATTATCGTAAAGGCAAAAGAGGTAACATAATATTTATCTTGAATGATTTAATAAATGTGATAATATGCACCGTAATTTGATTTAATTTAGCCAGTTATTGATAGAGAAATAAATGCTGATTTTGATTTTGACTTATTCAAAATGTTGAACAATCATTTTTGAACTATTTCATATAGACTTGCTTGATTACTGATGGTGTTTTATTGATTGATGATTACTCATGATACTTGTAGATATATTTGACTTGATATTATATTTTGTGTTTGCTTATTTACATGGTCTCAATTCAAATTCAAGAGAATTTCATTTGAAAGCTGAAAAAATGATTTTAAGGAAATTTGTTGCAACTTCACAATCTGGTCTATAACATTCAATTAATGATAATCTTGAGTCAAAGGGAAATTCAGATGCAAATACACTAGTAGTTTAGTTGATAGAAAAATTTCTAGTGGAACGTGATTTATGTTGAGACATTCAATAATTGCATTGTTTTTTAAAGAAAATATCCGTATATTTTTCATTTCAAATAATTTTCAACTGACAGACATTTTTCTTTTGTAAAACCCCTTCCAGAAAATCATTTTTGTTGACCTTATTTTAGATTAGTCATTTTTGAAAAATTTGATTTTATAATTATTTTTGAAATTAATCTTAAATGAATACATTAACTAATCTGACTCCCTATTGATTATCGAAAAGATAAATAGTGATTGAAAAAGTGATGAGTGTTGATATTAATCATATATTATAACTTGAGACAGTTTATTTAGTAAATTTCTTTTGAAATTTAAACAAGACTTATAAAAACTTTTTGTTAATAAAAATTCCATGACCATTTCTATGTCTATCATAGTTTTATCGGCCATCACACATCAAAATCCAATACAGTATGTCAATATGTAGTATTTTAAATGGGAAATCATTCGTTTTCAATTTATTATATTTTTAGGAATAAAAACATCCAAAGTATTCATTCTCACTAATAGACCTTATGGTTATGCATGGGTAAATTACTTGGAATTTTTGATTATGTGCTTCCATGATCATTTAAAAGTCCTCACGGTTATGCATGTATGGAACGCATATCAAAATTGGTTGATTAAATAAAACAAGTTGATTCTTATCCCATTTAAAAGTCCTCACGATTATGTATGGTTAGAAGATACTTGAATTAATTTACTTTTCTTTTAAAAAAATTAGGAATACTACTAATCTTTTTTGAAAGTCCTAATGGTTGTGCATGGTTAGTAGATATTTAAATTCCTGATATAAATATACCACAAATAGACACAACGATATAGTTTTACATGATGACATCATCCCTATCATTCTAAAGTGGAATACGCGTTAAACAGAGTATTTATGATTTTTGCTTGATTTTTTATTGAAATTTAATATTTATACTCGATTGGGTATTAACGTTGTATTAATGTCCGTCATTTATCTCTATTTTTCTAACACTATTAATCTTTTGCTGATAACAAAAGGGGAAGAGAAAAGTTAAGATTTTAACAAATAAAGGTCAAATATTTTCCATATGCATCTAGGTTCATTTACTCATTTTTATTTATTTACATGCATATATGAAAGAGGACCTTTGTTGTAGAGAGGCAGCATTCAAATAGAATTAGAAAATTGAATGATCAAATACATTTAATAAAATTCAAAATCTTAAATATATGTTTGTTATCATCAAAAAGGGGAGATTGTTGAATATGCAAGTATATGGTTTTTATTTGATGATAATAAACACACACACACAGATATATATATATATATATATTCATTTAAATGTATTTGTTAATCTACTATTTTATTTTTCACATAATTAATAATTATTTCCTGAATAAAATAAATAACACAGAATTTAAATTCAAACAAATATTTATTACAATTTTGAATAATGCAAAGTTGAGTTCTCACTATATATGTACACAATTTCAATTTCAATACAAATTTGATTACATCACAATTTTCCATTTATATTTGCACCTCACTACATTTCACTCATTCACTCGTATTTATCTTCAGCTCTATTCAAGATTGAGTCCAGCATCTAAGCTATCTGCAAAAATACACAGTGACGTAGTAAAATTCAAAATGAAATATTTTTGTAGTGTAAAATAAAATATGTATTTTGAAAATATTATTTGCCTCAGTTTTTTGGGTTTTTCGTCATCATTTAATTTTGAATTCATCATACACGAACAACTTGTGACATGCACAGTGTATCACTGTACATGCCATAAGGCTGTGCACGCCGATATACACTTGATAAAATTACATGGACAGGTGAGCACAAGGTCAAACCCAATTAAAAGCAAGGTTCAACTCAAGTGAAATACAAATAAAGTCATGACAAACGAGCACAAGGTCAAACCCGAGCTATAAGCTGGATTCAACTCAGGTGCAATACAAAACTGTCAAGTGTAGGTGACTCGATGCACAGGAAACAAAGATCCAAAACCACACATCATCATCATCAATGGATAAAAATACAAATGTACTCAGACTCAAGTACAATATTACAAAATCAATGCAACAGTAGTGAACATGCATATGACTCAAGTATACACAATAAAATTGACAAGTAACTCAAAGGCTCGAAACAGCAGCGGCCTTAACAAGTGAACGGCCAAGACCAAAATAAAGCAAGCCTGGCACAATGGAAAAAAGTTTCAACATGAACTCATGTGGACGTGCAGACCAAATTTAAGCACCAGACTCGACCAAGACCACAATGCAAACTAAAGTGAAGTCAGTGCAAACTACACTTATCCAGAAACATCTCAAACAAAGTACCAGAGAAAAGAACATCGGCTTGAAAAGACTCAAGTATACAATTCAAATAAAACCAGATTAATGAGCAAGGCTAAAAGAAGACAACCAGTGCAACTTCCAACAGAACCAGATGTGGAAGAAAGTGCACCAGGACAGTACATAGAGTTCAGTAGCATGGGACAAGGTTGTAAAATTTTCCAGGCAGCAGCTATTTTGACAAAGAAAGACAACTTCGCAAGTACACATAACTTCATGCATACAAGTGATATAAGTCGAAATGCTCAGCTCATAAAAATGCAAAGCTACGCAGTGAAACCGAGTACAGCTTAATGCAAAAACAAGACTAAGTCATAAACCATATACGCAGTGACAATATACATGAAATCAAGCTACAACATATGCACAACGACAACCAAGCAGCAATCAAGAATCGAAGTTCTATCTGACATTAACAAATACACACGTGAAATCAAGTTTGAAGTTTCACATCAAGACAGTGTCGAAATCAAAATAGTTTCAAGTGGCCGAAGTCATGGAACGACAAGTAAAAATCAAACAAATCAAGTATGCTACAGGGATGAACAGACATGCCGAAGTAAAAAGAATAAAATAAACAACACAAAGAACAAAATCAACATCGTCAAATCAAGTCAGAGCCGTGGTAGCCATGGAGTCGAACAAATTCAAAGCCGTGAGTATTAAGTAAACAAGCAACGAAAATATACGAAATTGAAGAAGTCAGAAATCATCTCAATCATCCAAACATAATCAAGTGGCCGAAGACAATTATCAGACGAACGAGATTACAGGGGATCAAACTCTATATAAACCATAACATCATTGGCATACCAAAATCATTCAAGTTCAAGAAATAACGCAGAGCAGAATTAATAACATGAATCATCAATTGAGTTCAAGCATACTAACAAGTAAAGCAAAAGGCATAAATTACATACGGAAGTCAAAATCAAACTCGACCAAGAAGCAGCCGCGTGTAACTCAAAGAGATGGTCGATCGACAGAGCAAGCAATGCAAAATCAACTATTCGATCAATCAACTAAGGTCGGCGGCTTCAACAAAGTAGAAGCCTAAATCTTGAAAAGGAACGAACGAAGAGAAATAGACATTTTCAAAGAAAAGGATTCCGGCTAAACAAATAAAAGGGAAACATGGGATTATTTTTTGAGTGTTGGGTCGGCTTCTATGATATTATATTTGGGCTTTACTTTTAAATTAGGGTTTTATCACTTTTATTGTTTTAAATTTTTATTTTCTCTTTTAAGCTTTTGTAATTTCTAGTCGTGTGATTAGGGGATGAACTACGGCGGTGTAGTTCGAGAATTCGCAACTCAGTGGCTGAGTTGTGGCGGGGTTTTGAGCGTAGAGTTAGGTTAGTCGATAGCGGGTGTCGCGAGTTTACGTGTGTAAGCGTATGACTACTTAATTTATTGTAGAAACCTTGCGGGTAGCACGTACGCAGGGTTTTGCCGAAGCTGGGTAAATCTTTGTGTTCTATTTCCCGCTTTTATTATCCACTATTATATATGCTGCTATTATTTTGGTATTGTCCGTGTTGAAATTATTTTATATGCTTCCGTAATAAATTTTTACAATTAATAGTATCACCATATTCATCCCTCCTCTAGGGTGAAATTGATCCTACACAAATTGATTATAGTTAAGAATTAGTGGATTAGATCACAAGGATACAAATCGAATCTTATAACAAAACATGTAATTTTCCCACTCACCTTGCTTTTAGCTTTCCCACACTCCAAATCTAGATCAATTCCCTTTTTATTTGCCTCCCTCTTACTTCAAATCCAAGATAATAAAAAATGTATTCACTTACTAAAATTATAGATCTGGAGAAAGGATTGAATTAAATTTGAATTAGAGTTTTAAATTCAAGATTTACCTTTATTTATGTGTTTTGAATCAATCCTATCCCCCTCTTCTCGCATTCTCCACTTTCTTCTACTTACATACACACACACACACACACAAACACACACACACACACACACACACACACACACACACACACACATATATATTCTATAATAGTTTTTCTATTTTTAGAATTTGGAGGAGAAGAGAAAAAGACAGAGTTTCAGTATGTAGTAAATTTTCTAAATGGATTAAGGTTAGGCTAGCTGCTAATTTATAAGAATTAGGGTTGATTTGGGCGTTAGATTTAACCTAGTAAATCTTTAGTTAAATCTTTGATGTAGCTTAGTTACTTCGTATCGAAGTAAAATAATATACGCATCACCATCGTCCATTTATAATATGAAAATCACGCTTTAACATTAGCGCGGGTTAACCGTTCATTCTTTATAGTCGACCGCTACCTGTCGTCCTGGGCAAATTAACGGTCGACCTATGCTTCATTTTGAACATGATTATTTATCCTATGTGATTTTTTTATTTTATTCTTTGATTAAACAACCGATATAATTTTCTTTCCATTATAACTTTCTTAACCTTTAAGTACATTAACTATTCAAATTAAGCTTAGTTAATTACTATTATTTCCTAAAATGCATATATATATAATTATTTTCGACTCGGTAACTTCAAACGCTAATAATTTTTTTATTTGAACTCCAATCAGAAAGCTTTAAATATGAAAATTGATTAAAAAATCACCATGAACCTAATGAAATAGGTTTCGTTGCCAAATTCTAAAGTTTTCAAATATTCTATTTTTAGCATTACTACTTATTTATTAAATTACTTTTAATTATTAGCGCTAAAATCGTAAAGTGTTACACTTACCCTACTGAATTGGGACTAACCACCCATCCATCGTGGATACTTATTACAGAAGATATCTTACATCAGTCCAAAAGTCATACCACTGTTAGCCAGCTAAGTTAGGCAGACTTTTATATGCTTTTGATAGACCTCTCGTCGCTATTACTTAGTCATATTTCCACTCTTTTAACATACTATCATATATTTATGCTATATATATAATATAATATCTCACCGCAATTATGACTTAATGCCATATAAGGAAAACCCCTTATTTCGCCTTTAATTTTGGATTAGTTCCATAGTTAGTTTCAACCAGCTTCCTAAACGATTTAATGTTATTTATTAACCTATACTCTATATGATACGATTTATACATTACTATTAATACTATATTAATATATTTATACGTAAGTAATTTTAGACCTATTAGTAGATATCTAAAATCCATCCGCATCCATATCCGAAAAGCGAATAATTATTCAATATCCAAAATAACAGATATGTTATATCCGCATTAGAAAATAATCCGTCTGGTTTTGTCAAGATTATCGTTAAAGTTTTGGGTATTTTAGTACAGCAACAAACATGCGTTTATCTTTTTTACTGAGCTGATTGTTTGTGTTATACGAATTTAAAGCATATTAACTGTTAAAACTATTTATTATCATTCTATTTTTTTATTTTTCACACTTCTACAGTTAACGGGATTGAAATTTTTTATGCCAAACCAAAATTTTCTATTTATATTTCTTGATTTGTTGATTTTTAGTGGATGGGATAATTATTTGATATCCATCTGTATCTACAGATATGGATGCAGATATGGCGCTATCTGTTTCCAAAAGTATCCTTTTACAAGCCTTCATAATTTAGACTGACTAAATATTCCTAAATGTGCGTAGAAATATTCATATTCTATGATTTTTTGCTTCTATACTAATTGTTCAAAATGTCAAAACTTCCATATTCATGCAAGCCTAAGTTCCATATTTTAATTTACAAAATAGCAAATATCATTAGCCCAACAAAACAGACTTGTGTAAAAAGAATGGAATCAAAATACCGTACTTATTTTACATTAATATAATAGATCAATGCCTCTATTTCAAGGGGAATTTTTTTATAATTTAGACCCTTTATATTCTTATTCTACTTTTGTGTATACAAACTTGAAGCGGAAAAAGAAATTCATATTTTTATAAATTACGGAAATAGGCGTGCAAATTACAAATAGAAAAATCCATATTTTGCACACCGTTTGTTAAAGAATTTCTTTTTGAACCTTGTATCAGGACAACATAAATTAGAATTGGAAGTTTAATAGAACATAAATTATCCAAATTGCAAATAATAAATTAAATTCTATCATATTAACATACAATAATTGAAATTCCAATGTATCCAAGAATTGTTATTTTATTTATGGGAATCTTTGGGCTTTATGGTTTAGGGTTTTCGTGTACAAAATTCCCTAAGGCATAAAAAAAATAAGGACTTTTACTACACAAAATACTAAAATGTGAAAAACTAAAATTTTCGCACACAAAGAGTTTCCTACTCCCCTTTGTATTTGCTTCATGCCTTTGCCTAACCTGTAATGGCCCCAATACGATACCGAGATTAGCAAAGATCATTACAAGTAACGATGTCTGCCAATCCAAGGAATGCGTATTGTTAAGAGCGATCGAATGTGAGTATATCTTTGTACTAATACTGACACATCATGTGTACCTTTTAACTTAATAACTGAACTGAGTTTGACATGTAACATTGTTAATACAAAGTAATAGATACAACGATTTCTCAAAATCATAACAATATATCATATTATAACTGTTTGCACAAAAATTGGGCAAACACCTCCAAGTCGTATAATTTAGTCGATTTTATGTTGTTCTTAGCGATTTGGGTGATTTACGCAAATATGTAAAAAGCAGGGACTAAAGTGTAAAAGACACACAGATTTATAGTGGTTCGACCAGAATGTGCCTACGTCCACTTTACATGTTATTCTCCTTTACTGATCAGATTACAAGTACAAAGCTTTGATTACAAGTATATGAAAGTTGTTTAAAAGTTCTATCCGTGCTTGAGCTCTCAAACTTGTCTGTCATTGTTGTACCCCTGCCCCTCTATTTATAGAGTGAGGCTGAGGGTAGGGGTCCTGGATGTATATAGCTGCTGGTGGGCCTGGGCTGAAGCAATCTGGCCTGGCAATGTTGGTTCGGCAAGGCCTTGGTCCGGAGATGGTTGGAGTGGAATTGGTCCGGTATCACTTTGGTTTGGCAGTGGTTGGTCCGGTAGTACCTTGGAGATGTGCTGGTTCGGTAACGCTACGGTCCGGTGGTAGATGGGTTGAGTTCTGGTTCGGCTAGGCATAGAAAGTGAGTTGGACCGGTAGTCCACTGGGAAGGGAGTTGGTTCGGCAGTGCTTAGGAAAAGAGTTGGTTCGGCTGTGCTTTAGAAAGGGGTTGGTTCGGTGGTGTTGGCCCGGTCGAAACACACCCAACATTTGCCCCCCAAAGTAGGGCATGTGCCTGCATATGGCATGCTTTGTTTTAGGTCGCTCATCTTGGACACTCTCATCCGGTCTCGAACGCCGAACCAATTGGTCCGGTCGTTGATATTTTCCTATAAGTATGGGCCTTATGCTTTCGTTATTCCTTACCAACTAAAGTAGCCGAACTAATTTTTTCCTGCCGAATCAATTACATTGCTGGACTAGGTGAGGTCTTCTTTCACCGAACCAACTTTTTCCTGAACCACCGAATGAGATCGGAGGATATGAGTGCCGAATGGTATTTGAGCCTTGGACTACCGAATGGACTGGAGAGTATAGTGCCGAATGACCTTTTGCTTTGCTTTACTGGATGAATTTGGGAGTTCGAGTGCCGAATGACCTTTCGGCCTTGAACTACCGAACGCACTTTTATGTTTTGAACTGCAAGTGAAATTCCAGACTACATACACTTGCTTGTTTACTTCCCTCATTCTAACGACGCACTTTTTGTGTTTGTAGATAAATGTCTCGTAAAGTGGAAACTCGATCAGATAAGAAGAAATCCAAGGACAGAGAAGAGTCCTCCACAGTGCCCCCAGCTCAATCAGGATCGGGACGTCATGGACCTCCCCCGAGATCACTGGTAGATGGGTACGGCCCTCGGGAGCTCCTGAACTCGCCACCTGACTACTTTCCTAGCTCCCTTAAAGAGGAGCAGCTTGATGTTATATCTCGTTCTTTCGGGATTGACAGAGCACACATGGTGCTGCCAGGGAATGGAGTTATGCCGTATGACCCTCCTGAAGGATATTTTGCTTATAGCAGGTACCATTGTATGTGTGGGGTCATTCCCCCGATCAATGCTTGGATAGTCAGCTTCATCACCTAGTTGAAGGTGGCCCCTTTCCAGCTTCAGCCCAACTCTTATGCTATCTTGGTGAGTATATTTATCATCTTCCAGAGAAAGTACGGGCGTCCCCCTCCAACCGGGAGATTCGGTACCTGTACAATTTGAGAGGCTACAAAAAGGGGTTTCCCTACATTAGCTTAGAATCGGCTGTGTCCTTCAAGCCGGTCCTGGACTTATATTCGAAGTTCAGCATGTTCAAGAAGGAATGGTTTTTCGTCAAGGATGACTTTGTTTCTATTCGTCGCTTCACCTCTGGCTGTAAGTTGAAGCTTATTTATAATTTCCGTTCTGACTGTAATGCTTCTTCTTATGTGTTTTTATTTCTTGCTAGCGACAGGTGGCTTTGCGATTGTGGAGAACGATCGCCTGGTCAGATGGCTGCGGAAATAGAAGCCATTTCGGGAAGGGAGAGGTCAACTTCTTACTTGATCAGGAATGCTACTCTTCTGGGGCACAATTTGATTCTACCACGTCAGTCTGTGGTCAAGCAGAGAGACACAGATGAGGAGAGGGCTGCCAAGGCTAAAGGAGAGGACGCGGCGAAGAGCAGCAAAAGGAAACCCTTCTCGATACACCCAGTCGCCGGGGGGAAGAAACTCAAGAAGTCCGATGGACCCTCCCCCAGCACATGTCCAGATGTTCCGGAGGAGAAAAATGTGGAGGAGGAAAGAGGCGAGGAGGAGAGCGGAGGTGATGGAGAAGGTGATGGTGATGATGGTGGCGAAGGACATAGCAGTGATGGCGCTGGGGATTTGTCCTCTGGGCAAGCAGGGGAGACCTAAGAGTGGATAGATGATGCTTTTCACCAGGCTTTTGAGGGGTTGGAGGAAGGATCGGCCTTGGTGGAGAAGCCAAAGAAAGATGACTAGGCCGGGACTGGTGCCGATTCATCTTCCAAGAGCATTTCAGCTAAGGCAACCCCTGCGATTCAAGGTGAATTTTTGACTCCTTTCATCTGATAGCGGTTTGGCGTTCGAGACCGGATGAGAGTGTCCAAGATGAGCGACCTAAAACAAAGCACGCCATATGCAGGCACATGCTCTACTTTGGGGGGCAAGTGTTGGGTGTGTTTCGACCGGGCCAACACCACTGAACCAACCCCTTTCTAAAGCATAGCCGAACCAACTCTTTTCCTAAGCACTGCCGAACCAACTCCCTTCCCGGTGTACTATCGGTCAAACTCACTTCCTATGCCTAGCCGAACCAAAACTCAACCCATCTACCACCAGACCGTAGCGTTACCGAACCAACACATCTCCAAGGTACTACCGGACCAACCACTGCCGAACCAAAGTGATACCGGACCAATTCCACTCCAACCATCTCCGGACCAAGGCCTTGCCGAACCAACATTGCCAGGCCAGATTGCTTCAGCCTAGGCCCACCAGCAGCTATATACATCCAGAACCCCCTACCTCAGCCTCACTCTATAAATAGAGGGGCAAGGGTACAACAATGGCAGACAAGTTTGAGAGCTCAAGCACGGATAGAACTTTCAAACAACTTTCATATACTTGTAATCAAAGCTTTGTACTTGTAATTTGATCAGTAAAGGAGAATAACATATAAAGTGGATGTAGGCACATTCTGGTCGAACCACTATAAATCTGTGTGTCTTTTACAGTTTAGTCCCTGCTTTTTACATATTTGCGTAAATCACCCAAATCGCTAAGAACAACATAAAATCGACTAAATTATACGACTTGGAGGTGTTTGCCCAATTTTTGTGCAAACAATAACAGTCGCAGATAACAGTGGAATAAATCTCAAATTATGCATATGAAAATTATTTAGTTTACAAAATGAAATATTAAACTCGATTGTTACACAAATTTTACAATTCTATAATCTCAATTGTACATCTTATAACTTATTCACAAATTTCCTAAATGAGATAAACTAAAAATTCAAAAATGTTTATCTTCTTGCTAGCCCAAACATCCAAAGGTCAACTTGTTCTGTAACCTTAAAAGTTTCGGTCTGACCTGAGCAAAATAACACCCAGGTCAGACGATTTCTAAATATCCAATAGGGTGAGAACAAAATATAACACAAGAATAATCAACATATAAGTAAATACAAGTGTCCAGGATATAACAGGTCAGGAAATTAATTTAACTCATAATAGGCTTATAAATTTTAGTCACAAACACGAACTAGTCACTACACATAAATAAAAGAATTAATCTACTTAGCATCCGTCACTGGACACAAGAATATACATTTATTTCACAAACACGAGACACGAGAATATTTATTTATTTCCCGAACACAAAACCCAAGAATATATATTTATTTCACGAACACAAAATAGTCATAAGATCCAAATATCTAGAATCCAAATATCTAAAATCCAAATATCCAGAATCCAAGAGATCTTACTCAAAACAATCATAATGATTGTACACAGAACCGTAGCAAACAAACAAAAAATTTGGTATCACACGAACCGATCCGATACTAGGGATCGTACATAGGACGGGAAACAAGACGATCTCAAGGATCGCAGTCATGACCGAATCTTTTATATTTATTTTATATTATTAAACTTGAAAAGAAATCTAGGAGTAACTTCTTAAGGATCTAGCACCCACTTGCCGCACACCAAAAGAAAGTAAACTCTAGAGTGCCAAATACTTTTGTTTATAGTAATTACTATGATTTAACCAGTACGTTTCATATCGTATGCTGAAATCCAAGTATTTACTAAAAGCTCGTAAATATCACTTATTACGGATACAACTGTAAAACTAGAATTGCATTCTTTAAGAATTTAGAAACCACTTGTCGCACACCAGAAGAGAATACAACTCTAAAGTGTTAATTACTTTCCTATAGTGATCACATGAATTTAACCAAAGTATCCTACACTACCGGTGGAATTTTTGTATTCGCTAATGGTTAATAAATTCCACTTAAACATTCTATTCAACGAGTTTATGTCATATTTGACGAAGCGTTATACGAAACCATTTCAACCAATCGGTAACAATAAGTCGATTATTAGTACTCCTCACATTATAGAACTAAGGCTCTCAAAACATTTATTTAATTTAACACTTGTTAAATTGTTCCATTACTCCGAATTGTTCCAAAAATACTTATTTAAGTAAATTATTAGCTTACATAGTAGTATATAAATAAAGTGCCATTTAAACTCTAGAATTAATATAAGTACAACAAAGCCTTAAAATGAAACATATACAGCATAGGAAAAATTTACAAAACAAATAATAAGGTGCATGACGTGTTTCATTGCAGGGAGGTACGAAAATTAGGCACAAGCCTTGGGGACATGACAAAACTACAACAACATGACATGTATATAAGAATGAAACAAAGCATGGCAAGAAAAGAAAGGCATAAGAATGTATTAAAGGCAGTGTGTGCTTATACTTTTATATTATTGCTTATTCTACAAAAAAATTTACATATATGCTTCAAAATTTTCATGCTCCTAGTATAGAATCTGCCACTAGTTCGAAATATAATAGCCTACTCTCTGTACCTGAATTGCTTGACCCACAGTTTACCTAGCTTGAAACTACGTAAGCCATCACTTTCTTTTTATTACATAACCCTTTTCTTTTCAAAAACAAAAGATGTCAGGCTATATTACGAAACATGAGCAAAGTCAATAATTTATATATATGGTACTATATTTACTCTAGCTTTTAAAAACTTTTGTTTTAAAATCAATTTTATAAATATATGCATGCAATATATACACTAGACTAAGGGATTGGAATATATATATATATATATATATATATATATATATATATATAAAATCATCTAATAGCGTATTCTCTATTTTGTTAGCTTTGTAGAACACTTTCTTTGAAGGATTTTGATTTTTGCTTGAAAGGAAAAAAGGAACCCTAGCTTTTTTCCCTCTTTTTTAGTTGTGCAACGTACAGGAAACGTTTATTTTTTTCTCTGAGTGAGAAAATTACATAAGAAGCTTTTATGTTGGCTTAAGTTAAGGCTATGAGATTGCAATTCCTTAAAGCCCAACAAGATAAAAAAATTCAAATATTTGTCTTTTAATTATCTCCTACACTAATTAATTGAATACAACTAATCAAAGCTAAGTTATTTATCTATTTAGCCCTTATTAAACACTCTATTGATACTTAAAAATATGAAACAAGAGTACTATTGTAAAACTTCATTTTTACAAATACACAAGCGATTGAAATTATCCTGTTATATTTGATAATCAAAATAAATAAATTTTTGACCAATTCAAACTTTATTTTCTTACTAATAATTTATTTCAATTATCAAATACTAAAAATTTGATAATCATATCAATTATTCAAAACAATTTTAATTTCACAATTTAAATCACAAAGTACCAATAAATATTAATTAACCAAAATAAATCGTAATTAACTAGGTAATTAATAAACAGGGTTGTTACATAACCGCTCCTTCAGATTTCTTCTTTTTGTAATATACAATAATTCAATTATATATATAAATTAGTTTCAGAATTCTGAAATTCATGAAGAATAAAACTAGAATATATATAAACCTATTACCTTTTTCCCTTGGATTGGAATTCTTGAATCTAATTGAAGAATCGAGGAAGGAGGCTGACGGAGTTTCGCTAGCATTATAAATAATTTCTGAATAAAAATAAGGGTGCTAGCCTCGTATTTATAGTGGTTAGCATAAGCCTAGACCGTAGGATTTAAGTTGGTTTAAAATAATAAAATTAGGATCGTTCTAGGCCTAGCCTAACCCTAGCCACCATCATCTTCCGATTGACCGCTCTTTCGTAAGTGGTCAACCATTAGCGGTTAATCGACATAGAGATGGGTTTCGACCTATCTCCTATTTTCGACCAAGAATTAATGTTTTTCGTTTAATTTTTATTTCCTTCCCATTTTGCTACGTACTGTTAACTTTTTGTTTAATGTTAAATTTCTCTTAAAGTTCAGTTATTTATTACCAATTTAATTTCAAACGTCAATCTTATTTACTTTTTAAATTTAAATTTGTTTGAATTATTTTAAATTCGAAAACTTCAAATGTTAATAACTTTTCTGTTTGACATCCAGTTTCCAAAATTTATATATGAAAGTTGATCAAGAAATTCCTAGAAATGCAATGGTGTAACTTTCATGACGAAATTCCAAAGTTTATCAATTTCTCTTTTTAATAAACTAATTTCTTATTAATTTTTACGGAGTGTTACAGTTCATGAATACGTACTCCATTTACTAAGAAACAATTATTATTTGAAGAAATGCTAACTTCATAAGAAAGACATTTCCTTAAGAAATTATTAGTAATAAAATGGATATGGATATGATCCAAAGATAAAATTGATAACGAAAGATGAGATAAAATTTACCAAATTAAATAGACATAGTACACTAGAATATCAAATAATAAATCTCGCACATCAAGGAGAAATTATGAATTTAATTAATGTTGAGAAAAGAACTTCCTTAACCGTAAATACGCCATTAAAAGTATTGACTCCACTAGGTGATATGATGTGCAAATCCATTATGGATTCTAAGTATGTTATCAAAATATGATTTTGTTATTGGTACCCGAAAGGATATGATCCATTGGGTGCAAAAGTATCTTCTTGAAGAAGATCAAATCATAAATTTCAATTATTAAAACTAACGTAACAGATTCATCATTTAACTTGCTTTCGTTAATTAGGAGCTTACTCACAAAATTCATCACTCGGCAAGACTCTAAGTTAGTTACATTAATATTGTAACAAAATATTCTAAACAATGACTTAGAATCGACTATTTGCATATAATAACCAAAATATCTCGAAGTCTGTGCGAGTGACGACTGAGTTTGTGAGTTTTGGATATGATATAAGAAATGATACAAAAGTACTATTTAGTTAGCATCAGAGTTAAGTAAGTATTTTTAAAGAGAAATCAAATAATTTGAATTTTAGTTAAAATGTAGAGGAAGCCCGTGTCTATATGAAAGAATATTAATAGGTACTAAAATATAGTTTAAAACTACAAGTAAACAACAAACTTATGATTGTTAATGATGTATTCATGTTAAAATCATTTCAATTTAGTTGTTGATGCTGGACATTAGTTTGGATAATAACATCTTTGATAGTCGGTATAAAAGGATGAGAGGATTGTCCCAGATGATATACACACATACGATTCTCAAATTGTTTAATATGGAGCATGTAAAATCTTATGCATTGGCATTAGAAATCAGGATACAAGATATATAGTCTGCAATATAACACTTCACTCATGTATTTGGTACATTAAGAAAGTTACAAATCTTATTTAAGAATACTTGATGATAATTAGAGTGTTCTCGAGTATTTATGAAATACTAAAGAATTGTTTATACAAACAACGAACTTCATTAATGATATTAATTATAGTATATCAATCCTAAATTTATGTTCAAACTTAAGTTAAGAGCTTTATATTGGAATTGTTCCGAACAATAAGTAGTAGCTAATTCAACCAAAGGGTATTACAATGTAAGACATATATATTAATGCATAAATTTATAACCGAGCTAAGGGTGATTTCAAATATTGAGAATCCCATGACATTATCATATGATGTTAATGCCATGGTATAGTTTGTAAAAGAACCTAAAGCTCACAAGAAGTTGAGAGGCATAATCCAAATTGTTCCACGTAATAAAGGCGGTTTATTAGCACCAGAGAGAGTTGAGTAATAGGGTAGATAATTAAAACAAAATATTATACTCGCTCACTAAGGGACTAACCCGATTAGTTTTTGAAAAAACTGGTTGATGAAGTTGGAATAAGATTCCATATTTGACCCCAAGTGCAAGTGGGAGATTGATGGTGTTAGGGGTATGCCTAATGGGAAAATACGTAAATTGTTACATATATCTAACTCTGTGACTAATCTTGTTAAAAAAGTGTTTTATTTCTATTACATACTTATTATGTATGATATAAATAATTAAGAAATTAATTTAAAGTATATAGATGGAAGATGTTTTGATGATATGTTATGTGACAGCAATTACAATGCATTTTAATTATGACAATTTTATCATATTGGAAATAATATATTGTTTTAAATATTCCTAGTCAAGATGTTTCCAGAAATGATATCAATTCATCCATTAAGACTAGAGTACATAATTGTAATATCCCGGAATTTTGGACAATATAAATTTAATAATCTGTATTTAAATTTAAATTGAATTGATAATTTTTGTTAATAAATTTGATTTGATTTAATAATCTTCTTTATTTAAAAATTTAATTTATGAATTTATTTTTAATAAACTACTAAATTTATTTTCTATTTAATAATGTCTATGTATTTATATATATTTTAAATGGATAAGTTGTTTTTAATTAAATTAGTATAGCATAATTTTAATGTTTTAAAAATAGAAATTGTGATTTATTTTTGGATTTAAGCTTTTCAAAAATATTTAATAAAATACTAAATGATTTTAAATATGTAAGATAAATATTTTATTGGTTTAAAATTCATTTTTACTTAAGTTTGAATATTTAAAATAAGTTACATAAATGTTGTGTTATTGTTTTTAAAATATTGTTTTATAAAATGTGATTTGTTAATTTAATATGAAATTTAAAATACAATTTATATATGAAACATGTATTCAAGTAAGTTATAGCCTCTTTTATAAATTTATTTTAATTGTTTAAAAGTTTCTTTTTCAAATGATTTAATTGTATATTGTTTTATTTATTATTATACTTTGCTTTATTCTTTAGAAGTTATTTTAATACATAACTAAGTATAAGAACTAGTTAACTAAGTTTAAACATTCATTAACTTTAATTAGATAACAGATCATTTAAAAATGACATGTGTAAGTAATTTAAGACTAATCTAACATGTGTAAAATGTTTAAACAAAGATACTTACAAGTGTTAACATTTTATACAAGTGTCATTGTTCAATATTTATTTTTCTTTAATTTTAATTCATCATAAACTAGCCATATAAACTTGCATATACTCATTTCTTTTCCTCTTTCTCATTTTTCATTCTAAAAAGAAACCTGAAAATCTGTTCAATTTGCATTCCCCTCTTTCAAAAGCCTACATGCAACAATCTTTCAAACATGTGTGTAATTTCTAATCTGCATCCTCCAAGATAAAACCTGCATGCAACAAAATCAAGCAAGTTACCTGCATGCATAAATTTTTCAAAGTTGATAGCATTTGAAATCAAGGAAGCCTGCATGTTTCCAAAAAAAAAATCTGGAAATTTGTCACTGCAACTTCAAATTGTTATGCAACTATGTGCAAGCAAAGGTCTGCATTCAATTCTATAAATCTGGAAGCAAGTTTTAAAGGCATTTAGCAACTCAGGTCTTAAAGGCATTCAAGCATGTTGCAAGGAATATTCTGCATGTTAAAAGAGAAAGGGAATATGCTCTGCCTGCATAATTAAACAAGTGAGTAACTTTCTAAATTTAAAGCTTAAGTATTTTTAAAACCTGATGCATGTTCATGTTTTTAAATTTTAAATGATTTCCGTGTGATTGCAGTTTATTTCTTTGAATTTATGTGATGAGTATGAATAAATCTGCTATGTATAAGATTCTGCCAGTATCTAGTTTCTTTGCAGTATGAATTTTTGTTAAAATCCATTTCCATCTTTAAAAAAAAATCCTTGTTTATATTTATACTTCAGTACAAACTTGTTTGTTAGGATATAAAAAATAGAGTTTAAAAATTTATACAAGTTGGGTATTACTTGTATTTCCTGGAAGTATTAATACAGAGCAATAGAGTTGTATAGGTGATAATAAATCAATGTTTTAGGAGTAGAACTCAAAACATCATGAAGAATTAGGATTCTTAAAAGTAAAATTACAATTTATAGTGCTGTAAATAAAGTGCAATTTCAAAATTTACTGTATTCTACTTATTGGTCATGTTTGGTTGATGCTTGCATTTGATTTGGGTAAATTTGATTCTGAAGATAGTATAGCCATCAAAGATTTTAGGAAAATTACTAAATTGTATTGCAATTCAATTTTGAGGTTGTAATTTGGATTTAAAGTGTAGAACCCTAGTTTTACTGGGTTACTGTGTTTGCTCGAGTGTGATCCTCTCGGTTGATCGAGTTCAACCATGTTTCGCGTGTGGGTAGATGGTGGTTCGAAGAAGTCGTCGTCGAAATTTGAGTAAAGATGGTGGCCAGAGGCGCGTGGAAATGGCGTTGACAGGTTTTAGGTGGAGGGGGTCTGACCTATTCCAGGTGTGGGTGAGAAGCTCGATTTCGAGTTTGAGTTTTGGGTAGCGATTTGATGATTGTGAACGGCTCCATGGATGATCGGTGACGTGTGGAGATCATCAGAGATGGTCAGTGAGGGTTGCGTCGTGGATGCATGTGCACAGAGCAAGGTGGATACTGGTGGGTGTTGGGTTACAGGAGTTAGGATGGTCTCGTGATTTTTCTCGGGGGAATTGGATTTGAACTCGAAGCGTTATGGCTTCTGACTCGAAGTAAGTATAGGGAGGTTCGAGTGTTTTTATTGTTTCAGGTTTTCATATGAACAGAACCTGTTTTTTTTCAGTTTTTAAATTTTAAACAAAAGTTTTGATGCAAACTTAAATTTAAACCTAAGATTTAAAAACTGAATTAAAATTTGAATTCAATCAGTTTAAACCTTAGGTTTGAAATAATTTAAATTTTGAAAATTTTAATTGGGTTTTAAGCAAAACCAGAAACCTGTAACAGTTTCAAAATTTGAAAGTAAAGAGTAAATTGCAAAACAAAAATATGGAGATAAGCCTTGAACCTGAAATTGAATTTAAATTCAATTAGTTTAATTTTGGATCTTTGGATTAAATTTGAAATTCTTTCAAACTCAAGTTTGTTTTTAAATCAAAACAGAAACTGTCTTTCTGTTTTTAAAAATTTAAAAGTACAGCTTCAAATTGAAAGATGAAGTTCAAACTGTAATGTTTTAACTTGAAACTTAAATATGAAATCAATAATTTAAATCCTGGATTTTGAATCATTTTTGAATTCAAATTTAAGATGTTAAACTAAAACAGGAAACTGTTTTTTTCTGTTTTAAATTTAAAAGCAAATTTTAAAAAAATGCAACTGAAAACTTAAAAACAAGTTTAAAATCTTGGAACAGAATTAGGAAGCTCAAGTTTGATTTTAATTTAAATTTGGAAAGTTTAAATTAGATTTTTTAAACTTTTACAGTATAAAGAACATTATTTTGAATTTAAAACTATAAGTTTTAAATTTATAAAATAAAGTTTAAAATAAGTTTAAATTCAGTTTAAAAACCTGAAATTTGATTTTAATGTCAGTTTTTAAAATAAAATAAGTTTTTTTAAATTTAAATTTGTTTTAACCATTTTTAGAAAAGGTTAAATAACTTGAATTTAAAAATGAAGATGGAAGAATTAGTAATGTTTTAAATTTTTAAGATTTAATCTGGAATGAAAATTTAAATTGTATTTTAATTTGAAATTTTAAAAAGAAAATTTTAAATTGAATTTTGTTTGAAACAAATTGTTTAAATTACTTTGTATAAAGAAGAATGTTTCTTAATTTAGAACTTAAGAAATTGGTTTTATTCAAGTTATTAAATTAATTTAAATAGAATATTAATTATTTAATTAATGAATAATGTGGATGATTAGTTAAGTAATTAATAATTTTTAAGATTTGAGATTAATTAATTAAGGTTAATTAATCTATAATTAAGGGTTGTTAATTAAATTTTAATTGATAATTAAGATTTATTTAATCAAGTGATTAAAGATAATTTACATTTTAATTAACACTTAATTAATTAATAATTAGAGGTTAGTTAAATTATAATATTAATTAATTGATAATTAATAATGATTAATATAAGTTAATTTCTTAATTTAGTAATTAAGAAATGTTAATGAAGGTCATTAACTTAAGATTATTTAACAATTAATTAATGTGATAAATTTTGATAATTAATTAAATTAATTAATTAATAATAATCAATTGTTTATGTTAATTACTTAATGAAAGTAATTAATGAATTAATTACTTGGTGTAATTAATTTGATTTATGTGATTAGTTTAGATTAATTAAGTTAAATTAATTCAAACATTTGTGGATTATTGATAATTACTTTATGTAATTTATGGATTGTAATTACTTAGAGAAGTAATTAATTAATAATTACTGAATGTAATTAAGGATATTTATTATAGAAGTAATTTGGATTTAAATTATTGAAATAAATCAAGGATTAATTTAGTAATTAATTATGAGAAATTAATTATGGGATGAGTAATTAAAGTAGTTAATTACTAGTATTATTAATCATGGGTGATTAATATATGTATGGATTAAATTGAAGATTAATTACTTATGTAATTAATTTATACAGAGATTGATTAAATATAATTAGAAATCATTAATTAATTAATGATGTAATTTGGAATTGATTAATTAAGGTATAATTAATAATGAATAAGTGATTAATGTAATTTAATTAATTAATTAATTAAGAAATTACAAGTTAATTATTTGCAAAGGGTTTAATATAATTAACTTGTGTAAGTAATATTAAATGCTAATTACTTATTGTAATTAGAGATGGTTAATCAATAATGATTAAGTGAAATAAATATTGAGATGATGATTTATAAATTGATTTGTAATCAATTAATGGTTAAGTTAAGCAGAATTTTAATGATGAAGTAATTAATTTAATTCATTTTAAATTAATTAGAGTTTAGGTAATTAATTTAATTCATTTTAAATTAATTATAGGTGATATGATCATTAGATCATTGCTTATGTTTGATTGGTATTGATTTCCATATATGGGTTGTAATCTCAGTATGAGATGAGTAATGATTATTGATATGGATGCATTGGTTGCTTTTGGATGATAATATGGATTATCTGATTATGATATCAATTATCTGTTGATAATGATAAGGTTGATTATCTATTATGTTGTGAATTATATATCTGTGTATATTTAGATAATGAATTGAATTGTTTTAAACTTTAAAACAACTTGGACCATAAAAGACACGCTTTGGATTTCGATGAGACCGGGATCGGGTCCCCATATTTGGGATCCGAAAACCACATCGATTCCAATTAAACGTTAGGTCGTTAATCCAAGTGGAGCGAGTGAAGACTTGAGGTGTAAGGGCTATACGTCAGTATAACTCTGTGGGTAATTCTGTAATGAGTTAACGGAATAGTACTTATAGATTCGAGATGGTGATTCAGAATGCAAGGATTATCGTCGTTAACTCTGAGGGTGATTCCAATATGAGTGTAACGAGATAATGCCTTCGGTTTTGTTCGAACCTGGAACGAACTTGTATGGATTGAATGCTTTCAGAACATCGTCAGGTGGACGATGAGCATTCTAAGTGATATGTCATATAAAGGTAATCGTAGCCTCAAGCCTCATCAACCGGGAATAGCTAAAACAGGGGAGGTGCAGCAAAGCTTCGTGGGTAGCCCCCACTTGAGAGCAAGATTTATCCCTGTCTAGAGGTCCCTTTATTTCGGCTTAGTGGTGCGGTTGCTGATCACAACTGCGGGGTGGTCTTGTTTGGAACTGTTCAGTAAGGAACGGGTCCGGCTTTGTGTTGCAGGGGAGCGGGCATACTCCTCGGTACGGTGATCTAGGCCACGTACTGTGACGGGCGGTACCTCAATAGCCCAGCCATTTTATGTAATCCAAAATCCAATAAGTGCCAACGGTTTTGATTGTATTACCCACTTTTGTGGCTAGTAGCTGGAATTTAATAGATGTAACAATTTCGGCTATTTCATATTTACTTGAAAACCCTAGACCTATTATAATATCACTGGATTTCCTATCAAATGTTTTGGTTAGCGTAAGGTAAAAACTTTTCCATGTTTATGTGTGGGAAGTCTTACGTGATACCTTTTCTTTTCAAAGGTTTTTCAAAAGTTAAGCAACTTTAACCTGTTACTCACACCAGACCCATGTCTGACCCGGAGTTATTTCTGTTTTTCTTTAACTCTTGGGTACTCAAATTTTTACGAGTTGCCAAGGGAATTCAGGTTAGGATTCAGGTTAGCTTGAAGAATTGTGAAGGAGCAAATGGAGCAGGAGGCTTCTGCGTATAGTTATATAGTTCCGTTGTGTTGGTATCTCTGAGTGTTTATCTGTAATGTATTGAATTGTAATAACTAGATATGTGGTTATAACTATCTAGTATGTGTTGTTATGTCTGTGTAACTCTGATATTTGATGTATACTATGTAATACTTATGTTATTAATATAATTTATTCGTTCCGCTGTTGAGATTCTTGTGTTGTTCTTCTTTCTCTTCTTTCTTTTCTCTTTTCTATCCCTTTCTTTCTTAAGGATGATACGACTTTTTGTGGAGAAAAGTCGGGTCGTCTCTGTTGGTATCGGAGCGTTAGGTTGAGTGAATACCTAGGCTCTGTAGTGGTGTCTATCTTGAGAGAGCGTATTTGTATTTTTAATATATATATATATATATATATATATATATATATATTTGGTTCTACCTATTTGTTGGATTACCTGTTCAAGTTTTCCAATGTAAGTTATAAAGGTAGATGAGGTAGAAGTGTGTGTAACACGACTACCATTGGTTGGAGTTTGATGGATGAGGTTGGAAGTGTATTTGTCGAGATTGTAGACCTAATACCGTCTCGAGTAAGTTTTTCTTGGTGTAAGTACTTCATCGATCTCTGAAGGTAACCTGTAAAGGTTCGGAGTTCATCTTTGAAGTGCAGAATTGAGTTTTGTTCTGTCGGTTGGGCAGAAGCAAGCTAGTGATGATATTTTGATATCTCAGGAAGTTGTAGCTACGTGATGAGATGCAGTGACTATGGATATTTCCGAAGGTGTTTCTTTGGAACAAGAGTAAGAAGTGAGTCTGCTCGGTGATGTGGATGAGTTTAGCAGAGTATTCTGAGTTGGTAAGGAGTCTTCTGGCTGAGTAGTTTTTCTGAAGTGGAGTTCAGAAGCGGCAGAGTGGAGTCATTTCCCTGGTGAGTTGGCTAGGCCAACATAAGCTGTTCTGTTTGGTAGAGAGAGAGCAGTTTTCTTTGGATTTAGACTGAGTTGATCGCAAAAGTGACTTGCGATAGTATGTTCTTTTGGAGTTGTTGGAGATTGTCCGAATTTCTTCCAGGAAGTCGGAGTTTGACCACATCTGGAGATCGAGTTTTCTTTCCAGGATGGAACAGGTGGTTCAATTAGTAGATGGATGGTTCCTTGAGATAGAAGTTGGTGAAGCAGCTCAGGTTTGGGAGGAACATCTGAGTTTTCTTATGGATATGTGGAACCATATTTCTATGCTGGGTTGTCTAGTCTGTGCTTGTGTTCTTCAGCATTTTCTTCTGTTTCGGATCAGAGTTGTGCAGCGGAAGCAGTTTGGGGATGTTTCTGTTTTCTTTTTCCGGATAAGAAGAAGTTTGTTCTGTCTTATGTTGTTTAGAAGTTGAGTGTGTGTTCTTGATTTTTGAGTAATCTTGAGGAGATCATTGGATTGTTTTGATCCAATCTGTTTCTAGAAGCATCAGCGTAGAGTTAAGCTAATCAGGATGGATGTTGGCAGCCCAGGATCGTCCGAAGAGTTTTTATGGATAAGAGACGGAGAATTTGGATTCTGGAATCGGAGATTTGATTTGGGATAAGTTTTTCTCTGATCCATGGAGTTAGAAGTTTGGGAAGCTAGCTCCGAAGTGTTTAAGATTTCTTCTGTGTTTTGGGTAAGACCTGTGTTTGGTTTTCTAGAGTTGAATTGCCAGTTTGGATAACTGGGATTCAGTGTGTTTCACGTAACTCTGAGGGAGTACGTGTTAGATATTTCTGGTTGTAGGACCAGCAGTTTAGGTTGGTTTGATTGTTGTGTCAGACTCGTTTATAGTCTGATATTCTATATAGAATTGTTGTTAGGAGTTATATAGCTTAGTATTATTGATTGATTGGATTTTATAGAGCGAGTATCCCGATATATATACCGGGGAAACTCGTGAAAGTTTTATCCAAAATTCTTTTGGATAATTAGATTTGTTTTGATTGTGTGAATTGGTTGCTTTGGTTGTCAGCATATGATTAACATGTGCTGTATTTTAAAATAAAATCTATAAATAGATTATTAAATTACCTTTGTTTAAATTTCGGGGACGAAATTCTTTTAAGGGGGAAGGATTGTAATATTCCGGAATTTTGGACAATATAAATTTAATAATCTTTGTTTAAATTTAAATTGAATTGATAATTTTTGTTAATAAATTTGATTTGATTTAATAATCTTCTTTATTTAAACATTTAATTTATGAATTTATTTTTAATAAACTAATAAATTTATTTTCTATTTAATAATGTATATGTATTTATATATATTTTAAATAGATAAGTTGTTTTTAATTAAATTAGTATAGCATAATTTTAATGTTTTGAAAATAGAAATTGTGATTTATTTTTGGATTTAAGCTTTTCAAAAATATTTAATAAAATACTAAATGATTTTAAATATGTAAGATAAATATTTTATTGGTTTAAAATTCATTTTTACTTAAGTTTGAATATTTAAAATAAGTTACATAAATGTTGTGTTATTGTTTTTAAAATATTGTTTTATAAAATGTGATTTGTTAATTTAATATCAAATTTAAAATACAATTTATATATGAAACATGTATTTAAGTAAGTTATAGCCTCTTTTATAAATTTGTTTTAATTGTTTAAAAGTTTCTTTTTCAAATGATTTAATTGTATATTGTTTTATTTATTATAATACTTTGTTTTATTCTTTAGAAATTATTTGAATACATAACTAAGTATAAGAACTAGTTAACTAAGTTTAAACATTCATTAACTTTAATTAGATAACAAATCATTTAAAAATGACACGTGTAAGTAATTTAAGACTAATCTAACATGTGTAAAATGTTTAAACAAAGATACTTACAAGTGTTAACATTTCATACAACTGTCATTGTTCAATATTTATTTTTCTTTAATTTTAATTCATCATAAACTAGCTATGTAAACTTGCATATACTCATTTCTTTTCCTCTTTCTCATATTTCATTCTAAAAAGAAATCTGAAAATCTGTTCAATTTGCATTCCCCTCTTTCAAAAGCCTACATGCAACAATCTTTCAAACATGCATGTAATTTCTAATTTGCATCCTCCAAGATAAAACCAGCATGCAACAAAATCAAGCAAGTTACCTGCATGCATAAATTTTTCAAAGTTGATAGCATTTGAAATCAAGGAAGCCTGCATGTTTTCAAAAAAAAAAAATCTGGAAATTTTTCACTGCAACTTCAAATTGTTCTGCAACTATGTGCAAGCAAAGGTCTGCATTCAATTCTATAAATCTGGAAGCAAGTTTTAAAGGCATTTAGCAACTCAGGTCTTAAAGGCATTCAAGCATGTTGCAAGGAATATTCTGCATGTTAAAAGAGAAAGGGAATATGCTCTGTCTGCATAATTAAACAAGTGAGTAACTTTCTAAATTTAAAGCTTAAGTATTTTTAAAACCTGATGCATGTTCATGTTTTTAAATTTTAAATGATTTCTGTGTGATTGCAGTTTATTTCTTTGAATTTATGTGATGAGTATGAATAAATCTGCTATGTATAAGCTTCTGCCAGTATCTAGTTTCTTTGCAGTATGAATTTTTGTTAAAATCCATTTCCATCTCAAAAAAAAATCCTTGTTTATATTTATACTTCAGTACAAACTTGTTTGTTAGGATATAAAAAATAGAGTTTAAAAATTTATACAAGTTAGGTATTACTTGTATTTCCTGGAAGTATTAATACAGAGCAATAGAGTTGTATAAGTGATAATAAATCAATGTTTTAGGAGTAGAACTCAAAACATCATGAAGAATTAGGATTTTTAAAAGTAAAATTACAATTTATAGTGCTGTAAATAAAGTGCAATTTCAAAATTTACTGTATTCTACTTATTGGTCATGTTTGGTTGATGCTTGCATTTGATTTGGGTAAATTTGATTCTGAAGATAGTATAGCCATCAAAGATTTTAGGAAAATTACTAAATTGTATTGCAATTCAATTTTGAGGTTGTAATTTGGATTTAAAGTGTAGAACCCTAGTTTTACTGGGTTACTGTGTTTGCTCGAGTGTGATCCTCTCGGTTGATCGAGTTCAACCATGTTTCGCGTGTGGGTAGATGGTGGTTCGAAGAAGTCATCGTCGAAATTTGAGTGGAGATGGTGGCCGGAGGCGCGTGGAAATGGCGTGGACAGGTTTTAGGTGGAGGGGGTTCAACCTCTTCCTGGTGTGGGTGAGAAGCTCGATTTCGAGTTTGAGTTTTGAGTAGCGATGTGATGATTGTGAACGGCTCCATGGATGATCGGTGACGTGTGGAGATCATCAGAGATGGTCAGTGAGGGTTGCGTCGTGGGTGCATGTGCAAAGAGCAAGGTGGATACTGGTGGGTGTTGGGTTACAGGAGTTAGGATGGTCTCGTGATTTGTCTCGGGGGAATTGGATTTGAACTCGAAGCGTTATGGCTTCTGACTCGAAGTAAGTATAGGGAGGTTCGAGTGTTTTTATTGTTTCAGGTTTTCATATGAACTAAACCTGTTTTTTTTCAATTTTTAAAATTTAAACAAAAGTTTTGATGCAAACTTAAATTTAAACCTAAGATTTACAAACTGAATTTAAATTTGAATTCAATCAGTTTAAACCTTAGGTTTGAAATAATTTAAATTTTGAAAATTTTAATTGGGTTTAAAGCAAAACCAGAAACCTGTAACAGTTTCAAAATTTGAAAGTAAAGAGTAAATTGCAAAACAAAAATATGTAGATAAGCCTTGAACCTGAAATTGAATTTAAATTCAATTAGTTTAATTTTGGATCTTTGGATTAAATTTGAAATTCTTTCAAACTCAAGTTTGGTTTTAAATCAAAATAGAAACTGTCTTTCTGTTTTTAAAAATTTAAAAGTACAGCTTCAAATTGAAAGATGAAGTTCAAACTGTAATGTTTTAACCTGAAACTTAAATATGAAATCAATAATTTAAATCCTGGATTTTGAATCATTTTTGAATTCAAATTTAAGATGTTAAACTAAAACAGGAAACTGTTTTTTTCTGTTTTTCTGCTTTAAATTTAAAAGAAAATTTTAAAAAAATGCAACTGAAAACTTAAAAACAAGTTTAAAATCTTGGAACAGAATTAGGAAGCTCAAGTTTGATTTTAATTTAAATCTGGAAAGTTTAAATTAGATTTTTTAAACTTTTACAGTATAAAGAACATTGTTTTGAATTTAAAACTATAAGTTTTAAATTTATGAAATAAAGTTTAAATTCAGTTTAAAAACCTGAAATTTGATTTTAATGTCAGTTTTTAAAATAAAATAAGTTTTTTTAAATTTAAATTTGTTTTGACCATTTTTAGAAAAGGTTAAATAACTTGAATTTAAAAATGAAGATGGAAGAATAAGTAATGTTTTAAATTTTTAAGATTTAATCTGGAATGAAAATTTAAATTGTATTTTAATTTGAAATTTTAAAAAGAAAATTTTAAATTGATTTTTTTTTGAAACAAATTGTTTAAATTACTTTGTATAAAGAAGAATGTTTCTTAATTTAGAACTTAAGAAATTGGTTTTATTCAAATTATTAAATTAATTTAAATAGAATATTAATTATTTAGTTAATGAATAATGTGGATGATTAATTAAGCAATCAATAATTTTTAAGATTTGAGATTAATTAATTAAGGTTAATTAATCTTTAATTAGGGATTGTTAATTAAATTTTAATTGATAATTAAGATTTATTTAATCAAGTGATTAAAGATAATTTAGATTTTAATTAACACTTAATTAATTAATAATTAGAGGTTAATTAAATTATAATATCAGTTAACTGATAATTAATAATGATTAATATAAGTTAATTTCTTAATTTAGTAATTAAGAAATGTTAATGAAGGTCATTAACTTAAGATTATTTAACAATTAATTAATGTGATAAATTTTGATAATTAATTAAATTAATTAATTAATAATAATCAATTGTTTATGTTAATTACTTAATGAAAGTAATTAATGAATTAATTACTTGGTGTAATTAATTTGATTTATGTGATTAGTTTAGATTAATTAAGTTAAATTAATTTAAACATTTGTGTATTATTGATAAGTACTTTATGTAATTTATGGATTGTAATTACTTAGAGAAGTAATTAATTAATAATTACTGAATGTAATTAAGGATATTTATTATAGAAGTAATTTGGATTTAAATTATTGAGATAAATCAAGGATTAATTTAGTAATTAATTATGAGAAACTAATTATGGGATGAGTAATTAAAGTAGTTAATTACTAGTATTATTAATCATGGGTGATTAATATATATATATGGATTAAATTAAAGATTAATTACTTATGTAATTAATTTATATAGAGATTGATTAAATATAATTAGAAATCATTAATTAATTAATGATGTAATTTGGAATTGATTAATTAAGGTATAATTAATAATGAATAAGTGATTAATGTAATTTTAATTAATTAATTAATTAAGAAATTGCAAGTTAATTATTTGCAAAGGGTTTAATATAATTAACTTGTGTAAGTAATATTAAATGCTAATTACTTATTGTAATTAGAGATGGTTAATCAGTAATGATTAAGTGAAATAAATATTGAGATGATGATTTATAAATTGATTTGTAATCAATTAATGGTTAAGTTAAGCAGAATTTTAATGATGAAGTAATTAATTTAATTCATTTTAAATTAATTAGAGTTTAGGTAATTAATTTAATGCATTTTAAATTAATTATTGGTGATATGATCATTAGATCATTGCTTATGTTTGATGATTGGTATTGATTGCCATGTATGGGTTGTAATCTCAGTATGAGATTAGTAATGATTATTGATATGGATGCATTGGTTGCTTTTGGATGATAATATGGATTATCTGATTATGATATGAATTATCTGTTGATAATGATAAGGTTGATTATATATTGTGTTGTGAATTATAAATCTGTGTATATTTAGATAATGAATTGAATTGTTTTAAACTTTAAAACAACTTGGACCTTAAAAGACACGCTTTGAATTTCGATGAGACCGGGATCGGGTTTCCATATTTGGGATCCGAAAACCACATCGATTCCAATTAAACGTTAGGCCGTTAATCCAAGTGGAGCGAGTGAAGACTCGAGGTGTAAGGGCTATACGTCAGTATAACTCTATGGGTGATTCCGTAATGAGTTGACGGAATAGTACTTATAGATTCGAGATGGTGATTCAGAATGCAAGGGTTATCATCGTTAACTCTGAGGGTGATTCCAATATGAGTGTAACGAGATAATGCCTTCGGTTTCGTTCGAACCCGGAACGAAATTGTATGGATTGAACGCTTTCAGAACATCGTCAGGTGGACGATGAGCATTCTAAGTGATATGTCATATAAAGGTAATCGTAGCCTCAAGCCTCATCAACCGGGAATGGCTAAAACAGGGGAGGTGCAGCAAAGCTTCGTGGGTAGCCCCCACTTGAGAGCAAGATTTATCCCCGTCTAGAGGTCCCTTTATTTCGGCCTAGTGGTGCGGTTGCTGATCACAACTGTGGGGTGGTCTTGTTTGGAACTGTTCAGTAAGGAACGGGTCCGACTTTGTGTTGCAGGGGAGCGGGCGTACTCCTCGGTACGGTGATCTAGGCCACGTACTATGACGGACGGTACCCCAGTAGCCCAGCCATTGTATGGAATCCAAAATCCGATAAGTGCCAACAGTTTTGATTGTATTACCCACTTTTGTGGCTAGTAGCTGGAATTTAATAGATGTAACAATTTCGGCTATTTCATATTTACTTGAAAACCCTAGACCTATTATAATGTCACTGGATTTCCTATCAAATGTTTTGGTTAGCGTAAGGTAAAAACTTTTCCATGTTTATGTGTGGGAAGTCTTACGTGATACCTTTTCTTTTCAAAGGTTTTTCAAAAGTTAAGCAACTTTAACCTGTTACTCACACCAGACCCATGTCTGACCTGGAGTTATTTCTGTTTTTCTTTAACTCTTGGGTACTCAAATTTTTACGAGTAGCCAAGGGAATTCAGGTTAGGATTCATGTTAGCTTGACGAATTGTGAAGGAGCAAATGGAGCAGGAGGCTTCTGCGTATAGTTATATAGTTCCGCTGTGTTGGTATCTCTCAGTGTTTATCTGTAACGTATTGAATTGTAATAACTAGACAGGTGGTTATAACTGTCTAGTATGTGTTGTTATGTCTGTGTAACTCTGATATTTGATGTATACTATGTAATACTTATGTTATTAATATAATTTATTCGTTCCGCTGTTGAGATTCTTGTGTTCTTCTTCTTTCTCTTCTTTCTTTTCTCTTTTCTATCCCTTTCTTTCTTAAGGATGATGCGACTTTTTGTGGAGAAAAGTCGGGTCGTCTCGATAATGCTCTTCCAATATTGGGTAGTGTATTTCTCATGCTGCTGGGGGCATCTAGGGGTTACGTACTGATAATTATTGGATAATCATAAAATGGCTCACTCGATAGTTCTTTGTTGGTTAATATCAACAAGTTCAAATAGACAATCTCGAAGTAACGATGAACATAATCCCCTTGACTTGCATACTATGGAACTTCAATATGGATACTGCACTTTGATTATTGTTAAATCGTGACATGACATTCATTGAAAAGCTATAGTTGAGTCCGAGTTAAAGCATTGGAAGTGAAACACTATTTAAAAAAATTCATTTTCTCGGGTTATATGGGGTTAGTGTCAGGGTCAACTATAGTCAACTCAAAATCAAAGTCTCTGGCCAGAGCAGTATAGTTAATAATGATTATTGTTATTGAATCAATAATATTATGTATGGAATTAAAAATTTGAGTGTAAACAATATTGGAGTTTTGACCAAAACAAATTCCATAAGTCCTAATGTGATATAGTTTTGACATATAAAATTGATGCAAATAATTATTACTATAGGCATCACTTATAATAACTAAAATTGGATTTTTTACAAATAATAGCGATAAATTCAACGAAAATATCACGCCGCTACCTAAGATGACGTGTGAAAGTTAATATTAGAATATTCGATATTAATTGTTGACTGAATTTATACCTTTAAGTCGCACAACTGTAATGATGAATTCTCCAAAAAACTACATGATTTATTAGTTTATAAAATATTATTAATTAATTAATTAATAATAATAAATTATATTTAATTTAGTTAATGTTTGGGAGTTTTTAGTAATTTTTTGAATGCATTTATAAAAGTATATTTGCGCATCGATATATGATATCAGTATGATTTTAAACGGGGTTAAATAAAAGGTAATTGCATAAAGGGGTGTATGAAAATTTTATATCATTTGATGGCATGTAATTTTAGCCATACCATGTGAAGAGAGAGGAGCGAAGAGAGAAATAATCAAGAGAATTGATTAGGGAAGTTTTAATTAATGAATGTGAAAAGTTTCATTCTTTCAATTAGAACAATTCCACCAATTCATTTCCTATAGACATTTATTATTTTTTGATTCACTTTTCACTTCTCTCCTCCTAACCTTCCATTGCTGAAAAACAAAATAAAGATTTCCAAAATTTTATAAACTCAAAATCAAATGCAAATATAAAAATAATGAAACATAAAGGGTTCACCTATCTCCTGCAAGAATTAAGTGTGTATCTTGGAGATTTGAGGAGATATCTTCATTCAAGGTATGATTTATAGGCAACATCCAATGTAATTCTTTAAATCTATTTATTTATATTCTATATTAGTACAATCCATTGCATGTTGTGCATCAAATATATGTATATTCATATTGTACCATAATTTCAGATCCTCCTTTTATATCTCAATTAATTATTGTTAATATAATTTGGATCCACTCTTTTGCTATTCCATAATTAGTTATATATAAATTATGTTAATACATTTTAGATCCGTCAACTCATGTGATTTTTTATTTATATTGTACATATAGTTTGGTGCTGAATTTTTTATATTAAATATATATGTTCATTAGTTGTTAGATCTAATTTAGTTGATTATTTTATAATCATTGGACCGGATTCCCTTAATTAAATATATGCATGTTGTGTGGTTGTTTTAATTTTTTTTCTTATAAACAATTATTAACTTTCATTAATTTTTTATTGAATCTACATTGACTATTTGAACTTATTTTAAAATGAAAACATGTATTACACACTTGTTGTTTGAATAATTTTGTTCAGTTGTTTTTTGCAAACAAGTGTAAGAGTTATTTTAATCTAAAACACACAAGCGAACTTTTATGTAAAATCTTAATTTAATTGATTCCTTTCCTAAATGTGAGTTGGATTTAAATTTATCAAATTTTGTCCATATATGCATGTATTAAATTGCAATCTTCAAATATATATGTTGCTTTATATATCAAAACATTGTTTCCAATAAACATATTTATACGTATCCAACATTAACTTTAACTTTTTAAATTGACTTTTATGTAAAACTATAAAATTTATTTTGAACCCTTCCTTTATTAAATCCACATACATATATATTTTTTATTAATCAAACCTTGGACAATAAAGGTATCATTTACTTAATCAACTAATCTAGTTATAAAGAGAGAGAAATGAAAGATTTCTCTCTATATATAATTATGTCCCCTCAATTAATTGTAAATGTTAAGGGAGAGAAACGAAAGGTTTCTTTCACTATATTTTTTGTAGGTAACTATGACACACTTACACACTACTTGTATGTTGCCTACACATTACAGATATGAAATAGTTGATACATTCATTAAATATCGACCAATTCAAATTAAATTCAAAACTCTAGTTTGACCATTTAAATAAAATAGTATTTTATTTAAAATATTTTAGATTGGATTTAAGATACATTTAGACTTCATAGACTTAATAAAGATCCAAAATAGATTTTTTTTTTTTTGAAATTCACTCATTTAACCCGCTTTCGATTGATTCAAATAAAATCAATAAAGTCTGCATCGGGATTTCAACGTCTATTATTGATTGTTTTGTAATAGTATAAAATAGCATTAAAATCGCCAATACTCACCAAAAGTAACTTGGTTGAATTGGACTTAAATTTTATGTACTCACATAACCTAATTCTTTTTTGGTAGAATGTGTGCGTATTAAACAATTTAAAAGAATGCCTCATGTAACGACCCGTATTTTTAACTATTTTAAATTATTGAATTTAATATAATTATTGAATAAAAATGGTTAGAAATAAAATTTAATGATTTATTGATGTAGTTTATTGAGTATGAACTTGAATAAAATTTTGAAATAATCAATTTAGAAGATTTTGGCCATAATAAATATTGAAATGAAATTCTATGTAATTAATGTGTTGTAAACAATAGTTTGAATTAAATAATAATGTTGAATTGCTATAAAATGTAAATTGTTGTTTTATTATTTGAATTTGTAAGGAAACGGGTCTTCGACGCCCGAACTTCGACGTCAATACGTCCACTGTATCAACTGCCGAGCAATCGAATGCCGGAAAACCGAATTCTTAGGGTTTAAAAATAAGAAAAGGGTATAAGAAGAGAGAAAAAGATAGAACGGAACAGAAAGAAAATAACAGAACAATATCAGAATCTCACAATCGCAGCGGAACAACATATAATAGATAAATGAGTAATCTTTGAACAAAAGAACTATACCAGTTATTACATTACATTACATCATCAGAGTGTACAACAACAAACAACAACAAACGACAGAAAAGAAACACTATATACTAGTGAATACGCCATGCCATCCAGCTTGCCTCCAGCAACTCCTGAATTCCAAAATGACCTGATAACCTAATTCTAGACTGCCCATGTGGAAATTGGTGGGCACCCAGAGTTTAGGAAGGAAAACAATAAACTCCAGGTCAGTCATGGGACTGGTGTGAGAACTTAAAACAGTTATTCTTTTAAAAACAAACAGAGAAATATTTTAAAATAGATTCGCAATGCTTTTTGAAAATGTAACTACCATAAGACCTCCCACCACACACACAATGCAAACGCAGACTTGGAGGAGATTTCTTCTTATGTTAGTCAAAGATGCTTACTACGCAAAATCAAATCAATTTTTGATTTGATATTATTATTAGTGCATAGTGTAGAAAATATTTCGAAAGTATAATATAAATCTTAGCCAACATAGGTACCATTATATTATGTCTACTATAGCTACCTCCTGAGGAGGAAGGTTCTGCAATTTGCAATCGCAAAGGGTTCGTATTGTTTCTTTGAATTTTCAACAAATGGTCAGGCCAAGGAACTTCCCATTGCCACATAGGAACGCCTCTGGAATGACGTCCCGAAAACCTAACCGGATCTCTTCCAACACAAGGCCGGGTTACCCTTCAAACTGAGTAACTATTGACACGAATATGTCATCCCCCAATCGTAACCGATCTATATCCGAGGATCCTCGATTTCCAACAACCACAAAGTAATAAATTTGCAGCAACAACATAGGTTAAGTATCTGGGCTCCATACCATGATACCACCTCTATCCAGAAGGAATGACATACACTAAAGGGGCGCTACCCCCTAATAACCTTGCTGCATCTTTCCTGTTTTGACCATTTCCGGGGTGTGAGGTCCGACGCAGTCTCGTCCACAAAGCTACGCTTTATACAAAAGTTGTGCTTTGATTCAACAAATGCTCAACAGCACTTAGCATATTACACTACCAAATGGGAGTATATTATTAATAACCTTCAACTACATAACCTCTGAGCTCGTATGTCTCAGAGAAGGGTGTTTAGTTAAGAGAATAAATTCTTCGCCACCAACAGATATGTATTTGAAAGAAATCACCTTTATATCTCAATTTGTAATGTCAGACATACAATCCATATAAGTCTGTTCCGAGTTCGAACAGAACCGAAGGCACTTCCAAAGAAGTCCTTGCAATTCGGATATTCATTAATCACGTCTGGACTTCCCATCACATATGGAATATCTATACCGGGGCCATTCGGTGCAGAGACATTCGACGGTAATCCTTCCGTTTTCAAAAATATCCGGTCTTCAACACCGGTCTTCAAATGCAATCCATAACGACGTATCACATATTCGGAATGGGTTATACGACCCAAAGGTCCTTTCCCGGCTAACCCGAATAGTGATCGCTTATTCAAAAATAAGTTTGGCATTCAAATTCAAGCAAATCACAACAAATACCCATTCAAAGATAAATATTGATGGTCAGTTATTGAACTATCAATGGATATGCACAACATCACCAGATTCCAAATAATTTTTCAAATTATTTATTTTCCAAAAATATCTTTACAAGATATATAATTTCAATACCTCAAAAAAAAATCAATATTTATTTTTAAACAAATTCCCCTTTCTTTTATAAATGCCATAGTGAATTTATATTTCAAAATATATACTGATATACGGTTTTCAATAGATTTCAAATATTCATTTTCAATTTATTTCAAATATTCATTTTCAATTTATCTTTACAAAGATAAATTCTCAAAAACATTTCATTTCATATTGGAAAAGCATTTCCATACTTATTAATAATAAGTAGTTCACAAATTTATTTATTTTCAACACTTGAAAAATATTCAATATACTTAAATCACAATTAAGTATATATTTTATTCTTTAAGGAAAGTGTTCTTTTAAACACATTTATTTGAGTCAAAACGAATGTTGCGTAAAACATCGTTACGACAACTCAAATATCATTAGTATAGGGATTTGAAGTTAAGATAGATATATAAATCTCAATACTATATAAAACATTTCCTTCCGAAAATCATTTACTATAACAACAGTGTTATAGTCCACCATTTGCTTCCATTTCTCAAAAACGTCTATTTCAACAATGAATGTTGAAATCTATGGTTTCGAACCTTAACACATTTTAAAACATCGTTAAATCGTTTTAATTCTATTTAAAATATCACCTCCAAAACATTTTCTTTAACATGTTATTCGCCATCCAAAAACGTGAATATACTTCGTTAACCAATTTCATCATTTCTATACATTTTATTTTAAAGGATTATCCATTGTCCAAAATCATGGATATAACTCCTTTAATAATTTCCACATTTACTTTATCAAATTCAATTGATTTGGATTTATACAACAATGTTTATAAATCCTATTTCTATTTATTTTATAACAACTTCAATTTATAAATCTCCTTTCTTAACCTATTCAATTTATAACTCAATTATATACCAAAAGTCCGTATTATAAGTTAAATACTTATAATTTATTTGTTTACAAAATCGTTCTTTTAAACTTCCCAAATTATAAATCTTGTAACTTATAAGATTCATTTATTTACCCAAATCTATTCTTTTAATGACTTTACAAAATTTTTAAATCTTACTACTTATAAATTCCATTTATAACTTCACCATTTATAATTCTATAATCTCATTCACTTATGAAATCCATTTACACTTCATTCCAACATTTATAGAAACTCGTTTTATAATTCCAATATTTTAGTTTATAAATATCAATTTTATAAATGTTTTATATAAATCAATTTATATTATTATTTTAAAACGTCTTTAAACTCCTTTATAATTTCATCATTTTGATTTATAAAATAATCAAATTTTATAAATCCTATATTTAAACTTTTTACAATAAATTCAAAAATCCCAATTTAAACTATTTTATAAAATCATTAACCCCATATTTTTAAAAACCAACTTTTAACTATATTTCTCAAAAATCATAATATTTTATAACATTAAAATTATACCGTTTATTTATTTAAAATGAATCAATTCCAAAAATATTTTATAAAACGTATACTTTCAAAAATCACTTTAAAAATCCTTTTAAAATTCCAAAATTGGCCCAATGATGCTACATACCAAATAGTTAATCACGACAACAACGACATCATATATCTATATATGATAATCAACAAATATCAAAATATCTATAATCAAATAAATACTGTTGAGGAATCTAGTTGGATCCCTCCAACCTGTTTTCCTGCATCCACAGACATTAGCACAATACCAATTCCGTTTCCAAACGAAATATCACGGTATATAGGATTTAAAATATTATCCGCTATTATACGGCGCAATAGGGTTTCATTCGCTATATAATGCAGGAAATCAACTCCAAGTACATATATAATACCAATTTCACTGTACTGTGAAATATTCGCGGTATATGTTTTTAATAAATAACCTCCGCTTAATAATGGCGTATAATGTCTATTTCAACCAATAACAGATAATAATTTATCATTCAGGCATACAATCAATAATTTTAAATCCAACTATTTAAAATTTAAATCGAAACCGATTCGATTGAGTGAGAAGTTCTCACCTTGAATTTCCGATATCAGTTGTAGCGTTTTATTTCGAATAAAATTAAACGCGCGTTTAATTTTATTCGAAATCCAAACTAGCTCCAAACAAATCCAATCCAGCTCCATTGCGTAGTGCTCGACAAAACGAACCCAACGCAATTCGTTTCGTGCGTTTTCGACCTCGTATGAAAAAGTTACACATTATTAAAGTTACTCGAATTATAATATATATAAATTACAATTTTTATTTTAATTTAAAACCTAATGAATCTCAGCCGTCCAACCCTAAACCCTAGAAGATCTCAACCGCACCTCTCTTCTTCCCCATCATCAGGTAACGCGACTGAACATAGAACCCAAAGCCGCCATCAACTCGAAATTAACACGGCCACCACCTTCACCTATACTTCGATCAGTAGCTTCCACTCAACAGCCCACGACGAGAGCTACCTACGGCCACCATACTGATGAACTCGGCCTCTCCCCCATGCACAGAAATGCGTGCGAACAACAGCCGAACGCTGGCCAAAATCTCCTCCAAACGACGACGATTCGCCAGATCCACCGTTGGATATATAGATCTCTTCGTCCTCTACACGTTTGCAGTTGACAGTTTTCGATGATTGTTGGTGGATTGGAAGAAAAAAGAGGAAGAAGACGGGAGTTTTCTGGCCATTGAAGACATAAGTGGCGGCTGAAGCTATTTGCCCTAGGTTTTGAGTTGTGTTGCAAAATGAAAACAATGAGGTGCTTATATAGAAAGTTGCCAAATTACTATTCACCCGAAATTTTCCCGTCCAAATGAAGCATGTCGGTTGGCGTTTCTAAGGTTTACCCCGCGTTCCGAACACAATAGGACATGTTTCGAGAGCAAATTCGATCATCTGTGCGAGTTATGGCAATAATCGATCGATTTTAAATTAAACCGATTAAACGAATTTCTATGCGTTTTGGCTTGCCCCGGACAAACAATAAATCCGATTGGCACAAAATTTGAAACCTAAAAATAATATCACATTACGGATCCGACGAAACTAGTTTCGTCGAAATTCGAGACTGTTTGAAAAATAGCTATTTTAACTCGTCAATTAAATATTAAAATATTCAATTTTTACAAATTAACTTTAAATTAAATTTTAAAAGTTCTATAACACCATTCTAACTCCAATATGATTAAATAATATTTTACAAATCATTTTTAATTATATTTAACCCAATTTCCAACTATTTCTGTAATTTCAAATATTAAATTATCGATTTAATTATCCAATTAAATCCAATTATTCGAAATAAAATTTATTCGACTGTTTAATTTCATTTATTAATATCTAAAATAAATTAAATATACAAATTTTAATTAATAGAAATTCTGGGTCGTTACAGAATTCGTTTTAAAAGTAAATTTTATAAGTTAAATAACTTATATTTCAATTATAGTAATTTATTGGATAATTGAATTGTTTAAATTTAATTTTGGAATTATTTTAATAATTGAATTCTAGATTTAATATGAATGAAAATGATTTCAAAAGTTGATTTAAAATTTTATTTAACCAAGAATGAAGATTGTTAACTTTTATAATTAAGTTTAAAGTGATTAATTGATTTTTGAAAATTACTTATTTTAATTAACGAGTGAAAACAACCATTTTAAACACTATCTCGAATTTGACAAAACCAGTTTCATCGGATCTGTAATGGTGAATTATTGTAGGATTTCATGTTTCGTAGCAGTCGAAGTTATCGTTTAGCCGTATGAGCTTGAAACGCGTCGAAACTAATTAAAGTAATTTAATTAAAATAAATTGATTTTGAAAAGCTATCTTCTACATACGATCGAATTAGGCCTGAGACTAGTTCCATTATGTTCAAAATAGGGGATTAACATATAGAACGCCAGGCAGCACGCTCCGTTAGGAGTTTGAAAATTTCGCGGGTCAATTAGGTCGGAAACTTATATAATATGTCGTTCATTATCCTTTTCATCAAACCTTAACGCAGCCGCATTCGTTCAAAATTAATTAATAACTGATATTCCTCATCTTCTCCCTTCGATATCTCCAAATCTACACATTGAAATCAAAATTTTTCAAAAGGAAAGTTGTAGCTCTCGTCCTCCACTACACATCCAACGGATGGATCGTGTTAATTCGACTCAAATTCACTTGAATCTTGCCGCGTTCATCATCGGGTTTTGGTTCATCATGGGTTTAAACATGCCGTTCACGCATACAGCTATTGGCGACGTTAGCTGAGAGGTAGGCACAAGTCGTGGCGATAATGGATCGAAGCACGGTGGGTTGGTTAGCATGCATGCGCGATGAGGTTGGTCGCAAATGAGAAAGTAAGATGCATGATGCCTAGGAGGGAAACACGGCTTTACTGTTGCGAGAGGAGATGAGTGGGTAACATTTTTTTAAGTTAATTTTTTTATTTTTTATTAGTAGTTAATTTTTAAATATAATCGTTACGCTAATTATTGTGTAACTTTTGCATGCGAGGTCCGTTTCAAGTGAAACGAGTCGCTTTGAGACCGTAGTGACGTCGTCTACGACATGGCGGTATTTATTTAAAGCTGAGAAATTTTCAGCTCCAAATAAAGGTGAGTGTTTCAAATGCTCACGAATGAATAAATTATTTTTATGTTAGTTAAGTTGCAATCCTTAAGTGATTTAAATTTATTGATTGTTTTTTGGTAAATTTAACCGACATGGAAATCGATATAGAAATTTATATGTTAGAAATTTTGAATTAACAGTTAAATTGAAATTAGAATAAACTACTAGTAAAATTCTCGATTATTGATAATTGGTTAATTGTTGCGATTTATTGATTTTTTGGATGATTGATTGTGATGGATGTCATTGGTTGAGATTTTGGACGATTAGATGTTTATTTCTTTTATATATATCCTGTATTACCCTATAAATTAATTGATAGTGTATATATTATTTGAATTTATTTCGAATAAATTAAGAAATTTGTTGAAATGATGTATACCTATGACACTTTGATTTGGATTGAAATGATATATATATATATATATATATATATATATTCATCCTTGAAATTAAAAATTAAAATAACTGATCACTTGGCCATGGGATAGAAATTTATATACGGGCACCAGATTGGTTAAATTAAATGGTTTTGAACTCTTGAATTTGAATCTATTTAATGACTTTAATTTAAAGAAATGAAAATTGAATTTATGAGAATTGAATTAGTTTCGAAATCGAGTCTTGAAAGGTTGAAATCAAAATAGGAAAATGAATTGTTTTAAAAAAATTATTTTGAAATGTGAGGTAAAAATCGACATGTGACTTGAATTATTGAAATTGTTTTGTTTTAAAAAGTTTGAACTTTTACTTGAACTTCGAAGATATTTAAGTAAAGTGATATAAATTGATATTTCAAATTTAAGCTCAGAACTGAATTATTTTAAAGATTTGAATTTAAAATTTGAATATAGAAGTTTAATGTGATTTGAGTGGTTTAAGTTGAAATTTGGAAATTGAATTCAAACTTTATATAAATTGAAATGGTTTAAATTTAAAAATTAAATTGAAATTATTTCAAACTGGAATTGAAATTGAACTTAATTGGAATTGAAAGCGAAATTGAATTAATTTGAAGCCGAAATCGAAATTGATTTGAACTGAAATTGAAATCGAAGTTAATTCGAATTGAAATTGACATCGAGTCGATTTGTAAATTGAAATTGAAATTGATTTGAATTGGAAAATGATTTGAATTGATCATAATTTTGTATGTTTTATCTTTTTGAGGAAAAAGAAAATCATGTAATAAATGATTTAGAAAAAAGTTTGTTTGAAAATGTAGTTTGAGATTAAAACGGTTTGGGAAAATTTCAAATTTCGGATTGATTTAAAAGATGAAATTTTGTTGGAAAAGTGCTGTACTAAAATACGATAACATGAGATTTATAACTCAAAATGAGTTCAATTTTTATGTAAACAAAGAGCTTTCGGCAAGCTATAAATTTTGTTTTTACAACTCTGGAATATTTTGCTCTCTATTTGGTTTAAAATAGGTTTGAAAGTGGATAGGCATTTCTGCCCTATTACAAAATTCTCTAAGATTTAAGCTAAAAGTAAATTTTGTATAACTTTCACACCATAAGTCATATTTATACGATCTTTACATTTCTGAAAAGCTTAGACTTAGTAGAACAACTTTTATTTTATAAGTATTTTCATATTTTGAGTTGAACTGGGTCAAAATTAATGATTATTATAGTAGGTTTGAAATTGGAATAACTTGTTTCTTAGTAATCAAGTGCTTTATACCTATTTTGTGTTTATAATTTAGCTGATGTTTAGTATAAACATGTATTTCAAATTGAAATATTTTTAGTATAATTTAAGAGTGAAACTTTTTATTCACTTTAAATGAAGAGTTTGTAAATTAAATCGGACTTGTTTAAGAGGTTTTGAAAATTTTCTAAATATTGAGATTTGAGAATTTGATTATGAAGAAAATGGATTTTGATAACCTTGAAAATATTTGTTTAGTTAAATAGAAGTAGAAAGAATACATTCTTTGAGTTTGTCTTGCCTTTGTGCAATTATCCAGTGACTTGCATTTATGCGGTCATTTGGGTTGGTGGTATTGAGGAAACCACCTACCTCTTATTGAGTCTTCCTGCCTTAATTGTGTCAATCTAATGGTGGTGTGGTTCTTTCCGTAGTGACATACGAAAAGTCATGTCGACAATTATCTAGTTGGTTGAAATCGGGATAAATTTTTATTAAATCCCGACTCTATTCGAGAAGCTCTTGAGAAATAAATCTCACTAGATTGATCTTTTGTATGGAATCATGTGTGTGATCTTGTTTCGATGGTAGGACGCCTTCCAAATCATGATGTATTGCTCGTAGAAATTCAGTGGTCCGCTAATCCCAAATGTTAGCACTTGGGAAACCAAAGTATTAATCGAACAATCTTATCTTGTTTTTCTATCATCTTGTGTTGGGTTGAGAAATTTTAAATTTGAGCTTATTTATCTTCCTTTTCTTGATGAAATAATTTGTGTTGAGCATAGCTTGTGACGACCCGGAAATTTTTAACATTTGAAATGAAATATTTAATTGATTTTAAATATTGGAAGTTGTTTTTAAACTGGAATTTCCTAATTAACTATGAATTTGGCAATTTAATTATTGAATTTAATTTATTGAAGTTGGACAAAAATTTGAATTTTCGGTTTTAAGCTGATTAAAAATATTTTAAAGGCTTTGAAAATTTATGTTGATAATACTGAAGATAATATAAGCTTTAGAATTAGATTTGAAACTATTTTGTTCAGTTTTGGAATTTATATCGTTTAAATCGATATCTAAAAAAGCCTTCCGAGGCACAGTCTCGGAATTCGATGAAACTAGTTCCATTGGATCCGTAATATTGTATTATTATCGGATTTCAATTTTCGTAGCAATCGGAGTTGTCGTTTAACCCTGGCAGCTCGAAACGCATAGAAACTATTTTAATCGATTTAATTTAAAATTGATCGTTTATTTCCGTAACTCGTGCATACGATCAAATTAGAACTCGAAACCTTTTCCGTTTCATTCGAAATAGGGTTATAACATTATAAACGCCTGGCGGCATGCCTCAATTTGGAGGTTGAGATTTTGAGTTGTGCTTATCGGAGTAAATCGAATTTAAATTTAAACATAATAATGTTTCATAAAGAAAAAAAATCACACGTTTTTATTGTCTTCCTCCATACGCCAATATCATCGTATTTCTTTTCTTCTAAAAGACAGCCGAAAGGAAACCCATCTTCTCCCTCTTTTCCTTCGTTCATAACAGAAAGAAAAAAAAGGGGCTGTATCCTCAAAAGTAAAAGCCGAACAAAGCAGACACAAAATCGCGTACTCATTTCTTCTTCCTTCCCAATTCGATTCACCACAGACATCGGGTTCAAAAACAAATTATTTAAACTGTATAATCGAAATCAATTTCGATTCAAAGGTGTTGAAGAGTTGCTTTCGGGTAACTAAGGTGGTCGCATCCAAGATTGGGGATCTCGAGCTTGATCTTGAGTTCTTGGTACTCGTGCAAGGTCGCGCAAGAGCAAGTGATGGCACGGGTCGCGAAGCAGTTGTAGGCGGCGACATTCGGCAACAAGGTGGCAACGACCTGGATTGCGTGCACGTGTGTGGAGGGATCGCTTGGAAACACAAGCTAGGGTTTCGTTTTGGGGTGTTCGCATGGGTGCTAGGGCAGGGGCCGCGACTTGTCACTGTAGTTGTTCTCGGCAAATCTAGAAGGGGTTCGAGCAGCGACATATTGTTGATGGCATTCGATTGTCGAGGGCTTGGCCATGCTAGGGTTTCCAAACGATCGGCGAAACAATCTGGCAGTAAGGTATATTAAAATTTTTCAATTCAATTTAAATTTGAAAATGAATTTAAACCCTATACAGATTATTATGAAATCAAAATAAATAAGATATATGCACATGCATGTTTGAAATATATATGTGTAAACGAAATTTTAGTTTACAGTAAAAGGAAAATAGAAAAAAATAAAAATGATGAAACGAAATTTTTACAAATAATATGCAGTGAAGTATAAAGGAAATTATTTTCTGTCATTTACAGTAGACGATAGGTTAGTTTATATGGGTAAAAATTTAATAATGGAAAAAAATTATATAAAGATTTGATTTTTTTCTATATGAACTGTTTTATAAATACTACATATATATATATATATATATATATATATATATATGTAGTTTCTAAATGAAAATTATTATATTCATTCTAAACCTACTAGTTTATTTTTAATTTAAGCATTATAGTGATTAACTTATTTAAACAAATTAATTAATTAGTTGAATTAAAATTTTAAAATGGCAATTAAATTGTTCGATTTAATTCGAATTTTATAAATTGTATACGTGTTATACAAGGTCTGAAATGGAGAAACAAGCCGGAATGGAAATGGGTTGCATGCAAATTTAAGGTGAGATCTTCTCACTCAATTAAATCTCCAGTTAATTTTAAATAGTTAGATTTAAAATTGATTTACTGTGTGCGTGGAAGATTGATTTATAATTATTCATTGGATGATATCGTATATGCATAGTAGTATATAGTATATATTGGGTGATTGATTTCCCGCATTATATAGTGGATGAGACCCTATTGCGCTGCATAATAGCGGATGTTATTTTTATAAATCTCATATACCGCGATATTATACCTCGAAGTGGAATTGGTATTTAATTATTGTGCTAACGTATGTGGATGCAGGGAAACAAGTTGGAGGGATCCAATTGGATTCCTCAAACATTTGAATCTGTTTCATTTGTTGTGTGTTAAATTATTTATAATCTCTATATGATTATATTGTAATTGGAATCACTATAGGCTAAAATTTAGCCGAATATATTTTTGGTTTTGTAAGATACCAGAAATAAATAAAATAGGATTTTTGAATTTAAGTAGAAAAATCTATAATGAAATCCTATTCAATAAATTCCCAAATATGAGGAAAGATTTTTATAAATGGGTTTGAGTAATATTGGATGATAGTTGAAGAATTTATTTAAAATATGGATTTTAAATAGTTTGGAAAAAACAAAAATAATAAAGGGATTTACTTTAAAAGATGATAAATTTGGGAAATCCATTTTAAAATTGATTTTTGGAGATTGAAATTAAACCTTTGGGAAATCCATTTGAAAATTGATTTGGGTGTTTGAAATAAACTTGGAAATCAATATGAAAATTGATTTGGTGTTGAAAGTGAATATTTGAGGATCGATTTGAAAAATCGTATATTAATGGATAATTGGAAATTTGAATTCACACTGGGACTTTGTAAAGGAAAGGGAAATTTGTTTTAAAAATAAACATTGGTTAATTTTTAAAGTGTGGAAAGGAATTTACGGATTGGAATGTAAATTCAAAATAAATCGAGAAGGGTTTATTAAATTGGTCTAAGTGGACCATTTTTGAAATGAAAGTGTATTATTTTGGAAAGCCGAGTATGTCTTGAAAGTAGCTTTTAAAGTATAAATTAAAAGTTCTAAAGGTTTTAAAAGAAAATTTAGAGAAATTATATTCTTAAGTTGTTTTTAAATCTTAAAGTAAGGATTTATTGAATTAATTATAGAAGTGGTTATTTAAAGTTTTAATTGATATTTGTTTTAGAAAATGGATATTTAAATAGTTATATCCTATCTTCTAATTTTATTTTAAAAATTAGTTTGGACTTGAATTTTATACGCGATTTTGATACAATGTTTTCATAACTAATATTTAAATAAATGCTTTAAAACAGTTTTATATAAATGTTTCCAAGTATATATTTTGGATAAGTGATTTGAATTATTTAAAGTATTTGAACTCGACAGACTTTAAGTGGAAATAAATAATATCGGGAATCTTATTCCGTGAGTGAAAAGTGATTTTGAAATTTGTTTTCAAATGGTTGAAGTGTGAAAATATATCTTGCAAAGATGTTTTGAAATAATTAACTGGGAAAAACTATTTGAAATCCAGTAATTGTTGTGAATGTTGATTGATAGTTAAATAACCGTCTATCAATATTTGCCTTTCAATGGCGTTTGAATTTCGATGCGACCGGGGGTCGGATTCCAAGTGGATATCCGAAAACCAATCGAACCTTTGTGATTGTGATGAATCTTTTATTTAAAAGTTCAAAGTGGAAATTATTGTGATTTGTTTGAAATCTGAATGAACACTTATTTTTAAAAATAAGCGCTCGTTACTCGGATTAGCCGGGAGAGGACCTTTGTATCATATAACCCATTTCAAATAATGATACGACGAAATGGGATTGCAGTTGAAGACCGATGGTGAAGACCGGGTATTTGCGAGAATGATAAGATGACCTATTGATTGTCTCTGCATTGAGTAGCTACGGTATAGAGATTCCCTAAGTGATGGAAAGTCCAATCGGGATTGTGAATACTCGGATTGCAAGGGCTTCTTCGGAAGTGCCTTCGGTTCTGTTCGAACCCGGAACGGACTTGTATGTATGTGTGTCTGACGTTGCAAATTGAGATGTAAAGCTGGTTTCTATCAAATACATTTCTGTTGGTGGTGGATAATTTATTCTCTTAGCTTAACACCCTTCTCTGAGACGTACGAGCTCAGAGGTTATGTAGTTGATGGTTACTAGTGATACATTCCCAATTTGGTAATGTGGCATACGAAGTGCTGCTGATCATTTGTTGATCGAAGCATGGCTTGGTTAAAAAGCTTAGCTTTGTGGACAAGACTTCGTCGAGCCTCACAACCCTGTAATGGTCGAAACAGGAATGTTGCGACAAGGCTTTCTAGGGATCGCGCCTCTAGGGTATGTCCATTTTCTTCTGGATAAAGGATGGTATCATGGTATGAAGCCTAGATACTTAACTCATGTGGACAGTGTAAATTTATTACTGTGTGATACTGCTTTGTGGTTGAGGATCCTCGGATAAAGGCCGGTGACGACAGGGGATGGCATACTTGTGTGTTAGTTACCTATGTTATAGCTTGGTTAAAGCGTGAGGTAACGTAGGCCTTGTTGGCAGAGATCCGGTTAGGTTCTTGGGGCGTCCTTTCAGAGGCGTACCCATTTCGGTGTAGCAAGTTCCTTTGCCTGACCATTTGTTGGAAATCCAAAGAAACAATATGCGCCCTGTACGGTTTTAGTTGTATAACCTGCCATGGAATGTGACGGTAACTTGCTATTGAATATGGTAGTTATAGTAGGCATACGACGAAATGTTGTATGCTGGCTAAGATTAATATTATACTTTCGAAATGTTTTTTGCACTATGCACTAAAAATAATATCCAAAGATTTCGCGTATTAAGCATGTTTGACTGTCATAAGGAGAAATCTCCTCCAAGTGTACGTTTGCATTGTGTGTGTGGCAGGAGGCCTTATGGCAGTTTCATTTTTAAAAAGCATAGCGGATTTCTTTTTATTTTCTTTGTGAAAATAATTGTTTTTAAGATCTCACACCAGTCTCATGACTGACCTGGAGTTTATTATTCCCTTTCTAAACTCTGGGTGCCTACAATTTTCCACACGGGCAGCTAAGAGTCAGGTTAGCAGTTATTCGGGAGCAAAGTCAAAAAGTTGCTGTGGGAATCAGGAGTTGGAGCTAGATGGCGAGGCGTATCACTTATATATGTAATATTTCTTTCCATTGTTTGTTGTTGTACACTCTGATAATGTAATGTAATATACTGTAATAACTGATATAGTGATTCTGTTAAAGATATTTATTTATCTATTATATTTGTTCCCCTACGAATTGTGAGATTCTATTATTGTTTCCGATTCTTCTTTATTTCTTCTTCTACCTCTTCTTCTTTAAACCCTAAAGGTTCGTAAGTTTGTTCCTCTTTGGCTGAATTGTTGTGGGATTTTGCCAGCTCAAAAGGGGTACGGATTTGTAGCTCTTCTTTAAAAATTGCGAGGACACAATTTTTATAAGGTGGGAGTCTATAACAACCCTGGTTTTAGCGATTACCTATAAATATTAAATTGTAACGGTGGTTATAATTTAATATAGTGAATCAAAAATAAATTGAAGATTTAAATTATTTATTTTAAATAAACAATTGTTTTTGAAAATAAAATGTGAAAATAAAGTTTTGAAAACTTTATCTTGGTTGTTTGTGTTAAGAATGAATGAAATATGATTTTATTAGAGAAAATGCAATAAATTTTGTAATTATTGGCAAGTGCTTCTTTTAATAAATTTTAAAAGAAATATTTGTTTTAATATGTGTTTATTATAAATAAAAAGTTGAAATTTTATTTAAAAATAATTTTTTATCAAAAAATTAGTGTTAAAATGGTTTGTTATATTTTATTACACATGATAATTATTTTTGGTAATTTTTGAAGTTAAAAATGGTGATTTATGTAAATGTTAGTGGAAATTTGTTATTTATTTAAAAATGAGAGTTTTTGATAATAAAAATATTTTGTAGCAAAATTATCTTTTAATAGTTGCAAAATATTTTACTTTACATAGAATGTGTTTGTACATGTTTTTATTGTAAAGGAAACTTGAGGAATAAGTTGTTCGATTGTGATTGCATAGGTGTATTTATGTTTTTAAGTGATAAATTAATTACTTAAGTTATTTTCTTGGGTTTGGGTCCAAACCCACTTAGCAAATTAAAGCAGTAAAGGAGAAAAGAAGTTTCTCTTCTCTTGTATGTATACTTTCATCTTCTGTAAATTAGAAAATAGAAACAAAGAGAGCAAACTTTACCCCTTTCTCAACTAAATCCAAATTCCCATTTTCTTTAAATTAAATTGTTGTTTTAATCAAATTAAAGAGATTTCCATTGGGTAATCCATTCCAAAACTAGAATATTTCATCAAAATTCCATATTATGTTGTTGGATTATCTGTAATCTTGTTCTTTTAGTCTGCATGTTTTTGTTCTAAGCTTTTACAGGTTGTTGAAGCCAAATCTAGCTCCATGCTCTCTCCTTTCAGCAAGAATCCATGAATTTGCTCTTCTTTCACAAGGTGAGTATTAAACTCACATCTTCTAGCTGAAATGAAGCAGTTTAAAGCCAAAATTTGTGTAAAACTTAACTTCTGTAGATATTTCCTGTAGTTGTTTCTTCTATATGAAAATCTAATTTTAGTTGCTTCTTTGCATGTTAATAACTTCCAAATCTGGTAATGAATTGCTGTTGGATCCTTTTCAAATCGTAGTTTAGATGCTATAGTATATGCATGCAAAATTTTGTAACCTAGTTCTTTCGTTTGCTGCTTGAAATCAATGCTTGAAAACCAAAACGAAGCCATAAAAACTCATGTTCAACGCGTGTACCAGGTCGACCAGAGGGATATATAGGTCAACCTTAGGGTCGACCTGGCACTAACATAGATCGACCGTTCGGTCGACTTATGGACCACTAGGTCGACCTGGCACCGTGCATTTGCCTTAGCACTTATCTCTTGTCTTGTGTTAATTATTTCTCCCTTTGCTCATTTCTGTTTTTTGTTTTTTTTGTTTTTGAATGATCTTTAACGCCATGATGCCTATCAATAGGCTAGAGAAAATTTTGATGAATATGAGATTCAAAATGAATCATTTTTGAGTTGAATTCGAATGTCCGTTTTTGAGAAATTTCGAAGTTTTTCTTTAATTTCGAGCACGGATTTTGCCAAATGATTTTGAAATAATTTTTAAAATAACATGGATTTTGAAATAATTATTATATAATATATATTTTTATGCTATAAAATCTATATATTCTCTATAATAATGGAATCTTCAAAGATTGTTTTCAAAATCGATTTCGAAAAATGGTTTTAAAAGCTTCTTTTCTCAGATAAATTACTTTGTATATCAAATACATGTTTTTGCACTATTCGAGTGCATGAGAAGGAGAACTAAATGCTTTGGTAAAACATGTGGTTTATCTTATTGATTAATTCCTGACTTGTTCTTTTGATTGTTTTGACCTTCGGGTCGCATTTGCAAATGAGATGAGGCAAAAAATTTATTGCGTTCTTGTGTGGCATTTACTAGCGGTTAGTATTATGTGCGAACGTGTGGTATGAGATGCACGTTAACACTTTTTGGGTTCCTATTTGAGAGTTTGTGACACATTTGTCATTGCGACGTATTTGCCAGCACTGGATCTTTGGGTCATTTTTCCTTCTGGATGTTTGTCATTACGACATATTTGTCCTTTAGGATGTTTGTCACTGCGATGTATTTTTCCTTCCAGATGTTGTCCTTCGGAAGGTTTGTCATTGCGACGTGGCGCCTTATTTTGAGAGAATAGTACTTGGCGGGTTTCGACCATATGCACATGCTATATCTTTGAGATGATTTCATTGATTATTTGTGATTTTCCAAGTGCATCGCCTTTTTACGTTATTGTCCATTTGAGCCATTTGAAATATCATACATATTGCAATTATATCTTTGAAAATTTGAACTCCTTTGTGTACTATATTTGGAATTTGGGTTGCCAACACTTGGCATTTATTTGAGATTTGAGATTTTCCATTCTTGGCGTTTATTTGGGATTTATATCCTCTAATTTTGGAGATATATGTAATTGCCTTTATGACGTATTTTTGAGATTGAGATTTCTCTTTTGGAAATGCATTTGAGATTGCCATTATGGTAGATTTTGATATTCCTCCTATTTAGGAACTGTTATTATTGTTTTGGGATGTGCCGATGATATGAGGCATTCTATGCTTAGTGTTTTTGCTATGGAGTTTATTTGTTTTGAGATTATATATTTGTTTAGTGATACCACTTCATCACTTGAAGTAAACACATGTACTTAGAATTAATACTTCTTATTTGAGAAGAATTATCTCCCTTATCCCCATGCACTATATTATCGTTTATCCTACTAAACTGATTGTTTTAGCTAGACTGACCCGTGTATTTTATACTTGGGTCAGATAGAGTGTTTCTGGTTAGATACTTGCTTTTGGACTTTGCTTTGATTGCTTCAAATTTGGATATCTGCTTATCACTTTTTGTAGTTTTATAGTTGTTTTGTATGACCCTGATATGTATTTATTGTATTGACTCGTTGTATGGGATGTATCTGTGTATATGTATGTGTATGTGTGTGTATGTTTGGCTACTGTTCTGTGATATGTTGTACATATTGTTGTTGTATTTTGTTTTGATGGATCCGTTAGCCACTGTATTTTTGTATTAAGCATTGGAATATGTCGATCCATTTGAGAAAGGGAAAAAAAGCTAGAAGCACCAAATCGATGATGTATTTAATAGATGTTTAAGACAAAGCTATAGATAGTCACTCCAAACCAGCCATATTCTCCGCATTAGCAGACAGTATTACCCACTAATACTCATTGTTGATGTGGATCTTGAGGTGCGGCATCACAAATTATTTTTGAAATGTAAAAGAACCAACCGGTGTGTAAAATGATATTTGTTTGTTAAAGGGACCGGGGCTTCTTATTGGCATACTCTCTGTCAATATTGGAACCACTTTAACAACTGTGTACGCATAGGAGACTCTAGAACGAAGTGGTTGGATTTAGTGTACATTTGCTGGATTTGAAGAAAGAGAACGATGATGGGTAGACCCCGGCACTTGTGCCAATTTGAAATGACTAAAACAGGACGGCTTAACAGGGCCAAGATGGCTAGCTACCCCTAGCGGACACCCGTTCTTCGGTTTTCTTTCATACTATTTCCATGATGTTGGTTTTGATTGGTGCATCTTGATTTTGGATAATCTCCATTTGGCTCGATATACGATGGATGTACACGGTGGCGATCGTGGCTACAATGCGTTACCACCAGCCCTGCGACTCGAACTGGGAGTATCCTACCTTGGGCATTACCTCACATGCCTTGTCATACTTTTATCCCTATACGAGACCACTACGATTTTGGTTTAGTTTTGTCGTATCACGGCGTATGCCTATCTCCCGATGTGCTACGAGGCGTTATATGCAAACTGTACGACAATGCATAAAACGCATAAAGGGGATTAATGTAAAGCCTTAACGCTAAGAAAAATATTTATTTTACTGATTAGACATTATATATAGCGTATTCTACATATATAAATATTTTGACGGATCCTTAAGAGATGGAAAATCCTGTAATATCTCTTGAGTTAATGCACGCACGTTATACAGTGGATATGAGATGTGAAACCCCGAAAACATCTCCGATGTCATCACACTCATGTTATATGTGATATTGATTTGACTCACATAAAGATATGTTAGTCTTGACTCGAGTGTTTTGTCTTTTCATTACGCTAGGGTAATCCTAAGTTTTCAGCTCATTGAAGATCATATTTCTTGAGGACGAAGATGAAAATTTGATATATTATTATTACTAGTATTATTTCACCACACCATTGTTCTACTGCATTGGTTTATTTTATTGTGCTGCATATATAACTCTGATAGATGTTGTATAAATCATAATCAAATGAATAGTATAAACAGCCTCATGAACTGTTTATTTAATTATTATATTTTTTCTTTCCATTACGAAATTCTGTGTTATTTTTCTTAATTAACCACATTGATTATCTATGTTCTGAATTGTTTAAGTTGGACATATGTGGATTATTGTTAACTTAAGCCTTTCGAAATGCGGGTCGTCACACCATGTCTAACTTAGTATGAATAAAGCATGTACTTTATTGTTCATTTATACGAAGAGCTGACTTGTTCATGTTTTTTAATCCCAAAAACCATGATTCTAGCTTTGTCTTCGTGATCATTATTATAAATTTAATCCCATTCATTATTAAGGAAATTAGCTACTTTGTTAATATTATCTACAATTAATTTGTTCTCCAAAAGACCAACTATAAAGGGTTGTCTATATTTTGAAATTTGAGCAACGTCTAATTGTGTAGAAGGGGAATTCGGACCCCTTATTTTTCAAACAATCAAATTCATCATGCATTATTAGTAAGACTGCTACCTAATTCCATGTGAGAAGATGCGCTCACGTTTCTCTTTCTATGCTCCATTTTCTTACCTTTTGATTTTTAATGCAAAACCATATTTTGCCATGCAGGTTTGTCTATCGTGTCCGCAGATTTTGCAGCTGTAAACTCAAGTAGTATTTTATCATGCCTTTGCTTCCTATTTTACTTAGATTTGGTGCTCGAGCTAATGTTTTCATCTAGTTGAACATTGTAAGGGTTATACTACAATCTTTGTCCTTTCATCTCCCCTAGTGTTTGTTCAAAGTCCAATCTGGTTCATTATTTCTTGCATGGATTCAGACATTGTGTTACTTTCTTCGGATTCTTCCTATTTATGCTCTGTATTTTTTTAGAATATACATTGTAAACTAAACTGGGACTATGCTGTAAATTTGTAATAATCAGTTGTTGATTTTTCTCTGTTTGAACCGATTCTAAATCGTTTGGTTTGTACCCTCAGAACTTGACAAGGATTTTGAACACTCCGTTTCAATCATATTATTATGGGTCTCTAGTATGGTATTGTTTTAAAGGGACCGCGCCTCATTCTATTTGCTTAGTTCGAATTTACCTAGATTGAAATTAGACTCTGTTTGCGGTCTTGGGTTATTTTGTGATGCTTACATCTTGGTTTAATTGCCTAATACAAGTTCACATTGCCTGTTCTAGCTGTTATTTACATTTATTTTTATGTATGCTTCGAGTTTAGTGGAAAGTTTGTGTACATGCAATCGTTTGGGGGACGTTATTCTATTGTTGCTTTGGGTACCTATACGTTTTTGAATGCATAATATTTCATCGGGTGCCCAAAACAATAGCAGTTTTGACACATGATTGGTCTCCATTCGTACTAAACAGATTGAATGAATACCTTATTATTTTCAGTCACAATAGCTACTTTATTTTGAAAATTAAAGTTATTTTTTAGTTTAATCACCACTCGAGAAAATAAGATTTTAACCATATCTTTTTAAATTCATCCATTTTGATAGGATCACCCAAAGCAGAGGCAGTTCTATGATACCTTCCATGGACCAAAAATCTAACTTTAACCCAACAAATAGAACCCAAACTAGAATAGTTTGTAGAATTTGCCTAGTAAGATTAAGTTCTGGAACATATCACTTCATCAAAATAAGGATCTCCTTCTAGAATTCTCCTACAATCATCTTTATTTTCTACTTTAATCGCATAAAAACCATTGTCTTTAGTGTATATATGGAAATCTCATATTGATTTCCACACTGTTTCAATATACGCTCTGAAAAGATGGTAATATGGATGCAATCCAACCACGTACATAGCAATCAAATTATCCTAGCAACTTTTTGCCAAGTAAACCGTGGAATTAGTTATTCTAGCACATCCTTGTTGGCTGAAATCATTGAGATTATAGAAATTTATTGTAGCAGAAACTAGGATTTCCTTTTTAACTATCACAGCCTTCCACGATCTAGTCAAGGGCTTGTAAGCGTTCACCGTCTTTGTTTGTGGATAGGTAGGTGCAAGAACCTACAACACTATCTGAGTGGGAGCTCGACTTGAAATAAGTTGGGAAAAACCTAAGTGTTTAAAGTAAAGTTTGTTGTAGATCTTTGTGGATCATATATGGATTTCTATGGTGTAATCCGGTAGAACTTCAACCGCTTGTTGAGAAGCACGTGTCGTCTTTTGATTTCGTCAAGACAACACTGCAGTAACCTCATAATCAGCTGTACCTACTCACATCCAACAATCAATAATACCTTTCCATGTCTTCAGGCTTCCCAAAGCGATAGCAAGGCCAATGGCTACAGGTAATAGGATTTCCCTAATCCTCCCTCCCCGAAAGGAAGAACGTGAAATTCTTTTTCTTTTCCACGAGGACCAGGTGATTGGATCTAGCAATAACAACTATCGGTAACGCAATCATACTCCCTTCACCTAAACTGGAACTTGATTTAGCAGCTCTTTTCAAAAGGCGTGAATGTAAATAAAAAACATCTTCGGGATAAGCTTCACGATCAGGCGGTTCAATCATTTTGAGGAGGAATTGAGCATACATTTGGAGGCACTAGCGGCGATGAAGGTGGCGGCTAGTTTTGGAAATCGGGTTGGGTTTTCCACCATCAAAAAATCCTATTATACCAAACAAGCTTCACAATACCGAATGTCAATTTTATATACAAATAATAGCTATATTTTCTTATTATGACTGTTAATTCATACATGTTTTTATATGTAAGTAGACGTCTTTGCTATAAACAAGGGATAACACATTGCAGCAATTTAACTTTTTGTAGTTCTTTTCGATGTAGTAACTTCATTTTGCTTTGCATGCTTCAGTTTTATTACTATTTTTGATCAGTAGTATTTGTACTCTTAAAACAAATATTATGAAAATATTGTGTGTGTGTGTATGTTTTTCTAACATAATGTATTGACTATTAAACGGTTTATAAATGTACTAAATATAATATAAAATTTAGATGGCTGTTTAATAAATTTCCAATGTATATTTGGTATTTAATGGTTGTAATATGGTATTTGTTAGGACATTTAATAGCATTTACAAAATGATATCAAAAGCTTTAGTGCATTTATATTAATGTTATTAGACTCTAAACTATAATGGTAAGCACAAATTTTTATAAACGTTATTAAAAGCTTTAATAGCATTTTTACGAATGCTGCTAGAACTTTTAATACAGTTTTTAGAAAGTCGTACAAGTTATCATATTTTAGGATCTTAACATAGCAATAAAAATGCTATTAGTAGTTAGGGAAATTGCTATTAAAAAGGTATCAACATAGTTGACAAAATGCTATAAATTATATTTGATAGGTAGGCAAAGACTCCTTGAAAATGACTTTGATAATGTTTTTCCTGTTTCTATGTAAAGCCCTTGACCTATAATAACATGTCGTTATATAGTGTTCATATAAATGCTTCAAATGTTGTAAAAGCGTTTTTGAAATGCTATTAAAAGTCCTGATTGTCATGGTGCTTCATTCCTAAATATGGCTTAAATCCCATGCTAAGGTAATCTCTGTAAAGCCTGCGAAAATAAAAAATAGGCAGTGGAGGCAGTAGAGAAATAGGCATTATCCCCAATAACTGCTAGTATAGGAGGGACACTTGCTGGAGGTGCAATACCCTATGTTTTAGCCTAAAGGTATCTCTAAAACCATGCTGACATATAAGGATATGAAACCTTAACGTGTACCCTAGTTGTCATTGCATGGGTGCCACAACTCATAGTTGTTATCTACAAATGGAAATTACTAGCAATAATTCTCACTAGATAGCGCAAGATGCTAGAAACAAAAGTGTGAGTGCCTAAATGCTATATGCACAAGTATACAAAAACAAAAAACTGTTTTGTCAACTAATCCCAATTTATGATGATCAAATACCCTAAGCTCTAGTACCAATTATAATGACTCACCTCTCATAACAATTATCATCCACGCTTGCAAGCAACAAGAATCCCTAATGGTACTATGGTGATGTTCCGCTAAGGATAAAATATATAAACATCAAAGAGAGGGCCAGACATAAATTCCAATGGAAAAAAATCACTAATCTGCATGATTAGTAATATGCTAATATATCATAAGCATTACCAAGTGGTACTACTCAAGGTAATGGAAACATACCTTAACCTACGTCTCCACCAACATCCAGTAATTTAGCACATTTCTACTATCATGCTACACTATATGATGAATCTATCATATACAAAACACCAAGACACCAATCATAACCAAACGACACACAAGGCTGAAGAACTATAAGCCTCCTGGTAAGGCCAAAACCAAACAAATGTGGTCACTAATGTAAGAGCAAAGCTCCATACCTGAATTTCCTATAGTCAGTACTGTAAGGTCTATAATATATATGGCAATTAATGTAGGAACAATACCATGTGTGGTCACTAATATAAGGCCATTTGATAGACCCCTTCATCAATCAACTAGTTGGGTATAACCAATTAACCATTTGAAGTCATTTTTGGCATGTTATCTTTTGGCCATAAAACTAAGTAACTCTCTCATGATTAGTCGACTAATAGCCCTCTACCAATCGAATGATCGCCTATAGAGTTGTGGGTTTAACTCTTGATAGAGTAATTTTCTGTAAGGAAATTTATCCCACCAATTAAAGTTCACCCGACTATCGTCTTGGCTTTCCTTGCCCGGACATCAAGTCTCACCACTTCACAACCTTATGTCACCAACTACACTTTGCACTCAAGCTTACCTCTTTGACGTTCCTTTATAGGGCGAACACCACTAGACGATGATTCAACAAATCACTCAATTGCTTAAGCACTTTATAAACCGTATGAATTTAACCCCTCGACCAATCATACCAACATCATAACCCGTCATCTCAATAAAAACATCCATTATCATTTAATATAGTCCTATCGATTCTACCATTAACATAATCAATAATTAACCCATACAACAATATCAAATAACATTCAATTCCTAACACATTAATTGAAAGAATTTTTCATCAAACATAAGTAGGATTTATACTTTAAAACATTCATTGAAAAGATTCTCATTTATAATATTCGTAAATTGAGTTCGTTAGACAAGCCTAATAACACGTTAGCATTAAAGCATGATTTTAACATATCAATTGACCATATGATATAGAGAATAGATCTCACTCACAAAAGCTTCAAAAATTCAAGCTCAATGAAACCCAACTACGAAGCATTCTTTCGATTTTTGAAATCTAACCCACCAAAATGCGAATTTGATGGTATATATTTATAGAGAATCTTTTAACTTAAATTTATAAGTTTATTTTGAAATTTTTGGTCGAGGGAATCAAAAGTTACAAAGGATTAAAGATTGAAACCTTTGATTTTATTTTTGTTTTGAGATGTGGAGGAAGAAGAATGGAGAGGAGAGGAGTTATTTTAAAAATGATGTAGGTGCCTCCAAAAGATAATTTTGCCCTTCATTTACATTTCCTTCTCATTTTGCAAAATATAACTAGTTTTAATAAATTTATTATGTATTTAATGTATAAATGACTATAACTCAACGGAATAGATCTTGAGTCTTAATTTATTCATCTTTTGAAAAAATTCTTTTAATTCGATAGTTTACTTAATCTTGAATTAAACAATTAATTAAAATTAATTATCAAGATAAAATTAAATTTTATCACATGGCCACTGTAAAGGGAATGCAGATGGTGAAATAGGTGGATTTCATTAATTTCTAATTTGGATTATAGTGGGCCTACGAAGTCTAATGGGTTTCACTAGATCCAACCTAGTTATTATTAATAGAACCATATTTTATTAATATTATCTTATTATTAATTAATTAGATCTATTTTAATTAAGTTTTAAATTTGAAAAAGCATCAATACATCAAATGTGTTCATATTTTGAAAGGTGTGACAAATACGTGCAACATGTAGTAAGTGTAATTATTTGGCATTTAAAGATGGGAATAAATGTGAAATTAGATCTGGATAAGATCACATCAAGATCTAATGTGACGACCCACATTTCAGAAGGTTTAAATCGATAATAATCCACACATGTCCATCTTAAACAATCCGAAACATAGACAATCATTAGGGTTAATTAATAAAAATAAGAAAAGAAGGAGAAAACAAATACAGAATCTCGCAGCGGAATGACAAAATATAATAATCAAATAAATATTTCATGAAGCTGTTTATATTATGCATTTGATTATAATTTACACAAAATTTATTAGAGTTATATATATATACAACAGGGATAAATAAATAATGCAGCAGACAGTATGATGTCGGAATAATGATAGTAATAATATATCAAATCTTCATTTCCATCCTCTAAAAAAATGATCTTTGATGCACTGAATTACTCAAAGCTGACCCGAGCGTAATGAAAAGACAAAACATTCGAGATAGGACTAAAATATCCTTATGTGAGTCAAATAAATATCGCGTATAACATGAGTGTAATAGCCTCAGGGATGTTTATGGGATTTCACATCTCCCATCCAGTGTATAACGTGCGTGCAATAACTCAAGAGATGTTATTGGATTTTCCATCTCTTAAGGATCTATCAAAAAAAAATATGTAGTAATATACGCTATATATGTAATGTCTATCAGTAAAGTATAATATTGAAAATAGCATTAAGGCATTACCCATGTCCCCCTTAACACATTTTTATAGGTATCGTAGTCTATACAGTAAACTCCACCGTAAATTGGTGAGCTATTATAAAGCACTCCATAGGTACAACATAAAACAAAGTTGAAGTGGGCGCAACTAGGGATAATATGACAAGGCATACGAGGCTATACCCACTGTAGGATTTTACCGGATTGCAAAACCAGGCTGGTGGTAACACATAGCCGGAGCTACCGTCCACCACGAACAACACTCCCGTAATCAAGAGTGACCACCAATCAATCACAAAGTAAGAGATATGGTATTGAGGAAGTATGTCCGATAGGAGGAGCGACCTCAGTTGGCCTGGTTATGGCTCCTTTTTTTAGTCATTTTAATTATAAAATAAGGCCAAGGCTATCCATCATCATTCTCTTACTTCATTCCAACTAATGCCTCTAATTCAACATCTACATTATGGATAACATCCACCATGTACAAGTTGTTAAAGTGGTTTCAATATTGACAAAGAGTATGCCAATAAGAAGTTCCGGTCTCTTTAACAACCAAACTTCGTTTTACACACCGGTTGGTGCTTTTATATTTCAACAACCATTCATCCTTGATATCAAAATATAATATTCGCTTCAAAATCAATTTTATTTCAAAATTACCATATTCGCTTCAAAAATTATATTTTCACTTCGAAAATATAAACTGTTCCAAAATTATGAATTGGGTTAAAATTCAGACTGATCCGTTTGAACTTTTAGAAAAATAATTTGAATTTTTTAAATAGTTTTAAAAAGTTAAATTAGTTTGATAGAAAATAGTTTTATAAAATGGTTTATATATTAAAAATGGTTTATATAGTAAATAGTTGGAAAAATAAAAATAATTTGTATATTTAGAAGATAGATTTTTAGATAGTTTATATTAAAATAATTTATTTAAAATTAGTTTCAAAGTCAAACTGATCCATTTCCAAACATTCCAATTCAAATCAATTTCAATTTCCATTTCAATTTAAATCTACTAAATTTCGATTTCAATTCGAATTAACTTCGATTACAATTTAAATTCAACCGATTTCAATTCCAAATTGATTTCAATTCCAAATTAATTTCAATTCCAAATCGATTTCAATTTCAACCTCAACTTTTCGATTCAATAGTTAAATTTCAAGTCAATTCTCAATTTTAAACCATTTCAATTTATACCAATTTCGAGCTCGATTTTCAAAATATCGATTTAAATCATTTAAATCAAATTTTACTTCGATGTTCAATTAAATGTTCAAATCCTTAAAATAATTCAACTTCGAGCTCAACTTTTGAAATATCGATTTAAATTAATTTTACTTAGCAATATTAAAAGTTCGAATAAAAGTTCAATCTTGTAAAACTAATAAATTTCCGAAATTCTAATCATATTTCAACTATAACTTCAAAATCTCAACTTCGATTATCAAAACAAATTCTGTTACCAATTTTAAATTTCAACATTTCAAGCTCAAGTTCAAAAATAATTCGATTTCCATAAATATGATTTTTATTTATTTAAATCAAAATCATTTAAATAATTTCAAATCAAATTTTTTTAAATCATTTAATTCAACCAATCCTGTAACAACCTGGATTTTTGTTGTTTGTTTTCGAACATTTAGTTTATTTTTAAATATTGAATTTGAATTAGTAATTGATTTTGAATATGGAGATTTTGGTTGAATTAGTGAAATGGTTTAAAATTTTAAATATAGTGATTAAATGGATTTGGTGAATAGTTAATTAATATTTGAAATTGGGCAAATATGAGAATCTGGAGTTAGATGTGAATAGGAATGATTTTTAAGTTGACTTAAAATTCTTTTTGGATTAGAATTATAATGTTGGACTTTAGAGTAGGATTAAAATTCGATAAGTTCAAAATTGGAATTATATATATATATATATATAATAGTGAAATTCAATATATGGAAATAGTGTGGTAATAGAATTTTGATTTAATATGATTTGAAATGGTTTCTTATATGAATATAAGTTCTATTTGAATTACAATTGAGTTAGTAAGTTTTTAAAATAGAAATTTCAAGCAATTCATCAATTTTGAAAATCGCTCGATTTCGTCCACGAGTTAAAGTAGCCTTTTGGGGGCACAGTCTCAGAATTTGACGAAATCAGTTTCATTGGATCCGTAATAGTGTATTATTATCAGATTTCAAATTTCGTAGCATTTGGAGTTAACATTTGAGCATTCGGGATAGAAACGCGTTGAATTAAATATCGAAAATTTAATATTTTAATTCGATTCGAAAAGAAATCTTCCACATACGATCGAATTAGGCCTCGAATCATGTTCCATTGTGTTTGAAATAGGGATAAAACATTATAAATGCCTAGCGGCATGCTTCGTTTGGAGTTCGTCTGAAAAAGTATGTAAATTGTGAGAAATAATAATTAAATAATATATATGCACGTAGGTCTGTGTGTTGACTCAGTAAAACCCTAGTTCATAATGCAGCCACTGCCCCTTTAAAAATCAATGGCCAAAAATTTTCATGCTTTCTTCCTCAAATTCTCTCGATCCAAGCCATATTATCCAAACCTTCCAACTAAGAAATCGTTGAGCTTCTCGAGCTCGTCAAATCCATGCGGCTGTGATCTTCTGAAGTTTGTCGAAGTAGCGACAAATCGATGAATAGGTCGTGTGTTTCATGGCATTTCGCATGGTAGAGGGGAAACCGAGCTCGGCGTCATTCAAGGCATGGGTGTGTGGTGGTTGAAGGTACACGACGTTGGTCTCCGATCAACTTATAGGGCAACGACGAGGAGCAGCGATCGAGTTTTTTATGGCAGTGGTTGGGTTTCTAGCACGATGCTTCACCTGGAAACGTTCGTGGATGAGAAGAAATCATGCGTGGCTAGTATGTGTTTGTGATAGATCGAATAGTTGAATTTTGATGGATGTTTAATATTAAAAAGAAAATTTATAAATTCAATTACATCTTAAATCGTGAATGTTTAAAAATGTGTATCTTGTATATACATTGTTAGAATTGGATGAAACAAGCACCGTTGGGTTTGATTGGACGAGTACTATGGAACAGATCTGAAGGTGATTGGAGCAAGTTAATATTTTAGGTTAAATCGAATGAGTTCGATTTAATTTAAAATTGGAACGTTTGAAAATTTTAAAACTTAAGGTGAGTTAATCTCACTCAATGTTGGACTGCTGGAATTAATTTTAAATAGTTAAAATTAATTAATGATTGATTGGTTGGATTGATAATTTTTATCAATTGAACGTGATATTATATACAGTAGTATATATCTGTATATATTGGAGTGATTGATATTCCCGCATATATATGGCGGATGAGACCCTATGCACCCTATATAATAGCGGATGACCCTATATACTACGATATTCCTCCTCGAAGCCAAATTGGCATTTTTATGTTGTGCTAACATCTTTGGAGGCAGGTAAATAGGTTGGAGGGATCCAAGTGGATTACTCAAAATGTTGAATTTTATTTTCATACATAGTGATATATGTTTGGTTGGAGTAATCTATGATAGATTATTGTGTTATTTGAATTGATTGGATGTTATGGCAGTTAGCCTAGATTTTGGTATTTTAAATACCAATAATATATGGTTTGAATTGGAAAATAATTTTAAAGAAAATTTTAAAGTAAATTATATATATATATATAATTTGAGTTAACTGATTTGATAAAATAATGGTTTTGAATTTGTACTGAACTATTCTGAAATATCGTAAATAAGGATTTTGGAATAAAAGCATATAAAAGAATTTTTAAAAATAAATTCTTAAGTAGTACTTGTTTAAAATAAATGGTTTAAAAATCGAGATTTTTAATATATTGGAAGTATAGGAGTGGAATTGGAAATCAGTATAATATTGGTTATACTGGAACTCAAGTAAGATTGCCAAATTTATGAAATGAAGTTAACATTGAGAAATTTGAGTTGTTTTAAAAAGAGGATTTTTAATCATTAACTAGGTAATTTTAAAAGCATTAAAAATATTCTAGAAACTAGTTATTTAATTATTTTAATTTGTTTAAAGCATATTCAATTATTAATTAGTTACTTTATAATGATTGTTAAAGATTTATTATCATTATTTAAGAATTAGTCGGCATTGTTGTTTTAAAAGATAAAATATTAAATATTAATAAAGCTTTGTATAGTAAGTTTTATTTAAGTATATTTTCCTAGAATAAACTTGAAAATTTATTTTAGAATTTACGCATTATTTTGAGATAATTTTTAAATAAAGTTTTGGGAAGTAATGGTATATTGGCATGGCATAGTCGGAGGCAGTGAGTGCCTGCAGTTAAGTTTTGGATTTCTCTGGGTAGAGACATAAACATTGAGCTGTGAATCCTTTTGGTACCGCTGTGGTACTTTCCAGACTATTTAAAGGCTTGCAAATATGTTTAAAAAAATAGTTTGTAACATACTGAATTCGGTAGGAAAACATATATTTGGATAATGAGATTTAGGCGATTGAGATATAAATTAAATTAAAAAGAGATTCAATGTTTTTTGTGGAAAGGGAAATATTTGGTTGAATGATTGTTTATTTGATAGTTAAATAACCGACTATCAAATATGGACCTAAATATAACTTTGGAAATATCTAGAAGAAGCACGGGAATTATATGGTACAGTTACTGTTCGACGTGCTATACTGTACGTGTAAACTCGTTTTGTTCTTCTAGCAAGATGTTAAGGAAATCGGTCCACTAACGGTTAGGAGGTGATCTCTGATCTTATTTTTGCCTATTTATTTCGTAAAGAACTAGGGTTGAGTTTACCAGAAATATCGAACGTTGTTTCGAAGAGACCGGGATCGGACAAGTTATACGAAAAGCACTTCGATCGAACGAGTATGTTTTCGATGTGAAAACAAGATCATGGAGTTGAAGATGGCGTAGTGAAGTGCAATGGCTAATCGCGACTAATCCTGAGGGTGATTCCAAAATGGATGCAGTGCGAATAGTGCCTTCGGTTCCGTTTGGACCTGGAACAGACTTGTATGGATGAATGCTATCAGTACATTGTCATTGGAGGACAATGAGCATTCTAAGTGAAGTTTCCTTAAAAAGGTAATCGTAGCCTCTATCCTCACCAACCAAGAATAACTGAAAAGTAGGGGAGATGCAACAATGTTAAGTGGGTAGCACTCAATTAGGGTATGTTTATCACCTTCCTAGATACCCTCAAATATTATTACTATGATTTATGGAAGTGGCTCACGAAGCGTGGGAACATCCGAGATGATAACATATTTTGTCTATCTAGGTTAGGGATAGTCCAGTCTTGTGTAGCAGGGGATCCCGACATGGTCCTCGATACACTATTTCTTGACGTGTACAGTGATAGGGGATATCCCAGTACCTAGTCATTCGTACGGAATCCATTCTCCAATAAGTGCTGTACGGTTTTGATTGCGCCCAACAATGCTGAAACGTGGGATGCAAGCATTTCAGCCATTTTAACAAGTATTTGTGCTTAGACGCTATTATAATATCAGATGATTTTGATATGAAATGTTTTGGTTGTCGTTAGGTAAAAACCCATCGCGTTTATGTGTGGTGTAGTCTTATAAGATACATTTGATTTTCAAAGCATTTTGATAACTTTAATAATTCAAATTGAGTGTGTTTTCTCACATTGGTTTTCCAAATAGACTTGGGTGCTATCTATTATAATGCTCGGGTCAGATTGAGTATTACATGTTCAAGTTAGGGTGCTGTGGAGCTCAGGAGATGAGCAGGATGGTGAAGACGTATTACTCGAATTTGATTTTATTCCGTTGCCGTGTTTGTTTGAAATTATCAGCAAATTGTGAGGGCATGTTGTTATAACTTCCTAGGCTGGTAATTATTGATTTATGTACTCTGATGTGATATATATATATATATATATATATATTAGTTTTGATTTGTGTAAAGAAAGATTTGTATTGTATGTTATTCATGTGCGAAATGCGGATTAAAGATCTTAAGGCTAAGGATAAACACTAGAGGGGGGGGTGGATAGTGTTTTAGAACATTGTAAAATCTTTTTTAATTTTTGTTAATTTGAACACAAATGTATGCAATATTCAGACACAGATATGATCACAGAATCAAACATGGATGCAAATATAAAGTAAAAGCAGTAAAGGGAAGAACACGTCGGATTTTATACTGGTTTGGAGTTACCCTACATTCAATCCCGCACACAAGTATGAATTTCCTTTCAAAAACAATCTTTACAATTACACCCTCGATTTCAAGGAAATGATGTACACCCTCTAGATTCACAATCCTCTGGGTAGAGATACTTGATTTCCCGGGCAACAAGTTCAACCAATTGATTTCCAAGGCTACAATCACACCTTATCTCGCTTGATTGATTTCCAAGGCCACAATCACACCTTTTCTTGTTTAATTGATTATAAAGAAGCCTATAACTCTGAATAGCACTAAGAATCTTGTTGAGATAGTGATAGAGTATCAAACCAGAGATGATCTAGCTAGATTTAATGTTGATTTCGACAGAGTAATGGTAAGAATATGTATATAGAAATGTGGAAGAAGAAGAGGAGTGAAAAACCAGAAAACCTATGTTAAAATTCATTGAAAACATCCCCTATTTATAGAAGAACAACAGCCATGACCATTCGTGAAGAGATATGACGAATAGACACTTCTTTTGAAATTTAAATTTTGAAACCAACTGACACTATGTCGACATGGGTAGGTTGAGCATGTCGACATCCCAAAGGAATTTTTGATGGTTTGGTTTTCTTTGAAAATAACTTCTATCTTATATTAAAATTATTTTAAACTTTATAAATATACTTGTCTATAGTTAAATTACATAAGTAAATATATGGAATAATGTATACAAAATTTTACTATAATTTTATATAAATATTTAAAAGCTAAATATATTATTATTAAAGATAGTTAAAAACTACGGATAATTTGATTTTGAAAATAAAGATTATTTTGAGGCTAAAAGTATTTAAAACCAGGATAGATGTTTTTGATCTTTTTTAAAAGGAAGCTTTTGAAAACACTTTGAAAATAAGATATAATTTTGTAAAAATATTTTGAATATAAGTTAGCGGATACAAAATAATGGTCCACTAGATTTTTAGTAGGTTCCATCCTACTTAGGGTTCCATCCCATTAATGGGCTCGAAGTGGATTCCATTCCACGAATAAATTGGATTTTAAGATGCCAGTGCTTTTCTAGGAGTTTTAACAAAATTCCTAATTAAAAAATTAAATTACTTGAACTCTTGAACTCTTGATAATCTTGATACTTATGAGTCTTAAATCTTGATATCTTGAATCTCTATATTGTACAGTCTTCATTCTTGGTACCTGCATGGTTAAATCCTGCATATACATATATATCTAAACTTATACTGTTAGTATTTATATTTTATAATCTATTCTAAGGTTATTATCATCAAAACCATCATCTCAAGGACTAACAATCTCCTCCTTTTTGATGATGACAACGTTTGTTTATAAAATATTACTTCTATCCTAATAACTCCCCCTAAAACTAATAACTCCCCCCTTAATCTATGCTTAACTATCCTATTTTATATTCTCCCCCGTTGTCATCAACAAAAACCATCCTAAAACCATAAAACTATAAAACTCCCCCTTAAACTAATACTAGAACAAAATATAGTAAATGGAATGTGAAAGACATTAACACAATTATAATTATTCAATACATAATTATGTATAAGTATATTTCAACACACACATCAAAACCAATCATGTCAAACAAGTCAAAGAAGTCAATCAAGTCAAACAAGTCAATCAAGTCAAACAAGTCAATCAAGTCAAACAAGTCAATCAAGTCAATCCAATCAAACAAGTCAATCAAAACATACGAAACAAATTAAAAACTAATAATCCTATATTATAAGACAATACTACAAACTCCCCCTAAAATAAAATACACTCGTTATGTATACATGTATGCAATATGTTGTTTGTAATGTAGTATGAAATGCATGACATAAGCAATGTAGCATGAGGTGATATGCAAAATAAAGTGCAACTTGTGATGCAAATGATTATGATATTTCATGCAATGAAATGTGATATGAAATATGATGCATAATGATATGTAATATGAAACAAAATGATAATGAAGTAAAAATAATAATAATATGCAACATGATATGATGTATATATACTAGGGTAAGAGATATCCAGATTATAAGATAATCATGAGTAATAAGTAATATCTAATTGACAAGCATATATATGTATATGTATGTATATGTATATGTATTATGTGTCTATGTATACATATATCAAACAATTTGTTATAACTCGCTTCAACCAAACAAAGGTAATACACACCAATTACTAAACTTAGGTTAAGGAAACTAATGAATGGGACTAAAATAGTAATAAAGACAAAAGTTTAAAGGTAAAAAATGATATTAAAATTATAACATATTCATGAAAAGTAGTAATCAAATTCAATATCAAAATAAAATTGCTAAGAAATATGGATTTAAACTATATATATATATATGATAAAACTTAATAGCCTACTTATTTAATTTATTTAAAATAATTATTTTAACTTGGTTGTTTTTATTTTATTTTTATTTTTTATTTATTTTTAAGAATCCAAACTTCCATATTTATAAAATACTTAAATTACTAATTAAAACCTTTATATTAAATTATTATTGGTTTAAATATTTAAAAACATGTTTAAACATCTTTCTAATTTAAAAAATATCATAATGAAATATTAAATAAAATAATAAAGATTGAGAAACTGAAATAAACATGTGTTATACTAAGGCCTCTTACTTAAATAAAAAATATAATTAATTATTAAAAACATTTAAACATGAAATTAATTTTAAAATATTCTAATATAAGTTAGAAACCAACTCTAAAAAGACTAGAGAAAAATACTTAATTTAAATATCATTTTTACATAGTTTAAAGTTTCATAAAGAAAAACATCACTTAAAGAATGCTATAAAAAGTTTTTGTAGTAAAATATATTCGAAACTTTGTAAAACTGAAATTGTAGCTTTTACCAAATGCTATTAAAAGTTTCTAAAACTCTACAGCGTTTCAAAGCACAGAAATACTATAAAAACGAATTTGCAATACTTACAAGAGATTATAGAAGAAAAGAAGCATTTTTGAAATGCTATCTAAAACTCCGTCATGTGATGTGGTGCTATCTTATTAATTGAAGAAATATATAAATAGAGCCTTATTCTAATTCTAAATTCATTTTATTAATTTCTTAAAGATATAAAATTAGTATCTTAAAAGAAATAGAGTATGAGAAGTAAAAATGACATTAGAAAAGTTGAAATCATTAATGAAGGTATGCTTTTCTACTTAGTATAGTTGTAACAAATTAATAGTATGATTTTATTCGAAATTAAAGACATTTTAAAAATAAATTAGGAAAATTTAGACTGGTATATCAATATTTATACTATAGTGTGTCGATATATGGACCAAAATATTAAAACTTATAAAAGAGATCAATTTCTATACCTAACTAAATGCATAAATATATGTTCCTAAATGCAACAATAAGGATGAAATAATAGTAAATCGTACCAATTTTTGCACTCCATCTTTCTAACTTTATTGTTCTTTCATTGTCGTGTATGACACTTTTATATCTCTTAGAATTTAACGACGAGTTCTGTTCTATTGCGATGGGCTCGTTTTCCTGATCAGTGTAGTATATTCATTTATTGAATTTGAAGGCCGTATGAGAAAGATGCAGATGATTTAGTAGATTGACTAACTTGGCGCCAAAACTTTGAATTTGAATTTTGAATGAATGGACACTTTAACCACTATAAATAGGCCCAACGGTAACCACTTTTCATAAAAGTTTCTCTTCTTCTTCTTCTTCCCGTTTTTCTACTTACTATCAAATTTCTAGAAGGCATATCTCCTTCGTTTCTTAACGAAATTGGATGAAACCAGTGGCAAATCGAAGAGGAAGGCAAGGAATACGATCTAGTAATAGTTTGGTGTCGAATTTGCATGGTATTATGATGCAACAGGCCGAACATAGAAGAAATGTAGAAAATCTCGTACACAGTTTTTCAATTTTGGATAGCCAACTTGAACTATCATATCTCACTCAACTTTGGTCGGAATTTGATGATCCACCCGTCAAAACGACCGTGAGAACAAGAACTACAATCTGAAAAAGGAGTGGAAACAAAATACTCAAATCTATGGATGCAATTTGAAGAATACCTTTAACAGTTTTGCCTTCTTTTTCTTTTTGTTCACCAAAACTTCATTTGACCATAACTTGGTCATTTCTTGATGGATTTGCATGAAACCTGTAACAACCCGCAAATCTGTACCCCTTAAGTTAACACTATTCTACAACAATCAACTCAAGTTGTACAGAAATACGAACCATTTGATCTAAAGAAGAAGAGGTAGAAGAAGAAAATAGGAAACAACAACAGAATCTAACCATCACAGCGGAATAAAATATAATAGATAATAAATAATCTTTACTCAATCAAATATATCTCTGTATATATATTACATCAATCAGAGTACATCAATCACAACTCAACATCAACATCATACAAATGGGTACACAACAACTCAACACAGCGAAATATGTATATATATACAAGTGCGGGAATACGTATCGCCATCCTGCTCGTCTCCTGAGCTCCACAACATCATATCCTGTATTCTATAATACTCGGTCTGACCCGAGCATTACAGTTAAATAATACCCGAGTCAGTCTGGAATACCAGCGTGAGAAAATCACACCCAATTGATTATTAAAGTTTCAAAAATCCTTTGGAAACAAAAGCATCTCGTAAGACCACGCCACAAATAAACATGTCGGGTTTTTACCTTACGATAGCTAAAACAATTTTTATAGAAATCCTCTGATATTATAATAGGGTCTATAGAAAGTAAATAGAATCTAGCTGAAATGCTTGCATCTCACGTTTCAGCAATAGTTGGGCACAATCAAAAGCGTACGGGCGCGTAGGGAAAATGGATTCCAACTAATGGCTAGGCACTGGGGTACCACCTGTCACAGTACCTGGTCTAGATCAGCGTACCGAGGAGCCACCCTAACTCCCCTGCAACACAAGACCGGAACCATCCCTTACTGGACAGTCCCGAGCAAGATCACCCCACGGTTGGGATCAGCAATCGCCCACTAAGCCGAAATAAAGGGACATCTAGACAGGGATGACCTCACCCTCTAGTGGGGGCTACCCATGAAGCCTTGCTGCATATCCCCTGATTTTCAGCCATTCCCATTTGATGAGGCTTGAGGCTAAGCGTTACCTTTTTAGAATATATCCCTTAGAATGCCCATCGTCCACCTGAAGATGTTTTCGCAAGCATTCATCCATACAAGTCCGTCCCGGGTTCGAACGGAACCAAAGGCATTATTCCTACTACAACCATTTTGGAAATATCCTCAGGATTAGTAGCGACTAGCCCTTGCACTTCACTGCTCCATCTTCGACTCCGAACACATTTCACGAAACGTATAAACCGCATCGAAGTGGTTTTCGAGAAATAAATCTCGATCCTGGTCTCTTCGAAACGATCAACGCATTGTCCAATATTGATAGTCGGTTATTTAACTATCAATTTCTATTCACAAACATCCATCAAACAATAAATAATTATCCCAATTATTTACTTATCTCAAATATCTTTACAAGATATATTTCCAATTTCAAATCTCTTTGATAACAGTTTCAAACCATACTTTCTTTTCCAAAGTAAACTTTCCCAAATATTTTCTATCTCCTCTGAAATCACCAAGCACAAAACTAGATTTCTAAAATAATTTAAAACACTTTACTTTGAACTATACTTTAAAATATTAAAGTTAAAACTACATCAATAATTTATTAAAAATACCATACTATATGAATATTTGAGAATAAGGTTACTTAATAAATATGAAACTAGATTTATACTTTTAAAACATAATGTTAAGTCATTCTTTAAATAATTACTAATATAATAGATTAAGAGAAAATACTTACTTTAGAATTTAAATATTAGAAGTAGTAAATTTTTCAAAACATACTTCTTAAAACAACTTTAAACTTTTAATTTATATTTTAAAATTTACTTTGAAAACGTACTTGGTTATTCAGAGAGAAATTTCCAATCTCAATCACTTAAATCAATTTTCCAAATTGATTCCCAATTTATTCCATTTGAAATAAATTTTTTTACTTATCAGTTCATTTCAAAATTCATTAATTATGGACTTTATTATTATTTTCAGTTTGATTTTTAAATCCTTTAGCTGAAATATACAAATTTCAGGTTATTCCCAATTTCTTCTCTATTCTTCCTAAATAATTTAAATCCTAAATTTAAAATAAATGTTTTGTTCTTTTAAACAATAACATTGAAGTTTAAGTTTCATTAACTCTCTGTTTATTTAAATTTTCCTTTCCATACTCAAGATTTATTTATTAAAATTTTAAAGTCACTTCATTTCCTTTCCAGTTCATTCATAAATTTATTCAACTTTTCTATAATTATTTCACTCACAAATTCACTTCTTTTATTTTCATTCCCAAACTCAAATGATATATTTGGTAATTCATTATTTCCCGATTATAACAATCAAGCCATAGCATTAAATATTTCTACATAATTCATTACAGAATATCAAATATTCAGAACAGTGAATATTAAATATTTAAATAAAGTTGAGGGGTCCAGTTGGATCCCTCCAACCTATTTTCCCTGCATCCACAGACGTTAGCACAACATAAATATCTCCGCTATATAATACGGGAAATCAATCATTCCAAGGTGTAATGTATATACTACTATATATACTATAACACACCAAAACCAATCAACAAATCAATTATTTAAATTTAAATTATAATTCAGCTGAGTGAGATTTAACTCACCTTTGCATTTATTTGCTATCCACTCCAAACGGCTCGGTTCTTCATGATTTTGACCTTGAATAAACAATTTATATGTTTTGTTAATACTTGAATTAACCCACAATTTCTTCCTGTCATTTAACTAATGATATGTTTTAAGTTAACTCCCTTTAAAATAAAATATTTTCTGATTACTGAAATAATTTACATAAGTTAACTAAACAAATTAATTACTAAAATAAATTGGTAAATTGTATTATTATTATTTTCATTCCTTCCTCCTGTAAAACCTCCCTTTACTGTAACTTCTAATAATCTAAATAAACGATAAGTCAAATTAAACTTTTACTTAACATAATTTTAAAACATCAAATTAAGGTTGAATAACTTACTGTAATATATTCTTCTGTTTTCTGCATATGTTTTTTTTCTAACATCCAAATAAAAATATAAATCTCTTTCTTACCTATATACATGTACGTAATTACTATTTAAATATTTTCTAGTATCTCTACATTTATATCTTTTAACAGATATACTCGAAACTAATCTGAAATGGGAATTTAAATTAAACAGAGATTACCTATTTATTCGAACGACACGATACTCTTCACAAGAACAAACTCGCGAACAACCTCTGCCACTTCTTCGATCAACGCGGCCTGCCCTAAGTCACCATCGCCACACGAATCCCACTGTCGTGCCACCACATCGCGACAGCTACCGCCCCCTATAACTTCGCCTGCAACAAACCACAATCCCAACCCTCGCGAATTCAAGCCCTAACTTGGGCTTCCCCTCGAAGTTGCACCGCCTCAAGCTCGCTTCGCTGCTCCACTGCCACGTGAGTCGACTGCTCACGTCTTCTTCCTCGATCGCATACGTGCAACTCCTCCCTTAGAACACCTCGCGCTCGATTGATGTGAACTGGACCGCTCCGGGTAAGTTTGAATGGGGGAAACGAAGCTTTGTTTTTTAGTTTCGATTCGAACGAAAACTTTCTTCGGCCATTTATTTGCTGAACCTATATTTTTTTATATGAGGATCGAATTCAATTAATTGAAGAAGAAAAAGGTTTGTTATACAAGATGGTTTCGATTTGGGGGAAAAGCACTCGGCTCCGAAAAGAAAAAAAGTTAGATAGCTTTGAATTTCGATTAGAAGAGAGGAGATCCATTCGTGATTTAAACTGGCCATAAAACTTCTCGAGGAAGACAACGATGTTTTGAAAAAAAAGAGACAACACACAACAATATCAGGCTACAGTGGAAGCAAAAAAAATCTTGATGTAGAAAGGAAACAGGCTGATGGCAGAATTACAGCTAAAGTTGACTAATATATATATATATATATATATATATATATATATATATATATATATATATTATTTAAGTTCAAGTCGTCTCAATATAAATTTCAATGCGTTAATATATCCTATACTCACACCACAACTCCAATCACTACGAAAATTGAAATCTGGTCATAATACAATATTATGGATCCAATGGAACTGGTTTCGTCAATTTTCGAGACTGCGCCTCGGAAGGCTATTCGTAAATTCAATTTAAACGATATATTTTTAAAACTGAACAAAACACTTTGAAATTCCATTGTAAAAATTCTATCACCTTTAGTATTGTTAACACGAATTTTACAAGTCTTCAAATTATTTTTAACCAGCTTAAATTTCTAGATTCAATATTTTATCCAACTCCAAACTATTTAATTCAATAATTAATTTTCAATAAATATGGATATTTGAAATTCAAATTAAAAATTAACCTTTGAATATTTAAAATAAACTAAATATTCCAATTTCAAATATACAAAAATTCTGGGTCGTCACATTCCTCCCCCCTTAAAAGAATTTCGTCCCCGAAATTACTAGTTAGGAAGAAGGGTCCAATACCCGTTACTATATTTCCAAAACCAACAATTTAACATCCTACCAATTATCTTTTTAATAAAAAGTCCATTATTATTCTTATTAACATTCCAAACTTTTCCAAAACCTTCTATAGTTTTCAAATAACTTACTTGTTCAACTACTCAAATTATAATTCAAAACTAGATTTTGAATTATCAAAATTTTCTCAAAAATTTTCTAACTCTTTAAATTTCCGAAATTTTTTGCCAGCGTCTCCTTTGCGCGGCTAGCTCGGTACAACTACAAAATGACCCTACGGCCTCCCAAATCCAAAAAGAAAACAAAATGCCAAGTGGCTCGATCCAAAAACCCAATAAAATTTCATACCAAATTTAAATACATACCTTTTTGTCGAGCATTTCAAATTTATATCCTTTGAAATCAATCCAATTCTCTTTTCCCTTTATATTACCTACATATCCTGCTTAACACTAATATCCAATCATAATATCTCAAACATCATATCAACTTTCTTACAAACTGTCGGTATTTATTCACTCAAATATTATCTTAGGTTATATTTGTAGCATCAATTCCCAATCAAGAATTCACCATTCCGTTCTCAAGTTAGTATAAGCATTTTATACGTTTCTTATATTTATTTTCACTTTACCACTCTAATTTATATCTATTTCTATCCAAATCGATTCTTTCATTTCCATATGAACTCAATTTATCTTTAACTCTGCATATATAAATTTTATTTGTCATTTATTACTAATTCATGTCATTACTTTAAATTGGTTTCATTTGCTAACTTATTTTAGTTTCCAATTTGAATTTGTTTGTCGTTAACAAAATTTTCCAAAATTTTCAAAAAAAATTTCTAACTGTCAAAATTTCTGAATTTTTTTGGCAGAGTCTCCTTTGTACGGAGGAGCTTTTGCAATTTGACAAAAGAGATAAATATATATACATCGACCCACACGGTCGGGAAAACCAAAAATAGTTCATATTTCCTATTTTTATTGCGTAGGCGTACCTTATTTAGCATTTTAAGCAAACAACTTATAATTTTTAGCAACTAGCGCAACCAAATCCAGCCACATGGCTCCCAGGTACCTGTACTTACTCAATTTAAACATGTAAGTGCCAAATACATGAAGTTTATTAACATTTCACTCTATATAACCAACTATAACACATGAATATTTAGAAGCAATGTAACTAGACATGTTATAAGCAACTTACATAGTTTTTAACACTTACGCACACCTTCAAGCAATCTACACGCCATTTCATTTAATTTTAATGGTTTACAATACCATTTCTTACCTTCAATTTATTTTAACTCCAAACAAGCTCATATTCACTTCAATCGATTTTAAAATCAATTCTATTTCACTTTTATCAATTCATAGCATCTTAATTACTTCCATTTACATCAAATGACAATTTATTCTATGCAATTCAATGAGATCTATGTGAATAAATAAGTATTTGTGCTTTATAAACAATTTAAATGGATTTCATTGCATTTCAGATTTGAATCCATTCACTTGCCTTTCATTTTATTAACCAAACTAGTTCATACAAAACTATTAACATCTTAGGTTCGTCTTCATTACCAATAAACTTTTTCTTTATTTTAATTCATTCACAACCATTTATTTAGCTTGACACATTCCATTTAAATTTTATTCTCAACCCAATAATTAGCATTTCATTTAAAACTATTCTATTTAACTTGAAAACATTCAATTGTTAATATTGTCTCCAAGTTATTTCAATTCCTTAACATTTAAAATGGTTTACAATTATTTATTTTAGAATTTTCAATCCATTAAATATTATCGGCAACTCACCGAATTTTTATTTCAATTAAAATCCATTTTTACTTGATTCAAACAATCCAATATCATTAAACTTGGTTTAAGTTGAATTAAATTCAACTCTCTTCGATTTATTGAGCTTAAGTCAATTTACTTCAATTTATTCAAATTTAATACTTAATCCCATTTTCATTTTACAAGTAAAATTTTCTCTTTTAAACTCAACTTAACTCAATTGATTACAAGGCCATATCCAATTAATTTCCACATATTTGGATTTTACTCACAATACAAACCATTATTATTTTAATCCAATTTCATTTTTATTCGATACCTTTTCAATTATATTTAATTTGTTAACATTTCACATTAAATTTAAAGTAATCACTCAAGTTCTGAATCCTCAATCCATTCTCAATTTACCACCCAATTTTATGAACTCACAGTTCAATTTCATTTACTATACTGACAATTCAAGTCGAATTCAATTTATAACTTGTTTCATTAACTAATTTATTATCTAATTAGTCTTTTCCTCCAACTTATAATCCAGAACTTGATTTTAATCTCAAAATCTCTTCATTTAAATTTTCTTAAGTTCAAATTTATTTTATAATTTAAGTTTGGATTTTCCCTTCATTTACTAATTCATCAAAATATTAATTTTGGGCTTTGTACTCCATTCTCAATTTTATAAGTCACAACTTATTATTTTATACAATCACATTCATTCAAGCTTGAATGTATTCATCTTGTATTTTTAATTCGCTTTTTACACTTATTTATTTACACAATTCGCTTCATCATAGGCTTGGATATATTATTTCTTTATTTTAACTCAAGCCTTATGCTTATCTATAACTCAAGCATATTTTTATTCCATGCATATTTTATTCTATGGAATTATGTTCCTTTACGAGTTATTCTAATTTATTTACTTAAATCCAATCCTTAACCAATTTATTTCCATTTGTTTAGGTAAGAATTTAATTCCATTCATTAATTCAATTGAATTCTTATTCCAATTCAATTTAATTTTAACTCAGATTTATTTAACCCAATTCGATTTCAACTTAATTCGAATACAACTGGATATTATTTTCAGCTTATTCAACTAATTTCAATACAGTTAAATTTTATTTCCCAATCCAAAACTTTACACTTTTAATTCAAATTCCAACATTCAAAGCTTATATTTCCTTTCTGATTTAAAAATCATCTCAATTTATAAGCTTACAACTATCTCATCAGGATTTTTAAACACCCGGCTTTGGTTTCAAATTATTTTGAAATCTCCAACATCTCAAATCACATTTCTCAAAAATTAAACCAATCCTGGTTTTATCCCAACAAATTCCCTTTGAAATTTCCAAAAACAACTAGCTTTTCTGAACAAATCAACTTTTGGTAGCAATCCGTCACTTAGAAATTCGAAAATGAATACTGATAATGCGGCCGTCATCGTCAGAATTATTTTCCAATAATCCAAGGGATTTCAATGCTATTTCACTTTCAAAATCTATTTAAAACAGATTTCCATTCAAAAATATCTCCAAAACTACAATACTATTATTTATCTCCAAACACCTTGATAAACATTTCCAAATCTCCGGGAATTTAAATTTCCAAAGCCTGCTTAAATAAATTTTAACTATAATTCATTTGTACAAATTTATGTTTATACAAATTGCCATTTAATGTTATTCCAATTCATAAATTACCTTTATAATTCATATTTATAAATTTCATTTTAAAATGAATTTATTTCCTTAAATTTTGGTTATATTCTCAATTTTAGTTAAATTTTCACTTAACAATGATAATACTTTAATATCATCATTTCTAACATCCAAGCAACCATATATTAGCTACATAGTTTTCAAAAACTATTCTTTATATCAAAATATGTTTTTGGGTAAAATTATTTCATTTACCCATATTTAAAACAATACCGTATCGATTGTTCTATTCAAGTGTTTAGAAACCCCTTCAATACAGTTGTGCAGACTGTGTCGACGAAGGTTCATATGCCACTCAATAAATCAATCAACACAATATTAAAACAATTTATATCTACTAACAAATACGCACTCATATCTAATAATACACTCAAACTCATTCTAGAGTACTTCGAACTCTAATTTAAATGATTAATTCCCCGCCAGAGCCAAGGTTATCTCCAACCTAAGCTCTGATACCAAGTGTAACAACCCGCAAATCCGTACCCCTTGAGTTAACACTATTCTACAATAGTCAACTCAAGTTGTACAGAAATATGAACCATTTGAGTTAAAGAAGAAGAGGTAGAAGAACAAAATAGGAAACAACAACAGAGTCTAACCATCGCAGCGGAATAAAATATAATAGATAATAGATAATCTTTACTCAATCAAATATATCTCTGTATATATATTACATCAATCAGAGTACATCAATCACAACTACACATCAACATCATACAAATGGGTACACAACAACTCAACACAGCGAAATATGTATATATATACAAGTACGGGAATACGTATCGCCATCCTGCTCGTCTCCTGAGCTCCACAGCATCATATCCTGTATTCTATAATACTCGGTCTGACCCGAGCATTACAGTTAAATAATACCCGAGTCACTCTGGAATACCAGCGTGAGAAAATCACACCCAATTGATTATTAAAGTTTCAAAAATCCATTGGAAACAAAAGCATCTTGTAAGGCCACGCCACAAATAAACATGCCGGGTTTTTACCTTACGATAGCTAAAATAATTTTTATAGAAATCCTCTGATATTATAATAGGGTCTATAGAAAGTAAATAGAATCTAGCAGAAATGCTTGCATCTCACGTTTCAGCAATAGTTGGGCACAATCAAAACCATACGGGCGCGTAGGGAAAATGGATTCCAACTAATGGCAGGCACTGGGGTACCACCTGTCACAGTACCCGGTCTAGATCAGTGTACCGAGGAGCCATCCTAACTCCCCTGTAACACAAGACCGGAACCATCCCTTACTGGACAGTCCCGAGCAAGATCACCCCATGGTTGAGATCAGCAACCGCCCACTAAGCCGAAATAAAGGGACATCTAGACAGGGATGACCTCACCCTCCAGTGGGGGCTACCCACGAAGCCTTGCTGCATATCCCTTGATTTTCAGCCATTTCCATTTGATGAGGCTTGAGGCTAAGCGTTACCGTTTTAGAATATATCCCTTAGAAGCCCATCGTCCACCTGACGATGTTTTCGCAAGCATTCATCCATACAAGTCCGTCCCGGGTTCGAACGGAACCGAAGACACTATTCCTACTACATCCATTTTGAAAATATCCTCATGATTAGTAGTGACTAGCCCTTGCACTTCACTGCTCCATCTTCGACTCCGAACACGTTTCATGAAACGTACAAACCGGATCGAAGTGGTTTTCGAGAAATAAATCTCGATCCCGGTCTCTTCGAAACGATCAATGCATTGTCCAATATTGATAGTCGGTTATTTAACTATCAATTTCTATTCACAAACATCCATCGAACAATAAATAATTATCCCAATTATTTACTTATCCCAAATATCTTTACAAGATATATTTCCAATTTCAAATCCCTTTGATAACAGTTTCAAACCATACTTTCTTTTCCAGAATAAACTTTCCCAAATATTTTCTATCTCCTTTGAAATCACCAAGCATAAAACTAGATTTCTAAAATAATTTAAAACACTTTACTTTGAACTATACTTTAAAATATTAAAGTTAAAACTACATCAATAATTTATTAAAAATACCATACTATATGAATATTTGAGAATAAGGTTACTTAATAAATATGAAACTAGATTTATACTTTTAAAACATAATATTAAGTCATTCTTTAAATAATTACTAATATAATAGATTAAGAGAAAATACTTACTTTAGAATTTAAATATTAGAAGTAGTAAATTTTTCAAAGCATACTTCTTAAAACAACTTTAAACTTTTAATTTATATTTTAAAATTTACTTTGAAAACGTACTTGGTTATTCAGAGAGAAATTTCCAATCTCAATCACTTAAATCAATTTTCCAAATTGATTCCCAGTTTATTCCATTTGAAATAAATTTCTTACTTATCAGTTCATTTCAAAATTCATTAACTATGGACTTTATTATTATTTTCAGTTTGATTTTTAAATCCTTTAGCTGAAATATACAAATTTCAGGTTATTCCCAATTTCTTCTCTATTCTTCCTAAATAATTTAAATCCTAAATTTAAAATAAATGTTTTGTTCTTTTAAACAATAACATTGAAGTTTAAGTTTCATTAACTCTCTGTTTATTTAAATTTTCCTTTCCATACTCAAGATTTATTTATTAAAATTTTAAAGTCACTTCATTTCCTTTCCAGTTCATTCATAAATTTATTCAACTTTTCTATAATTATTTCACTCACAAATTCACTTCTTTTATTTTCATTCCAGAACTCAAATGATATATTTGGTAATTCATTATTGCCCGATTATAACAATCAAGACATAGCATTCAATATTTCCACATAATTCATTACAGAATATCAAATATTCAGAACAGTGAATATTAAATAATTAAATAAAGTTGAGGGGTCCAGTTGGATCCCTCCAACCTGTTTTCCCTGCATCCACAGACGTTAGCACAACATAAATATCTCCGCTATATAATACGGGAAATCAATCATTCCAAGGTGTAATGTATATACTACTATATATACTATAACACACCAAAACCAATCAACGAATCAATTATTTAAACTTAACCAATTAAATTTAAATTATAATTCAGCTGAGTGAGATTTAACTCACCTTTGCATTTATTTGCAATCCATTCCAAACGGCTCGGTTCTTCATGATTTTGACCTTGAATAAACAATTTATATGTTTTGTTAATACTTGAATTAACCCATAATTTCTTCCTTTCATTTAACTAATGATTTGTTTTAAGTTAACTCCCTTTAAAATAAAATATTTTCTAATTACTAAAATAATTTACATAAGTTAACTAAACAAATTAATTACTAAAATAAATTGGTAAATTGTGTTATTATTATTTTCATTCCTTCCTCCTGTAAACCTCCCTTTACTGTAACTTCTAATAATCTAAATAAACGATAAGTCAGATTAAACTTTTACTTAACATAATTTTAAAACCTCAAATTAAGGTTGAATAACCCATAACTTACTATAATATATTCTTCTGTTTTCAGCATATGGTTTTTTTATTTTTAACATCCAAATAAAAATATAAATCTCTTTCTTACCTATATACATGTACATAATTACTATTTAAATATTTTCTAGTATCTCTACATTTATATCTTTTAACAGATATACTCGAAATTAATCTGAAATGGGAATTTAAATTAAACAGAGATTACCTATTTATTCGAACGACACGATACTCTTCACAAGAACGAACTCGCGAACAACCTCTGCCACTTCTTCGATCAACGCGGCCTGCCCTAAGTCACCATCGCCACACGAATCCCACTGTCGTGCCACCACAACGCGACAGCTACCGCCCCCTATAACTTCGCCTGCAACAAACCACAATCCCAACCCTCGCGAATTCAAGCCCTAACTCGGGCTTCCCCTCGAAGTTGCACCGCCTCAAGCTCGCTTCGCTGCTCCACTGCCGCGTGAGTCGACTGCTCACGTCTTCTTCCTCGATTGCGTACGTGCGACTCCTCCCTTAGAACACCTCGCGCTCGATTGATGTGAACTGGACAGCTCCGGGTAAGCTTGAGTGGGGGAAACGAAGCTTTTTTTTAGTTTCGATTCGAACGAAAACTTTCTTCGGCCATTTATTTGCTGAACCTAGATTTTTTATATATATGAGGATCGAATTCAATTAATTGAAGAAGAAAAAGGTTTGTTATACAAGATGGTTTCGATTTGGGGGAAAAGCACTCGCTCCGAAAAGAAAAAAAATTAGATGGCTTTGAATTTCGATTAGAAGAGAGGAGATCCATTCGTGATTTAAACTGGCCATAAAACTTCTCGAGGAAGACAACGATGTTTTAAAAAAAAAAGACAGAACGCAACAATATCAGGCTACAAAGGAAGCAAAAAAAAAATCTTGATGTAGAAAGGAAACAGGCTGATGGCAGAATTACAGCTAAATTTGACTAATATATATATATATATATATATATATATATATATTTTATTTAAGTTCAAGTCGTCTCAATATAAATTTCAATGCGTTAATATATCATATACTCACACAACAACTCCAATCACCACGAAAATTGAAATCCGATCATAATACAATATTACGGATCCAATAAAACTGGTTTTGTCAAATTCCGAGACTGCGACTCGGAAGGCTATTCGTAAATTCAATTTAAACGATATATTTTTAAAAATGAACAAAACACTTTGAAATTCCATTGTAAAAATTCTTTCACCTTCAGTATTGTTAACACGAATTTTACAAGTCCTCAAATTATTTTTAACCGGCTTAAAATTCCAGATTCAATATTTTATCCAACTCCAAACTATTTAATTCTATAATTAATTTTCAATAAATATGGATATTTGAAATTTAAATTAAAAATTGACCTTTGAATATTTAAAATAAACTAAATATTCCAATTTCAAATATACAAAAATTCTTGATCGTCACAAAACCAGTAGCATTGCAAAGAAGATGGAGAGAAGTACAGTGTCAAGTCAATTTGTAGATGAGAATCAAAAGCTTTGTATTGATCTGGTACCCATTTCATTGTCGATTGCCATTATATATCCATTAGTTCTTCTTAATCGATGAATGATTATCTGGTATCTTTTAGCCAACAGTCATTAGATATAACTCTTCTCCCTACAAAACAACATAACTTTTTAAAGAATCAAGTGACTTTTCAAAATAACTAAAAATAGTTTTAAACAACAATGTCATGGTGATTTTGTGACATATTCATATGAAAATAATGTAAATAATTTTATCAAAAATATTTCCATTTTAAAAAAATTCAGAATTCAGATTATGAAAACTTTGAAAACCTTGCTCTGATGCCAAATGTGAGAAATGCGGATTAAGGATCTTAAGGCTAAGGATAAACACTAGAGGGGGGTGGATAGCGTTTTAGAGAATTTTTAAATCTTTTTTAGTTTTTTTTAATTTGAACAAAAATGTATGCAATATTCAGACACAGATATGATCACAGAATCAAACATATATGCAAATATAAAGTAAAAGCAGTAAAGGAAAGAACACATCAGATTTTATGCTGGTTTGGAGTTACCCTACATCCAGTCCCGCACAAAAGTACGGATTTTCTTTCAAAAACAATCTTTACAATTACACCCTCGATTTCAAGGCAACGAGGTACACCCTCCAGATTCACAGTCCTCTAGGTAGAGATACTTAATAGATATAAGCGTGTATTTGTCGGTGAATATAAAATGTTTTATATTGTGTTGACTTAGCGGCTGAGTGTTTATGAATTCTAGTCGGTATAGGAAGTACAACCGTATCGATAGGGGTTTCTAAACTCGTAAACAAGATAAACCGACACAGTATTGTTTTGAGATGGTTGAATAGAATAATTTTACCTAAACTGCATATTGTTATAAACAAATAATTTCCTAAAATTATTATAATGTATATTTGGAGTGTTTGATTATTAATATTATAACCAGAATAGATTACAAAATTTAAAATGGTTCTATATATAACCAAAAAGAAATTCTATAAGAATGATTTATGCAAAGGAGTATAACTAAAATTGGATTCAAACCAGAATTTAAAACCTGGGAATTTGGAAAAAAGTGTTTTAAATTGGGTTTGAATAAAATGTTTGGGAATTTTTAAATCTTGGAGATTTTGGAAATATTTTCCCAAGATGTTGTGAAGAAGAATAGTATTATTATTTTTGAGATATTTCTGAATAGAAATTGTTTTAAAAAGGATTTTGGAAGTAAAGAAGCACTTAACTCACTTCAGTCGTTGGAAAATAATCCTTGTGATGACGACCGCATCATCAGTATTCATTTTTGAGTTTCTAAGCGATGGAATGCTACCGTGGGGATTGGCTATGATTATTCTCTTTGGACTTGTTTGGTAAACAAGTTTTGTTTTAAAAATTCCAAAGGTATTTTTTTTATTTTTTTGGGAAAACCAAGTTGTTTTGGAAAAATCGCAAAGATGCGATTTTATATATACAAAGGTGGTATATGAATATTTATGATTTCAAATGATTTGAAACAAAACCGGGTGATAAAATTCTAGGATTTCCATTTAAATGATTCGTAAGGTTAAAAGAATTCAGTTGTGAACTTGTAATTTGGAGTTATTGTAGTTAAGGAAGGAAAATGTAAACTTTAATCCTGGAATTAAAATTTAACTTGAGTAAATTAAAGTGAACAAGAGAGGTTGGAATTTAACTTAAGATAAGTTAAATAAAATTGAAGCTGGATTTGAATTGAACAGAATAAAAAGCTGAAATGTAAAATGGTTATGTAATTATAAGTTATAGTTATTGAATGGAATAGATACACTTAAGCTATAAAGTGATATATATAATCTAAAGTTGTGATTATAAAATGTAAGTGGACTCAAGTGAGTAAAATAGGATTTTAAGTAAGTAAGTTTTAAACTTATGAACTGAGAAATGAAGTAGAAAACCTAAATGGAAATGGTTTGATATAAAGGTAAAAGAACGGAAATTCATAAAAATTAAATTTTTAATGAAGGGTGAATTGAAATTGAGTAAATTAAATATAAACATGAATTGTGAAGCGGTTATATAACTATATGTTATAAATATTGAATGTGAATAAACTTAAGTGGAAATTCAAGGAATTGCGAATGAATAAGTTTGTATAACTTATTAAACTGAGCAAGTGGAAAAGTATGACCAAGTTAAAATGGTTAAGCAATTGATAACAAGGAACGAATTCAATTTAAGGGTAAACGAATTATGATTTTGAAATATGATTTTGGAGTATAGAATGGGTATGAACTTAAGTTATAAAGTTGAATATGAACTTAAGCAGCAATATTGAATGTTCATAATAAAACCTAAAAATAAATTTTGTGAAATGGATTATAAATAAATTAGCTTAAAATGAAATGTCATTCACTATAAAATGAAGTGAATAAATCTATGTAAATTGAATGAAGTGAATGGAAAGGATGTAAAATAAGTGGACGTAAAGTTAATAAAAATGTAAGTGCATGAACCTGAGCTAAATTGAATGAGAATCAATTTAAAAGGAATTTGAACTTGATTGCCATAGAAACAAAACTTAAGTTATTATTTATGGAATGAATTCATCAATAAAATTAACATGGATTTGAATGTTGTTTAATACAACAAATAGCGAACAAAGTTTGGTGGACAATACAAATGGGAACCAATGGAAACTAGATGAATTCGTTTAAAATCAATTTAAATTGATCAATTGAAGCTTAATAAGATGGATATGAATATAATAAGTGTGAATGTGAATAGGATGAATTGAATGGATTGCGAATCAAGTTAAAATTGAATATATGGTATGGAAATCAATTCGGAAGTGTATAATTGAGTGTTTGAACCCTGTAAATTGCATATGCATTCTAAAACACATGATATGACATGTTTGTGTATGAAAGCTTAATAAAATGGATTTACATATAATGAAAGCCAGTAATGATTGGAATGCAAATAACTTGAAATTGAATAGAAGTGAATTTATGCAAGGAAAGCACATATAAATCAATTTGGAATGAATATGAGTTTGTTGTTCTAAATATGAATTGAATGCAATAAATTTGGTTGAAAATCATTACGAATTTAACGAAGTTATATATGGATCCGTGGAAGAAAATTATATTAGTGTTGGAACCTTAAAATTGCTTGTGATATATGATTGGCATGTTCGAGTTATGAAGTTTATATGTATAGCTAGTTAAAGGAATGAAATTTTACTAAAATTTTATGGTTATGAAACTTATGTGCTTATTTTGAGAAAGCACCGGCACAGGGGACTGTTTGGATAAATTTTGGTTGAGTAAATGCATATAAATAAGTCGCTCGCTAAAAACGCTAATATAAGGTATGCCTACGCAATAAAATAAGGAAATGATATATATTGAGATATATTCTGTTTTTCGACCGTGTGGGTCGATGTATATTATTTTTATTATATTTGTGAGATTACAAAAGGCTCTCTATACAAAGGAAACTCTGTTAAAAAATTTCGAAAATTTACGGTGTTAGAAAAATTTCGAAAATTTTAGAAAATTTTTTGTTAACTAGAAAAGTTGAATTTTGAACTGCAGTAGAAATCGAGGTTTTTGAGTTAGAAATGAAAACAAGTTATTTTGGATTAAACTAAAGGGTTTAGAGAAGTGGATGTAGGATTTTAAGTAAGTGGGTCTTAGAAAATTTAATGGGTTTGGGAGCATTTTTCCTACCGTAGCAATTTCGGGGACGAAATTCTTATAAGAGGAGGAGGAATGCAATGACCCGGGATATCGGTCGTTTGTTTTCGGATGTTTAATTTATTTTTAAACATTGAATTTGAATTGTTAATTGATTTTGAATGTGGGTATTTTGGTTTAATTAGTGAAATGGTTTAAATTTCAAATATAGCGATTAAATGGATTCGGTAAATAGTTAATTAGTATTTAAAATTGGGTAAATATGGGAATCTGGAGTTAGATGTGAATAGGAATGATTACTAGGTTGATTTAAAATTTTATTTGGATTAGAATTATGATGTCGGACTTTTGAATGTGATTAAAAGTCGATAAATTTAAAATTGGAATTATATATATATAATAGTGAAATCCAATATATGGAAATAGTGTGACTAATTGAATTTTGATTTTAATATGATTCGAGATGGTCTCTTATATGAATATAAATTCTATTTGAATTATAATTTAGTTAGTAAGTTTTTAAAATGGAAATTTCAAGCAATTCCATCAATTTTGAAAATAGTTCGATTTAATCGACGAGTTAAAATAGCCTTTCAGGGTACAGTCTCAGAATTTGACGAAACCAGTTTCATTGGATCTATAATTAGTGTATTATTATCTGATTTCAAATTTCATAGCGTTTGGAGTTATCGTTTGATAGTTCGGGATAGAAACGCGTTGAATTAAATATCGAAAATTTAATATTTTAATATGATTTGAAAAGCTATCTTCCACATACGATCGAATTAGGCCTTGAAACATATTCCATTGTGTTTGAAATAGGGGTAAGACATTATAAGTTCCTGGTAGTATGCTTCGTTTGGAGTTCGTCTGAAAAAGTATGTAAATTTTGAAAAATAATAATTAAATAATATATGCACGTATATATATCTGTGTGTGTGTGTTGACACAGTGAAACCCTATTTCATAATGCAGCCGTCGCCCCTTTGCAAACCATTGGCCGAAAATTTTCGTATTTTCTTCCTCAAATTCTCTCGATCCAAGCCATATTATCCAAACCTTCCAACTAAGAAATCATAGAGCTTCTCGAGCTCGTCAAATCCATGCGGCGGTGATTATTTGAAGTTCGTCGATGTAGCGGCAAATTGATGGAATAGTTCGTACTTTTCATGGCGTTTCCCATGGTAAAGGGGCAACCGAGCTCGGCATCGTTCAAGGCATGGGTGCGTGGTGGTTGGAGGTACGCGATGTTGGTCTCCGATCAACTTATACGGCAACGACGAGGAGCGACGATCGAGTTTGTATGGCAGTGGGGGGATTTCGAGAGCAATGCTTCTCCTGGAAACGTTCGTGGATGAGAAGGAATCACGTGCGGCCAGTATGCGTTGGTGATAGATCGAACAGTTGAAATATGGTGGAAGTTTAATATTAAAAAGAAAATTTGTAAATTTAATTATATATTAAATCGTGAATGTTTAAAAATGTGTATCTTGTACGTTCATTGTCACAATTGGATGAAACAAGCGGCGTTGGGTTCGTATGGACGAGCAATATGCTCTGGAACAGATCTGGAGATGATTGGAGCAAGTTTAAATTTTAGGTTAAATCGATTGAGTTTGATTTAATTTAAAATTGGAACGTTTGGAAAATTTAAAACTCAAGGTGGGTTAATCTCTCTCAATTCTGGACAGCTGGTATTAATTTCAAATAGTTAAAATTATTTAATGATTGATTGGTTGGATTGATACATTTTTATCAGCTGAATGTGATATTATATATATTAGCATATATATATATATATATATTTGTGTGTGTGTATATTTGAGTTCTCGCATATATACAGCAGATGACCCTATATACCACGATATTCGGCCTAGAGGCGGAATTGGAATTTTTATGTTGTGCTAACATCTGTGGATGTAAGGAAACAATTTGGAGGGATACAAGTGGATTCCTCAAAATGTTGAATTTTATTTTAATATATATTGATATATGTTTTGTTGGAGTAATCTGTGATAGATTATTGTGTGATTTGAATTGATTGGATGTTATGGCAGTTAGCCTAGATTTTGGTATTTTTAAATACCAATAATATATGCTTGAATATGAAAATAATTTTAAAGAAATTTTTGAATTAAAATATTTATATAGAATTTGAGTTAACTGATTTGGTAAAATAATGGTTTTGAAATTTGTACTTAACTATTTCAGAATATCACAAATAGAGAGTTTGGAATAAAATATATAAAAGAATTTTTAACAAATAAATTCTTAAGTAGTACTTGTTTAAATATAAAAGGCTTAAAAATTAATTTTTTTAATAGATTGGAAGGATAGGAGTGGAATTGGAAATAAGTATAAAGTTGGTTATACTAGGACTCAAGTAAGATTTCCAAATTTACGAAATAAAGTCAAAATCGAGAAATTTGGCTTGCTTTAAAAAGAGGATTTTTAATTATTAACCAGGTAATTTTAAAAACGTTAAAAATATTCTAAAAACTTGTCATTTAATTTTTTAAATTGTTTAAAGCATATTTAATTTAGTTACTTTATAATGATTTTTAAAGATTTATGATTATTATTCAAGAATTAGTTAGCATTGTTGTTTTAAAAGATAAATTATTAAATATTAATATGTCTTTGTATAATAACTTTTATTTAAGTATATTTAATATGATTGAACTTGAAAAATTATTTTAGAACTTATAAGCACTATTTTGGCATAATTTTTAAATAAAGTTTCGGGAAGTAATGGTAAACTCGCATAGCATAATCGAAGGCAGTGAGTGCCTGCAGTTAAGTTTAGATTTCTCTAGGATAGAGACGTAACCAATTAGCTGTGAATCCATGGTTTGGTACTCTGGTGGTACTTTCCAAACTATTTTAAAGGCTACCAAATATCTTTGAAAAAAATAGTTTGTAAACATACTGAATTCGATAGGGAAACATATATTTGGATAAAGAGATTTAAGTGATTGAAATATAAATTAAATTGAAAAGACATTTAATGTTCTTAGTGGAATGAAAAATATTTGGTTGAATGGATGTTCATTTGATAGTTAAATAACCGACCATCAAATCTGGACTTAAATGTAATTTTGGAAATATCTAGAAGAAGTACGGGAATTATATGGTGTAGTTACCGTTCAAGGTGCTATGTTGTACGTGTAAACTCGTTTCGTTCTTCTAGGATGATAAGGAAATCCATCCACTAATGGTTAGGAGGTGATCTTCGATCTTATTTTCGTCTGTTTATTTCCTAGAGAACCGGGGTGTGTTTGTCGGAAATATTGAGCATTTTTTAAAGAGACCGAGATCAGACAAGTTATCCGAAAACCACTTCGATCCAACGGGTACGTTCTCGATGTGAAAATAAGAGAATGGAGTCAAAGATTGAACAGTGAAGTACAAGGGCTAATCGCTACTAATCCTGAGGCTGATTCCTAAATGGATATAATAGGAATAGTGCCTTCGGTTCTGTTCGGATCCGGAACGGACTTGTATGGATGGATGCTATCAGTATATTGTCAATGGAGGACAATGAGCATTCTAAGTGAAATTTCCTTAAGAAGTTAATTGTAGCCTCTAGCCTCACCAACCGAGAAAGACTGAAAAGTAAGGGAGATTCAGCAAGGCTAAGTAGGTAGCACCCAATGAGGGTGTGTTTATCACCTTTGTAGATACCCTCTGATATTATTGCTACAATTTATGGAAGGAGCTCATGAAGGGTGGGAACACCCGAGGTGATAGCATATTCGGTTCGTCCAGGTTAGGGATAGTCTGGTCTTGTGTAGCAGGAGATCCCGGCATGGTCATCGGTACACTGTTTCTAGACGTGTACTACGACAGGTGATACCCCGATACATTGCCATTCGTATGGAATCCATTTTCAGTAAGCATTGTATGGTTTTGATTGTGCCCAAATATGCTGAAACGTGAGATGCAAGCATTTCAGCTATTTGAATAAGTATTTGTACTTAGAAACTATTGTAATATCAAATGATTTTGCCATGAAATGTTTTGGTTATCGTAAGGTAATAACCCGTCGTGTTTATGTGTGGCGTGGTCTTACGAAAAACCTTAGGTTTTCAAAAAAATTTGAAAATTTTAATAATTCAGATTGAGTGTATTTTCTCACACTGGTTTTCCAGATTGACTCAGGTGTTATTTATTGTAATGCTCGGGTCAGAATGAGTATTATAGATTCCAAATAGGGTGTTATGGAGCTTAAGAGATGAGTTGGATGGCGAAGATGTATTACTCATATTTGATTTTATCCCACTGTAGTGTTTGTTTGAAATTATCAGCAAATTGTGAGGGTTGGTTGCTATAACTGCCCAGGCTGGTAATTATCAATTTCTGTACTTTGCTGTGAGATATATATATATATATATTATAGTTTTGATTTACATAACGTTTATCAGATTTACATATATACAACGATAAATAACAATGCAACAGACAACATGATGCAGGAATAATAATAGTAATAATATACCAAATCTTTGCCTTCTCCTCCAGAAAATGATCTTCAATGCGAATACTCAGGGTTGATCCGAGCATAATGAAAAGACAAAATACTCGAGTCGGGACTAAAATATCCTTGTGTGATTCAAATAAATATCGTATATAACATGAGTGTAACAGTGTCAGAGATTTTTATGCAATTTCACATCTCCTATCCAGTGTATAACGTGCATGAAATAACTCAAGAGATGTTACGTGATTTTCCATCCCTTAAGGATCCATCACAATATTTATATGTAGTAATACACGCTATATATGTAGTGCCTATCAGTAAAGTATAATATTGAAAATAGCGTTAAGGAGTTACCCATATCCCTATTAACACATTTTTATAGGCATCATAGTCTATACACTATTGTAAACTCCACCGTAAACTTGTGGGCTATCAGGGAGCACTCCATAGGTAAATCACAAAACAAAGTCTTAGTGGGCGCGATTAAGGATAATATGACAAAGCACATGAGGCTATACCCATGGTAGGAATCTACCGGATTGCGGAACCAGGCTAGTGGTAACGCATAGCCACAGGTACGGCCCACCTCGAACAACATTCCCGTGATCAAGGGTGACCACCAAACAATCACAAAGTAAAGAGATATGATATCGAAGAAGTTTATTCGATCGGAGGAGCGATCTTACTTATACTTAGCTTGTTTATGGCTCCTGTTTTAGTCATTGTAATTATGAACCGAAGGTCAAGGCTATCCATCGTCGTTCTCTTACTTCGTTGTGGCAAACGCCTCCAATTCAACCTCTACATTCTGGATAACATCCATCGCATACACAGTTGTCAAAGTGGTTCCAATATTGACAGAGAGTATGCCAATAAGAGGCCCCGGTCTACTTAACAACCAAACATCGTTTTACAGAAAGGTTGGTACTTTTATATTTCAAAAAAAAATTCATCCTTGATATTAAAATATCATATTTGCTTCAAAATCAATTTAATTTCCAAATTACCATATTCGCTTCAAAATCATATTTTTACTTCAAAATGTCAATCCAGTTCGATATATCGATTTCACTTCAAAATTTGATTCGAATTACAATTTAGGTTATAACTTGATTTTAACCCAATTCATTTTTAAATCCAAGATTTAAATATAACATTCCACCCTTTTGACTAGTTTGAATTTTTATAAAAATAGTTTGAAATTTTTTAAATAATTTTAAAAGCTTAAATTAGTTTGATAGAAAAGTGTTTTGTAAAATGGTTTATATAGGAAATAGTCGGAAAAATCAAAATAATTTGAATATTTAAAAGATGGATTTTTAAACTGTTTATATTAAAATAATTTATTTAAAAATAGTTTCAAAGTCAAACTGATCCAGTTCCAAACTTTCCCCTTCAAATCAATTTCAATTTCCATTTCAATTTAAATCGATTAAATTCTGATTTCAATTTGAATTAACTTCGATTCCAATTTCAGTTCAACTATTTGATTCAATGGTTAAATTTCAACTCTATTTTCAATCTAAAACCATTTCGGTTTATACCAATTTCGAGCTCGATTTTCAAAATATCGATTTAAATCATTTAAGTCAAATTTTACTTCGATGATCAATTAAATGTTCAAATCCTTAAAATAATTCAATTTCGAGCTCAAATTTTGAAATATCGATTTAAATTACCTTTTGCTTAGCAATATTCAAAGTTCGAATAAAAGTTCAATCTTTTAAAATAAATCAATTTCCAAAATTCAAATCATATTTCAATTATAACTTCAAAATCAAAATTTCGATTATTTAAACAATTCCTGTTACCAAATTTAAATTTCAACATTTCATGGTCAAGTTTGAAAATAATTCGATTTCCATAAACTTGACTTTTATTTCTTTAAATGTAAATCATTTAAATAATTTCAAATCAAAACTTTTGAAATTATTTAATTTAACCAATCTGCTATCCGTATATAATTTTCTATCCTATGGCCAAGTGATCTGTTATTTCAATTTAATTTCAGGGATATATATATGTATGTATGTATGTATGTATGTATGTATGTATGTATGTATGTATAATTTCAATCTAAAATAAATATCATAGGTATATATCATTTCAACCTATCTCTTAATTTATTCGAAATAATTCAATTTATAGTTTAATATACTTTCCAATGATTTATAGGATGATATGGGATATACAAAATAAATAAACATCCAAATCATCTAAAATAGCAATGAATAGCATCCATCACAATCAACATTCCCAAAACAGTCACTATATCACAAAAATTAACTAATTATCAATAATTAGGAATTTAACTATCAATTTAATTCCAGTTTTAATTTAAATGTTAACTCAAAATTTCAAACATATAAATTTCTAAAACGATTTCCATTTCAGTTAAATTTTACCAAACCACAATCAATAAATTTAAATCAATTTAAAATTTCAATCTTAATTAATATAAAAATAATTTAGTCAATTGTGAACGTTATAAAACACTCGCCTTCTATTTGAAACTGAAAATTTCCTCGGCTTCAAATAAATTTCAAACCGACTCCGCAATGTAGCACTCGTCGGTGCGATTCCAACACCACTTGTTTCGCTCGAATCGGACTTCGTACGGAGAAATTATGCAATTTATAAATATAAGATATAATTTTAAAACTTTAATTAACAAAATTATAAATAAAATAATAAAAAAACATTACCCATCTTCCTTCCTCTCACGTACGATGTGCAGACTGGAGAACCCATCACGCACGCGATTAACTTCAAGACGCATGCAACCTTCGACGACCGGACATCGATCAGAGGACGCCATCGCGCGTGCCTCCGTTCACTCCCCCACCGCCACCTGGCTTAGCCAAACCACTGCCGCCAATCATCCCCAATAACCCAAAACGTGTGTGATCTTTAAACTGAGATCTCTGCGAATCCAGAGATGTAATAGCATGATTCAACCATTAGCTGCGTAAATCTCATCGAGATCTACGACTTTGCTTTTGGAAGCTTTTAAATTCGATGAACGGATTGGAAAATATCAACGAGACAAAATTTTGAATTTTCGATCATTAATTTTGTTTAGAGGGAGCGATTGAACTAGGGTTAGAACAAAAATGAAATGAACGACTATTATATAATTTTCGACCCAATTAACCTGCAAAATTTCGAAACTCCAAACGAAGCATGCCACCTGGCGTTCATAATGTTTTACCCCATTTCGAACATAATGGAACTAATTTCGAGGCCTAATTTGATCGCATTTAGAAGATAGCTTTACAAATTCAATTAATTTTAATCAAATTTCTTTAATTAATGTCAACCCATTTCAAGCTCGCATGGCCAAACGACATGTCCGACCGCTATGAAACTTGAAACACTACCATAATTTACTATTACAGATTCGGTGAAATGGGTTCCGTCGAAATCCGAGACAGTGGCCAAAATGGCTATTTTTGCTCATTAATTATAGTATAAAATTCCAATTTCTAATTGCTCACTTTTAAATCCAATTTTAGATGTTAACAATCTTCATTTATATTTCAATAAAATTTAAATCAATTCCGGATATCGTTTTCATTCACATTAATTCAAGATTCAACTATTTAAATAATTCCAATATTAAATTTAAACAATTTAATTGTTCAATAAATTACATTATTTCAAATATAAGTTATTTGACTTATAAAATTTACTATTAAAATGAATAGTAATAATAAAAATAATACTTCTATTTTACAATATTTCAAAATTTATCATTCAATGCTTGCTATTGATTATAAACACATTAAATACATGGAATTTTATTTCAATAGTTATCATTGCCAAAATCATTGAAATTGTTTATTTCAAAAAATTTATTAATATTCATATCCAATGAAAACACTAATAATTCATTAATTTTTTATTTCCAACCATTTTTATCCAATAGTCATATTAAATCTAAAAATTTAAAATAGTTAGAAATACGGGTCGTTACATCTAAAAGGAATAGGATGAGGGGGCTTCATTGAATGATTCAACATTTCCTTTTTTTCAAACACCCATACATCATTAAATGTTTTTGATGTACTTGCAGTTAGATACACACATAAAATGTATATAAATTTCAACTCAAGATAAAAAAATATTTTTTAAACAATCAAAATATTATAAAGCCAAAATTTTTGGTTAAACCAAACAAACAAGATATCAACAATCTCTTTATTTTTGGATTCATATATGTGTAAATCATTAAATTATATAATATGTTTAGATTACTATAGTGGGTTATTTTAAAACATAGATTCATAACCTACAACATTATTTTATGCATATATAAATTTTGACTTAAGTTTATCAAGTTAAAATAGGTAAATTCATTTAACGAATTGTTTAAATTATAGTACAAGTTCTAAATCAAGGTGAGGAAATAATATATGCATATAAAATTGGGAAAAGCGTAGAATATACCTTTTAGATCTAGCCAAGAAGCCGAATTGTGATTTTGAAATCCATCTAAGAATTGAATCTGCACCCAACGTTTGCAAAAGATGGATGAACCACGCTGCTTGTTCATTTGATGTTTTGGTTTGTTTTAGAGTTTATATTTTATAGAAAATAAGAGGAATTTTTGGCCATGAAAGAGATGGAGGGGTGGCCATGGAATATGGAAAAGGAGGAAAATTTTATATGAAAAATTAATGGGAGGAATTTTTTAAGGAAAGAATATAAACCATTCTTATTCTTTTTTAAAAAACTTCCTCTTTTAATTCCTAATTAATTTTAAAACAATCTAGTCATCCCCCTTTCCTCTACATGGCCAGCCAACCATTTCTCCTTTCATGACAAATTTTCCAAAAAGCCCTTTAAGTAATTAACCATATTTAAAGTCCATTTAAATAAATACCTATATCATACATCGATACGTGCATATATAACTTTTATATATACAACCAAATAGGTATCAACAACACCAAACTAACAATTAAATTACTAATTAATATTTCTTAAATGTTAATTAATTTAATTAGTTTACCAAAATTTATAGACTAACTAAATCATGTGGTTTTTCAAGGAATCCACAAATTTAGTTGAGGAGACTCAGAGGTGTGAATTCATCCCGCGATTAATATTAAATAATTCAAGTATTAATGTTCACATGTCAACTTAACTAGTGCATGATAGTTCGACCGATTTTGTCGCTCACAGGTCGTAACAACCCAGAATTTTGGCTATTTAATTTTGAACAATTAATTAATTTTAATTATTGAAATATTGTTTTAAAAGCTTTGAAGCTTGAATTTAATTACAAAGATTATTTAAATCTTTGAGTTGTGAATTAATATTAGGATAGTGATTCAAATATCAAGATTTTTGATTGAATATTTATTTAATGGATTCAATGATCTTATTTAACTTCTTATATTAAATAAATAGTAATGGTGAATTCAATTAGAAATTTATTTGCAGTAATAAACAATTCAAATAAATAATCAAAAATTTATTTATATTTTAACGGCTCGATTTTTATTGTCATATTTTGTAACGACCCAAAATTTTCCACCATTAAATTTGTTAATTTAATGTGATTGTGTAATCAAATACTGAAAGAAATAAAATTTGGGAATCATATTAATGAAATAATAACTAGAATGCAAGGTAAATAATGTTAATTAAAGTTAATAATTAATGAATTGAATGAAATGCCAATTAATGAAAATAAATTTAAATGTTATACTTGACTATAAATTGAACATAAGTGAATAAATGAAATATAGGATTTACTAAGGAAATAATAGATAGTTAATGGAAATTGAATGAAATTAGTATTATGAAAATAAATGGTAACATTGATTTGTAAGTAATAAAAGTTTATTAATGTGACTAAAAGTTAATGGAAACGATTATTGTATGTTACCTATTTATTTAGCTTGTTAATTTAAATTGGAAATTAGTTCCAATAATTGTAATTTAATATTATGTTAATGTAAATTGAGTTAATATTTAGAAATAATGTTAATTTTATTCATAGTCTGGCAATGGGTTGAATAAAAGAATGGAATTCAAGTTTTACCGATTTATGGGAATTTAATCCTAATAATTGGATTAATTGCAATTAAATGAAATTTAATATTTAATTATTACGTTAATAGAGATTAAGGCGAAATTTGAGAATATTAATGTAATGGATCATGAACCAATTTCATCCATTTGAAAATAATTGATCGAATAACAGGATTAAAAATCAAATAAATGGAATTATTGGAATTTCACTTGATAATTAATGAGTTTTAAAATTGAAATTAAATACAGTAATTGGTAAATCAATTAACGTTGAATTGATATATAAGTTTGTTTGAATTATTGTAATTGTTTAATAAATCAAAAATGATGAAATTTGTGAATTTTTAAATTTGAAACGAAAAAATGATCTAATTAATTAAATATTAATTTAATTTAATAATGTGAAATGTAGCCATTTTGGCCACTGGCTCGGATTACGACGAAACCAGTTTTATCGGAACCGTAACGAGGAATTATTGCAGGATTTCAAGTTTCGTAACGACCGGACTTGTCATTTGATCGTACAGGCTCGGAATGCCTAAAAATTAATTTAATTGAAATTATTTGAAATCAATTTGAAATAAGCTGAATTTAACATAACTTCTTCATACGATGAAATTAGGACTTGAAACCTATTCCATTGAATTTAAAATATTTGAAAACATCTATTTTGATATATGGGTTGACCCATTTTCGTTCCGGAGTGGAAACGGGCTTTTCGGGTTGTGTATCATTCTGTCAATCTGGTCCATTCTTTTTGTTTCCAGCTTTGTCCATAAATACCTCGTTATAAAACCTAGCAGCCCTTCTATTTCTCATTTCTGTACGTACATAATATTCTGTTGCTCCTTTTTCTCAATGGCAGACAAACCCTAAATTTCCAATTGCAAATTTCAAAATCAAATTCAAATCAAAATTTCAAACTCCACAAACTATATCGAATTATATATGAATTTGAAGCTCTCAACGAGCGTAAGTCAAATATATGAGTCGTTTTTCAATTTGAGTTTCGATGTGGTCGAAAATCGATGAAATATTCATGGCCGTTCAATTGAGCGCGATCATCTTCATCCGATCTTCAAATCGTCTGAGGGGTATTGTAGAGTGGACCGAGGGGTTAGCATTGGTGTGTTTCATTTGGAGGATTGATGGGTGGATTTGTGAAAAAAAATTGGATTAGGGTTTGATACTTAGTGGAGGCTGGGGGTTTTGTGCGTCAACTAATGTGGCAACGAGGGTGCGAGGTGGTCGGGGTGTGGCATGCAGCTGCGTGGATTTGACAGCAAGCTCCTGGTGGTGGCCGCGGCGGCCTAGGGTGGTGGCGATCGCGATTGGAGGGCGGTGGCCTGTAGGCTTTCTCATTCGTGTGTTGGGTTGTGAGCTAGGAGAGAAGGGTGACATGGCGGTAGGGTGTAGATCTGTGCTTTTGTTTTTCTTCTTTTTCTTATATTTCAATTTAATTTTTATTTTAAGCATTCTAATCCCCACAACTTCTACGTACAAGGTCCAATTCATGTGCAGTTTTATCCACTAGGATCATATCAAAATTCCGGACATTATGATGTTGGTTTTGGGTTTATATTAGATTTAAATTCAATTTAAATTCAAAAGGTGAGAGTTTTAACCTACTCACAACTTCTAAAAATTCTTATGTTTGTTAAGTTTAATTCATGATGTGATTAGGAATTTATTTATGACTGGTGGTAATTTTAATCATCATCTCAAATAAATTGAATTTATTTGAATTAAATTGTTATTTAATTTATTACTGCATATAAACTGCCAGTTAAATACCTATTATTTATTATCAGTTTCTATATTAATATTTATGGACTGTTTTGGATGATGATTGTAATGGATGTTGATTGTTGATATTGGTTGAACGGATGTTTAGTTTATATCGTTATAAACTGCAAGTTCGTTATGGATTATTGTTAATTTGGGATTGTGGTTTGAAATTATATACAACCTTAAAATATTAAATTGCGGATTGAAATGATAAATATCCGTATCACTTGACCATAGGATAGAAAATTATATACAGACACTATAATCTATATATAAAAATATTTTTTAAATGATTTCTATGCTTTTGTAAAGAAATGTACGGTTTTATATAAATATTGATTTTAGATATTATATAAATTTTATGTTATTATTTATTTTTAAGCTATGTATAAATTTGTTTTAATATAGAATAAGCTTAATAATAAGTTTGATTTGTTATCGAAGATAATATGGCTAAGTATTTAAATTATATTTTAATAGAGAGTTTATAATGATTTAATAAATTAAGGTCGGAAGATAAATTTGAAATTTATTTGAAATTGAATTTATTTAAGAATTAAACTCAAATAAGTTTGATGTGAAATTTATTAAATTTAAAATTTTAAAAGGTATGATTTTTATAACTTGATTTTGGGTTAAGGTGAATTAAATGAATATTTCAAGTATAAATAAATTGAAGGAAATATTTAGTTATTTGAAATATCTATTTTATTTAAATGATAATGGATTTATTAAGTAAAATATTTCAAAACTAAATAATAGAAAATTGAATTTGATATACACACACACATATGAAATTACCAAAATTAGTTTGAAATTATTGAATACTTAAAGTTTGAAATATATTGAATTTGGAATGCTTTATTCTATGGATCAAATCTGTTTTGAAATCGATATACTTTGGAATAGTTTATTTGGAAACAGAATTGAACTGAAATTTATGATTTGGAACTTAGTTAAATTTAAAATTTTGAAATTCGAGTTGTTTTAGAATTGATTTGTGAAATTGAAGAAGATATTTTATTATATAAAGTATTTTAAATATTTAAACCATTTAAGTGGTGGAAGTTACGTTTCAAAGTTATGAGTTTCAAGGTATTATGATTTGAAAGTGTTATATTTCAAGTGTTTTGATTTCAAAGTGTTATAACTTTGAAAGTGTTATGATTTTGGAAAAGGATATATTTGAAACGAAAATGATATCATATTGAATTGGATTTGAAAAGGCAATGATATTTGGTTTTAAAGTATAGACTATTTTGAAAATGACCATGTGTTATAATAACGTTTGGTTGTTGTAACGTCCCGCGTTTTTGTACGCTTTAAATCGACGATAAACCACACAAGTCAGACTTAAAGCATATAGAAGGGCGGATTGTTATGGGGTAAATAAGAAAAAAAATAGAGAAAGAAAGAAAAATAAAATAGAATCTTGCCGCAGAACGATAAAATATAATAATCAAATATACAGTTCATGAAGCTATTTCACAAAATATTCGATTATACTTATACAATACATATCAAAGTTACACATACCAGAGAGTAATCACTAACAATGCAGCGGAATAAAATGGCGTAGTGGAATATAAAAATAATAGTAATATAACTCTTCGTCTTCGTCCGCCAGAGCTAAAGTCTTCGGATCCTGAAATGCTCAGGCTGATCCGAGCGAATCGAAAAGACAAAACACTCGAGTCAGAACTAAAATATCTTATGTGAGTTAAATCAAAAGGAATAATATGAGTGGAAGGCGTCATAGATGTTTATGGGATTTGACATCTCCTATCCAGTGTCAACATGAGTGCAGTAACTCAAGAGATGCTCGGGATTCACATCTCCTAAGGATCCGTTAAACTATTTACTATGTAGTAATATTTTGCTATTATAATAATGTCTATTTGTAAAATAAACTTACTTTTTAATTGCGTTAAGGGGTTACCCATATAGCCCTTAAAACGTAATAGTCCTAGTAGTCCATCCAATATCATAGTCCCTCCTAATCGGGAAGCCACCAGAGGATACCACATGGGCTACGGGAGAAAACCCAAATCGTACAAGGCGCGATAGGGTAGGTGACACAACACAACTAGGCAATGCCAGGGTAGATATACCAATTACGCTTCCGGGCCGGTGGTAACGCGTAGCACGCAGCTACCGCCCACCTCGAGCCACACCTCCAAATCAAAGAAATCAAAAGTGGCCACCGAATAAATCAAAAAGTCAAAGCATAATATCGAAGGGATGTGTCCAATCAAAGGTGCTATCTCATTAGCCCGTCAATCGCTCATGTTTTAGCCACCTTATGCCAACTCATGGGAGTCGGGTCCACGTATTTACCTCAAAGGAAACGTCGCCACCATCCTACTTCATTCTGGAATCTCCACCGCGTACACGGTTGTTAAAGTGGTTTTCGGAGTTGGCCGAGAGTATGACAACTTCCGATCCCGGTCTCTTCAACAACCGACCATTATTATAACACCGTGGTTATTCCAAAATAATTTATACTTTAAAACTAGAATATAATATCCCTTTCAAAACCATACAAATACGATATCATTTCTATTTTTAAAACCCCAAATCAATATGATATCATTTTTATTTTAAATATATCCCTCTTCCCAAAATCATAGTACTTTCAAATATATATCTTAAACCCCATAGCTTTGAAACAAAATTTCTAATACTTAAATGGTTTAAATATTAAACCACTTTATATAATAAAATAGCTTTTAAATTTCACAAATAAATTCCAAATATAGGTTTAAATTTCCAAATAAACCATTTCAATTTCCATATATTTCAAAGCTTTAAATATTCTACCATTTCAAACCAAATTCTTTGATAATTTCATATATATCAAATTCAATTACTATTGTCTTGATTTGAAATGTTTAGCTAATAAATCGAATATCATTTAAGTAAAACCTTTAAGCTCCAAATAATAGGATATTCTTTCAATTACATTAACCTGATAATATTCATTTTAAAAAAATTGATATACATTTAAATCCTCTAAACAAAAATCAAGTTGTAAAATCATACCTTTTAAATCTCAATTTATTTATATTTCAAATCAAATTTTTCGAGGATAATCCTTAAATCTTAAATTCAAATCATTTATCTTCCAACATTAATTTTATTTAAGTCATTATAAACTCTGTATACAATAGAATTTAACCAGATACATATTATATAAAAGAAATTCAAACATCATTATTTAGCTTATTTTATAATTCAAACAAATTTATACATAGCTAAATCAATAATAAATAGCGTTTATACAACATCAAAAATCAATATCTGTATAGCTTATATATTTCTTTACAAAACCATAAACAAATCATTTCAAAAATAATTATATATATACCGCGGTGCTTGTATATAATTTTCTATCTTATGGTCAAGTGATACGGATATTTATCATTTCAATCCGTAATTTAAAAAAAAAACGGTTATATATCATCTCAAACCGCAATCCCGAATCAATAATGATAAAGCAATAAAGAACTTGCATATTATAATGATATAAATAAACATCTATTCACCCATCATAAAATCATACATCCATCACAATCATCATCCAAAACAATCAATCAACAATCAATATATAACTGATAATATTTAATAGGTAATTGACTGGCAGTTATATTCAATAATATAATAAATAACAATTTAATTTAAATAAATGCAATTAACTGAGATGATGATTAAAATATACTAAACAGTCATAAATTAATGCAAAATCACAACATAAATTAATTTAACAAACATAAGAAATTTTATAAGTTGTGAGTGGGTTAAAACACTCACCTTTTGAATTTAAATTGAATTAAAATTCAGTTTAAACCAAAAATTTGCACAGTCTCGGAATCCGTCCAAACCAGCATTATAATGTTCGGAATTTCAATACGATCCTAACAAAAAATCTGCGCTTGAATTGGTGTTCATATGTAAAAGATATAGCGATAAATGTGTTTGAATTTCAATTATAAAATAAATAAAAAGAGAACACATTACTCCCAACGCCACGTCAACCTTCAATATCTTCCCAGGCAAACAAACGCGGCACGTTATTACTGCCGCAGTTTCCAATTGCCGTTGACCATCTGAACGACGATGAACGCACACCGCTATGCCCACAACCATCACGCCCAAAGCCTCCTCCCCTTGCGCCGCGTAATATGACATCGCAGCCCCTTCCCTCTAGCGCTGAACGACGCCAAAATCGCGCAGCTGCCATTTATAACTAAAAACCTAGTTGAATTTTGCAGTAGATCCAACCGTCAGATCAACATGAAAACACCGCCGATGAACTTCCCTCCGTCCCCTCTTCAAAACCAAGAAATGGTTCGTCGTTCCGTCGATGTTTATCGACGCACGATGAAAGACCGAAAATTGTTCTTCGATTTGTGGAAAAACAATGTTTAAAATAAAAAAACGAGTTGCAGATCTGAGTTACGCTCTTCGAGAGCTTCGATATATAATTATTCTAAATTTTTTGGAGGAGTTTGAAATTTTTGCTTTAGATTGAAATTTGATTTGTTTTTGAATCTAGAATTTGTTTGTCTGCCAATGAGGAGGAGAGATAGTTGAAATATACGTACAGACAAATGAGAAATAGGAGTAGGCTAGGGTTTATAACCGGGTATTTATAGGTAGGGTTGAAATAGAATAGATGGATCGGGTTGAATATACGCGCTAACGACAAAGTGCCCCAAAAAGCCCGTTTCGACTCCCGAATGAAATTGGGTCAACCAACATATCAAAATAGATGCTTTAAAATATTTTAAATGAAATGGAAAAGGTTTCAAGTCCAAATTCCATTGTATGATGAAGTTATGCCAAAATCAATATTTTTTCAAATTGATTTCAATTAAATCGATTTCAAGGCATTACGCATTCGTACGATTAAACGACAAATCCGATCGCCACGAAACTTGATGTAACGACCCATAATTTCTGTCAATTAAAATTTGTTTATTTATTTGATTTTAAATATTAACAAGTGAAATTAAACAGTCGAATAAATTTTATTTCGAATAATTGGATTTAGTTAGATAATTAAATCGATAATTTAATAGTTGAAATTACAGAAATAATTGAAAATTGGGATTAATATGATTAAAAATGATTTGTAAAATTTTATTTAACCATATTGGAGTTATAACGATGTTATAGAACTTTTATAATCGAACTAAAAGTTAATTTGTGAAAATTGCATATTTAAATATTTTAATCGACTAGTGAAAATAGCCATTTTTCAAACAGTCTCGGATTTTGACGAAACTAGTTTCATCGGATCCATAATGTAAAATTATTGTATGGTTTCAAATTTCGTGTCAATCGGATTTACGGTTTGTCCGGGGCAAGCTAAAACGCACATAAATTTGGTTAATCGATTTAATTTAAAATTGATCGTTTATTTCCGCAGCTCGCACAGATGATCTAATTGGCTCCCGAAACCTATTACATCGTGTCCGGAACGTGGGGTAAACCCTAAAAACGCCGGTCACCACGTGAGATTTGGAGTTCGAAAAATTGGAGATGAATAGTGTTCGTCGGTTGTCTATAAAAGGACCCTTATTCTGTTTTTTTTGGCAAACCCTCATTGAAAACCCTAGCCGCCGGTTTGTAATCGATGGCCATAAATAAACGAAACTTCTCCCCTTAATATCTCGAAGTCCATCAACAATTGTCGAAAGCTCCCAACTACAAACTTGTAGAACTAGCCGAGCTCTTCAAATCCATACGGCGGTAATGGTGTTATAGGCTACGGATCGACATGAATCTCGATGCAACGGTCAGAAGTTCATGCACGTGTTACGATGCAAGGTGGTGACCGAGTTCACCCTAATCGCGGCCGTGGGTAGAGGCAAGGGTGGGCTGCGTGATGAGGGTGGTTGATCGTTGAAGAGGTGTTTGTATTTGTCGTGAAAATTAGGGCATAGGGTGGCGGCTTGGGTTTTCTCGGTTGCGTTGTTTACTGGGAGGGAGGAAGAAGATAACGCGGTTGGCCCTGATGCAATCAAATGAAGTCAACGGTCCAGAGAAGAGAAGAGTAAGGTTTTAAAATAAGAAATAAATGTGAAATTTATATAATATGAAATTGTTCAAACTTATAAATACTGTAACTTTTTCATACGAGGTCGAAAAATTACAAACCAAGTCGCGTTGGGTTCGTTTTGTCGAACACTACACAATGGAGCTGGATTGGAGTCGTTTGGAGTTAGTGAGAATTTCGGGTAAAATTAAACGTCCGTTTAATTTTATTCGAAATAAAACGCTACAACTATTATCAGGAACTCAATGTGAGAACTTCTCACTCAATCGAATTAGTTCGATTTAAATTTTAAATAGTTAGATCTAAAATTGCTTGATTGTGCTGATTTGCATGCTTGGATGATAAATTGCTATCTATTATTTTGAAATAGACATTATACGCCGTATATTAAGCGGATGTTATTTATTAAAAACATATACTGCGATAATTCCAACTTGTATGGAATTGGTATTATATATGTACTTGGAGTTGATTTTCTCGCATTATATATCGGATGAGACCCTATTGCACCGCATAATAGCGGATAGTATTTTATAAATCCCATATACCGTGATATTTCATCTTGAAGCAAAATTGGTATTGTGCTAACATCTTTGGATGCAGGGAAACAGGTTGGAGGGATCCAACTGGATTCCTCAAATGATTTAATCGGTTTCAATGTTGTGTGCTGATCTATTTATCGATCTATTTATAATCTGCGTGATTACCTTTGTGATTGAAATTGTTAAAGGCTAAATTTTAGCCGAATATATTTTGGTATCGTTAGATGCCGAAAATGAATTAAATTGGATTTTTGAAAATTAAGTTGAGAATTCATGATAAAATTTAATTTTGAAATTGATTCATTTTAAATGAATAAACATTGTAATTTATATGTTATAAAAAATTATGATTTTTGAGAAATATAACCAAAATGTGATTTTTTTTAGATAAGTAGTTGATAAATTTATAAAATGGTTTAAATTGGGATTTTTGACGTATTATAAATGATTTAAAATAAAAGATTTTAAAAATTGATATTTATAAATTAAAATATTGGAATTATAAAACAAGTTTTTATAAGTGTTAAAATGAAATGTAAATGGATTTCATAAGTGGATGAAATCTATAGATTTATAAATTGTGAAATTATAAAATGAATAGATTTTTGTAAAATAAAATATTTATAAGTAATTGACTTATAAATTGGATTTTGGCCTGTAAAAGGAATATGGATAGGATTTGTTAATAAAGTGATTTTTATAAGTTGAAGTTGTTATAAAATATAAATGGAATTTATAAACGTTGTTTTATAAATCCAAAATCGACTTATTTTAATAAGTTTAATTATTTTAGCTTATTAAAGGAGATATATCCACGATTTTGAATGGTGAATAATCCTTTAAATAAAATATGTAGAAACGATGAATTTGGTTAATGAAGTATATTCACGACTTTGGACGGTGAATAATATATTAAAGAAATATTTTGGAAAAGTGATATTTTAAATAGAATTAAAACGATTCAAAAATGTTTTAAAATGTCTTAAGTATCGAAATGATAGATTTCAACATTAATTGTTGAAACAGACGTTTTCGAGGAATAGAAGGAAATGGTGGATTATAACACTGTTGTTATAGTAAATGATTTTCGAAGGAAATGTTTTATATAGTATTGGGATTTATATATCTATTTTAAGTTCGAATCCCTATACTAGTGATTTTGGGTTGTCGTAACGATGTTTTACGCAACATTCGTTTTGACCCAAATAAATGTGTTTAAAAAATGTTTTCCTTATAGAATAGAATATATACTTAAATTGGATTTAAGTATATTGAATATTTTCCAAGTGTTGAAAATAAATAGATTTGTGAATTACTTATTATTAAATACGTATGGAAATGTTTTTCCAATATAAAGTGAATGTTTTGAGATTTTATCTTTTAAAGATAAAAAAATGAATATTAGAAATCGATTTGGAAATCGTATATTCATAGATATTTTGGAAAAGTAAATTCACTATTGTGACGCCCCACCTCTATACCCACGCTAGCCAAGAACACTACGGTGTAGTGTTGTCATCTAGCACGGAGAATAAGGCTGTTGAGGAGCGACCATCCATGTGATTTCTTATCACACGGTGGCTATAAATAATCTTCGAAAACAAACAAAGAAATATGCATAACACAAATCAGTCACAGACATCCATATCACAAAGGCGGAAGAAGATATGAATATATAACTAACACATGAAAGTGTACATCAGAGTAGTGGTCAAAAAGATCCATAATAATACAAAAGAATAGCAACACGTGCTATACAAAAGAATACATCTATGAGTCTATATCTCAAGTGTAAACGACAAAAACTGCTAATCTAAAAGGTCAGCCAAAAGTCAGAGTAGTAAATCCCTGGGGGAGAAGCCAAGCAGAAGCACCTGTAACATCTCGGTCTGACCCGAGTATTATTTATAAGAAAATAATAAACGGATCATTCTAGCTATAAGTATCAGACAACATGATATAAACAATAGATATGGCAAGAACATATAGTAACCATAAAGACATACTATGATAAGCATGTAAATGAAGATCATCAAGAGATCAAACAATATCAAAAGAATCTTCTAAAAGATCCAAATCCACCTAAACATAAAAGTTGGAAAATCATAACAATGAAAGTCATGAAAATAGGTGAAGCACAAATTCCAGAAGACTACACAAGAAATCCAGAAATTACAATATAGGAGCATGAAAACTCACAAAATGGGAGCATGAAAACTCACCTACACGTGTAACACAAAGCGAGAAGCTATCTCATGGTTGCAAGCCATTAATTTTGACACACGAATGGCCCGAAGACCGTGGGGCGCTACCCCACATATGTGATGGCGAAACATCACACAAATGCGATGGCGAAACATCACAAGAGCGGGGTCTAGTCTCCCTCGCAGACAAAGAGACATCGCACAGTTGCTAGTCTAAAACACAAAAATGATCGTCATGATCATCAAGAAGTGTCAATTACACTAAGCTAGTAAATACAAAAGTTTAGCTTCATGTCCCATAACCACTTGCTTAACTCAAATATTTACTAACAAACTGTAGATCTCCACTAGAAAATTGTCACAAGAGATTCAATCGAACAAGTCCAAGAATTAACCGACGAAGTAAACGCAAGCGTTTCATACCACTTGTTTTACTAAGTCGTTTAATTAGATTTCTCATACGAGTGAGGTAAAGGTTTGTATATACTAATAGATTGGAAAACGGGTTAAGAAAAGAGCTTTGTTATTAAAAATAGAGTTGAAATACTTTTATTGAAAGAGTTTTGATATTTACTACTAGTTTTGAAACCTTTATATTTTAAAGTGACCAATCACAGAAGCGATTATAGAAACAATCAATCACAAAGATCACATTCGGAGATGTGATAAAAATCCAAGGAAATCAGCGCAGCAAGTTGTGTTGAATGTTTTTCATATAAGATCCCCTACGGAGGGGGGGTCCAGGGAGGGTGGCAACCCCCCAAGGTGGGGGTGCGGGGGCAACGCCACCGCTACGGGGTTCGACCTGCCCGGTCAGGTCGCGGGGGTCCGGGGGGCAACGCCCCGTCCAAAACGGTACGACCTAATGGTTGCGACCTAGGGGTCAAGCGACTTAGTGGTTGCGACCTAGAGGTGTTCGCGACCTAACGATGACTCGCGACCCAACATGGTCGACCTAACAGAGGTTGCGACCTAAGGTATTCGGACTTAGGGACAGAAGCAGGACCGAGCGACCTACGACCTAGGCGACCTACGACCTACGACCTAAGGCGACTTACGACCTACGACCTAAGGCTCGCGCGACCTAGTGAAATAGCAGTATTAGGTCGGAGACGACCTACGACTTAAGGCCATACAACCTACGACTTAAGGCCATACGACCTACGACTTAAGGCCATACGACCTACGATTTAAGGCCATACGACCTAACACCGAACAAGCATTTAGATGGCTCAGCGACCTATGGTACTAACTCGCGAGCGACCTAACGAGTTAACTCGTGAGCGACCTAATTCCGAAGTGCCAATTCTTCCAGAACGACCAAACGTTAACTCGTAAGCGACCTACGACCTATGGACGAGCGACCTAACTTCGAACGAGCTAAAAATGGCCAGAACGACCTAGTAGAAGTTTTTCACCAAAATCACTAAAATTTGGAGTTTTTCGCCAATCCAATCCAAACCAAATGCAAATGTGCATACTAAAGTGATAGGGAATCATTCCCAACAGTCCAATATAGATATAGACTAGAATTGTGGGATAAAAATCTCACCTTTGCACCAAATATCAATGAAAATGAAGTTTTAAGCAAGCAAGAATCAATCCCTCTTCTATCTAAGCACAAGAAGCTTGAATCCAATGTCTTCTTCTTGAATTTGGAGTAGAAAGATGGATTGCAATTGAATTTGAGTTTTGGAATTTTAATTTCCCATTCCCTCCACTATTTTTGAAGAAGCTTGAAGACTTAGGCAAATAGAAATGAAGTTATGAAGAGGAGGGGTGAAGGTTGGGTCTAATAGGCTAAAAGCCCAACCCAAAGTCTCAAGTGAAAAAGTAGTGAAATTCTACTATCTCCAATCATATCAATGTTTATACTTAAAAATGTTGTAAACAGCATTTCAAACTCAATGGAAGTGGTCTCGAGTCCTAATATGTCCGTTTGCAAAAAGTAGCTTTTCGGACCAAAATCCGATTAACGATTTAATATTTAAATAAAATATTTAAATATAAACTCGATAAATATGCGGGTTGTTACAGACTTCCCTCCTTAAAGAAATTGCTCCTCGCAATAAATATATAAGATGGAAATAAAAAGTAACAACCATAATAGCATATTAACACAAGAGAAATTTGAAATAAGAAGTTCACCTCAAAGAGCAGGAGAAAGCAAGTCCGGATGTGTACGCTCGATGAATTCTCTGGATTCCCAAGAACAATCCTTAGGATTTGAGGACCATTGAACCTTCACAAGCGGAACATCTTTATTTCGAAGTCGTTTAACCTCAGAAGCTATAATTCGAATAGGATGCTGCTCATAAGTTAAATTCGACGAAACTTCAATTTCTTCCACAACAGCAGGCTCAAGAATAGAATCGGAATCCCGAAGGCATTTTCTTAATTGAGAAACGTGAAATACGTCATGCATAGCAGAAAACTGAGCCGGCAATGCAAGGCGATAAGCCATGGAACCAATACGTTCAGTGATAGGAAATGGCCCAATATATCGAGGCGCTAACTTCCCCGATCAACTGAAACGTACAACACCCTTCATAGGTGAAACACGAATAAAAACAGGATCTCCAACAGAAAATTCTAATTTCCTTCTTCGATTATCGGCATAGGATTTTTGTCTACTCTGGGCTTCTTTCATCCTATGTCGAATAAGTTCAATCTTTTCCGTGGAATCACGAATAAAGTCTGGACCTAAAACCAGCTTCTCACCGGCCTCAAGCCAACAAGAAGAAGATCGGCATGGCCTTCCATAGAGTGCCTCGAAAGGTGCCATACCAATACTAGACTGGAAGCTATTATTATAGGAAAATTCGATAAGTGGAATATGATCTTCCCAACTTCCACCAAAATCAAGCACACAAGCTCGAAGAAGATCTTCAAGAGTTTGATTCGCACGCTCGGTTTGTCCATCGGACTGGGGGTGATAAGCAGTGCTAAAATTAAGCTTTGTTCCTAAACCTTTTTGAAGACTCTTCCAAAATCCACTAGTAAACAATGGATCACGATCGCTAACAATAGAAGTAGGAACTCCATGCAATTTTACAATTTCCTTGACAAATAGTTTGGCCAAAAGAGGAACGGTCCGGTTAGACCGAACTGGAATAAAATGGGCGGATTTAGTAAGTCTATCAACAATTATCCATAAGCTATCATGGCCCAAACGAGAACGAGGAAGGCCATCTATAAAGTCCATGGAAATTTGATCCCACTTACAAATTGGAATTTCTAAAGGTTGCAATAACCCACCGGGCCTTTGATGTTCGGCTTTGGCAAGCTGGCAAGTCATGCAACACTTAATAAAGTTAGCGATGTCGGATTTCATTCCCTCCCAATAATAAAGTCGCTTCATATCAGCATACATTTTATTGCTACCGGGGTGAATGGTAAATTTAGAACGATGAGAATCTTCTAAAATATCTCTACGAAGATTTCCAATATTTGGTACAATATGTCTACCAAATTTTCGAATGCCACCACGAGAATCAATATCAAAGTCTTTAAAACCTTCAATATCAATTCTATCCTTAATATTTTGGCCAAGAAGAACCAATTCAGGATCTAGCCTTTGAGCTTCAAGAATGCGGTATAAGAGAGAAGGATGAGCCTAAAGGCTACATAAAACAAATGATGAGCATAAATCGGATACGCGCTCTCGAATCTCACATGTGGATAAGATCTCGAGATCGTTCCATTCGGATATCATCATAGAAACAACTGCTTGTTGCTTACGGCTAAGAGCATCGGCGACACGATTACCCTTACCGGGGGTATAAAGAATATCAAGATCATAAGGTGCAAGGAACTCGAGCCAACGCTGTTGACGTAAATTAAGTTCTTTTTGAGAAAATAAATATTTCAAAGACTTATGATTCGTGTAAAGAATAAATTTCTCTCCCAATAGATAATGACGCCACATTCGAAGGGCGAAAACAATAGCCGCGAGTTCTAGATCATGTGTGGCATATCTAGTCTCGGCCGGCTTCAATTGCCTAGAATCATAAGCAACAACACGTTCTTTTTGCAAAAGAACGGCACCCAAACCAACGTGACTAGCATCGGTATAAACAACAAAATCTTGATTCCCTTCGGGAATAACAAGAATAGGAGCATCGGAAAGGAGTTCTTTCAATTTCTGAAAAGAGGCCTCACATTTGTCCGACCAAATGTATTTAAACTCCCTTCTTAGTCAAGCCAGTAAGAGGCACGACAATCTTAGAAAAGTCTTTAATAAAACGACGGTAATAGCCCGCCAATCCGAGAAAGCTACGGATTTCAGTCACACTCTCAGGTCTTTTCCAATCTTGAATCGCTTCAATCTTTGAAGGATCAACGGAAATTCCAGATTCGGAAATAATATGACCGAGAAACTTCACACGAGATTGCCAAAAGTGGCATTTAGAAAATTTTGCCTTTAATTGATTACTCCTAAGAGTTTGCAATACAATCCGAAGATGTTTCTCATGTTCCTCCTCGGTTTTGGAATACACAAGAATATCATCAATGAATATGAGAACAAACCGATCGAGGAAATCTTTGAAAACTCGATTCATGAGGTCAACGAAATAAGCTGGAGCATTCGTTAACCTAAATGGCATAACAAGCCATTCATAAGATCCATATCGAGTACGGAATGATGTCAAAAGAATGCTATCCTCTGCGATACGAAGCTGATGGAAACCGGTAGCAATGTCCAATTGTGAAAAGACCTTACACCACTAAGATGATCGAATAGATCATCAATCCGAGGTAAAGGATATTTATTTTTAATAGTAAGATCGTTAAGCTTGCGATAATCAATGCAGAGCCTAAGAGTACCATCGGATTTATTTACGAAAATAGCCGAAGCTCCCCAAGGCGAGGAACTAGAGCGAATAAATTGCTTCGTCTCCAATTCGAATAATTGTTTGCGCATCTCTTCATTTTCCTTATTGGACATGCGATAAGGAGGACGAGTAATAGGTTGAGCTCCAGAAACAAGATTAATTCTGAACTCAATTGCTCGTTTAGGTGGTAAACCTAAAACGGGCTCGAATATGTCGGAAAATTCACGAACAACGTGAATACGAGAAATAATATCATCTTCATCATCATCATCGTTGTCACGAGGATTTAAAGAATATAAAGATGCCACCAAACAGGATTCTGAATCTTTAAGATTAACAAAAATCTGATTAACAGATAGTGGATGTCGGAGATGAATGGCCCGCTCAGGACATAGGATATGAGCTTCATAACAATTAAGCCAATCCATTCCCAAAATCATTCCAAAGCCTAGGTAACGCATAACATGCAAATCGGCTAGGAATGGAAAATCACATAAAATAATCTCCACATTTTTACAAAGCAAACTAAGAGTTGCGGATCCACCAACAGGATTCGCAATTTTTAAAGAAGTCATTAATGCAGTAACACTTAAGGAAAAAGTGTCTACCAGTTCCTTTGATATAAAAGAATGGGATGCACCCGTATCAAAGAGAACTCTAATAGGTTGATCATGAAATAAAATAATACCATCAAGAGTGGAATGAGAAATACCTTGGCCACGAGATGTGTTGCCAGGGGCTTGAGCCACATTTAACTTCCCCTCTTTCCTGCTTTTTAGCGTGGGGCACATATGTATATAATGTTCCGAGCTCTTGCAATAGCGACAACCTTTGGGCTTCGAACACTTGTTCGCAAAATGGTCCTTAGAACCACAGTTATAACATTGCCCGCTACTAGAGGAAGGTGTCTTTGCAGCCGAAGTTGCCTGCTTACCCCTTTTGTTGGGATAAGAACCTTTAAACTTGTTAGGCCTCTTTTTGTTGTTGAAGTTTGGTTTAGCACCTTCCACTTCAACATCACTCTCTCTATCGGCCTCTTCAAGACGAAGAGCGATATCGACGAGTTGATCAAATGCGACTTCTAGTTTCAGGAGTAGTGGCTTCTTAAGATTCTTATTTAAGCCGTAAACGAACCTCTGGTTCTTCTTCAATGGGGTGTTGATGTATTCAACTCCATATTTGGAAAGCAACTCGAAAGCTGCGACGTAATCAGTCACAGAGGATTGACCTTGAACAAGGTCTATAAAACGTCGAGCCAAGGTTACTTTCCCAGCTTCTGGTACAAACTTTAACTCGAAGCGTCCCTGAAATTGCTCCCAGGTGAGATCCGCTTCATTAATTTCTGAAATAAGGAGTTCGTACCAGTCCAATGCTCTCTCCTGGAGCATGCTGGAAGCCACCTGAACACGGTGGAGATCGATAAGGTTCATGCGAGAAAAGATTCGATCGCATGATTTTAACCAAGCCTGGACCTCGATGATCGTTTCCGAACCTTTGAAGGGCTTCCCACCCAAGTTGGTGTAATCGCTGCACAAGCGTGCAAATCCCGACTTTGAGTGAGTAGGTTCCGGGTTAGCTCCAGCTGCTTGAGCATTTGTTACTAAATCAAGAAGCTGTTGAGTAGTCATAAAAACTCCATCCTGGGGAGCAGCACTAGATGATCCAGTTCTGGGACGACCTGGTCTAGACATTCTCTTCCTTTAAGAAAGAAAGAAGAGAAGGAAGAAGGTTATTCACCAATGAATATCAAGCAATCTTGATAGATAAAACAAGGAATCATAAAGGAAATAAGATGAATCGGTACGAAGACTTGAATCAATCCTATGGTATAACTCCTAAGATAGACTTAGGATGATGATCCTTGTTAAGTTATTCTACATTGATCCGAAGTTTGGCTCTGATACCAAGATGTGACGCCCCACCTCTATACCCACGCTAGCCAAGAACACTACGGTGTAGTGTTGTCATCTAGCGCGGAGAATAAGGCTGTTGAGGAGCGACCATCCATGTGATTTCTTATCACACGGTGGCTATAAATAATCTTCGAAAACAAACATAGAAATCTGCATTACACAAATCAGTCACAGACATCCATATCACAAAGGCGGAAGAAGATATGAATATATAACTAACACATGAAAGTGTACATTAGAGTAGTGGTCAAAAAGATCCACAATAATACAAAAGAATAGCAACACGTGCTATACAAAAGAATACATCTATGAGTCTATATCTTAAGTGTAAACGACAAAAACTGCTAATCTAAAAGGTCAGCCAAAAGTCAGAGTAGTAAATCCCTGGGGGAGAAGTCAAGCAGAAGCACCTGTAACATCTCGATCTGACCCGAGTATTATTTATGAGAAAATAATAAATGGATCAGTCTAGCTATAAATATCAGATAACATGATATAAACAATAGATATGGCAAGAACATATAGTAACCTTAAAGACATACTATGATAAGCATGTAAATGAAGATCATCAAGAGATCAAACAATATCAAAAGAATCTTCTAAAAGATCCAAATTCACCTAAACATAAAAGTTGGAAAATCATAACAATGAAAGTCATGAAAATAGGTGAAGCACAAATTCCAGAAGACTACACAAGAAATCCAGAAATTACAATATAGGAGCATGAAAACTCACAAAATGGGAGCATGAAAACTCACCTACACGTGTAACACAAAGCGAGAAGCTATCTCATGGTTGCAAGCCATTAATTTTGACACACGAATGGCCCGAAGACCGTGGGGCGCTACCCCACATATGTGATGGCGAAACATCACACAAATGTGATGGCGAAACATCACAAGAGCGGGGTCTAGTCTCCCTCGCAGACAAAGAGACATCGCACAGTTGCTAGTCTAAAACACAAAAATGATTGTCATGATCATCAAGAAGTGTCAATTACACTAAGTTAGTAAATATAAAAGTTTAGCTTCATGTCCCATAACCACTTGCTTAACTCAAATATTTACTAACAAACTATAGATCTCCACTAGAAAATTATCACAAGAGATTCAATCGAACAAGTCCAAGAATTAACCGACGAAGTAAACGCAAGCGTTTCGTACCACTTGTTTTACTAAGTCGTTTAATTTGATTTCTCATACGAGTGAGGTAAAGGTTTGTATATACTAATAGATTGGAAAACGGGTTAAGAAAAGAGCTTTGTTATTAAAAATAGAGTTGAAATACTTTTATTGAAAGAGTTTTGATATTTACTACTAGTTTTGAAACCTTTATATTTTAAAGTGACCAATCACAGAAGCGATTGTAGAAACAATCAATCACAAAGATCACATTCGGAGATGTGATAAAAATCCAAGGAAATCAGCGCAGCAAGTTCTGTTGAATGTTTTTCATATAAGATCCCCTACGGAGGGGGGGTCCAGGGAGGGTGGCAACCCCCCAAGGTGGGGGTGCGGGGGCAACGCCACCGCTACGGGGTTCGACCTGCCCGGTCAGGTCGCGAGGGTCCAGGGGGCAGCGCCCCGTCCAAAACGGTACGACCTAATGGTTGCGACCTTGGGGTCTAAGGGGTCAAGCGACTTAGTGGTTGCGACCTAGAGGTGTTCGCGACCTAACGATGACCCGCGACCCAACATGGCCGACCTAATAGAGGTTGCGACCTAAGGTATTCGCGACTTAGGGACAGAAGCAGGACCGAGCGACCTACGACCTAGGCGACTTACGACCTACGACCTAAGGCTCGCACGACCTAGTGAAATAGCAGTATTAGGTCGGAGACGACCTACGACTTAAGGCCATACGACCTACGACTTAAGGCCATACGACTTACGACCTAAGGCCATACGACCTATGACTTAAGGCCATACGACCTAACACCGAACAAGCATTTAGATGGCCCAGCGACCTATGGTACTAACTCGCGAGCGACCTAACGAGTTAACTCGTGAGCGACCTAATTCCGAAGTGCCAAGTCTTCCAGAACAACCTAACGTTAACTCGTAAGCGACCTACGACCTATGGACGAGCGACCTAACTCCGAACGAGCTAAAAATGGCCAGAACGACCTAGTAGCAGTTTTTCACCAAAATCACTAAAATTTGGAGTTTTTCGCCAATCCAATCCAAACCAAATGCAAATGTGCATACTAAAGTGATAGGGAATCATTCCCAACAGTCCAATATAGATATAGACTAGAATTGTGGGATAAAAATCTCACCTTTGCACCAAATATCATTGAAAATGAAGTTTTAAGCAAGCAAGAATCAATCCCTCTTCTATCTAAGCACAAGAAGCTTGAATCCAATGTCTTCTTCTTGAATTTGGAGTAGAAAGATGGATTGCAATTGAATTTAAGTTTTGGAATTTTAATTTCCCATTCCCTCCACCATTTTTGAAGAAGCTTGAAGACTTAGGCAAATAGAAATGAAGTTATGAAGAGGAGGGGTGAAGGTTGGGTCTAATAGGCTAAAAGCCCAACCCAAAGTCTCAAGTGAAAAAGTAGTGAAATTCTACTATCTCCAATCATATCAATGTTTATACTTAAAAATGTTGTAAACAGCATTTCAAACTCAATGGAAGTGGTCTCGAGTCCTAATATGTCCGTTTGCATAAAGTAGCTCTTCGGACCAAAATCTGATTAACGATTTAATATTTAAATAAAATATTTAAATATAAACTCGATAAATATGCGGGTTGTTACAACTATAAATTTATAAAAGAAAGGGAAATTTGTTAAAAATAAACATTGATTTATTCTGAAGTGTGGAAATAAATTTACGAATTTTGAATGTAAATTTAAATAAATCGGTAAGGATTTATTTAATTGGTTTAAATGAACCATTTTGAAATGAATGTTGTAAAGGTGAAAATTATTTTCAAATGGTAATAGTGTGGAAATTATATCTTGTAAAGATATTCTTGAAAACAAATAATTTGGGAAATTATTTGAAATCGGGTGATGTTGTGAATATTGATTGATAGTTAAATAACCGACTATCAATATTGACCTTTAAATAGGTATTTGTTGTGAATTGGTTGAAATTGAATGCTACACTTATTTTTTCAAATTATTGCGCTCGTTATTCGGATTACCCATTCTGAATAGTGATACGACGTAATAGATAGCATTGAAGACCGGTGTTGAAGACCGGGTATTTGTGAAAACGATATGATGACCTATCGATTGTCTCTGCACCGTTAGCTATGGTATGGAGATTTCCTTTGTGATGGGAAATTCGATCGGGATTGTGAATACCTGGATTGCAAGGGCTTCTTTTGAAGTGCCTTCGGTTCTGTTCGAACCCGGAACAGACTTATATGGTTACGTGTCTGACATTACATTTTGAGACATAAAGCAGATTTCTTTCAAATACATTTCTGTTGGTGGCGGAGAATTTATTCTCTTAGCTTAACACCCTTCTCTGAGACGTACACGCTTAGAGGTTATGTAGTTGAAGGTTATCAGCGATATATTCCCAATTTGGTAATGTGGCATGCTGAGCGTTGTTGTACGATGATTATTTATTGATCATTTGTTGATCAAAGCTTGGCTTTGTGAAAAGCGTAGCTTTGTGGACGAGACTTCGTCAGACCTCACTCCCGGAAATGGTCAAAACAGGAATATGCGGCAAGGTTATGAGGGTCGTGCCCTTTAAGGTATGTCATTTCCTTCTGTAAAAAGTGGTATCATGGTATGGAGCCCAGATACTTACTCATGTTGACACACTATATTTATTACTGTGTGGTGTTGGTTATCGAGCGCTTGGATAAAGGTCCAAAGGGACCGGGGGATGACATATTCGTGTAGTAGTTACCTAGTTACAGAGGTAACCCGGCCTTGTGTTGACAGAGATCTAACCGTAGCGTTAGGTTCTCGGGACGTCCCGCCAGCGGCGATCCCATTGACAGTAGGAAGTTCCTTAGCCTGGCCATTTGTTGGAAATCCAAAGAAACAATACGATCCTTGTACGGTTTTAGTTGTATAACCTGTTATGGAATGTGGCGGTAACCTACTATTGAACATAGTAGCTATAGTAGGCATAAGTGCGAAATGCCTATGCTGGCTAAGATTTATATCTTTACTTTCGAAATGATTTTTCCTACACTATGCACTAGTAATAATAGCAAATGTTTCTTTTTAATGCGTATCAAGCATCTTTGACTACCATAAGGAGAAATCTCCTCCGATTCTACGTTTGCATTGTGTGTGTGTGTGCGGGAGGCCTTATGGTAGTCTCATTTTCCAAAAAGCATGTGAATCTATTTTAAAATTATCCTGTTGTTTGTTTTTAAAGATAAACTATTTTAAGTTCTCACACCAGTCCCATAACTGACCTGGGGTTTATTGTTTTCCCTCCTAAACTCTGGGTGCCCAAAATTTTCCACACGGGAAGTCTAGAGTCAGGTTATCAGGTCATTTTGGATTCAGAAGTGCTTTGGAGCTCAAGAGGCGAGCTGGATGGCAAGCCGTATCTCTAGTATATAGTATTTCTTTTCCGCCATTTGTTGTTGTAAACTCTGATAATGTAATGTAAAGTGATGTAATGTAATAACTGATATAGTATCTTTGTTTTAAAGATGTTCATTTATCTATTATATATTGTTTCGCTGCGATATGTGAGATTCTGATATTGTTTCTGTTCTATTTCCTTATTTCTTCTATCTTTTTCTTCTACCTCTTCTTTTTAACCCTCATGGTTCAGTTTTCCGGCATTCGATTTTTCGGCAGTTGATACAGTGGACGTATTGATGTCGATTTTCGAAAGTCGACGAATCGGCTCTTGACATCGTGGTATCGGAGCATTTGGTTAAGCGACAACCATGGCTCTGTTGGGTGTTACTCATTAGAGATAGAGTCAGTAGTGCTCTAGAATGAGTTTGGGTGTAATAATAGTTATGAGTGTGTATTTATTAGTGAAAATAAAATTGTTTTATGTTGTGATAATTGGTTTGTTGAGTGGTATATGGATTCCGGTCGGTATAATCTGTACAACTCTATCGTTAGGTGTCTCTAAACACTTGTTCAGAACAATTCGGCACGATATCGTTTTAAAATTGGGTAAATGAAATAATTTTACCTCGATTATATTTTTATATAAAGGAAATAATTTTTCAGAAATTATTAAAGTATATACAAATTGATTGTTTGGTTGTTGAAAATGTAAGAGAATATATAAGTGAATCAAAGTTGTTTGAATAAGTTAAATAAAAACAACAGTTGTAAAAGAATGAATTGCATAAGTAAATGAATTACAAGTATGGAATTATAATTAAAATGATTTACAATTGTAAAATAATCTTATATATATAAATAGTGAAATTATATAAGGAAAAAATTGTATAAAAGTGATTTATAAATAATAAAAAGGGAAATTTTGAAAGAATATTTAGCACTGATTTCACTATTGTTACTGGAAAATAATAAGGATGACGACTGCAACATCATCAGTATCATTTTCGAGTTTCTGTGTGAAGGATTTGCTGCCATAGTAAATTGAAATTGAAGTTTTGTTGTGATAAACAAATTTGAAATTGAAAATCCAAGTTGAAATTGATAAATATAAGTAAAACGAGTTTTGAACTTATATTATGAGATAAATTATTTAGCTTTGGTAAAGTTAAAGAATTTGAGTTGGCATAACAAAACATATGATTTGGAATTCAATTAAAGGGAGTTAAATAAATTAAATCAGATTTGGAAGTTTAAATAAATAAGTTGTATAACTTGTAAAGTGAGAAGATGTAAGTGAATCTTGATAAGCAAAACGAGATATGAATTTGAATAAGTGATGAGTTTGACTTAAGTAAAAGTTAAATAGAATTTACTTTAGAATTGGAATCGGAATTGGATTTGTAAGTGGAAATTTAAGTTAAGTTAAACAAATGATGAATTGAAATGGAATATAGCTTAAGTAATATAAAATAAAGTTGATTTTGGTATCGAAGTAAAATAATTAAGTGAATTAAATGGATGTGAACTTGAGTTATATAAAAGGAGATTCAACTATATTTGTGAAATGAATTAGCAATTGAATTAATGAAGGGATTGAATGTTAATCAATCGAATGTAAAAGAATTGATATGAAACAATGGATATAGGTGTTAATTCATCAAAATTAATAAATTGAATGTAAGCCAATTTAATAATAAACCAATTGGAATAAAAAGTGTTAAACCAAATTGAATGTAAATTTAATAATTTGGTTATGTTGGTTATGATTGGTTGTTATTTGATTGTTAGTTGATTGTATATAAATTCATTAAGTGTTAATGAAATTAAATTAGTGAAATTGAAAGCTATGTAATTGAATTCAAATTGGAAGAAAATGAATTTGAATAGAATTTAATTTGATTTGGAAGTGAACTAAAATGAATATAAATTAGTGAACGTATACTAATTGGAAATGAATAAATGAATATTTGTAAAGTCCAATGTTAACAAATCAAATGTGATTAAAATGAAAAACCAATTCATTTAATATTATTGAGAAACGAAAGAATATTGATTTGGTTATTGATTTGTTGGATGTTAGTTGGATGATAGTTGTTTGATGGTTGCATTTGTTGTTTTGTTGCATTTGCTATGTTGGCATATGTAGTTGTTATGTTGCTATATGTTGTATATTGATATTATTTTCATATATGCATGTTTCTCATGGTTTGTTGAGTGTATAGTAGGTGCGGATGGCGCTTGCTTCGCATTTGGAGCTCGCTTTCACGCTATATTAGCCATATATGCTCGCTAATAATATATAAGGTACATATCTCGGATTATATATCGTACTTTTACACTTTTTCCCTGCGGGATGCCTCATCACTTGATGAGATGTATATTTGTGATATGTATATACTGTCATTTTTTTTGGATCGAGCCGCGCAAAGGAGACTCTGGCGAATTTTTCCAAAAATTTAAGTCGTTAGAATATTTTTGAGAAAATTGGAAATTTTTTGAAAACTAAGTTTGGATTTGAAAACTTAGTAAAGTTATTGTATGAAGTTTAAATATGAATTTTGGAAATGTTAAACACTTAAGAGATTTGTGAATCAAACTTGAACGGTTTGTTTTGAAAAGTTAATGCATTTCAAAACTCTTTCTTACTTGGTAATTTCGAGGACGAAATTCTTTTAAGGGGGGAAGTTTGTAACGACCCAGAATTTCTGTCAATTAAAATTTGTATATTTAATTGATTTTAAATATTAACAAGTGAAATTAAACAGTCAAATAAATTTTATTTCGAATAAATGGATTTAATTGGATAATTAAATCGATAATTTAATTGTTGAAATTACAGAAATAATTGAAAATTGGGATTAATATGATTAAAAATGATTTGTAAAATTTTAGTTAATCATATTGGAGTTATAACGATGTTATAGAACTTTTAAAATCGAATTAAAAGTTAATTTGTGAAAACTGAATATTTTAATATATAAATCGACTAGTGAAAATAGCTTTTTTTCAAACAGTCTCGGATTTCAACGAAACTAGTTTCATCGGATCAGTAATGTCAAATTATTGTATGGTTTCAAATTTCGTGTCAATCGGATTTACGGTTTGTCCAGGGCAAGCTAAAACGCACATAAATTTGGTTAATCGATTTAATTTAAAATTGATCGTTTATTTCCGTAGCTCGCACAGATGATCGAATTGGCTCCCGAAAACCTATTCCATCGTGTCCGGAACATGGGGTAAACCCTAAAAATGCCGGTGACCGCGCGAGATTTGAAGTTCGAAAAATTGGAGATGAATAGTGTTCGTCGGTTGTCTATAAAAGGACCCTTATTCTAATTTTTTTGGCAAACCCTCATTGAAAACCCTAGCCGCCAGTTTGTAATCGATGGCCATAAATAAACGAAACTTCTCCCCTTAATATCTCGAATCCGTCAACAATTGTCGAAAGCTCTCAACTACAAACTTGTAGAACTAGCCGAGCTCTTCAAATCCATACGGCAATGATGGTGTTTTGGGCTACGAATCGACATGAATCTCGATGCAATGGTCAGAAGTTCATGCATGTGTTATGATGCAAGGTGCGACCGAGTTCACCCTAATCGCGGCCGTGGGTAGAGGCAAGGGTGGGCTACGTGATGAGGGTGGTTGATCGTTGAAGAGGTGTTTGTATTTGTCGCGAAAATTAAGGCATAGGGTGGCGGCTTGGGTTTTCTCGGTCGCGTTGTTTACTGGGGGAGGAAGATGATAACGCGGTCGGCCCTGATGCAATCAAATGAAGTCAATGGTCCAGAGAAGAGTAGGGTTTTAAAATAAAAAATAAATGTGAAATTTATATAATATGAAATTGTTCAAACTTATAAATACCGTAACTTTTTCATACGAGGTCGAAAAATTACGAAACAAGTCGCGTTGGGTTCGTTTTGTCGAGCACTACACAATGGAGCTGGATTGGAGTCGTTTGGAGTTAGTGAGAATTTTGGGTATTTTATTCGAAATAAAACGCTACAACTATTATCGGGAACTTAAGGTGAGAACTTCTCACTCAATCGAATTAATTCGATTTAAATTTTAAATAGTTAGATTTAAAGTTGCTTGATTGTGCTGATTTGCATGCTTGGATGATAAATTGCTATCTATTGTTTTGAAATAGACATTATACGCCGTATATTAAGCGGATGTTATTTATTAAAAATATACCGCGATAATTCCAACTTGTATGGAATTGGTATTATATATGTACTAGGAGTTGATTTTCCAGCATTATATAGCGGATGAGACCCTATTGCGCCTTATAATAGCGGATAGTATTTTATAAATCCCATATACCACGATATTTCATCTTGAAGCGAAATTGGTATTATGCTAACATCTTTGGATGTAGGGAAACAGGTTGGAGGGATCCAACTGGATTCCTCAAATGATTGAATTGGTTTCAATGTTGTGCGCTGATCTATTTATCGATTTATTTATAATCTACGTGATTGCCTATGTGATTGAAATTGTTAAAGGCTAAATTTTAGCCGAATATATTTTGGTACCGTTAGATGCCGAAAATGAATTAAATTGGATTTTTGAAAATTAAGTTGAGAATTCCTAAAAAAATTAATTTTGAAATTGATTCATTTTAAATGTATAAACATTGTAATTTATATGTTATAAAAAATTATGATTTTTGAGAAATATAACCAAAATGTGATTTTTTTTAGATAAGTAGTTGATAAATTTATAAAATGGTTTAAATTGGGATTTTTGAAGTATTATAAATGATTTAAAATAAAAGATTTATAAAATTGATATTTATAAATTAAAATATTGGAATTATAAAACAAGTTTTTATTAGTGTTAAAATGAAATGTAAATGGATTCCATAAGTGGATGAAATCTATAGATTTATAAATTGTGAAATTATAAAATGAATAGATTTTTGTAAAATAAAATATTTATAAGTAATTGGCTTATAAACCGGATTTTGGCGTGTAAAAGGAATATGGATAAGATTTGTTAATAAAGTGATTTTTATAAGTTGAAGTTGTTATAAAATATAAATGGAATTTATAAATGTTGATATATAAATCAAAAATCGACTTATTCTAATAAGTTTAATTATTATAGCTTATTAAAGGAGATATATCCACGATTTTGAACAATGAATAATCCTTTAAATAAAATATGTAGAAATGATGAATTTGATTAATGAAGTATATTCACGATTTTGGACGGTGAATAATATATTAAAGAAATATTTTGGAAAAGTGATATTTTAAATAGAATTAAAATGATTCAAAAACGTTTTAAAATGTGTTAAGTATCGAAATCATAGATATCAACATTTATTGTTGAAATAGACGTTTTCGAGGAATAGAAGGAAATAGTGGACTTTAACACTGTTGTTATAGTAAATGATTTTCGAAAGGAAATGTTTTATATAGTATTGGGATTTATATATCTACTTTAAGTTCGAATCCCTATACTAGTGATTTTGGGTTGTCGTAACGATGTTTTACGCAACATTCGTTTTGACCCAAATAAATGTGTTTAAAAGAATGTTTTCCTTATAGAATAAAATATATACTTAATTTGGATTTAAGTATATTGAATATTTTCCAAGTGTTGAAAATAAATAGATTTGTGAATTACTTGTTATTAAATAAGTATGGAAATGTTTTTCCAATATAAAGTGAATGTTTTGAGATTTTATCTTTTAAAGATAAAAAAAATGAATATTAGAAATCGATTTGGAAATCGTATATTCATAGATATTTTGGAAAAGTAAATTCACTATGGAATTTATGAAATAAAGGGAAATTTGTTAAAAATAAACATTGATTTATTTTGAAGTATGGAAATAAATTTACGAATTTGGAACGTAAATTTAAATAAATCGGTAAGGATTTATTTAATTGGTTTAAACAAATCATTTTGAAATGGATGTTGTAAAGGTGAAAATTATTTTCAAATGGTTAAAGCGTGGAAATTATATCTTGTAAAGATATTCTTGAAAATAAATAATTTAGGAAATTATTTGAAATCGGGTGATGTTGTGAATATTGATTGATAGTTAAATAACCGACTATCAATATTGACCTTAAATAGGAATTTTGTTGTGAATTGGTTGAAATTGAATGTTATACTTATTTTTTTTTAAATTAGTGCGCTCGTTATTCGGATTACTCATACTGAATAGTGATACGACGTAATGGATAGCATTGAAGACCGGTGTTGAAGACCGGGTATTTGTGAAAACGATAGGATGACCTATCGATTGTCTCTGCACCGTTAGCTACGATATGGAGATTTCCTTTGTGATGGGAAATTCGATAGGGATTGTGAATACCCGGATTGCAAGGGCTTCTTTTGAAGTGCCTTCGGTTCTGTTCGAACCCGGAACAGACTTGTATGGTTACGTGTCTGACATTACATTTTGAGATATAAAGCAGATTTCTCTCAAATACATTTCTGTTGGTGGCAGAGAATTTATTCTCTTAGCTTAACACCCTTCTATGAGACATATGCGCTTAGAGGTTATGTAGTTGAAGGTTATCAGCGATATATTCCCAATTTGGTAATGTGGCATGCTGAGTGTTGCTGTGGGATGATTATTTATTGATCATTTTTTGATCAAAGCGTGGCTTTATGAAAAGCGTAGCTTTATGGACGAGACTTCGTCAGATCTCACTCCTCGGAAATGGCTAAAACAGGAATATGCGACAAGGTTATGAGGGTCGCGCCCTTTAGGGTATGTCATTTGCTTCTGGAAAGGGTGGTATCACGGTATGGAGCCCAGATACTTACTCATGTTGACACATTATATTTATTACTGTGTGATGTTGGTTATCGAGCGCTCGGATAAAGGTCCAAAGGGACCGAGGGATGACATATTCATGTAGTAGTTACCTAGTTACAGAGGTAACCTGGCCTTGTGTTGGCAGAGATCTAACCGTAACGTTAGGTTCTCGGGACGTTCCGCCAGAGGCGATCCCATTGACAGTAGGAAGTTCCTTAGCCTGACCATTTGTTGGAAATCCAAAGAAAAATTACGATCCTTGTACGGTTTTAGTTGTATAACCTGCTATGGAATGTGGCAGTAACCTGCTATTGAACGTAGTAGCTATAGTAGGCATAAGTACGAAATACCTATGTTGGCTAAGATTTATATCTTTACTTTCGAAATGATTTTTCCTACACTATGCACTAGTAATAATATAAAATGTTTCTTTTTAATGCGTATCAAGCATCTTTGACTATCATAAGGAGAAATCTCCTCCGATTCTGCGTTTGCATTGTGTGTGTGTGTGCGGGAGGCCTTATGGTAGTCTTATTTTAAAAAAAGCATGCGAATCTATTTTAAAATTATCCTGTTGTTTGTTTTTAAAGATAAACTATTTTAAGTTCTCACACCAGTCCCATGACTGACCTGAGGTTTATTGTTTTCCTTCCTAAACTCTGGGTGTCCAAAATTTTCCACACGGGCAGTCTAGAGTCAGGTTATCAGGTCATTTTGGATTCAGAAGTGCTTTGGAGCTCAAGAGGCGAGCTGGATGGCGAGACGTATCACTAGTATATAGTATTTCTTTTCCGCTGTTTGTTATTGTAAACTCTGATAATGTAATGTAAAGTGATGTAATGTAATAACTGATATAGTATCCTTTTTTAAAGATGTTCATTTATCTATTATACGTTGTTCCGCTGCGATATGTGAGATTCTGCTATTGTTTCTGTTTTGTTTCCTTATTTCTTCTATCTTTTTCTTCTACCTCTTCTTTTTAACCCTCATGGTTCGGTTTTTCGGCATTCGATTGTTCGGCAGTTGATACAGTGGACGTATTGATGTCGATTTTCGGAAGTCGAAGCATCGGGTCTTTACACTTGAAATCCTACAATAATTCACCATTACGGATCCGATGAAACTAGTTTTGTCAAAATCCAAGACAGTGGCCAAATGGCTATTTTTATATTAATTAAATAAATTAATTAAATCACTTTTCAATTTCAACTCTATAATTAACAAATTTCATCAATTAATTTTCTTAATCATTTACACAAATTTAACCAAATTCAAATGTCAATTTAGAGTTGATTAATTTATCAATTTCAGCGTTAAATTTTCAGTTTCATTAAATTCAGAAATTATAAATTTAATTTCCAAAAAATCTATTAAATTTATTTTTTCCATTCTATTATTCAATTCATTTTTATCAACTGATGAATTTTAACATTGGATTCAAAATCTATTGCAATCCTCACATTCCATCTTAATTAGCGTAATACTTAGATTTTTAAATTTCATTAAATTACAATTACTTCACTTATTATGGTTCAAAACCCAATAAGTTGATAAAGCTTTATTTCCAATGCTTATAATTCAACAAATTGTCCAATATGAATAACCTTAACATTACTTACAAATATTATCTTAATTAACCTTAACGTAATATTACATTATAATTATTGTAACTGATTTCCAATTGTAAATTAACACTCTACATAAATAGGTAACATAAATAATCGTTACGCTAACTTTTAGCCACATTAATAAGCTTTTATTACTCACAAATCAAAGTTCCCTTTTATTTTCATTGATTGGCCTTTCATTCAATTCATTAATTATCATATTATGAATAAAATTTACGTTATTTCCAATTATTACCCTAAATGACATTAACGTAACATTTAATTTAGATTTATTGCAATTATTTCCAATTCAATTGAATGAACTAAATATATATATATATATATATATATATATATATATATAAATGACTCATAATAATTGTTGTCAAAACTCTCAATCACACATTCATATGTTTATTATTCTCCCCCCCCCCCAATATTATAGTACTTAAAGAGTATTGGTTTTTATTCAATCAATTAAAACTTACTATTTTATATAAACTCATTAATTGTCAGTTTCTATCCAAATAAATTCATTCATTTGAATCTTTCCTTATTTTCCTTATTATGAATCAATTATAAATTCACCATCTTAAAGGTAATGTCAACATTTTAAATTATTAATTTACCTTTTATATCTCATTCTAAATTAATGTACACACAAATTAAGATTTTAAATCACATTAATCATTTCATCTAGGTTACATTCTTTTATTACATCTACTATTACTTTACGAATAAAATTAGCATTTCTTATTCATTTTGTTACATTCACAGTCTCCGTTATTGTCTTAAACTTGCAAATGTAATATTAAAGTTCATTCAATTCTACTTAATTCCTCATTTAACTTTAATAGACTAATTAATCAAGTAACTTATAGCCATCGTTATCATACCTTTTAATTACACATATGAATTCACAATTCACAAACAAATGTTACAATTCTTACATAAAGTTGATTTTAATCAAATACCGTTAACTATATATTATCTCACTAATTGATTTATATTTACATCCACTTCCGTATATAAATTTTGTAACCAAGTTATAACCTTTACATTGTTTCGCTTATTGTAATTACATCCAAATTATTAACAATTAACTTACATTTATACAGTTGCAATTCATTTTAGTTATTATTTCATTAATACTATTTCCAATTTTATTTCTTCAGTATTAATTTAACAATAATATTAAATTAACAAGTAAAAATGTTTTCCACTATTTCTTTATTGGGATTTCATACCAATTGTTAAGAATTATTTTTATTTACCATTGCGACATTTAATTTCTAACATTCGCTCCAATATAAATTATAAGATTTTCATTTATTCTACATCTAATTACAAAATCTTTTAAATTTAACCAATTTTAATTATCGAAATTTACGGGTCGTTATACTCTCCCCCATTCAAAACTTTTCGTCACCGAAAAGGAAAAGAAGGGAAAAGAAGAATTTATAAATCAATATATATTATTCAAAACTTATATTCATAACAATAAGTTTACAGAATTGGATAATTTAAATAAAATATATAGATTTATAAACAATTAAATCTTTTATATTCAAATTAATAAGTTTTGGAAATATTTTCCAAATATATTCTAAGTCCAAAATTTACGGAAAATTTCGGCAGAGTCTTCTTTGTACGGAAAGGCTCGGGAGAAAATATAATATCAAATATAACAATGTACAACATATATTTTTCAAAATAATATATATCCCAACATGGGAAAAACAATATAATAACGCTATAAAACGTAATCCGAAAACGTACCTATTGGTCGGAAAATTACGCCTAATTATGAAACCAAAAGCAGTAGCAATTGCTTCCATAACCTGTATTTCACTTATACAATTCCAAAAAGGTTAACAATTATATAAAATGAAATATTTAAAGTTGTTTCAAACAATAACAAACAGATCAATACAAACATCAATCACTTGCAACAAGCAAACAACCATCACATAGAATCAATACAAATCAATCATCCATTCATACCAAACAAAAAAATAGTTGTTCGGGTTCGAAACTTTAAATTGTACAGAATGAAAAATAAACTACTGAGCGCACTATTTACTCAATAGTCTTAGATGAAGTTAAATAGATTATTCATACATCCAATCAATTTTAAAGTATCCTTACCCAAACAACCATAAGCCAAAACAAACAACAATTCCAAACAATAAATCAAATTTATTTATTATCAATTTCATTTCATACATTTCTTGTTTTATGTCCTTTCCATTCATATAATGATTTATCATTTTAATTTTAAATTATTTCTTGCAAATTTTCATTTTTAATTCGATTTCTTTGCATATTAATTCATTTATTTACTTCTTAATTTCATTTATTTACAGTATTCATCTTTCTGCTTATTTTCAAAATTTAATAACTTCAACATTTACTTAAGTCTATTATCATTTAACACTTACCTTTCTTTCCTATTACATTAGTGGCATTTCAATTATACTTAAGTCCATGACAACTAGAACATCCAATTCTTATTAATTAAGCAATTTCATTGAATACTTTCATTATTTCAAAATTTTACTTGTATAATATTTTATTACAATTTCTTATTAAACATTGGAACTTTTAATATTTGGTATGTTATATATATGTTTTCAAGGATGTAATTGAAAGTTATACAAGTTTATTCTATTTCCTTTAATAAATTTAATGTTCAATAATAATTTCCTTTGTTTTATAGGTTCTAAATTTCAAATTTCTTTTAATCCTAATTATAACTTTGCATTAAATCACTTATTTTAACTAAAGGTTTCAATTTATAAATTAGTTACAACCCATTTCCTACAATAATTGAAACTATTGATTATCGGAACCTTAAGAACTAAATACCGGGTTAAATTCTAATCATTTTAAAAATAATAGATAAATGTAAATACTTATAGTTTATATATCCAATTATATTTAAAACAATTAAAAATTTATATTTGGTTATCAAAATAAATCCATAGTAAAACTACTACAGTGGCCTTCCCACTTCGAAACTAGAAAATGAATGTCGATGATGCGTGCACTCATCACCGAAATTATTTTCCAACGACAGAGAGGGGAGTACAGAACTTATTTCTTCTCAAAGCTTCTTTAAAACAATTCTTTCAAATTACATTGAAATACTTATATCAGAAAATACTTCTAATAATATTATTATTATATTCCAAAATATTTGAAAGAAATTTTCAAAATCCCGGGACTTAAGTTTTAAATTTCCAATTTTCATTTATTTTGTTTTCAACCTCATTTTAGCTATTGTTTATAAATTTCATTACCTAACAACCAATATAATACAACCAAATATAACCTTTATAAAAATTTACTTTATATATATAGAAAATACAATAGGCAAAATTATTTCATTCACCTATATTAAAACCAAATATTATGCCGGTCTGTCCTATTAAGTGTTTAGAAATCCCTATTGATGTCATAACATCCCATGCATTAACCAGAATTTATAAATAAAAAACGGAACAAATTAACACAATATTAAAACTTTTTATAACACTAACAAATACGCTCTCTCATATATACGCTCAACAAATCATCATAGACTATTACTACACTATTAATAAAGAGTCAGACCCCACAAAGCTAAGGTTTATCGCTAAACCAAAGCTCTGATACCAGATGTAACGTCCTGCCTTTTTGTACGCTTTAAATCGACGATAAACCACACACGTCAGACTTAAAGCATACATAAAGGCGGATTATTATGGGGTAAATAGGAAAAAAAACAGAGAATGAAAGAAAAACAAAATAGAATCTTGCAGCGGAACGATAAAACATAATAATCAAATATACAGTTCATGAAGCTGTTTTACAAAATATTCGATTTTACTTATACAATACATATCAGAGTTACACATACTAGAGAATAATCAACAACAACGCAGCGTACTAAAATGGCGTAGTGGAATATAATAAATAATAGTAATATAACTCTTCCTCTTCGTCCCCCAGAGCTAAAGTCTTCGAATCCTGAAATGCTCAGGCTGACCCGAGCGAATTGAAAAGAAAAAACACTCGAGTCAGAACTAAAATATCTTATGTGAGTTAAATCAACAGGAATAATATGAGTGGGACGGCGTCAGAGATCTTTACGGGATTTGACATCTCCTATCCAGTGTCAACGTGAGTGCAGTAACTCAAGAGATGCTCGGGATTCACATCTCCTAAGGATCCGTTAAACTATTTACTACGTAGTAATATTTCGCTATTATAATAATGTCTATTTGTAAAATAAACTTACTTTTTAATAGCATTAAGGGGTTAACCATATAGCCCTTAACACATAATAGTCCCAGTAGTCCATCCAATATCATAGTTCCTCCTGATCGGGAAGCCACCAGAAGATACCACACATGCTATGGAAGAAAACCAAAATCGTACAAGGCACGATAGGGTAGGTGACACGGGACAACTAGGCAATGCCAGGGTGGATACACCAATTACGCTTCCGGGCCGGTGGTAACGCGTAGTGCGCAGCTACCGCCCACCTCGAGCCACACCCCCAAATCAAAGAAATCAAAAGTGGCCACCGAATAAATCCAAAAGCCAAAGTATGATATTGAAGGGATGTGTCCGATCAAAGGTGCTACCTCATTAGCCCGTCAATCGCTCCTGTTTTAGCCACCTTATGCCAACTCAATGGAGTCGTGTCCACATATTTACCTCAAAGGAAACGTCGCCTCCATCCTACTTCATTCTGGAATCTCCACCGCGTACACGGTTGTTAAAGTGGTTTTCGGAGTTGGCAGAGAGTATGATAACTTTCGATCCCGGTCTCTTCAACAACCAACCGTTATTATAACACCGTGGTTATTTCAAAATAATTTATACTTTAAAACTAGAATATAATATCCCTTTCAAAACCATATAAATACGATATCATTTCTATTTTAAAACCCCAAATCAATATGATATCATTTTTATTTTAAATATATCCCTTTTCCCAAAATCATAATACTTTCAAATATATATATATCTTAAACCCCATAGCTTTGAAACAAAATTTCTAATACTTAAATGGTTTAAATATTAAACCACTTTATATAATAAAATAGCTTTTTAAATTTCACGAATAAATTCCAAATATAAGTTTAAATTCCCAAACAAACCATTTCAATTTCCATATATTTCAAAGCTTTAAATATTCTACCATTTCAAACCGAATTCTTTGATAATTTCATATATATCAAATTCAATTACTATTATCTAGATTTGAAATGTTTACTTAATAAATCAAATATTATTTAACTAAAACCTTTAAACTCCAAATAACAGGATATTCTTTCAATTATATTAACTTGAAAATATTCATTTAAATAAATTTGATATTCATTTAAATCCTCTAAACAAAAATCAAGTTATAAAATCATACCTTTTAAATCTCAATTTGTTTATATTTTCAATCAATTTTTTTGATGATAATCCTTAAATCTTAAATTCAAATCATTTATCTTCCAACCTTAATTTTATTTGAGTCATTATAAACTCTGTATACAATAGAATTTAAATAGATACTTAACCATATTATATAAAAGAAATTCAAACTTTATTATTTAGCTTATTGTATAATTCAAACAAATTTATACATAGCTAAATCAATAATAAATAGTGTTTATATAACATCAAAAATCAATATCTGTATAGCCCATATATTTCTTTACAAAACCATAAAAAATATTTCAAAAATAATTTTATATATACACCGCGGTGCTTGTATATAATTTTCTATCCTATGGTCAAGTGATACGGATATTTATCATTTCAATCCATAATTTAAAAAAAATACGGTTATATATCATTTCAAACCGCAATCCCGAATCAGTAATGATAAACAATAAAGAACTTGCAGATTATGATGATATAAATAAACATCCATTCACCCATCATAAAATCATACATCCATAACAATCATCATCCAAAACAATCAACCAACTATCAATATATAACTGATAATATTTAACAGGTAATTAACTGGTAGTTATATTCAATAATAAAATAAATATCGATTTAATTTAAATAAATGCAATTAACTGAGATGATGATTAAAATACACTAAACAGTCATAAATAAATGCAAAATCACAACATAAATTAATTTAGCAAACATAAGAAATTTTAGAAGTTGTGAGTGGGTTAAAACACTAATCTTTTGAATTTAAATTGAATTAAAATTCAATTTAAACCCAAAATTTGCACAGTCTCGGAATCCATCCAAACTAGCGTCAAAATGTTTGGAATTTCAATACTATCCTAACAAAAAAAACCGCGCATGAATTGGTGTTCGTATGTAAAAAATATAGCGATAAATGTGTTTGAATTTCAATTATAAAATAAATAAAAAGAGAACACATTACTCCCCATGCCATGTCATCCTTCAACATCTTCCCAGGCTAACAAACGTGGCATGTTGTTACTGCCGCAGTTTCCAATTGCCATTGACCATCTGAACGACGATGAACGTACACCGCTATTCCCACAACCATCACGCCCAGAGCCTCCTCCCCTTGCGCCGCGCTCTCTTACATCGCAGCCCCCTCCCTCTAGTGCCGAACGATGCGTAAAATCACGCAGCCGCCGTTTATAATTAAAACCCTAGTTGAATTTTGCCATAGATCCAACCATCAGATCGACAAGCGAACACCGTCGATGAACTCCCCTCCGTCCCCTCTTCAAAACTCAGAAATGGTTCATCGATCCGTCTACGTTCATCGACGCGTGATGAATAGCCGAAAATTATTCTTCGATTTTGGAAAAACAATGTGTCAAATCGAAAAACGAGTTGCAGATCTGAGTTACGCTCTTCGAGAGCTTCGATATATAATTTTCCTGAATTTTTTTGAGGAGTTTGAAATTTTTGCTTTGGATTGAAATTTGATTTGTGTTTGGATCTAGAATTTGTTTGTCTGCCATTGAGGATGAGAGATAGTTGAAATATACATATAAACAAATGAGAAATAGGAGTAGGCTAGGGTTTATAACTGGGTATTTATAGGTAGGGTTGAAATAGAATAGATGGATCGGGTTGAATATACGCGCTAACGACAAAGTGGCCCAAAAAGCCCGTTTCGACTCCGGAATGAAATTGGGTCGACCCATATATCAAAATAGATGTTTTAAAATATTTTAAACGCAACGAAAAAGATTTCAAGTCCAAATTCTATCGTATGAAGAAGTTATGCTAAAGTCAAAAATTTTTCAAATTGATTTCAATTAAATCGATTTCAAGGCGTTTCGCGTTCGTACGATCAAACGACAAGTCCGATCACTACGAAACTTAAAATCCCATAATAATTCACTATTACGGATCCGATAAAACTAGTTTCGTCGAAATCCAAGTCAGTGGCCAAATGGCTATTTTTATATTAACTAAAAAATTAAAAATAAATTAATTAAATCACTTTTCAATTTCAACTCTATAATTAGCAAATTTCATCAATTAACTTTCTTAATCAGTTATCATAATTTAACCAAATTCAAATGTCAATTTAGAGTTGATTAATTAATCAATTTCAGTGTTAAATTTTCAGTTTCATTAAATTCAGAAATTATAAATTTAATTTCCAAAAATTCTATTAAATTTATTTTTTCATTCTATTATTCAATTAATTTTTATCAACTGATGAATTTTAACATTGGATTCAAAATCTATTGTAATCCTCATATTCCATCTTAATTAGCGTAATACTTAGATTTTTAAATTTCATTAAATTACAATTACTTCACTTATAATGGTTCAAAACCCAATAAATTGATAAAGCTTTATTTCCAATGCTTATAATTCAACAAATTGTCCAATATGAATAACCTTAACATTACTTACAAATATTACCTTAATTAACCTTAACGTAATATTACATTATAATTATTGTAACTGATTTCCAATTGTAAATTAACACTCTACATAAATAGGTAACATACAATAACCGTTACGCTAACTTTTAATCACATTAATAAGCTTTTATTACTCACAAATCAAAGTTCCCATTTATTTTCATTAATTGGCCTTTCATTCAATTCATTAATTATCATATTATGAATAAAATTTACGTTATTTCCAATTATCACCCTAAATAACATTAACATAACATTTAATTCAGATTTATTGCAATTATCTCCAATTCAATTGAATGAACTATATATATATATAACTCATAACAATTGTTGTCAAAACTCTTAATCACACATTTATGAGTTTATTATTTCCCCTCCAATATTATAGTTACTTATAGAGTATTGGTTTTTATTCAATCAATTAAAGCTTACTATTTTATATAAACTCATTAATTGTCAATTGCTATCCAAGTAAATTCATTCATTTGAATCTTTCCTTATTTTCCTTATTATGAATCAATTATAAATTCACCATCTTAAAGGTAATGGCAACATTTTAAATTATTAATTTACCTTTTATATCTCATTCTAAATTAATGTACACACAAATTAAGATTTTAAATCACATTAATCATTTCATCTAGGTTCCATTCTTTTCTTACATCTACTATTACTTTATGAATAAAATTAGCATTTCTTATTCATTTTTTTACATTCACAGTCTCCGTTATTTACTTAAACTTGCAAATGTAATATTAAAGTTCATTCAATTCTACTTAATTTCCCATTTAAATTTAATAGACCAATTAAACAGGTAACTTATAACCATCGTTATCATACCTTTTAATTAAACATATGAATTCACTATTCACAAACAAATGTTACAATTCTTACATAAAGTTGATTTTAATCAAATACCGTTAACTATATATTATCTCACTAATTGATTCATATTTACATCCACTTCCGTATATAAATTTTGTAACCAAGTTGTAACCTTTACATTGTTTCACTTATTATAATTACATCCAAGTTATTAACAATTAACTTACATTTATACGGTTGCAATTCATTTTAGTTATTATTTCATTAATACTATTTCCAATTTTATTTCTTCAGTATTAATTACACAATCATATTAAATTAAAAAATAAAAATGTTTTCCACTATTTCTTTATTGAGATTTCATACCAATTGTCAAGAATTATTTTTATTTACCATTGCAACATTTAATTTCTAACATTTTCTCCAATATGAATTATAAGATTTTTATTTCTTCTACATATAACTACAAAATCTTATAAATTTAACCAAATTTAATTATCAAAATTTACGGGCCATTGCAGTTGTTAAAGAGATCGGGATCAGAAGTTGTCATACACTCCGCCAACTCTGAAAACCACTTTAACAACCGTGTACGTGGTGGAGATTCCAGAATGAAGTAGGATGGTGGCGACACTCTATTGAGGTATATACATGGACCTGACTCCCTTGAGTTGGCATAAGGTGGCTAAAACAAGAGCGATTGATGGGCTAAGGAGGTAGCTCCTTTTATCGGATACACTCCTTCGATACCATTCTATTACTTTATGATCGATTGGGGCCCTTTTGATTTTAGGGGTGTGGCTCAAGGTGGGTGGTAGTAGCTGCTACGCGTTACCACCGGTCCGAAAACATAATTGGTATATCTACTCTGGCATTGCCTAGTTGTGTCATGTCGCCTACCCTAGTGTGCCATGAACGAGTTTGATTTCCATCGTACCTATGGAGTATCCACTGGTAGCCTCCCGATCACGAGGTATTACGGTACTGTATAGACTACTGGCACTATTTATGTGTTAAGGTGGAAAATGTAAAGCCTTAACACTATTTTAAAGTAAGTTTGTTTTACTATTATACATTATTATAAGCGTATATTACTACATAATAAATAATTTAAAGGATCCTTAGAAGATGTAAATCCCGATCATCTCTTAAGTTACTGCACTCACGTTAGACACTGGATAAGAGATGTCAAACCCCGTAAACATCTCTGACGCTGTTCCACTCATATTTTCCCATTGATTTAACTTACATAAGATTTTTTGGTTCTGACTGGAGTGTTTTGTCTTTTCAATTCGCTTAGGTTAGTCTGAGCATTTCAGGATTTGAAGACCGTATTGCTGGACGAAGTCGAAGATTGTATTATTATTATTCATGATATTTCACTACATCATGTATTCCGCTGCATTATCTATTATTCTCTGGCATGTGTAACTCTGATTTGTATTGTATAAGTATAATCAAATGTTTTGTCAAACAGCTTCATGAACTGTTATTTGATTATTATATTTTGTCATTCCGCTGTGAGATTATGTTTTGTTTTATTTCTTTCTCTGCTTTTCTTGTTCACCCCAATAACAATCCGCTCTTTTGTATGGTTTGAGTCTGACGTATGTGGTTTATCGTCGATTTAAATTGTAAAAAACGGTGGGATATTACAGTTGGTATCAGAGCCAGCTTTAGCGAAAGCTTAGCTTTGTGGGGTCTACTCTTTATTAATAGGGTAGTAATCCATATGATGGTTCGCTGAGTGTATAAATATAAGAGAGCATATTTGTTAGTGTTATAAAAGGTTTGATATTGTGTTAATTTATTCCGTTTTGAAATTTATAAATTCTGTTGGTGTATAGGACGCTATGACATCAATAGGGATTTCTAAACACTTAATAGGACAGACCGAGACAATATTTGTTTTGAAATGTAGGTAAATGAAATAATTTTGCCTATTGTATGTTTTTATATATAAAATAATAATTTTATAAATGATACATTTGGTCGTAATATATATTTGTTGGTAGGTAGTGAAGTTTATAAATATTGGTTGCAAAATAAAATTTACAAATAAAAATAAAGTAAAATAGGAAATTAAGAACTTAAGTTTTGAGATTTTGAAACTTTCTTTCGAATAATTTTGGGATATAATAATATTGTTAGAAGTATTTTTTGATATAAATATTTCAACATAATTTGAATGAATTGTTTTAAAGAAATTTGGAAAGAAATAAGTTCTGTACTCCCCTCTCTGTCTTTGGAAAATAATTTCGGTGATGAGTGCATGCATCATCGACATTCATTATTGAGTTTCGAAGTGGGAAGGCCATTATAGTAGCTTTACTACAGATTTATTTTGATAAAAATATGTAAATTTCAAATTGTTTTAAATATAGTTGGATTTATAAATTGTAAGTGTATAATCTATCCATTATTTTAAAATGATTTGAGATTTAACCCGGTATTTAGTTCTTAAGCTTCTGTTAATTAATAGTTTCAATTATTGTAGTGAAACAGAATGCAACCAATTAATAATTGGAACCTCTAATTAAAATAAGAGATTAAATACTAGGTTATAAATGAAATAACAAGAAATTTGAAATTTATGATCTATAAAAAGCAAAGGATATGATTATTGAACATTATATTAATTAATAGAAATAAGATAAACTTGTGTAACTTTTAATTACATTCTTAAAGGCATGTATATAACTTAATTAGAAGTTGTAATGTTTAATAAGAAAATGTAATAGGATATTATACAAGTAAAACTTGAAATAATGAAAGTATTCAATGAAACTCTTTAATAAATAAGTATTGATGTTTTAGAGTTATAGACTTAAGTTACAATTAAAATGTTGCTATAATAAAATATGATAGAAGGTAAATGGTGTAAGTAGATGATTTTAAACTCAAGTAAATGAAATTGATATGCCAAGTAACTGAATTGAACACGAATACTATGGATAAATGAACTAAAATAAATGAAATTGAGAGATGAATGTATGTAATGCAATAAAAAGAAAATTATATGATATAAATGAATAAAAATGAATTTATGTAAGTATAAGTGCAAATAAGTGAAATAAACACTGAATCAATGGATGGAAATGAAAATTTGCAAGAAATAAATGCAAATTGAAAAGATAAATCATTATATGAATGAAAAGAAAATCCAACAACAAATGTTATGAAATGAATTTAATAAGAATGAACTTGATCTATTGTTTGGAATTGTTGTTTGTTTGGTTTATGGTTGTTTGGGCAAGGATACTTAAAATTTGTTTGGATGTATGAATAATCTATTTAGTTTCATCTAAGACTGTTGAGTAAATGATGCACTTAGTATTTTATTTTCCATTATGTACAATTTAGAGTTTTAAACCTGAAAAACTATTTGTTTTATTGATAAGAATGGATAATTGATTTGTGTTTATTTTATATGATGATTGTATATTGGTTTCAAGTGATTACTATTAATTTGTTTGTCAGTGGTTGAAACAACTTTAAATATTTCATTTTATATAATTGTTGACCTTTTTAGGATTATATAAGTGAAATGTAGGTTATGGAAGCAATCGCTACTACTTTTGGTTTCATAAAATAAGTGTTAATTGCCCAAAAAATAGGTACATTCTCGAATTATGGTTTTATAGCATTATTACATTGTTTTTCCCATGTGGGGATATCTTATTTTGGGAAATATATCTTATATATTGATATATTTGATATTATATATTCTCTCAAGCCTCTCCTCACAAAGTAGACTCTGCCGAAATTTTGGACTTAGAAATTTTTTGAAAAATATTTTCCAAACTTTATGAATTTGAGCATAAAAAGATTTAACGGTTATAAATTGGTATATTTTATTCAAATTAATTAATTTTGTAAATTTATTTATTTATAAATTTAATATTTTGAATAAGATAAATTGATTATTTAATTTCATCCTTTCCTTCTTTTTCCTTTTCGAGGACGAAAAGTTTTGAGTGGAGGAGAGTGTAACGACCTGGAATTTTCGACAATTAAATTTGTTAATTTAATTTGATTGTGTAATTAAATACTGAAAGAAATAAATTTTGGAAATCATATTAATGAAATAATAACTAGAATGCAAGGTAAACAATGCTAATTAAAGTTAATAATTAATGAAATGAATGAAATGCCAATTAATGAAAATAAATTTAAATGTTATACTTGACTATAAATTGAACATAAGTGAATAAATGAAATATTGGATTTGCCAAGGAAATAATAGTTAGTTAATGGAAATTGAATGAAATTAGCATTATGAAAATAAATGATAACATTGATTTGTAAGTAATAAAAGCTTATTAATGTGACTAAAGGTTAACGGTAACGATTATTGTATGTTACCTATTTATTTAGCTTGCTAATTTAAATTGGAAATCAATTACAATAATTATAATTTAATATTATGTTAATGTAGATTAAGTTAATATTTGGAAGTAGTGTTAATTTTATTCATAGTCTGGCAATGGGTTGAATAAAAGAACGGAAATCAAGATTTATCGATTTATGGGAGTTTAAAATTAATAATTGGATTAATTGCAATTAAATGAAATTTAATATTTAATTATTACATTAATAGAGATTAAGACGAAATTTGAGAATATTAATGTAATGGATCATGAACCAATGTAAATTTCATCTATTTGAAAATAATTGATTGAATAACAGGATTACAAATAAAATAAATGGAATTATTGGAATTTCAATTGATAATTAAGTTTATTAAAATTGAAATTAAACACGGTAATGGGTAAATCAATTAACTTTGAATTGATATCTAAGTTTGTTTGAATTATTGTAATTGTTTAAGAAATAAAAAGTGATGAAATTTGTGAATTTTTAAATTTGAAATGAAAAAGTGATTTAATTAATTAAATATTAATTTAATTAATAACATAAAATATAGCCATTTTGGCCACTGGCTCGGATTTCCACGAAACCAGTTTCATCGGATCCGTAATAGGGAATTATTATAGGATTTCAAGTTTCGCAACGAACGGACTTGTCGTTTGATCGTATGGGCTCGAAACGCCTAAAAATTAATTCAATTGAAATCAATTTGAGATAAGCTGAATTTAAAATAACTTCTTCATATGACGGAATGAGGACTTAAAACTTGTTCCATTGAAATTTAAATATTTGAAAAGATCTATTTTGATATAGTGGTTGACCCATTTTCATTCCGGAGTTGTAACAACCCGATATTTTCAACCATTCGCATCTGCGCATGTCGGACTTGAATTGCTTAAAATACCGCATTGTCAATAAAATTTGGCAAATCTCAGAATATACAGTAAATAAAAATCACAGAACACAGACACAGAGTAAGAAATGCAGCGGAAGTAAAGAGATAGCAGTTCATGAAGCTACTATGTAAATATATCAGAGTTAAATAAAATACAACAGACTAAATAAAGTACAATAGAACTCTTAAGATGATAACCAAGTACAAGCTGAATAGAACAACAGAACTGGAATAGATAAAACTAGATAAGCAGATAATCTCCAGCGATTCCAATCTCCAGAAAGTGGAATCCAAATCTGTGAATAACTCAGGCTGACCCGAACGTAAATAAAAATACAAATACTCGAGTCAGGACAATATATACTTATCTAATGTAAACCAACTCAAGTGAACTGTAATAAGGTACAAGTAACTTAAAGGATATTTGGGACCGCCCATCCTCTAAGGACCCGTCAAACTATTTATTATGTAGTAATATTTCGCTATTATAATAATGTCTACAGTAAAATAAACATACTTTTAAATAGCGTTCCAGGCTACCCATATCACCCTTCACACATAATAGTCCCAGTAGTCCATCCAATATCATGCCATCTCCACACCGGGTGACTGTCAGAGGATACCATACGGGCTACGGGAGAAAAACAAACTCGTAGTAAAGGGTCGGTATGGTAGGTGACAGCACACAAGGCAATGCCAGGGTAGATATACCAATTACGCACACGGGCTGGTGGTAACGCAGCAGCCACATACGCCCACCTTGGAACACACTCCCAATCAAAATCGGAGGATGGCCATCTAATCAATCACAAGTAAGAGTATAGTATCGAAGGAATGTATCCGATCGGAGGAATGACCTCACTTGGCCCGGGATCGCTCCTGTTTTAGCCACCTTATGCCAACTCACGGGAGTTGGGTCCACGTAATATACCTCAAGAACGTCGCCACCATCCTACTTCATTCTGGAATCTCCACCGCGTACACGGTTGTCAAAGTGGTTTTCGGTATCGACAGAGAGTATGCCAGATATCCGATCCCGGTCTCTTTGCCAACCAATCGTTATTATAACCCGTAGTTATAACTTTTAAAATAATGTTTATACTTCAAAATAGGATATCATTTCAAATCCAAATCTTTATCAAAATAATGATTAAATTAATTCCAAACCATTTTAAAACATCATATCTTTCCAGAAATTCTTGTCAAATCATTTTAATATATCAAAATATCATATCTTTTCAAAACCACATTTCAAATCATTTTAATATATCAAAATATCATATCATTTCAAAACCACATTTCAAATCATTTTAATATATCAAAATATCATATCATTTCAAAACCACATTTCAATCATTTTAATATATCAAAAATATCATATCCATTTCAAGTCATTTCAATCATTTTAATATATCAAAAATATCATATCCATTTCAAGTCATTTCAATCATTTTAATATATCAAAAATATCATATCTTTCCAAAACTTCATTTCAAATCATTTTAATATATCAAAATATCATATCTTTCCAAAACCACATTTCAAATCATTTTAATAAACCAAAATATCATATCTTTTCAAAACCACATTCATTTCAAATCATTATTCATTTTATTCAATTTAAAATACCATTTCAATTTACATTTCCAAACAGTTTATATTTCAAAAATCATTTTAAATCATTAAAATGAAGTTATTATATTTAATAATTGAATTATTAAATTTCCAAAAATTTCAACTTCCAAAGTTCATTTATTCACTTAAGTTTATCAAAACAGTGAAAATTCACTTTTCGCAGCATTTAGAAAACGCTACGGAAAGTTACATTCAAAACAGTTCAATTTAACAAAAGACAGCATTTTTAAAAATGTTGTAATAGGGTTTACTTAATATTTCAAATAAACTTAGTTAAATTCAACAATTATAGCACTTAAAAAGATTGCTATAATAGCCTTTAATTCAATTTAGCTTTTTAGTTCATTATCATCAACTACATCATTTACAAATGCTGTAATATCATTTAAATTGCAATTAATAGCATTTCAAAAATGCAGTTAATTAACTTCAAATATTCAATATAATTTCACAACCAATTATATTTTTATTTAAAACATTTTTAACTTATAAAATCATACATTTTCACATTTATAAACAACATTTAATTTTCCTTAAGTTCATGATTTTATAAAGTTAAATTTCCATTCAAAAATCAAGATTTAATAATAATTCACTTATTAAATTTCAACATTCAAATTTAAATTCATTAAATTAAATTTCAAATTAACACTTAAGTTTAAATTTCAAAATATAACTTAATTTCAATTTTATTCACTTAACTTAAAATTCACTTTTAAGCCAAATTCACAAATTCCCATTTGGTTATATTTCAAAATTTCAACTTAAATAATCATCCCTTTCATTTTTTTAACTTTACTCAAAAATCATTAATATATTATAAAATCATTTTAAATTCATTTTAAATTCAAATTATCACAAATTTATCATAATTTCATATTTAATTTAATTTCCAATTATAATTAAATCAAAATTTCCAAAATAACTTACATTTAAATTTTCTAACTTTTCCATAATTTATTTAACCTATAAATTTCCAAAAAATCAATAATACTTTACAAAAATCATTTTTAATTATGTTTTAAATCAAAATATTATAATATTTACATTTCAAACATATTTTTAAAAATTTTAGAAAAATATATTTTAACTACGGGTCTGTATATAATTTTCTAGCCTAGGTAAAGTGATACGGGTAATGTATCATTTCAACCCGTAATTTACAAAGAAAATCCGGGTTTTATCATTTCAAACCCGCTGTCCCAAGTAAATGAAATAAAATGAAAATCGCTCAGGCCTATCATTTCAGCCCATAACGATTTTCCCCTATTCTAAAGTCCGTTCGGGTATGTATCATTTTAGCCCATAGTGATTCTAATCTAAAGGGAACTTGCAGTGTGATAAACTGATAAAAATAACAGAACAACATAATATAACGGTAACATATGTTATAATAGGTGTTTAAGCATGTGTGAACATCATATAATCATAATATAGCATATGTAACATGATAATGCATTTTACAGATTCAAAAGGGGTCAATTTACTAGTTATATATGTACATATTGTCTGGTGAGGATAACTCACATGTTTGAGCTGGAGACACAACAACGAATGCACGAATGAGATCCCAACAAGAACGATAACACGACACAAAGATGAGTGGGAGAGCCAAAGTATCAATTCCCTTGGATACATTCAACAAAACAAGTATAATAACACATAAGTTTCAACACAAAATACCATTAAACAATGATAGAATTGGATGCATAAACAAATCCAAAGTGTTTGCACTTGCTTTCTACCACCTATGCTTCAGCTCCAGATCTGAAATGGCACGGCTAAAGGCATGGTTTGGATCTGGTCTGGGTTCCTAAAGGTCGGCCTAGCATGGGAAAATGATGGAGCAAAGTATGGTAGAGAGATAGGTGCATGGAACTAACACTACAATGCAACCACCATGGATCCTATGCAACATATGGGTTCGGCCACAAGCTAGCATGGTGCATCCATCACTGTAGTGGGCTGTAGGATGGTGTGGCAGCGGGTTCCAGGTCATCCATGGATGGTGGTGGTGGAGTAGGTGGCGGCCATCGGGTGGTTGAAAGTGATGAAGGCATAGGTGATTGGCTATGGTGCATATAGGTGAAGTTTGTGTAGATATTGTTGGATTTGGTCACATGGGTGCATGGCCAGTGGATTGGGGCTGTAGAGGAGGTGGTGGAGGCTGGCTCAGGTGGTGGTGGTGGCAGCCATGGTGAAGGAGGAGCAAGGGGCTGAGCTACAAAGGTGAGAAAGCAAGTGAAAACAACATAAACAAGTAGAAAAGCAATGGAAAAGAAAAGGAATTTTACCAAACTCTTGGAGATGATGGAGGCTGAAATTTTCAGAGATGAGAAGGAAGAATTTTCGTGAAAAATGAAGAAAAAAAAGATACGGATGAAGATAGTATAAGGAACGGCCACAATTGATGTAAGTGGAGGTTGAAAAATGAAAAGGCAGGGAGGTAAAAAGTCAAAGGTAAATGAAAGGTTTTAAACTCTTCATATTTCTCTAATTCTTTTTGTAATTTTAAATACATTTAAAATACTGATAAATAAAGATAAAATAAACTCAGAAATAAATTAATCAAGTAAACAAAATAAATAAATATTAATTACATATAATTTAATTAATTAAACAGCAAAAATTGCAAACTAGTCTTGAAAATATGAAAAATAAATGCAATGAACTTTGGAAAAAAATTTATGTACTTGTAAAAATATTTATAACAAAGATAATAACATAAAATAAAATGCATTCACAAATAAATATATAAATTTTAATTTAAAATTTAAATGAAGAAAATAGCAAAGAAAATAGAAACTAGGCTTTAAAAATTGAAAATAAATTCAATAAGCTTTGGAAAAATTCAAACATCACTTTAAAAATATATAAAAGTCAAAATATACATAATATAACATAAATATACAAATTAGAATAAGATTTATGAAGTAAAAATATCATTTATATAAATTAAAACAAAGAATATTGTTAAATAACCTTATATACACACAATATTGTAAAGGGTATAACTTTCACAATTTAAATTCAATTTCGACGAAACAAAAAGCAATATTCATGATATTAAATCTATTTTCATAATAAAATACAAAATTAAAGAATTCAAATATTTAAATTTAAAATTTAAAAGTCAAAGTTTGACCAGTTTTGACCACAAATCCATTTTTCAGGGAAATATTCAATTTATACCAGTTTGAAATTATAACTAAAATAATAATCAAAATTTATATTTAAAAATGAAATGTTTGAAATGAAAAAGTTTAAAATAATTTCAATAAAATAAAATCAAATTTAAATTATATGCAAAAAATATAGGCTTGTTACAGGAGTCAAAACGGGCTTTTCAGGTTGTGTATCGTTCTGTCAATCTGGTCCATTCTTTCTGTTTCCAGCTTTGTCTATAAATACCTCGTTATAAACCCTAGCATCCCTTCTGTTTCTCATTTCTATACATACAGAAATTTCTGTTGCTCCTATTTCTCAATGGCAGATAAACCCTAAATTCCCAATTGCAAATTTCAAAATCAAATTCGAATCAAAATTTCAAACTCCACAAACTATATCGAATTATATATGGATTTGAAGCTCTCGACGAGCGCAAGTCAAATATATGACTCATTTTTTGATCGGTGGATTTGTGACAAAAATTGGACTAGTTTTCGATGCTTAGTGGCAGCTGGGGGTTTTGTGCGTCGACTGATGTGGCAAAGAAGGTGCGAGGTGGTCGGGGTGTGGCGCACGGTTGCGTGGAAGTGACGGTGAGCTTCTGGTGGTGGCCGCGACGGCCTGGGATAGTGGCGATCATGATTGGAGGGCGGCGGCCTGTAGGCTTTCTCGTTCGTGTGTTGGGTTGTGAGCTAGGAAAGAAGGGTGATGTGGCGGTAGGGTATAGGTCTATGCTTTTGTTTTTTTCTTCTTTTTCTTATATTTCAATTTAATTTTTATGTCAAGCGTTCTAATCCCCATAATTTTTACGTACAAGGTCCAATTCATGCGTGGTTTTCTCCACAAGGATCGTATCGAAATTCCAGACATTGTGACTCTAGTTTGGACAGATTTTTAGACAGTTTGAATTTTAGGTTTAAATTGGATTTAAATTCAAAAGGTGAGTGCTTTAACCCACTCACAACTTCTAAAAATTATTATTGTGATGACCCGCCTTTCACTCCATAGAAATACGCATCATCATTAAGAAAGAAAGGGATAAAGAAGAGAAAAGATAGAGTAGAAGGAAAGAAACAACCTTAGAATCTCAACAGCAGAATGAATAAATTATATTAATCATATAAGTATTACATAGTATACAACGTTTATCAGAGTTACACAACTTATACATCACATATTAGACGGTTATAAACACCTATCTAGTTATTACAACTCAAAATACAACACAAACAAACGACTCAGAGATCACACAGAGGAATCACCTATATCTACAAACGCTGAAGCCTCCTGCTCCATTGCTCCATCAGAACTCGTCAAAGTTAACCTGAATCGCTTGGCTACTCGTAAAAATTTGAGGACCTAAGAGTTTAAGAAAACAGAAGATAAAATCCGGGTCAGACATGGGTCTGGTGTGAGTTATAGGTTAAAGTTGCTTATCTTTAAAAACCTTTGAAAAGAAAGGTATCACGTAAGACTTCCCACACATAAACATGGGTAAGTTTTTACCTTACCCTAACCAAAACATTTGATAGGAAATCCAGTGATTATAATAGGGTCTAGGGTTTTCAAATAAATAAGAAATAGCCGAAATTGTTACATTTATTAAATTCCATCATACATAGGTATACGATCAAAATCGTAAAGGCGTGTAGGAAGAATGAGTTTCCATCAATGGCAGGGCTACTGGGGTACCGCCTGTCACAGTGCGTGGCCTAGATCACCGTATCGAGGATCCACCCTAAATCCCTTGCAACACAAGGCCAAAACCATCCCTTACTGGATAGTCCTGAACAAGAAAATCCCGCAGTTGGCCGCGAACCAACTGTCCACACATCCGAACAAAAAGGGACTTCTAGACAGGGGAAGATCTTGTCCTACTTGAGCGCGACTCACTTAGCCTTGCTGCACCTATCCTATTTTAGCCATTCCCGGTTGATGAAGCTTGCGGCTACGATTACCTTTATAGAACGTATCTATCTTAGAATGCTCATCGTCTACCTAATGATGTTCTGAAAGCATTCAATCCATACAAGTTCGTTCCGGATTCGAACGATACCGAAGGCATTATCTCGTTACACTCATTTTGGAATCATCCTCGGAGTTAACGACAATAACCCTAGCACTCTGAAACTCCATCTCGAACCTGAAAGCACTATCCCCATTATACTCGTATTGGAATCGTCCTCAGAGTTTAAACGATAAATAGTTCTTACACTTCTAGCCTTCAACTTGATCTTCACTTGAATTCATGACCTATCATTAATTTGGATCGATGTGGTTTTCGGATATCCAAATCTGGAAATCCGATCCCGATCTCATCAAAATCCATAACTCCGTCTTTTAAAGCCAAGTTGTTTTAAAGTTAAAACAATTCAATTCTATTATCTATATTCACACTGGTAGATAATTCACAATCTCACAGATAGATTCATCATATCACCACCATTCAGCCAAAGCATCCATATCACAGATCAACACATATCTCATATCAGAGATATCAAATCATTTAAGGCAATCAATGTCATCCAACCATACATAAGCAAAGATGTATTAATCACACCATCTTTAATTAATTTAAAATGAATTAATTTAATTACTTCATCTCTAATTAATTTAAAATTAAATTAATTACTTTCATCACATAAATCTTGCTTACTTAACCATTAATTAATCACAAATCAATTAATCAGACATTCTCTAGCTATCCTTCTCAATTAATCATCTTGATTAATTATTCTCTAATTATTTTAAGTAATTAGCTTTTGATTAATTACACAATTAATTATCCTTAATCATTTACAATAATTAACCTTTAATTACTTTTAAAAATTAATTAATTATAATTAATTATATTAATTCTTAATTAATTATAATTAATTAATTACTCTATAATCGCTTATATTGATTAATTAACCTTAATCAATCATCCCATAAATACATCATTAATTACTTAATTAATGATCCTTAATTACTTCTTTAATTAATTATTAATCACATTTAATAATTAATCTCTAATTACATTCATTAATCAACCTTGATTAATTACATTTAGTAATTAATTATCCTTAATTAATTACCTTACTTAATTAACTTCAAAATAACTTTATTAATTAATTCTTAAATTAATCACACTAAACAATTAATCCTTAATTACTTCACTAAGTAATTATCCTTTTTATTAATTACACAAAGTAATTAATCCCAAAACTATTTCTAGTCTTTAATTAGTTACATTCAATAATTAATTCCTTTAATTACTTCACTAAGTAATTATACTTAAACAATTCCATAAATGATTATTCTTAATTAATCAATCCAATTAATTATTAAAATTAATCACATTAATTAATTATTTAATAATCCTTAGTTAATGATTACTCATTAACTATTAATAATTCTTTAATTACTTCCCTAAGTAATTAAGCTTAAAATAATCATCTTTTAATTACAAATTGATTAGTTTTTAATAACCAATTAATCTATCTCTAATTACTTAACTAATTAAGCTTAACTGTAACTTAATTAACCTTTAATTACTTGATTAATTAATTATAATCATTAATTAAAATCTACAATTATCTAATTAATGATCCTTAATTATAAATTAATTAACTTCCAGTTACTTAACTTGCAACCTTAATTTCTTATTTATTAATCTATAATCATTAATTAATTAGATTAATTAATGACACTTTAATTACCTTATTAATTTAACTAATCTCAAATCATTTAAATCTTAATTAATTTTTAAGATAAACCTTAACCTTAGTAATGACTTAATTATCATTTATAAAGCATTTGGAAACATTTTACTTTTAAATTTATTTCAGAATTCACATTGTAAGTTTCATTTTTAGATTTAAGATTTAAAATGATTAACAGTTTTAGTTTTAACAAAATTTTAAATCGATTTACAAACCTTTTAAATTAAATGGTAAAGAACACTTATTTTATATAAAAGATATTTATAAAAGTTTTTAAACCAAAATCTATTTGAATTAAAAATCTTGTTTTATTTTAAAACTTTTAAAAATCTGTTCTAACTTGCTGCTTCGGGTTTAAGCCGAAGCTTGCTCGAGTATCAACCCGAGAAAACAGCATTACATCCCTTCTTTTCATAATTTTGTTTAAATTTTAAAGTTTTAAAAGATCTAGAAACCAATACACTTTCTTCTACCCGAGTCATTACACGAGTAAATACCACACTTTTCCATAACTCACTTCGAGGAAGAACTTCAACAAAAACACTGACACAACACCCCTTGCTGTGAACATGCACTGGAGATGCCATCAACTCTGACCATCCTCAATGGCTTCATCACATTGGTGATCACCCTCTAACCCTATCCGATCATCAGAACATCGCTACAAATTCGAAATGGAATTCGAGATTACTAACCCAAACCTGGAAACAGAAACATATCCAGGAAAACCCCTCGTCCTCCCACTACTGATCACCAGAACGCCACAAACTTCAGCCACGACGTCGTCCACACCCTAGCTACCATTCCCCAGAGTTCTGTTGTACTCGATCATCCAGAGGAGTCGTGCCAATCAAAATACCCGACCTAGTAAAAACTAGGGTTACAAACTTAATACAATTGCCGCCATCGCTACAGTCCTTTGATCGCCATCCTGATATTTTTCCCAAACTCCCTGATCACTCTGCTACCACCAGAGGTGACTATGGCAATTCTGGTCGCTTAGATCGCTAGAGACAACCCCAAACACGAAATTGGATTAAGCTCGAACTGCCACATTAAATCATTACAGAATTTGTGATTCCACTTTTAAAAATCAAGTTTTTAGTTAAGGATCCAGATTTGATGCCTGAATCGATGAATTAAGGTGTTTGAAATTTAAAAAAAAATCCAAGCTTTCCTGTTCTTTTGGGTTTTCTAGAGATATTCAAATTTATTTTAACATAATTATAATTTTAAACTAAAATAAATGATGAATCAAACAAATTTTATTTATACTCTAAATCCTAACAACAATTAGATCAAGAGAATATGAATTTTTTTCTAAATCTTAGTTTGAAAACTATGAGCAGAGATGTCACAGATAACAGCAAGTGTCATAGATAACAGCATGCACACAAAAATCTATACATTCGTATATACATATCGAAAAATGCACTTATATATATTCACATAACATACTTATTTTCAGAGATAATCAAGCAACTAGATTCATTCTTAAATTTTTTTAAAAAGTGTTACCTTAATTCAAAGATGAACAGGGTCTTCATTTTTGAAATAGCCTTTTTGAAACTGTGAAAACTTGAATGCAGAAGAGACATTTCTATGATTTAAAAACTTGAATGCTGAAAAATGTGCTTCTTTGATTCTTGAAAATTTGATGTTAAGCTATGGAAACTTGTTGAGATGACTCAGTATTGAAACAAAGAAGAACTACTTTAAATTTCTTCTTCCTGAGTTCACTTTTTGATTTATTCCAGGTTGGTAGAAAATGCTTGCGCTTTTTTGATTATTCTTCAGGTTTGCTTGCCCTTAGTTTACACTTCAGGTTTGAAGAAAAGATGCAGGTTAATGATTTGATTTTGATACTGAAGTTGATTCAAAGATTTTGATTTGTGAGACTATTTGAGTTGCAGATTTTGAAAATGAGATTATAGACTTTGATTTATATTTCTAGTTTGTGGAAATTGATTATCAGATTTGTTTTTGAGAAATATGCTTTGAGAAATTCTTAGTTTTGCATTAAAGAGGAAGATAGAAAACAAATAGAAGATAGAAGCCTTAAGTTTATATAAGTAAAAATGTGATTTATTAAAAATAAAAGAAAAATAAAAATTTAAGGTGACACTTGTTTTAAAGTTGAACATTTGTCACATACCCTTTTTTTATTTATTAACACATGTTAAAACCAAGACTAATAAATTTACACTTGTAATTTAAGTAATTAATATTTATTTAAAGTTTTAAATAAAATCTTTTACTTAATTTATTAATTTACAAATACTTATATATATATATATATATTACTTTAAAGAAAATAAAACAAATTATATTTATAAATAAGAGCTTATACATATATTTTTAAAATCTAAAACATTTTTAAAATATTTATCTTTTGAATTTAAAAATTAATTCAAATTCAAATTCAAATTAAATTTAAAAAACCAAATTAAAGTCAATTTATAACAACTCATTCAATTTGAAATAACAATTCTATTTTTATTAAAATCTGTTTATATTTATATATAAAAACAACACATTATTAATATTGTTTGAAAATAACAAATTTGCTAATTTTAAATAATTTATAAAAGCGATTACCTTATTTTTAATAAATCACTTATTTTACTAAATAAATGAATATATCATTTATTAATTGTATTTTAAACTTTCATATCTAATTACAAACCAATTATCAAGCAATATTTAAAAAAAAATTAAACAAACCTTTTATTAATCTCATTTAAATTTAAACTAAACCTAAGATATAATTTAAACAATTAAACATTTACTTTAAATATTTTAAAACTATATAATTAACTTTTAAATAGCTTTGAAAAGTTTTATGTTATATTAAATCATAATTTCCAAATTACCAAAATATATTGGAATTTGAGAACATGATTTTATTTATTTATTAAATTCAAACCAAAGATTTCTATTTACAATATATATATATGTGTGTGTGTGTGTGTGTGTGTGTGTGTGTGTGTGTGTGTGTGTGTATTATAAATAGAAAATATTTTATTAGATTTAAAAGATAAAATTTACCAATTAAATATTTATTTGCTTTTAAAAGAATAAATTTTCCAATTTAAATTACATTTATAAAAGACAATTATCAAATCAATTTAATTTTTAATACAGATTATTAAATTTATACTGCCCAAATTCTGAGTTATCACGCTTATGTTTGTTAAATTTAGTTCATGATGTGATTAGGAATTTATTTATGACTGTTTGGTATATTTTAATCATCATCTCAGTTAAATTGAATTTATTTGAATTAAATTGTTATTTTAATTTATTATTGCATATAAACTGCCAGTTAGATACCTGTTATTTATTATCAGTTTCTATATGGATATTTATGGACTGTTTTGGATGATGATTGTGATGGATGATGATTTTATGATATTGGTTGAATGGATGTTCAGTTTATATCGTTATAAACTGCAAGTTCGTTATGGATTATTATTAATTCAGGATTACGGTTTCAAACGATATACAACCGTAAAAAATTAAATTGCAGATTGAAATGATAAATATCCGTATCACTTGACCATAGGATAGAAAATTATATACAAACACGGCGGTGTCTATATATATAAATATTTTTTGAAATGATTTCTATGGTTTTGTAAAGAAATATATGGTTTTATATAAATATTGATTTTAGATATTATATTATTTTATTCTTGATTTTTAAGCTATATATAAATTTGTTTTAGTATAGAATAAGCTTAATAATAAGTTTGATTTGTTATTGAAGATAATATGGTTAAGTATTTAAATTATATTTTAATATAGAGTTTATAATGATTTAAATAAATTAAGGTTGGAAGATAAATTGAAACTTATTTGAAATTGAATTTATTTAAGAATTAAACTCAAACAAGTTTGATGTGAAATTTAAATTTGAAATTTTAAAAGGTATGATTTTTATAACTTAATTTTGGGTTAAGGTGAATTAAATGAATATTTCAAGTATAAATAAATTTAAGGAAATATTTATTTTTTGAAATTTGGGTCTTATCTAAATGATAATGGATTTATTAAGTAAAATATTTCAAAACTAAATAATAGAAATTTGCATTTCATATATATATATATATATATATATTTGAAATTACCAAACTTAGTTTTGAAATTGTTGAATACTTAAAGTTTGAAATATATTGAATTTTGAATGGTTTATTTTGTGGATCTAATCTGTTTTGAAATCGATATAATTTGGAATTGTTTATTTGAAAACTGAATCGAATTGAAATTTACGATTTAGGATTTGGTTAAATTTAAAATTTAGAAATTCGAGTTGTTTTGGAATTGATTTGTGAAATTGAAGAAGTTTTTATTATTATATAAAGTATTTTAAATATTTAAACCATTTAAGTGGTGGAAGTTATGTTTCAAAGTTATGAGTTTCAAGATATTATGATTTGAAGTGTTATATTTCAAGTCTTATGATTTCAAACTGTTGTAACTTTGAAAGTGTTATGATTTTGGAAAAGGATATATTTGAAATGAAAATTATATCGTATTGATTTGGTTTTGAAAAGGCAATGATATTTGATTTTAAAGTATAAACTATTTTGAAAATGACCGCGGTGTTATAACAACGTTTGATTGTTAAAGAGACCGGGATCGGAAGTTGTCATACTCTCAGCCAACTCTGAAAACCACTTTAACAACCGTGTATGCAATGGAGATTCCATAATGAATTAGGATCGTGGTGATGTTCTATTGAGGTATATACGTGACCCGACTCTCATGAGTTGGCGTAAGGTAGCTAAAACAGGAGCGATTGACGGACTAAGGAGGTAGCTCCTCTTATCGGACACACTCCATCGATACCATTCTATTACTTTGTGATTGATTGGGGCCCTTTTGATTTTGGGGGTGTGACTCGAGGTGGGCGGTATTAGTTGATATGCGTTACCACCATTCTAGAAGCGTAATTGGTATATCTACCCTGGCATTTCCTAGTTGTGTCGTGTCACCTACCCTAGCGCGCCTTGTACGAGTTTGATTTGTGTCATACCTATGGAGCGTCCTCTGGTAGCCTCCCGATTAGGAGGTATTACGGTACTGTATAGACTACTAGCACTATTTATGTGTTAAGGTGGAAAATGTAAAGCCTTAACGATATTTTAAAGTAAGTTTATTTTACTATTAGATATTATTATAATAGCGTATGTTACTACATAGTAAATAGTTTAACGGAACCTTAGGAGATGTAAATCCCGAACATCTCTTAAGTTACTGCACTCACGTTAGACGCTGGATAGGAGGTGTCAAACCCCGTAAACATCTCTGACGTCGTTCCACTCATATTTTCCCGTTGATTTAACTTACATATGATCTTTTAGTTCTGACTCGAGTGTTTTTTCTTTTCAATTCGCTTGGGTCAGCCTGAGCATTTCAGGATTTGAAGACTGTATTGCTGGAGGACGAAGTGTGATAACCCTGATTTTATGAACAAGTTTTATAATTTAAATTAGTTCATATTTGTTTTCACAAAAAGAATTAAACATGAGGCAGCAAAGGTGGATTGAACTTCTAGCCTCATATGATTTTGAAATATTATACACACCTGGCAAAGCTAATAAAGTAGCAGATGCTTTAAGTAGACAGCATGCTAATGTAGCTAGGTTAATGATAGAAGAATTTAACACTTTGTCCCTATTGATTGACTTAGAAATAGAAAGTGAAAGTGTAGAAAACAAGAGCATATGCAGTGAGAATGTAGAGATAGGAAAATTAAGTTTTATTACTTTGGGGTCAGAATTAAAAACAAAAGTTGAAAAGCTACAAAACCAAGATTCATTTTTTACTTGAGAAGAAAACTCAGATATTAAATGGTGAGGCAGTAGATGGTTTTCTGTTGGATGATCAAGACCACTTGAAGAAAGGAAGAAGAATATGTGTCCCAGAAATTAATGAGTTGAGGCAGGAAATATTGGATGCTTATCACAAAAGTAAATATACCATACATCCAGGAAGCACAAGATTGTATCATAACCTCAAAAGAGATTATTGGTGGAAAGGTATGAAAAGTGCAGTGGCAACTTATGTGTCAAAGTGCATGATTTGTCAACAGGTATAGGCTGAATATCAAAGACCCTCGGGAATGCTTCAACCTTTACAAATACCACAGTGGAAATGGGAAGATATATCAATGGATTTCATTGATGGTTTGCCTAAAACTAGGAGGGGAAATGATAGTATTTGGGTTGTAGTTGATAGGCTAACCAAACCAGCTCATTTCATGCCTGTAAAATCAGAAAGGAATGCATGCACATTAGCTCAATTATTTACTAAAGAAGTAGTTAGATTGCATGGAATACCAAAAACTATAGTAAGTGATAGAGATAGCATCTTCACTTCAAAATTTTGACAAAGTTTTCACAAAGCAATGGGGACTGATTTATGCTTGAGTACATCATATCACCCTCAATCTGATGGTCAAACAGAAATTGTGAATAAATTGCTTGAAGATACGTTGAGGGCATGTGTATTGGATTGGGGAGCAAGCTGGGAAGATCACATATTTTTAGCAGAATTTGCATACAACAATAGCTATCACAGCAGCATAGGCATGGCACCCTTTGAAGCACTCTATGGTAGACCATGTTTATCACCTTCGAGTTGGATTGAATCAGGGGAGAAGGTGGTCTTAGGACCAGAAAATGTAAAAGAGATTTCTGAAAAGATAGCTTTGATTAGGAGGAGAATTGCCTCTGCCCAAGACAGGCAAAAGAAATATGCTGATCAGAGAAGAAAAGCAGCGCAATATTATGTTGGAGACTATGTATTTATTAAAATATCACCTATGAAGAAGGTTCTAAGGTTTGGGAAACAAGGAAAGTTAATTCCCAGATACATAGGACCATATAAAATTTTAGGAAAGAAAGTGGGTCATCTCATTTGGTATCAGAGCTATGTTGTTAAATAACATAGCAAAATTTTGTATGGATTTGTTTGCATTGAATGTATGAAAGTGTTGACTGCTTTGGATGACTTGTTTTGTTAATACATATATTACTAATATTTCTTCTAACTAAATAAGGATAAATTGAAGTGAAATTAATTTATAGAAGGTTAGGCAAGATGAACTAACTTAAGTATCATGTCCATCGAACTATGGTGAGACCTAGACAACAAGAGGTAGGACCAAGTGAACCACCCATGGTGAATATGCAAGAATTCATGAGAGCCATAAGGGATGGGGTAGGCAATAGGCAAGAAAATCCACATGAGGAGCTCTCCAAACTACTCAAGACCTTTACCAATCTTGGAGGCAAAACTTTTGATGGAACAGAAGGGATCATAGGAGTTTAAAACTAGCTTAGAATATTGGACAGAATTTTTACAGATATGCAAGTTGAAGACCAAAAGAAGAGGCAAATAGCATCCAGACAATTGAGAGGAGCAACTTTGGACTGGTGGGAGGTTATCATAGCTGGAAGACCTGAAGGAGAAGTGACATGGAATCAATTTAAGGAAATGTTGGAAGGAAGATTTGTACCTGCATCAGCTAAAGAGTCTTTACTAGAGGAATTCATTAAATTAAGACAAGGGACTATGAGTGTTACTGAATACACACAGAAGTTTGAATCTCTGGCAAAATATGGTGCAGTGCTTATCACAACCCAATAGGCTAAAAATGGCAGATACATCCAAGGACTGAATGCTAGCCTTAGTAGAGCTATGTTGCCATATAAGGCCAGGACATTTGATCAAGTTTTGGATCTGACTTTGAGTATTGAACAACATGATAAAGCCAGGGAAAATTTCAGAGCACTCAGGAATAAACAAAATAAGAAAGGATAGAGTAAGTTTCACCCTTATGACATAAAGAAAACAGATGTAGCTTCCACCAAGAAACCAGAAGAAGCCAAGACTGCTGAAGTTAAGAAGAAGATCACTTGTTATAATTGTGGACAAGAGGGGCATATGAAGAATAGGTGCACAAATCCCAAACCAGCATCTTTCAAATGTTACCAGTGTGGGAAGGAAGGCCACATAAGGAGAAATTGTCCAGATTTTAAGCAAGGGAAAATTGGAACTTGTGAGGGGAAAGGAAAAGCAATTGAAGAACCAAATATTGGGAATCATGGCCAAGTTGAAGGTACTTCGCTTATTCACTTAATACCTTTTGCAGTAGTGTATGATACTGGGGCTACACACTCATTGATTTCCCATGATATTGCACAACAATTAAAATTGAATTGTATGATTGTTGATAGGCCATTGCTTATTAAAAGTCCTTTAGATAGTTCATGTGTTTTGGGTATGATGTGCATTCAACTGGGATTAAATATAAGGGGATATGTGTTTAGTGCAGACCTATATGTGTTGCAATACCCAGGCATAGGAGTTATTTTAGGAGTTGACTGGTTAAGAAAATATAAGGCTGTTATAAATATGGAGACCTCCACCATATCATTGAGAACTTATGATGGAAAAAGGGTGGTTGTTCTTTGTGAAGCAAATAAGAACAGAAATATAGCCACCCTTGTTACTTTTTCTAGTGAGAAGCACCTGCCTGTTTTAGAAGAAATCCCTATAGTAAATCAATATACTGATGTGTTTGGTAAGGTTAAGGGAGTTCCAAATCATAGACCAGTAGAGTTCTCAATTAAACTAATTCCAGGAGCTAACCCAGTGGCTAAGAGGCCGACTAGGATGGGGCCTAAAGAATTGATAGAACTGAAAAAGCAACTAGTTGAACTAGAAGAAAAAGGCTTCGTCAGACCCAGTAGCTCATCATGGGGAGCACCAGTGGTTTTTGTTAAGAAACAGGATGGATCTCTTAGATTATGTATTGATTATAGGGAGTTAAACAAAATCACAGTTAAAAACAAATACCCCTTACCAAGAATTGATGATCTTTTTGATCAATTAAGTGGTGCAAAAATATTCTCCAGACTTGATTTAGCTTCTGGATTTCATCAAATGAAAGTAGAAGAGGAAAGCATAAAATACACAGCTTTCAATACTAGATATGGACTTTATGAATTTTTAGTAATGCCATTTGGGTTGACAAATGCTCCCTCTTACTTTGTTGATTTGATGAATAAATTTTTTAGAGAATACTTAGATAAATTTGTATTGATATTCATTGATGATATATTAATTTATTCTAAGTTAGTTGAGGAGCATGGGAATCATTTACATATTGTACTTCATAGATTGAGGCAAGAAAATTTGAAGGCAAAATTTTCAAAGTGTACTTTTTGGCAAAATGACATAAATTTTCTGGGACATGTAATATCAGAAGAAGGTATATCTGTAGATCCGAATAAGGTAATTGCATTTCAAGCATGGAAAAGGCCTACTAGTGTCACAGAGGTCAGATCATTTATGGGAATGGCTGGTTATTATGGAAGGTTTATAAAGGATTTTGCAAAAATTTCAATCCTATTAACTAGATTGACTAGGAAGAATCAGGTATTTGCTTGGACTGAGGAGTGTGAGAAAGCTTTTGGGAGGTTAAAGGAAGCATTAATACAAGCCCCAATACTACAAGCACATGAAGGGAATGAAAATTTAGTGATATATACTGATGCAAGTGGACAAGGACTTCGGGCAGTATTGATGCAACAACACCAAGTAATAGCTTATGCCTCTGGACAGTTAAAACCCAGTGAGGTAAGGTATGCAACACATGACCTTGAATTGGCTGCTATAGTGTATGCTCTTAAATTATGGAGACACTATTTGTTAGGGGCAAAATTTGAAGTGTACACGGACCATAAGTCACTTAAATATTTGTTTTCACAAAAAGAATTAAACATGAGGCAGCAAAGGTGGATTGAACTACTAGCCTCATATGATTTTGAAATATTATACACACCTGGCAAAGCTAATAAAGTAGCAGATGCTTTAAGTAGACAACATGCTAATGTAGCTAGGTTAATGATAGAAGAATTTAACACTTTGTCACTATTGATTGACTCAGAAATAGAAAGTGAAGGTTTAGAAAACAAGAGCATATGCAGTGAGAATGTAGAGGTAGGAAAGTTAAGTTTTATTACTTTGGGGTCAGAATTAAAAACAAAAGTTGAAAAGCTACAAGACCAAGATTCATTTTTACTTGAGAAGAAAACTCAGATATTAAATGGTGAGGCAGTAGAAGGTTTTCTGTTGGATGATCAAGGCCACTTGAAGAAAGGAAGAAGAACATGTGTGCCAGAAATTAATGAGTTGAGGCAAGAAATATTGGATGCTTATCACAAAAGTAAATATACCATACATCCAGGAAGCACAAAAATGTATCATAACATCAAAAGAGATTATTGGTGGAAAGATATGAAAAGTGCAGTGGCAACTTATGTGTCAAAGTGCATGATATGTCAACAGGTAAAGGCTAAATATCAAAGACCCTCGGGAATGCTTCAACCTTTACAAATGCCACAGTGGAAATGGGAAGATATATCAATGGATTTCATTGATGGTTTGCCTAAAACTAGGAGGGGAAATGATAGTATTTAGGTTGTAGTTGATAGGCTAACCTAATCAGCTCATTTCTTACCCGTAAAATCAGAAAGGAATGCATGCACATTAGCTCAATTATTTATTAAAGAAGTAGTTAGATTGCATGGAATACCAAAAACTATAGTAAGTGATAGAGATACCATCTTCACTTCAAAATTTTGGCAAAGTTTTCACAAAGAAATGGGGACTGATTTATGCTTGAGTACATCATATCACCCTCAATCTGATGGTCAAACAGAAATTGTGAATAAATTGCTTGAAGACATGTTGAGGGCATGTGTATTGGATTGGGGAGCAAGCTGGGAAGATCACATATTTTTAGCAGAATTTGCATACAACAATAGCTATCACAGCAGCATAGGCATGGCACCCTTTGAAGCACTCTATGGTAGACCATGTTTATCACCTTCAAGTTGGATTGAATCAGGGGTGAAGGTGGTCTTAGGACCAAAAAAGATAGCTTTGATTAGGAGGAGAATTGCCTCTGCCCAAGACAGGCAAAAGAAATATGCTGATCAGAGAAGAAAAGCAGTGCAATATGATGTTGGAGACTATGTATTTATTAAAATATCACCTATGAAGAAGGTTCTGAGGTTTGGGAAACAAGGAAAGTTAATTCCCAGATACATAGGACCATATAAAATTTTAGAAAGAATTGGAAATGTAGCCTATAAGTTAGAATTGCCAGAGGAGATGAGAGCAATGCATAATGTTTTTCACGTATCTCCGTTAAGGAGATGGATTCATGATGCAGAGACAATCTTTGAATCCACTAGGGATGTGCAGATTGATCCCAGAATGATTTATGAAAAAGAGCCAGTAGGTATTGTTGCAAGCGAAATTCAAAAATTGAGGAATAAAGAAATTAAATTGGGGAAAGTGCAATGGAACTTTGACCCAAATGATTGCACATGGGAAGTGGAAGACAAAATCAGAAATGATTATCCAAAACTGTTTGATTTAATGAAAGGTATAACTTATATAGATTGATAAATGCTTTGATTAAATATGCAGTGTGAATTTTGTTTTAAATATACATAGGGTTTAACTAAAAAAAAGTAATTTGAGAAAGATTGATTCTCTGGATTGAAAACACTTGAGCTAAGCATGAAAGAATTGTGGGACACAATTCCTAAAAAGGAGGGGTATATGTGATAACCCTGATTTTATGAACAATTTTTATAATTTAAATTAGTTCATATTTGTTTTTAAAATAATAATAATAATAATAATAATAATAATAATAATAATAATAATAATAATAATAAACTGTTTGTAAGTGTATGGTTTAAATATGAATGTGTACACAATATAGTGCACACATGTACACATGTTTTCTGCATAATAATAAAAAAAAGAAAAAAAAAGACTTAGGAAAAAAAATAAGCTTACATATGATATGCATGTACATAGGCAAGTGTTGCTGGTAAAAGACAAGGCTTGCATGGAAATGGTATGAATCCTTGATAAAACACTTTTACCATTTTCAGTAATTCTTTTGCTTAACAAATAAATAAAGACATACATATAACATGACCCAGGGTAGGATTGAAAAGAATAAGTTTTATTTCTGAAAAGATTATAAGGACCACATACCCTTTTTCTTTCATCTGAATCAAGACTGAGGCATGATTAGTTAAGGGGTAAAATTGACATTGGGTAATTTCTAAAACCCTAGTGGCAGCCAGAGTTTATAACAAGGCTTAGTGTGGTGAGATCATATACATTTTGCTCTTCATTAACCTAGAGAAAAATAATAAGCACCGGCCATTAGAGTTAGTAGAAGACAGGATATCAAAAAAAAAAAAGAAGGAGGCTTAGGAAAGAAAGAGAAGAATTAGGGTGAGTGATCTCACTGAAAACCTGGCATTAAGTACTGAATATTGAGGCAGCCTAAATAGTTTTATATTTCATTTATATAATCTGTGTTTATTTTGGTGTGTTAATGATCTATTTAAGTGTTCAACCCTTCATGTTGATATACCCAGAAAATATGGTTTATGGATTTCCTGTTTAAAAATGATCATTTGTGTTATGAATTAACCTTGAGATGAGATGTTTTCTTTTATGTGTTTTCTGCATATAGTTATTCATTAAAAGAAAAGAAAATTCCCAAGGGTAAATGTGGTAAATCTATGGTCTAAAAAAAAGATGAAAAGAAAAAGATGGGACTGCAGCATAGAGTTGTTGTTGCTTATGTCTCATAATTAATTGAATAAATGGAAATATAGAAGTCCAAGGTTACACATGTGCTGAGCTTCTATGTTTACAAATAAATCAAGATCAGAAAAAAAACTTATGGTTTAGCCAGATCTTATGAATTATTAAGTATCTGATTAAACCAGAGGTAAAAAGATGTAACAGGGAATTTATTTATGACCATATATTCATAACATGATCTAAATAACATGTATACTGAGAATTTATATTTGCTTGTATGAGTAATTCTATGATAACATGATCTATTAATCCTTGAATAATTGCATGATGGTTGAATTATTCATTTTCTCTTATTAAAATGTGAGATGCAAAAAGGGATTAGCAAAATTGAAAAAAAAGGGTGAAAATTAACACTTAATAATTTAACTAAGGATCTGGATCTTAGGGCTACAAAGTATAGCTTGGCAAGGTGAACATTGCAAGCTCATACATGGTATTTTTATACCCAGGGGCCTGAGTGTGCTGGGTTAACAAAGATAGTCCCAGGCAGTGTGTGTTTAAAGGAAAAGAAAGTAGCCAAAGACCATATTATAATTCGCAGAGAACTCTAGAAATAGGTTCAGTAGAGGCTTGGGTGGAATCCCTGATGGCCAGTAAAATTGTAAAAGGGGTTTAATGATTAAATTGATGATTGCATTGGTTGGTTTATGATGCCTGTTTGGAGAGTTTTTAAGATTGCTTCTATGAACGGTACTACATGGTTTATGAATAAGTTGTTTGCTTTGATATAAATGCACATGCCTTACAAAACCATGCACAGAGGCAATATAGAGTTTTAAGGTATCCAAAGTATTTGCATATCAATGAAGTCATATGAAATCATAGGAATTGGATACAATAGTTACAGATTCACTGATATTAAAATAGAAGTTTAAGTTGAATTTATGTTAAGATATGTTAGTTATGTTGTTTGAAAAGAAACCATTGTAGTGTTATTTCCTGTTGGATAAGTACTGAACCCAAAAGTTGTAATTCAGTTAAAAGTTATGAGTTGCTTTTGAAAATGTTTTGATTGTGTGATGTTGTTTCTTCTCTTAACTTCCAGAATACTTAACAAAAATGTGTAGTACTAGAAGATATGAAATTATAAGTAAGTTCAAATTAAAAGAATGATCTGGTAACTGTTATGAAAAGCTTATGTTTTAAAAAAATGATGATATAAAAGCATGGCAAACAATAGCTTTGAGGCACTTAAAGGAACCCAGAATTACAGGTGTTTAGCTTGAGAATGGTGGTAAAAGGAGACAAGGCTAACTTGACCATTTCCACTAAGCCTGGGTTCAACCACCTTTCAATACTTTGACACTTAATTTACATAAGGGCTGAATGCTTCTATTGTCAAGGAAACTCAGCACTTCCTACATACACACACTCACACACATGCACAGTTAAGAACACAGTAAATACAAGGATGGAGTAAAATAAAACAAAATGTATACAGGTAAATGATAGGCCTAGAAGTAATGCTATCAACAGTTATGCAAAGAAATAAGTACAACTGGGAAACTTGAATTGAAAATGGCTTTGCTATGTGAAAATCATATAATAATTTCTTTAAATAGAATTTGCTGCTTCCAAATCTTCATTACTCTGATAGAAAAAAAAAGATGGTGCACACATACTTTCTTATATGTAAGTTTAAGATAAATTGAGCTTAACAATATTTTTATATTGGTTAAAGATCCTGATTAGAAGAGAAGTGAATGAATGAGATTCTCTTGACCAGGTGACCACTGAAGGAAAAAAAAATTTAGGAAAGAAAGTGGGTCATCTCACGAAGACAAAGATTGTATTATTATTATTCATGATATTTCACTACATCATGTATTCCGCTGAATTATTTATTATTCTCTGGCATGTGTAATTCCGATCTATGTTGTATAAGTATAATCAAATGTTTTGTAAAACAGCTTCATGGACTGTTATTTTATTATTATATTTTGTCATTTCGTTGTGAGATTCTATTTTATTTTATTTCTTTCTCTTTTTTTCTTATTCACGCCAACAACAATCCGCTATTTTTTATGGTTTGAGTCTGATGTGTGTGGTTTATCGTCGATTCAAAGTGTACAAAAAGGTGGGATGTTACATATTTTTAAATTTATTTGATTTTTCCAAGTTTTAATTTGGAAAATATTGATGTTATTGGTTTGACGATTTATCGACAAATGGCGGTGTTTTTTTGATTTTATAAAATTCAATAACTAGTGTATATTATTATTGTTCCGAGGTCGCGTCGTTGTTCTGAGCACGACTATATTTTTGCTTTGTTGATTCGGGATCCATACGCGAACGAAAAACAGTGCAGCATGATACTAGAAAAAATTGAATAATAAATCGTATTTGGGACAACTCGTATAAATCTGCACACATTTTTCTATTTCATCATGTTCCATCATTTTTTTCCTTTGTCTCTTATTAGAAAATTGACAAAAGTAAGTTTTAAAAACTTTAAAAATAAAAAAAATTCAAAAATTAAACCACGAAAAAATTCAAATCAAAGTTCTTTGTGTTCGTATGGATTGGAGCTTCAAGGCTATACCCATTTTGATAGGTGCAGCAGTTTTGGGAGGCTCAATTTTTCCAGTCGACCGAGGGTTGAGGTCTGCATGAGGCAGAGTTGAAGGTTGGGAATTTGGAAGTACTTTGGAGTTTCTAGGGGCTAAACGATCTTGGGAAGTACTTTTGGAGGGCGTGATCATGATTTGGAAGGGGAGATCGTTGCCTGTAGCTTTTTGAGATGGGAGCAAGTTGCGTTTAGAAATTGGGAATTAGGCTATGGATGTTTATGTCATTTGGGTGGAGGTTGAGAAGGGAAAGCTAATAACGGAAATGGTTTGTCAAATAAAATGGTGTAGCTCCATGTCAATGGAGACTGGTGCATGATGTTTATGCACCGTGTATATGACGCCCCACCTCTATACTCACACCAGTCAAGGACACTACAGAGTAATGCCATCGACTAGCACGAAGAATAAGGTTGTTGAGGAGCGACCATCTGTGTAGTTGCTTTGTCCGAGTATCGATATGTCAGATAGTATTACATGCATTTCATTTCAAGAGAAAATTTGACACATCAGTTACAAACTCAAAACTACTACACAGTGGCTATGTAGTCTTTGGAAACAAATATAAAATAAGCATAACATAAATCAGTCACAGATATTCATATCACTAAGGCGGAAACGGATATGAATATAACACATAAAAGTGTACATTAAAGTAGTGGTCATATAAGATCCACTACAACACAAAAGAATAGGTACAAGTGTTATACAAAAGAATATGTGTACATCAAGGAGTCTCTATCTCAAATGTATAAAACAAAAACTACTAAGCTAAGTAGTTAGCCAAAAGTCGGGTGACGGACCCTGACAAGAAGTCAAGTAGAAGCACCTGAAATACCTCGGTCTGACCCGAGTATTATTTAATAAGGAAATAATAAACGGATCAATCTAGCAATAAATATCAGATAAAATGAGATAGGATAAGAGATATAACAAAAATGTATGATAACAATAATGCCATACTATAATGAGTATACATTTAAAAACCAACAGAAATCATACAGTATCTAAAGAATCTCATACGCCAAAAAGAATGTCATATTCTTTAACATATTTTCCAAACCCCAAACATTGACAAAACATATCAATGTCAATCGCAAAAATTGGCGAAACACAAGATTTCATCAACTAGAGATCCAGAAATCAAAAAAAAAAGGGAAGAAGCCTATCAAAAACGGGTGCGTGAAACAACGTGTGAATCACAAAATGGGTCGCTATCCCATAAAAATGAGCCGAAGCTCCTCCAGACAGGGTATAGTTCCCCATTGCAGACTATGAGCCGAAGCTCCTCCAAAAGAGCCGAAGCTCCTCCAAACGAGCCGAAGCTCCTCCAAACGAGCCGAAGCTCCTCCAAACAGGGTATAGTCCCCCATTGCGGACTATGAGCCGATGCTCCTCCAAATAAGTCAAAGCTCGTCCAAATGAGCCAAAGCTCCATAAAATCGAGGTATAGTCTCCCACGTGGACAAAGAGAGATGAAGCTCAACATAATGGGGAACTGTCCCCCACATGGACAAGGAGACATCGCATATCGCTAGTCTAAATCATAAAATGATCATCATTGATCGATAAGTGTAAATTACACTAAGCAAATAAATAAATGAGTTTAGCTTCATGTCCTATAACCACTTGCTTAACCTAAATATTTACAAACAAATTGTAGATTTCCACTCGAAAATTGTCACAAGAGTTTCAATCAAATAAGTCTAAGAATTAACCGACAAAGTAAACGCAAGCGTTTCATACCACTTGTTTTGCTAAGTCGTTTAATTGGATTTCTCGAACGAATGAGGTTAAGGTTTGTATATACTAATAAATTGGAAAATGGGTTTAGAAGCGAGCTTTATATTGATAGTAATTGTCGAAATCCAAGAGTTTGAATATTTACTATTAGTATAGAAACCTTTGCATTTTAAAGTGCCAAACCATCGAAATGATTGTAGAAACAATCAATCACCAAAAATTCACATTCGAAGACGTGAATCAAATCCATAGAAATCGATACCAAATCCATGAAAATGGATATTCCTAAAAATCCAAAGAAAGAAGTCATCAAAGTCGATAATAAGTGATAGTAGCTAACCGGATCAACAAAAATCGATTAAAATTGGAAATCGACTCAAAAATAGGCAAAATGAACAGTTCTAGACATCTGGGGTTCAATCTAGACGTCTGGATCTAGGTTCCAGAAATTCTGAAACCATCCAGATGTTTGAAAGATGGTTTCACACGTTTGACAAGGTGTTTCAGATGTCTGAAAGGTGGTATCAGACGTCTGACTAGGTGTTTCAGACATCTGAAAGGTTATTTCGGACGTCTGATTCAGTCTTCTGCATTTTCTTCTTCTACCGTATATTTTTTTTTTCTTCCAAATGCTAACTAGACATATAAACCTTAATTTCAGACGTCTATATGCCTGGGCTGGGCAACCATTTGCCTAGGCCATGATGGCCATAACGATTCAGGAGCGATCCAGCGAGCAACGACGATTAGGGATTTTCGCCAAGGTACAATCCAGCCTAATAGGCTCTTCGATACACCCCAAATAACATATCCAAACATCGATATAAGAATTTTCATAGATTTTGACTTCAAAACACCAAAATTGAAAAATTCATCAAATCAATTTAAATCGAAAGCAAATGAACATGTATAGATGTTAGGAGTTCATACCTAACCATAAATAAAGCTATAGACATAGATGTGAGTTCAAGAACTCACCTTTAAATCCAAAAACAACAAGTGAAAAGCTATAAAACAAGGGAAAGATCAACCACTCTTCAACTTCAACTTTAGAAGCTCTAATCTATGATTATAAGCAATAATTTTCTAAACTAGGTTATAGGAAGTTTTTGAAATTAAAGAGGAATTGAGATGGAGAAGATGAAGAGGATGCTTACCTAAGCTTCTCTTTGATTTTGGAGCTTGGATCTAGAATTTCCCAATAAAACTAGGGCTTAGAAATTTTTTGTTCCTCTTCTCTTTCCCCATTTTTCTCTTAGCTTGAGTGCTAGGAAATGAAGAGTAGAGTGAATGAAGAGTTGAGGAATTAGGGTGTTATGTTTGGTATTGGGTGAAACCCATACCCAAAGCCCAATAAAGAAAATAGCAAAATTCTAGTTAACTCTAAACGTATCGATGTATATACTCAAAAAGGTCGCAAATGCCATTTTGGACTCAGTGGAAGTAGTCTCGATTCCTAATTCGACTGTTTGCAAAAAGTAGTATCTTAGACTTTAATCCGACTGATGATGCTACATTTAAATAAAATATTTAAATATACAATCGTAAAATATGCGGGTTGTTACAGACTCCCCAACTTAAAGAAATTGCGTCCTTCCAATACTTAAGAAGAAAACAAAGAGTAACAACCATAAAAGCAGATCAACACAAAAGAAAATTGAAGTAAGAAGTTCACCTTAGAGAGCACGAGAGAGTAAGTCCGGATGTATTCGCTCGATGAATCCCCAGATTCCCAAGAACAATCCTTAGGATTTGAGGACCATTGAACTTTTACAAGTAGAACATCTTTATTTCGAAGGTGCTCAACCTCCGAACCAATGATGCGAATAGGGTTTTGCTCATACGTCAAATTAGGAGAAACTTCAATTTCTTCAATAACACCGGGCTTAAAAATAGAATCGTAATCCCTAAGGCATTTCTGTAGTTGAGAGCGTGGAAAACGTCATGAATAGTAGAAAATTGAGCTGGTGCAACAACGTAGTTCAATAACGGTACGCCCAAAGAACCCGAAGCTCAAATAATTTAGAACAACGACGTAGTACAATAACGGTACGCCAGATGAATATGGTAAAAAGATCATTGTATTCGGACATCATCAAAGAAACAACCGCTTGTTGTTTAGGACTAAGGGTATCGGCAACATGATTTCCCTTTCCGAGAGTATAAAAAATGTCAAGATCATAAGATGCAAGGAACTCGAGCCAACATTCTTGACGCAAATTAAGTTCCTTTTGGGAAAATAAATACTCCAAAGATTTACGATCGGTATAGAGAACAAATTTCTCTCCCAAAAAAAATAATGATGCCAAATTCTAATAGCGAAAACAATAGCCGCGAGCACTAAACCATGAGTGGCATACCTAGTCTCGATAGGCTTTAATTGTATAGAAGCATAAGTGATAGGACGTTCCCTTTTGTAAGAGAACGACACCCAAACCAATACAAATAGGATTGGTATAAAGAATGAAGTCTTGGTTCCCTCCGGGAATCACAAGAATAGGAGTATCGGAAAAGAGTTCTTTTAATTAACCCTTTTACCCAAAAAGCTAGGTTTTTCAAAATTACAATTAACTTTATGTAATCATCTTTCTAGAAATATTTACTTATTCCAAGTCAATTTACTATGTTTGATTGTCTCATCATAGCGTGTAGGAGATTCCTATTGATAACGTTGATTAGGCACATTGACCAGAATTCTCAAAGCACTCAATGGGCAAAGCAACACAAAATCATCTTCTATATGATAAAAATATCTCTTAATTTTTTTACTAATATTCTTTATTCTTTTTAAGAACAAAAAAAATCCAATTATACTTATAAATGTATCTTATTAAAAAGATTCGCAAATTTTAAATTGCTGTTTTCATCCATAATAAATGGAATACAAGGCGGACTCATCGAGATATTCATTGAATACTTGATTCATAAGATGGATGAAATAAGCTGGATGGTTCTTCAAACCAAATGGCATAACAAGCCATCCATAAGAATCATAATGAGTGCGGAATGCGGTTAATGGAACGCTATCGTTCGCAACTCATAGCTAATGAAAACTGGTGGCAAAGTCAAACTGAAAAGACCTTAACATCACTCAATAGATTGCTTAGGTGATAATCCTAAGACAAGCTCAAAGGTACCAGAAAATTCATGAACTAATTGAATGAGGGGAATAACATCTTCCTCAACAAGTGGGTCTAGAAAATAAAATGATGCCACCAAATTGGAATTGAAATTATTAAGAAAAATAGAAATCTGCATAACAGATTGTGGATGTCGAAGATAGATAGTCCACTCAGGACACAAGATAGGGGCTTCATAGTGATTAAGCCAATCCTTCTCCAAAAACCAATTCCGAAGCCTAAGTAACGCATAACATGAAAATCGGCTCGGAAAGAATAATCACATAAAATAATCTCGACATCTTTTCAAAGAAAACTGAGTGTTGTGGATCCACCAACCGGATTCACAATTCTCAGTGAAGTCATCAAACCCAAAATATTTAAAGAAAAGGGATCAACAAGTTATTTTGATATTAAAAATAACGAGATGAACCCATAACTACATGAACTCGAATAGGATAATCACAAAACAAATGTCATCAAGGACTGAATGAGAAATACCTTGACTAAGAGAAGTGTCACCAGGAGCTTGCACAACATTCAGCTCTCCCTCTCTCTTGCTTCGAAGTTTGAACATGAAGATATATAGTGATCCGAACTTTTGCAATTGCAGCAAGAAATAGGCCTCGGACACCTATTTATATAGTGGTCCTTAGAACCACAATTGTAGCATTCTCCACGATCTGCCGAAGTTACTTGCTTTACTCTCTTGTTAGGTTTAGGACTTTTGAACTTAATAAAGGGATGCCTCTTCATATTGACTCCCACAATCTTAACATCGCTTTCTTTATCGGCGTCTTCAAGTCGAAGAGCGATATCTACAAGCTGATCGAAAGAAACTTCTAGTTTCAGAAGTAAAGGCTTTTTAAGATTCTTATTCAACCCATAGACAAACCTTTGATTTTTATTCAATGGGGTATTAATATACTCGACCCCATATTTAGAGAGAGATTCGAAAGATGCGACATAATCCGTCAAAGAAGATTCACCTTGAACAAGGTCAATAAAGCCAAGGTAAGTTACTTTTTCAGCTTCCGGCACAAATTTCAATTCGAACCTTTCCCGGAATTGCTCCCAAGTAAGGTCCGCTTCAATATTCTCGGAAACCAAAAGATCATACCAATCTAATGCTCTTTCTTGGACATGCTATAAGCCACTAGGACTCGATGGAGATCAACGAGATTCATGCAAGAAAAGATGCGGTCGCATGATCTAGGCCAAGCTTGGATTTCTATAACACTTTCTGATCCCTTGAATGACCTTCCACCCAAATCGTTATTAGTCTCTGCACAAGCGTGCAAACCCCATATCTAGGATGAATAGGCTCTGGGATGGGTTCGACAGCTTGAGCATTCTTTACAAGATCCAAAAGCTGCTAGGCAGACATAAATACTCCATCCTGAGGAGTAGCACTGGATTGACCGGCGCTGGGATGGCCTGGTCTAACCATTTCTCTTCTTTTAAGAAAGAAAGAAAGAAGAGGAAAAAGGTATTCTCAAAATGAATATCAAACAATCATGATTGATAAAACAAGGCGTCCTAAAATAAAATAGGATAGAATGGGTCCAATGACTTGAATTAAATCCTAAAACACGATTTCTAAGAGAGACTTAAGACAATGATTTTTTTCTATAATATTCTATATTGTTTCGAAGTTTGGCTCTGATACCAAGTTGTGACGCCCCACCTCTATACTCATACTAGCCAAGGACACTACGGAGTAATACCGTCAACTAGCACGAAGAATAAGGCTGTTGAGGAGCGACCATATGCGTAATTGCTTTGTGCGAGTACCGATATGTCATATAGTATTACATGCATTTCATTTCAAGAGGAAATCTGACACATCATTTACAAACTCAAAACTACTACACAATGGCTATGTGGTCTTCGGAAACAAATATAAAATAAGCACAACATAAATTAGTCACAGATATTCAAATCACTAAGGTGGAAACAGATATGAATATAATATATAAAAGTGTACATCAAAGTAGTGGTCATATAAGATCCACTACACCACAAAAGAATAGGTACAAGTGCTATACAAAAGAATATGTATACATCAAGGATTCTCTGTCTCGAATGTATAAAACAAAAACTACTAAGCTAAGTAGTTATCTAAAAGTCAGGTGACAGATCTTGATAAGAAGTCAAGTTGAAACACCTGAAATACCTCGGTCTGATTCGAGTATTATTTAATAAGAAAATAATAAACGTATCAGTCTAACTATAAATATCAGATAAATGAGATAGGATAAGAGATATAGCAAAAACGTATGATAACAATAATGCCACACTGTAATAAGTATGCATTTAAAAACCAACAGAAATCATACAATATCTAAAGAATCTCATACACCAAAAAGAATGTCATATTCTTTAACATATTCGCCAAACCTCAAATATTGACAAAACATATCAATGTCATTCGCAAAAATTGGCGAAACGCAAATTCTAGAAACCATCAACTAGAAATCCAGAAATCACAAAAAAGGGGAAGAAGCCTATCAAAAACGAAAGCATGAAAACTCACCAACATGTGCATTACAAAATGGGTCTCTATCCCATAAAAATGAGCCGGAGCTCCTCTAGACAGGGCATAGTCCCCTATTGCGGACTACGAGCCGAAGCTCCTCCAAACGAGCCGAAGTTCCTCCAAATAAGCCGAAGCTCCTCCAAACAGGGCATAGTCTACCATTGTAGACTATGAGCCGAAGCTCCTCCAAGTGAGCCGAAGCTCCTCCAAGTGAGCCGAAGCTCCTCCAAATGAGCCGAAGCTCCATAAATTCAAGTTATAGTCCCCGACATGGACAAAGAGAGACAAAGCTCAACATAATGAGGTAATGTCCCCTACGTGGACAAAGAGACATCGCACATCACTAGTCTAAATCACAAAATTATCATCATTGATCGATAAGTGTAAATTACACTAAGCTAGTAAATAAATGAGTTTAGCTTCATGTCCCATAACCACTACTTAAATTTTTTACAAACAAATCGTAGATTTCCACTCGAAAATTGTCACAAGAGTTTCTGTCGAGGAAGTCTAAGAATTAACCGATGAAGTAAACGCAAGCGTTTCATACCACTTATTTTACTAAGTCATTTAATTGGATTTCTCGAACGAATGAGATAAAGATTTGTATATACTAACAGATTGGAAAACGGGATTAAAAGCGAGCTATATATTGGAAGTAAATTTCGAAATCGCTTTAATAAAAGAGTTTGAATATTTACTACTAGTATAGAAACCTTTGCATTTTAAAGTGATAAATCATGGAAATTATGTAGAAACAATCAATCACCAAAATTTCACATTCGAAGACGTGAATCAAATCCCTAGAAATCGATACCAAATCCATCAAAATGGATATTCCCAAAAATCCAAAGAAAGAAGTCATCAAAGTCGATAATAAGTAATAACAGATAACCGGATCAACAAAAATCGATTAAAATTGGAAAGCCCCTCAAAAACTGCAAAAATAGGCAAAATGAACAGTTACAGAATATGGGATCCAAACGTCTGGATTTAGGTTCTGGAAATTCGGAAACCATCCAGACGTTTGAAAGATGGCTTCAGACATATGACAAGGTGTTTCAAACATCTGAAAGGTGGTACCAGACGTCTGACAAGGTGTTTCAGACGTCTGAAAGGTTGTTTCAGACGTTTGATTCTGTCTTTTGCAATTTTTTCTTCTTCCATATTTTTTTTCTTCAGAATCATAACCAGACGTCTAAACCTTAATTTCAGACGTTTGGATGCCTGGGCTGGACAACCATTTGCTTAGGCCATGATCGCCATAACGATTCGAGAGCGATCGAGCAAGCAATGACGACTAGGGATTTACGCCAAGCGACAATGTAGCCTTATAGGCTATTTGGTACACCCAAAATAACATGTCTGAACATCCATATAAGGATTTTCATAGATTTTGACTTCAAAACGCCAAAATGGAAAAAATCACCAAATCAATTCTAATCAAAAGCAAATGAACATGAATAGATGTTAGGAATTAATAGCTACCACAAAGAAATTTATAGACATACATGTGAGTTCAAGAACTCACCTTTAAACCCAAAAACAACAAGTGAGAAGCTCTAAAACAAAGGAAAGATCAACCACTCTTCAACTTCAACTTTAGAAGCTCTAATCTAAGATTATAAGCAATAATTTCCTAAATTAGGTTATAGGAAATTTCTGAAATTGAAGAGGAATTGAGATAGAGAAGATGAAGAGGAATGCTTACCTAAGCTTCTCTTTGATTTTGAAGCTTGGATCTTGAATTTTCCTATCAAAACTTGGGCTTAGGAATTTCTATTTCCTTTTCTCTTCCCCCGTTTTTCTCTAAGCTTGAGTTTTAGGAATGAAGAGTAGAGTGAATGAAGAGTGGAGGAGTTAGGGTGTTATGTTAGGTTATTGGGCTGAAACCCAAACCCAAAGCCCAATAAAGATAATAGCGAAATTCTAGTCAACTCCAAACATATCGATATTTATACTCAAAATGGTCGCAAATGCCATTTTGGACTCATGGAAGTAGTCTCAGCCCGAATTCGACTGTTTGCATAAAGTAGTATTTCGGACTTTAATCCGACTAACGATGCTTCATTGGGTGTGAGGAAGAAGATTTTTAAGGTTAAGTTAGAATTAAGGTGAATATTATAATTAGCATATTAATTTATACTTAAAATTATCAAAACTTATAAACTATATAGCTTATTCATACAAGGTCTAAATCGAACGCGATCGGTCGCATTGCACTTGTAGCGTCGAACTCCGCGATATGGAGTTAGATTGGTGATGATTAGAGCTTACTAAATTTCACGCCTAGACGTAAACCAGGATGCCTTGACTATAGTTGGAATCTCGAACAGTTAAACTCACCTTTTTGGTTAACAAGTAATGTTTTATAGTAGATAAAAATTGTTGATTGAATGTTTGGATGATTTATCGTTTTTATCAGTTTGTTTGGTTTTATTCTCACCCTTGGAATGAATGATCTTTTATATATACCTACCAAGTAGTGGATGACCCATATTATATGATTACATACTGTTTGTAATGCAGGAGGACGGGTTGAAGGGGTCCAACGGGATTCCCCGCCATTGTTAATTTTGATTTCAATAATATTCCTCTCTTACGAACTATTGGACTTTAAACATGATTGTTGGCTCTATTGATTATGATAGTGTTAAATTTCAAAACTTAAACCCGTAGTAATAGAAAATCAATATCGAACTGGTTAATCAAACCAATATAATAATGATAACAATAGCAAAGTCCGATAAGCTATAATCAAATACCTAATAAACTATTTGTCCATAAGTTATAAATGATCTAGCTATCCGAAAATTAGGTCGACTGCCTGCAAACTAGACTGACTATCCGAATCAGAATGGGAAATCTGTCCAAATCGATTAGGGTTAACTACCCTTCATCTTTTTCCTTGAAAACCTTTTCAAAATAATTTAATCTTTTAAATCATACTTATACAGGGAAAATATATTCTTAGCTTTTACTCTAAGCTATTTTGCCATTTTATATGTATACTTTACTCAAAATAATGTTGATAAATTTTAATAAGGATTAACTGTCCTTTCAAAACAAGTTAAAACCCTTTTTAACTTGAAAACACTTAGGCTATGTTGCCTATTTCACACATTCGAAACCCTTGTTAAAAACCTTTAAACAACCCATTCGAAACTCTTGAAAGTAACCCTTTTGAAACCATTGAAAGTCACTCTTTTAAAACCAATAAAAGCCTTTCCTTCGAAAGCTTTAAAACATTAGACATCCTCCTTTAAAACTTTTTAAACATTGCCTTTCAAAACATAGGAAAAACTTTCCCTTTCAACCCTATCGAAATCTTAGGGAACCACCCTTTCGAAACCATTCAGTAAAACCTTTCGAAAGTGTCAAAAGTCAACTCTTTCGAAACCTCTTGGGTTCAATTTAAAACAAATGGAAGCCTTTTGAAACCATTCAAAAATTTACCCCTTTGAAGCCTTTGAAAACCATTTCGGTCAAAATCCGTTGGATTATGCCTTCAAGTAGAGCAAAAGGATCAGAAACCCTTTAAAGTCAAAAGCATCTGTCGAAACCATTTAAAACTGTCTCTTTCATAACCACTCGGATTTTACTTTAATCATAGAAAAAGGGACTTTAGAACATTTAAGTCAAAAGCATATATTTCGAAACCATTTCCTAAGTGAAGAAGTGATGGTGTCGAAACCATCCCTTCAAAAGCTTCGGAGAAGTGGCCAAATTTTAGAAAACAAAGTACCCCTTCCAAAACAATCTGGGTCGAAAAGTAAAAAAGCAGCAACAAAAGTTTCAACTTAGTCGAAAGAATTTGTTTAAAAAAAGGTGCAACCCAATTGAAACGATTGCCTAAAAATCCATTCGACTTAGTCGAAAGCTAACCAAGTCGAAAGCAACTCAGTCGAAAGTTATTTAGTCGAAAGCAAGCATGCATATTTTTTATTTAAAAACAAAGTAAAGCTCAACCCGTTCAAAACACCTGGTTTCAAATTCATACCTTCCGCCTAGATCCAATTTACTACATACTAGTTCCCTGATATCATATGCATTGGTTTCAACCATGTCGAAAGTGAAGTTGAGGAGGCGGAACCTAGTGCCGAAAGCAAACAGTGGAAAACATGCAGCAAATTGTTCTTTTCACCTAACCAGTTTACATATCAAATTTTGATTGGCTATCTCTTTTCTTTACCACTAAAAAGTAATGCTATTTTCCAAACTACCTATTTGAATTATTTTTGTAAATGCCCCTTCTCCTTTTATAAATATATAAAACATTTAAGTTTCACACCTTAAGTAATTTTACATATCCATTAAAAAACGTAGGAAAAATCTACAAAAATTCCAAAAAATCTCTTTTATCATGTTTTCCAACATATAAAAATTTCAGAGCCAAACCTTTAATTATTTAACCGTATAACCAAAATAACATCTTCTTTACTAGAAAATTCGTATAAAATCCGTAGAAATTCATAAAATTCTAAAATTGAAAACCATCTCCAAAATAATATTTCTGGTCTACATAAAAATTCACAAGAGATTTGGATGTCATCTAATAGGGTTTTCGTATCAAAACATGTCATAAAATCTATATGAACAAGCATACATCATCAACTAGTATATACAATATTCCATCATTCAAAGACATGGAAAATCAATGCAAAATATTTCGGATTTCATCTTCAAACCGAAAACAAAAAAAAAACATGCGTTGTAAACAGTATTCATCTTTGCTTTAGAGATTAAAGAGATTGAGATATGAATGGATTTGATTTGCTTAAGCTTCTTCCTATATTTGCTCTATCTTTTTCCTCTTTCTCTTGTTAATGGTGACTAGACTCTTGTTTAAAAATTTTATAAAATGAATGAACGTGCATAGGGGAATACACGACCAAGATTAAGAGATATAGGAATTACCACTTTCCTATTTTGCCCTTCCTTTATTTTAATTTAACTCTTATTTTAATTCATATGTTAAATGGCATGGCCACCCTTTAATTAAATCAAATCTCAATTATTTACATTAATTTGATGAAATGCCAGTGGAAACCTTATATTTTTTGGATTAATTAAATCAAATCTTAACCTAATTAACTTTAATGTTAAGCGTTAATTAAATATTTACTTAACTCCCAAGTTAATTTTAATTCCGGCTCTTAGTCCAGCTATGGTGACCATGACTAGAAGAGGACAGTCGAAAGAAAAACGGCCATGAGTCTGACACTCCTTACGCCTAAGCACTCTATATGCATTCGTTCTCCCCTTCCCCACAGGTAGTGATCAAATACTGAGTCAACTAGAATCGGTACTCCGAGGTCAGAGAGAACTAACTGCTCGATGAGCGTAGCGCTGCTTCTTCATTGTGGCGTCTTCGAGGGCGGAATCCGAATGGAATCAATTCGATCACTGGCAGCCAAACCCTAAATTTAAATTCTCATTTGAATTTGAATTCAAACTAAATTAATTTAAATTTGAAAACTTCAAATGCTCATAACTTCTTCGTTTGAGCTTTATTTTTAGCATTATATATGAAAACAGATCATAATTTTGCCTCGAACGCAACGAAATAACTTTCATAGTCAAAATCTAAATTTTTATAAAATTTCATTTTCTACCTTATCACATTTAATATAGTTTACTCCATTTATATGTGTTTCATTTTACGTGGTGTTACGTTCTCCCCTCTTAAAAAGGATTTCATCTCAAAATCTTTTAAGGGGCGAACAACATAACTCGTAATAACATCCATTTTATACAACCAAGTTATCTACACAACCATCTACTCAACCAATAGTGCTATGTGATTATGTACTGCAATATACTAAAATGAGCTCAATCCTGGCATGAGTGTGTAATCATGTCATGAAAGTATGTATACAAATACACTAAACATGCATAAAAATTTATATATGAGTGTAAGTAGTTGTAAAAAAGTGTAGCAAGCATCTCCTACCATCCAATCTTACAATTACGATATAACCAAAATCCTTGTTTTAGAGAGAAAATTTTCCAGAGAAAGGCTTGGGACGATGAGTCCTCATGCCTCCCACTAGATTTTATCCCCATTATACTCAAACCAATCTAATTCTTTCTTGTGGAGCTTCCAAGTTGCATGCTCGATAATGCATGTTGTGGCTTGGGATGTTATTGGCTCAATCATGAAATCCTCTAATTGATTAGGCTCTACAACAATTGATATGCTATGAAGTTATTTCCTTAAATGTAAAAATGTCATGAACTCCGGCCAACATAAAAAATTTCTTGTTTTCCCCCATATTGGGAAAAGGCCTGATAAATCTGGTGCCAATTTTCTAACTACCCAAATTGCACGACCTTTACACGTTACTTAATCAATTCCGACTTTCCAAAGTCTTGCAACCCAAATCTGATCCGAGTAGAATTTTTCGATAGTTTCCCACCCACAATTTAGCGATTTACATGGTCTCCCAAAAAGATTCTTCGAGGGTGCCATGTCAATCGTCTACTGATGACAACAATCCTATGTGGATTCTACTAAGAGTAAGAAAAACTCCTAAGGTCCTTCAAAGTCCAAGATGCAAGCTCTCAACAATTCCTCCAAGTTCTCATCCATTCCTTTAGCTTTTCCATTGGTCTTCAGTTAGTAAGTGATGCTCAAATTCAATGAAGTCCCTAAGGCTACTAGCAAACTCCTCTTAAATTTTCTAGTAAACTAAGGGTCGCTAACTAATGATGCAAAGCGTAACTCTATGAAGCTGTGTTAAAGATGTTACGGTTCCACTACTTCTAACGGAAAAATTCTGCCACCTTCACCTTAATCCTCGTTCAATAGAAATTCCATTCACATTCCTATCTATTATCTTTTCCTTGAATAGTGATAGTCTGTGAGCTAAATTCCTTACATTTTCCAAAATTTCTAAAGTTATGGGACATTTCATATACCTTAGGTTGTAAACCTGATTCCCTCGTTAAAATCCAATCCTACCTATGGTTTATCTCTAGTTAAGTGTCCCTATAAAATCTCCCTATTTTCTTTTCTTCCTAACGTACATACGTATATATATATATATATATATATATATATATATATATATATCAAATGGTTTAAATCCCATTCATAGAGCTAATATAGGAATAAAACAGGGATATATCTAATAGCACATTATCCACTTTCCCAATAACTAAGAGAGACAACTAGCAACTATAACCTAAGAACTCTAAAAGAAAGTTTTGCTGGAAGCTTCCATTTATTATCAATTAACATAAATGGTGTTGATCTCCTAACACTCCATTCAAAATTAAGATGGGTATTTATAAAATATCATTCCTTCATTATCCATTTTCCTTAGTTTCCCCTTTTCTATCTCTAATAAATATGGTACATTCATTGTTTCAATCGATATATTTATTGTTGTTGATCATTAGTCATCAAAATTGGACCATTTCTAATTAGTCCTTCTTTAGGTTACAAAATCCATTTATTACACAAATTTATTTCTTTCACAAATGCCATTTAAAGTTTCCTTAATCGTTCCCTACTAGATTCCTACTCCTCTCATTAATCACAAATTTATTACCTGTTAAATTTATAATTAATGTCCATAAATCCTAATCTACCAATTACTAATTAATATGCATGTAGTCATGACCTACACTATCTATATATATATTCTGGTCGTTAAGCGTGGCTATGCTATCTATATCTAACTACTAATTCTACTTGTAGAATACTCATTTCCATATTTTAGTTTATCAAATCTATCATTGTAAAAAGATTACCGTCATAATTTCTCACAAATTAACCACAATTGAGAGTTTTGCTTTATCTAAAATTACAAGGTATTATTTCTTTTCTTTTTTTATTAAAATAGACAATGAAACTATAGAAAAGAATATCCATCTCTTTCATATTTCTTTCCATTTTAGTGTATTCCTTGTTAATTCAGGCAATGCACTTTTGTACAAATTTTTAGGAAGTGGATAATTTATGAAAATTACACGAAATCTGTTCCAAAATTAAAATATAGAAATTCATATTCTATGGGCAACCTAATTCACAACTATAGATCTGGAATATTTTTACACTTTACCAACTTCTTCAAATTGAGGCTTGGGATTGATTTCAAATTTCGAGATCAGGTTGTACATTCTATTCCTATTTTATTCATATCCTAAAAACCCTAGTCTGTCCTACTTAGGTCGTGATCTATATCTACTCCATAAAAATTATAAAATCATAACTTTTGCACACAAAATTAAATATCTTCATAAATATAAACTTATTTAAAAATAAGCATTTATTACTTCATTTCTTAAAATACTTAAAACATGAAGCATCGAATTCAATATCTCCATCTTTGAAAACGTAAACTTTGAAAATCTTTATCAAAGATTCAAAATTCCTTTGTTCCCAAATAGGAATAAAATAATCTACCTTTTTAAAACTTCCTTATCAAAACTTTTCCCTTAAAAGTTTGACTTTCTAATTTATGGCATTTAAAATTTTCTTGTTTTTTCAAAAAGGAACTTATGAAAAACTTACTTTTCAATAGCTTACTAAAATAAGGTTTTCTCCATTTTGAAAAAAGGATTTTTAACACAAAAGATTCAAAACTTAACTATTTTTCCAAAATAAAATGGTAGACCATTTTTTTTCAAAGTGTTTTCTAACTGTAAGACTTATCATTACAAAATAGTAAATTTTCCTCCATTATCATTTCAAAATAACAGTTATTTCCTTCTAAAGCATATAGTAATATTTATTACCATATCACTCAAAATATATTGTAGTTGATGAAATATATTTCACAACTTTGCTAAAAAACTCTTAAAATCTCCTACAACACTTTTCTTTATCAAATCTAACAATAAAATTCTCATCTTTACGTAAATTCTTCTTCTTATAAAAAAACATCTAACTTATTTTCCAATCATCATTTGAATCCAATCAATGGCCAATGATATCTTTTATAACTTTATAAGATAGAAAAATGAATGAAGTAGATAAAAATAACTTATATCTTATTTTGTTACTCCTTTCAATATCTCATCTACCAGAATTCAAAATTCTATTATTACCTAAATTTCATCCATTATTCTCTACGTGACCTTATATGGGAATGTCCTACCTAACTTATCGAACATTCCTTTCTTTCTATTTTCTACTTTCTATTCAAAAATAAGTGTTATTTCTATTTATAAACCCCTAAAAAGAGTTCTAAAGAAAGAATTTTTAGGTTTGTAAACAAGGAAAAATCACATGAAAAAATAGAGGAATCAAAGAACCAAAGTTGAAATCTTTTTATTCTAATTAAAAAACAAATGAAAACTTTTCAAGCCATTAATTTACAACTAAAACCATCCACCATTTTGTCTTTAAAGAAATTCACTGCATTTAAAAATTCCATTACCTTTACAAAATTTTATAAAACTAATGGTGATATATTTCCAAGTTGTCTAAAATCATATTTATATTTTCAAAAATTCCCAACTTATACAGCCTCTAAGAAGTTATAGAGGAAATAACTTTCAAATTTATTACTTAGGAAATGTAACGTAAAAAAAATAGAAGAATACTAAAACAAGAAACAAAAAGTTGAAAGCTTTTCTAATTCAATCAAAAATAAATAAATTGAGAAGTTAATAAATAGAAACTAATTTTTTTTCAACTTCTCAAGTCACCAAATTTGTGAATTAAAATCACCTATCAAAAATGTTTCACTGCCTATTTTAAATTTACAAACACTTTTCAAACTTTTTACAAAACAAACGGTGGTATAATAAAAAGTCGTCTAAGATCACTTTTTTATCAAAAATCTCTAATTCATAAGATTTTAATTTTTAAATCTTTTGAAAGGCAATTCCATAATTTTCAAGCGGTTTTCAAAGAAACACTCTTATCAAATTATATCCTAAGGGGAAGGATTAAAATTTGATCTTTCTTTTAAACCTTTCCACTCTATCTTTTAAAAATCTAATTTCCTTCTTGTGGTGATAAATGTATTCCTTCGAATGAAAGTTTCCTCCTTTCTTTACTTCCATATTTTATTAATACCTAACACGTTCAATTATTACCTCCATAAATGTTAATTTGTTGGTATTAATTAGTTGTTAGCCTATCGAACGTTTCCATAAGGTCATTTATTTCCTATTCAAATCCTACCTATTTACTCATTCCTTATCTTTCCTATAATAATCCTAATGGATCGTTAATTTATTCACTTCATTACCTACTAATCTTTCCATCTACGGTTACCTCTATTATTAAATATGTCTATAGGGTCCATAATGATAATGAAGACTATGTCCAATCAAGGAGTCAATTACTATCCAGCTTCTAGGGTGCTTCCATATGTTGAGGTCATGTTCTCCCTAGTTTGCTCCTAAAGATATGAACTCCGATCCATAAGTAATTTGAGTAGGAGCATAAATTATCTCTATTTATTCTTCCAACTCATAATCATCTCGCCCATACTTTTGGAATATGGTCGCAGCAATTTTTAAATTCAAAAAATATATGTATGTTTGTGTATGTATGTATATAGTAAGATTTTTCGGAAAACACCTTTCAAAAATAAGGTATACGCCTCTCATATGTATATTTTTTCCCCATTGATCGGGTACCTAACTCTGATACCAAATGTAACAACCCATCTCGGAACATGTCTAAATTTTAACCAGAAAATGCCCATCGAAACTTAAATCCATTCTAAGGTTGGTTGTTGGTTGGAAAAAGAAATAATAGTACAAAGCAATAACTACTCTTTCAGAACACCACCTGTATGGAATAAAGTATAATATCAAAATTGTAGCCATTTAATTTAAAACCATTGAGATGTCATAATACAAAATATCATAAAAATTGTAATATAAAATATGTTCTTCAATAATCTAGATACATGGGCATACACAAAAGCAAATGAAAATGATAAATACCACCACATTCAAACCACCTGCATTTCTAAGCATCATCTTTGTTATTAGCATCCTACAACATGTGTTATAACGAGGAGGGAGTCAGAACAAATGTCTGGTGAATAAAAGCCTCGAGGCTTACCTTTTCGGTACTTGGGCAGTATATTTCAAAATAAGAATACATCTATGAACATAAAACAATTAAAATCATTTGGTACTTCTTTTTAAGGAAAGAAGCCGGTCTCTAAATCCCATAACTCAAATCCCACGTTATCATTAACTAGCAATGCAAGAGACAGTACCCAAGCCTCTTAATACCATTTATTGGAGAATAGGCAGACTCCGATCATTTAATACTTAATAAGGGTAGGCCCCATATTTTAATACCTATTCCCAAGGCGTGCTCCTCAACGTACTATCTAGTTGGCATCATATGGAATCCCAAGTCACTTAATACTTCTTTATTTGGAAACGCAGACCTTCAATCAGTCACTTAATACTTTATCCAGAAGCGGACCCTTATATAGACACCACCTAACATGTCCTCTAGGCTATTTAATACTTCATTTAGGGAAAAGAGGCGGGTCCTCAAACAACCATTTAATACCTCAAGCCCTCGAAACACGCCCCTCATATGGCCCACACCCATAATGACGTCTTACATTACTCCGATTATTCGTAGGAACTGTTTGCGAGATTAGCTGGGCAGATTTCCCCTATAGAATTTGGGACTAACGTCGCTTCATTATAAATATTTATCATAAGGATATCTCACATCAATAGGAAGTGTACACAACTGCTCGTAGCCTCAAAGTGAAGGGCTTCTACCATAACTCTATTAATCACGCATCCTTATGACTTATCAATGAATTAACTACACTCCATATGTACAATAATACACATATCACTGTTTCATAAATAAGGTCTTATGAGGAGTCTTCCTTATTACACCTTAGAGTAGGCTGTATAAGTATTTCCTTTTATTTTCACCTAGCAATCAATTACATTCCTAATGGGGGAAATAAATGAAAATAAATATCCAATTAACTACGCTATATGTGCAATAATTACACATTAATTAATCTAATGAAGACAAATAATATTCGTGCCTACTAAATTCTAAACGCACGAATTTTACACTTAAACTAGCATTAAATGTCAATTTCCCAACCAAATACTATTACAAGTACTTTTTCCTCAACTTTCCAAGATTTAAACATACCAAAATAAGGGATTCTAATATCCTAAATAGGAAATAAGTATTCATATCAAAAATTACACTAACATACCAGTAAATAAAACGGGGAATAAATATTGATACCTAAAACTGTAATATCATTTTATCGATAAATAGTTTTTCAACCGTTGGAAGTTGTTCAAAAAATTTTAAACACATTTTTTTGCTTAGAAAATAGAGAAAATGAAACAAAAGTATTTTTCCCATTTACGAAAATAAACTTTATAGATGATGTCTTGCACGAGGTAAGGGAAGATATTTTGGAAATGATCATAAATGGAATGTCTAAGTAAACGACAAAAGAAGAAGTGACGTTTATAAATAATGTCATAGGGGTTTTGATGGGTTTTTGGTCTTTTCCCATCATATTCCTAAGCCTAAATAAGGAGGGGCATACCTTTAGGAAATAATCACACAAAATCAAATAAGCTTGAGATGAGGTTGGAGGGTTGAAAATGATGGAAGTGCTTAAGCACTGATCCACTTATTACTCTCTAATTTTTTCAAAAGTTAACCAAATCTTCTAAAATCTCTTCTAAACTTTGTCTTTGGGACCAACACATTAGAGGAAGCATGATTAGCAGTAAGAAGAAGGACGAGGTGAGAGGAAGAGAGGGAGCTTGGATGGGCCGTGAGCATGGCGGAGGAGGAGGAAGTTGTTGGCTTTGGTTTGGAAGTGCTACAGGTTGGACCTTTAGGCTTGTGTTGATGGAAAGAGGTGGTTCTTTTGTTCTTATAGCTTTGTGCTTGGGTTAGGCATGGATCTAAGTGAGTTATCTCACTATCTCTTAAGTATATATATTATATATATGTTGTGCGCAAAGTATAATAGTTAAAGTGACATTAACCAAGTAAAGTTATAAACTATGGACCCCTCATTCTTTTGAAAGCATGATAAATTTGTATTATATAAAATCACTTATATTACCCTATTAAACATGTGATGCAGCCTTGACTTGAGGTTTAAATGGTTGTTTAACTTGTATGTTAAATTGAAGTAATTTTGAAAGTGTTTGAAACGAGAATAGTCTTTATAAGTACACTTTGGAATTCCTTGTTTTCGAGAATTTATATATAAATGGAAAGATGTTCCTAAGAAATTCTTTCCATGATTTTTAAGTACCCTAATGGTTTTACTCTATAAATATTTTAAATCCTAAACCATTTGTTTATGTGGTTCAAACTAGTTGCAAAAATAGTGCTTTCCAATATTATTTTAACAAGGACTTTTAGCAGCACATATAAATGTTATAATAAGTCACTAATTGTTTTAAGTATTTAAAATGCAACGTTTAGACTAGTTTTTCATAATTTAAATGGTTTCTAAATTCTTTTTTTGTTAAATCTTTTTGTCGAAGTTCTTATAATATGTATTTTAGTATGAAAAAAGATTAGAAGTTTAAATATAGTTTTCTTAGTTATTTACGAATTTTAAAAGCAAAGTGCTGCAAAATGTAAAACATGTTTTTAATCAAATTTCTAAACTAGTTATTTTCAAGTTATATTTTACATAGATATTTAAACCAATTTACAAGTATTTATAAATTAAAATTATACGTATATGTTTTGATAAAGGTGATTGACTAGGCTTATCACTAAAAGCCGACGAGTAAACTTGGATGTTCGTGAGATTCAAGAATGAGGTGTCTAGGCAAGGCTTGGAGCAAGCAATGTCCAAACTTACCTGGCTTCATTCTTGAATGAGGAATGATATAAGTTGAAATGTCAAAAAGGAGTTAATATTGTTGTTTTCTTACTTGTTTAAAAAGGTAATTGATTTTGCTTTATGCTAAAAGCCGATAAAGTAACCCGCACAACCTGGGATCTAGCTGACCCGCGCCAAGGTGTTATCAACTCCAAATCTTGAGATACTTATTGATTTCTGGCCCAAGGAGTTGATGATTTTGGTTCCACATGGTTCTTGTTTATATTTGAGTGTAGGTCGCTTGTTATTACCTTATGGTATGTTTTATCTAGAGATAGACGACACTCGAAAGGTATTTTCTAATCTTTATGCATAGAGATCCGCTTTAGTTTAATGGTCCCCTCCTTATGGAAAATCCATTATGTGAACTTTCCCTATTGGTTTTTATTGTACCCTCTAATATGCTATTGAATGTGAGCAATGTAATAATTCCACCTACGTTATAATATGTATATTCTACACCTTAGACATTATTTATATATATCATCTTATGTACCTATTAGATTGTGGTTCTTTTGAGGGGATAATCATTATGGCATCCATGCGGTCTCAAAAGTACTATAATATGCTAGCCATATATTTCTTGATTTTCTCATTTTAGACTTATGTTTGGCGCTTGGTATATATTTTTCCTAAATTCCTCGCGTACTTTTTCGAGTAGTCTGAGATAGGCAGGTTTTCGTTGATGTTCTCTGAAGCCCAAGAGGATAAGTTGGATGTTTCACCTATCATAGTATTCTTATTTCTGTTGTATTACTATTTGATGTATCTGCATTGTGAGGGAAGGCAGTGATATCTATCTAGGCTGATGATGAAACTTAAGTTTCGTAACTCTTAAATTTATGTATTAGAGCAACCCATTGTACCATTCTTTTGATGTCGTATATGATCGTTCTATTGTGAGATTCTGATATTGTGTTTCTTCTTCTTTGTTTTATTTCATTTAATTTTATTTTACCCTAACACTTCGTTTTTATGGCATTTGGGTGCTCAGTATGTGAATACCACAGATGTATTAGTGTCGACATTCAAGGGTCACAAAGGCAGGTCGTTACACTTGATATCAGAGCTGAATCTTATGCGAGAACCATAGCTATGGTAGATGTAATGACCCGTAAATTGATCGGTTTGTATTTGTATTTAAATCACTTTTAAATATTTAAATATTGGACTTTAATAACCAAATAAATCTATTTTAAATATTAATCAATAATATTAAAATCATTTTTAAATTTTGTTTACCAAAATAATTAGTTCAAATAAAAATAGAAAATATGACCAAAAAATGTTTTTCGAAATTTCGACTTTTCGGCATCGAAAACGTCATTTGTATAACTCATATACACATGCACACACATGCACACACATGCACATATTTCATGTGTTAAGTTAATGATAGTGTTAAAATAAGTAAACCACACTTAGACTAATATAAAACAAGATTTTACATAAAAATAAAACATAAAATAACCTCTCATGCACCACCATAATCTAAACAACCTAGGTTGTACATAAGCATGGTGAAGGGTGGACCTAAGGGGTGCGTGTGCGCCTATGGTGAGGGGGAGGCATGAAAGCATGCAACATGAAGACATATTGTTATTTTATACTAATCCTCTTTTCACTTCCATTGCCTAAAAACCCCTCATCTCCATACATTTCCACTTTACATATTCATTTCCTTCTTCACTTCTCTTCTATTTATATATATAAATTTCCATGGCTTCCAAGTCTATGTTTAAAGTTGGTTAAAATATAATTTTATTTACTACAAAATTCCACATATTCATATACAAACACCACTCCACCAAAACAAAAGCCATTCCCACCTCAAAACTATAAGGCCGAGCCTAATATTGCCCAGGCCGAATCCAAACCCAGTCCACTAAGGGCCTAAAAGTCCAAGTAAAGGTATAGTGAAGGTAGTCCGTGAGTTCGCAACTTGTTGTAGTGATGGGGTTAAGTTAGTAGTGTTTTGGTCAATAAAGCTTCCACCTTTGAACCAAATGCTTTCAAACTACATTTTTGTTCATGTTATAGCTATTGAATGCTTGTTGTATTGGTGAAATAATAGTTTGGTTGTTGGATTGTTTTGTTGCTTGAAAGTTGATCGCTTTGAAAAGTTAGCAAGCGAATCCTAAGACATATGAAATTTTAGTAGATAAATTTATGCCTCTGTTAATTAATACTTGATATATGTTGTATAATTGTAAATCACCATGTATATATGCGCATACCCTTATTATGTGATGTGGGGTTGCGTTGTAAATGACATAAACTTGAATTCCGAACTGCCCGTATAATAATAGTCGCTATATTGGCACTTTCGAAAAATCACCTTTTATCGAAACTGTTTGGTTTCGTTTACATGCTTGGAATTAATTTACGAGTTAGGCAAGATTTTGATTAATGATGTTTTCAAAAATAATTAATTATTTTAATAATGATTACTTTATTTAATTAATTATTTAATTAATAAGGATTAAAGTTAACAAATTAACTTATTAATGATGTGTTTAAAATTAACTAATCACTTGTTTAATGATGTTTTAAATTTATTTAATCATTTTATTAAATGTTGTTTAAGGCTAATTAATCTGGATTAAGATTTATTAATTTAATAATGAATTATATTGTTTTAGAATTAATTAATCCTTTTAATTAATGACTTTTAAAAGTTAATGAATCGGTTTAACTTTAATTGACCTTTCCTTTAAAGATTTTTACAATTGATGAATCATTTTTAAATTATGAGATTCAGTTATTTATAAATTAATTTAATTAATTATAATTAAATCTTATTAATCAATTAAATAAATGATGTTTAAAGGTAATTTACTTTAAAGGTTATTGAAGTAAATTAATTATCTTAGTTAACAAAGTTTTAAAGTCAATTAATCAATGTAATAAGGATGTTTTATGTTGTCAAATCCTTTTTATAATGATGTTTCAAAGTTAGTAGACTCTTTTTTAACGAAGTGTTTTCAAGCTAATACTTGTAATGTGAAACCAAGTACAAATTTGGTTTTTTAAAAGAAAAGGTTTGATTCGTTTTTGGAAATGAATTAATTTTCGTAAAGCGATTCACTTATATAGGAACAATTTATTTGTATACTTAGCACTAAACATCGAAGAAGTAGACTTGTCGCTGTTTCGAAAGTTAAGAATAATCATGAGACATGACTTTGCGGTAACACTACATTAACTTGTCCGGTATTATTGTTAACCAAGAAATAATACAAGTTTGAATTCTATGAGTGGTGATAAGTATGCAGGACTTAATTCCACATACGATCATTTTATATCCTCGGTATTTGGTTTCTCAACTATTGGTTACTTCATGTAACAACCCTGGTTTTGATGATTACCTGCAATATTAAATTATAACGTTGGTTATAATTTAATAATGTAAAATAAAAATAAATTAAAGATAAAAAATTTATTAAAAATTATTTATTTTGAATAAACAATGGATTTGGAAAAAATAAAATGGAGTTAAGAAGATACTGTTGGTAATAAATGAAGAATTATGGAAATATGCAAATGTGGTGATTTGTTGAATTAAACATAAGATAAAAAAGAATTAATTCAATAATAATTTGTTGAAATAAATGAAAAATATTGAAAATAAAGTTTTGAAAACTTTAGGGGAAAATGAACATTACATGGTCTAAAGTTGGTTGAAAATAATAATTGGATGTAAGTATGAAGTTGATATGATTTGTTGTATTTAATTTGACGAGAAAACAATTTTTATATAAATTTTAACGTTAAAAATAGTATTTTCTGTAATAAAAGGTGTAAATTGATGTATTTAATTAAAAATGGCGTTTTAATGGTAGAGATTAATTTTTATGGCTAAAATAATCATTTATTATGTTGTAAAACATTTTTGGTAAAAAATGACAATTGTTTAATAAAAATTTATTTGGTTGAATTTCATATAGATATGTGAATATATGGTGAAAAAGAGTGAAAACATGAATTACTTAGCCAAAATTTAACTAAGTGTAGCTAATGGGCTATTGCTATTTTCTCAGTTGCTCTTCTTCTCAATAACAAAACAGAAAAAGAAAAAGGAATGGCCACCTCTTGAATCTTCATAAACTAGCTTCAAATCTAAAGAAAACCAAGGAGAATCAAAGAGAATTTTGTAATCAAAGACTATAATAGCTATCACATCAAAAATCTAAAATTGTTTCATCAAATTTTGATTTTTTATTAGAGATGTATCTGTAACATTGTTTCCTTGTTTACATGCTCTATTTCTTCTCATTTACAGGTCTCTAAAGCTCTTTTGCACTAGAAAGATATCAACTTACCTCACAAACTTTCCTAAATCCTTGATAAGGTGTGTATTCTCACATTTTCTAGCCGAAACATGAATATTATGTAGAAATATCGATGATATGTTTATTTTGATTCGCTATAAATTCATTTTTCTAATTTCTGAAGTTAAAGTCAAAACAGTGCTTCAATCCAATTTTGAGAGCTTATTTCTCTCTCGTTTCATATCCAATTTGTATCAAATATTTTATGGTTGATAGTATTGCTGTTGAAATTTATATATATATCAATTTTAGGTCATTCCTACTTCTGTAGCTTATAGAAATCTGCTGTCGAACTTTGATTCGGAGCATGTTTTGCTCCAGTTGTTTATAGAAAAAATCCGGCCGTGGGTTCAACTTTGTGACATTATATCTCTCTCTTTTCTTGTCCGATTGTATCCATTCCTTTTTATTCAATGTATAGTTATTGAAATCTATACTTGTAAAATTTCAAGTCTTTTAGACCTCTGTAACTAGTTGAAAACTTGCCTGGAACATCGAATCGGAGCATGCTTCGCTTTAGTTGTTTACGGTAAAATCTGGCTGTGAGTCCAACTTTATTACATTATATCTCTCTCGTTTCTTATCCGATTGTATCGTTTCTTTTCTCATTCAATGTAGAGTTGTTGAACTCTATTCTTGTAAAATTTAAAGGCTTTTGGACTTGTGTAACTAGTTGAAAACTTGCCTGGAATTTTGAATCGGAGAATGTTTTGCTCCAGCCGTATACGGTAAAATCTGGCTGTGAGTCTAACTTTATGACGTTATATCTCCCTCGTTTCTAATCCGATTATATCCATTATTTTTTTCAAAGTAGAGTTGTTGAACTCTATGCCTGTAAAATTTGAAGGCTTTTGGACCTCTGTAACTAGTTGAAAATTTGCGTGGAACTTTGAATTGGAGCATGTTTTGCTCAAGTTGAAAATTTATGAATTGTTTTACATGGATTTCTGAAGAAAATTTCGATGTTGTTTTTTATCAACTTGATCCTAAGATGGAAGATCCAATATTACCATTTACCCAAATTTCGGTTTGGTGAGTTTTTAGGTGATTTTCGTATGACAGTTTTATAAATAATTTCATTGAATTTTTGTTGATTTTTGCTTTTTTGTGCATGTGTTTTGTGAGCCATTTTCGAAAGATTTTTTTATAATAAAATAGCTTTCAAAATAATTATTTTACAATATTTATAATTATTTTAGAGCTATAAAAATTATATATTTTCTAAGAGAATTTTAAAGGAATGTTTTGCAAACGGGGTTCAAAAATTGTTTTAAAAACTAGTTTTCCCAAAACAAAGCATTTTCTATATAATATATACTTTTTGCACATTTCGAGCATATGAGAAGGAGAATTAAATGATTTATTAAAACACGTGTTATGGGACACATGCGTTTACTTTTTCGATTAATTCTAGACTTATTCGTTCGAAGCTACACATTCATTGACTTCGGGTTGTATATGCCGATGATATGAGGTGATTATTGTAAATTAAATGATTTTATTTTCTAGTGTGGCATTGGCTAGTAGGTAGTAAACTGATAAGTGAGAACGTGTGGTATAGGATGCACAGTTAACAATTTTCGGGTTCCTATCTGAGAGTTTGTGACACATTCCGAGTTATTACCAGTACTGGATCTTCGGGTCATTTGTCCTTCAGGATGTTGTCCTTGGGGATGTTTTGTCCTCCTGGATGTTTTGGCCTTCGGGATGTTATCCTTCGGGAAGTTTGTCCTTTGAGACGTGGCAACTTATTAGTTTGAGAGATAGTACTTGGTGGGATTCGAACAATTTGTGAGCACGTGCTATCTTTTGTGATGATTCCATGATTTATTTATGATTTTCCAAATGTATCGCCTTTCAAGATTATTTGGCCTTTTGAGCCATTTGAGACATTATTATGTGGCTATTATATTTTTGGATTTTGAACTCATATCGAGTTCTATACATTAAGATTCGCGATTGCCATATTTGGCGTTTATTTTGAGATTTATAATCTCCTTTTTAGGAGATATATGTGATTGCCATCTTTTGGCGTATTTTGAGATTTGGGATTTCCTATTATGGGAATTATTTGAGATTTCCATTCTTTGACGAATACTGAGTTTTGTGATCTCCTATTTAAGAGTTTGGCTTATGGAAACCATTATATTAGCTTTGGTGGTATGCCGATGTTATGAGGCAATTATTATGCTTAATTGATTTTATCGTTGAGTTTGCCTCTTTCGAGGATATATTTTAGTAAAATTAGCTCACATGAAGTAATGACATATTCATAGTGTTACTTATTCTAATTCGAGAAGAATCATTATCCTTTACTCTTATAATTCATTTATTTTTCTAATCGGTTGTATAAGCTGGACTGAGCCATGTATTTTTATATTCTTGGGTCAGACCGAGCTATTTCAGGTTAGATACTTGCAATAGGACTTTGCTATGTTTCTTCCGCTTTGGATATTTATTTGTCACCTTTTGTTTAGTTTTGTTGTCACTTTGCAAAACTCTTATATGAATCTATTGTTTTGACTCAATGTATATTTTGTGGTCCTTGTACCACTTCTATTGTATCATTTTATATTGTACCGGGACGTATTTGTGAATATATATATATATATATATATATATATATATATATATATGTGACTTTTGTTCTATGATATGTTGTATTTATTGTTGTTTTATTTTGTTCTGATAGATCCGTTAGCCACTATAGGTTTGTTTTAAGCAGTTATTGAATATGTCGATCCACTTGAGGAAACAAAAAAAATTAGAGCACCTAATCGACATATTCAAAAGATGTTTAAGACAAAGCTATGGATGATCGCTCCTAACTGGACCTATTCTTCGCATTAGCAGACGGTATTACTCAGTAATACTCTTCCTTAAAGTGGTTCTTGGGGTGGGGTGCTATCGCTTGGTATCGGAGCCGAGTTTCGAAAAAAATATGATAAACACAGAACATAACATATATTATGGTACATCAAAGTACAGTGTAAGTGTTGCGTAATCCCATATTATTGTGTCCTTAGCCTTTACATGTTCTTTAGGATAGATATAAGTTCAGAATACATCTAGGAATGCATTTTTATTCCCTAGTATTCCATAATTGAACTAATGATATCTTACCGTATAAATATTCCTTACCTGATCATTTTATTCGAGTTTTCTTCGATACGGGTGCTTGACACTCATTCGTATGGAAGGAGTTTGTTATATCATTGGATGTTTCTTGTCTTGTTACTTCTTTGAGGGTTGCGAATACTATTGAGGGGATCTATAACAGTTAGCATCTTGTTTGAGAATATTGAGATTATCCTTTGTGGTTTTTCTTTTCTTGCGAATTTGCACGTTATTCACTATCTTGGATTTGTTTTTATTTTGGGATGGATTGGCTTGCATATTACCAAGTCCGAATCCTATGTTTTGAAAGGATCCTATATCTTAAGTATCCTTATTCGACTGATTAGTTGTCTCTTGTTTTTTGGAATGTTGGTGGTTATTTTGAAGTACCTTGATTCGGCATGTTAGTTGTCCTCTGATAATGATGTCCGCCAAGCAAGTGAGGAACTTAAAAAAATTGCTAAAGCTTGAAGCCAAGCAATTCTTTCTGCCTAGTTCTTTACTGCGGGGTGCCACGGTTGTCTAGTTAAGAAATTTGATGGTACTCTTTAGCTTTTCATCGATTATCGCAAGCCTAACGAGTTAACCAATTAGAATGTATATATATTGCCTAAGATCGATGACATGTTCGATTGATTGAGTGGTATTAGGGTCTTTCCTCAGCCTGAACTTGTACCGGTCTTCATCAACAACGAGTTGTGGAGGATACCATTTCTCTTACAGTAATCCAAACTCCTTATCAGTCTTATGAATCGTTCCGTTTAACGAACGCTCTAGCTTATTTCGTCAATCTTATGAATCGAGTATTCTAGGGATATCTCGATGAGTTCGTCCATGTATTCATCAATGATGAGTGAAAGCAATAATTTAAATTGCAAATCTTTCTAAGAGAAGATATGTTTACAAATGTAATTGGAATCTGTTTATTAAGATAAGAAAAGAATATCTTGTAAATTTATGTAAGTGCTTGTATCATTTGGAAAATGGTTTTGTGTTGGATTGTCGATCGAGTGCTTTAAAAATCCTAGTTGATGCGTCTGATCAACATTATCAATAGCAATTTCCTAAACACTATGATGAGACAGTCAGACACGATAAAATTGTGTTTTAATAAGCATGAGTTTGAAAATAAATTAATAAAAGAGTTTGAATATTAATGTTTTAATGGAAAATGCGGTCGTTGAACCATAGTGATTGTAGTATAAAAGTGGCGAGGCAATTTTGATCGTTTGGCCAACTGTGCAGCCAAATAATGGGCTTATTCACTATAAATCAATTGCAAGGCAATGCCGCTATATTATTGGAAATTTATGAAACTGAATATGATAACCCTTTAATTGGTTCTATAAGTATAACCTATTGGTATCTATATAATGATATCATATGGAAATTTTAGTAAGTAGAGATAATAATTTTAATTAGGGATATATTTTTTTATTGGAAGAAAAATTATGTGATGAATTGATTAACAGAATAATGTATCCAAGATAAGGAAATACATTGGTTAGAAAATCAAAGTATCGGTTAGATATTTTAGTACAAGGTTATAAATGGTGATTATAAGTTTTGTTTTGAAAATTAATTGTTAGAAAAGTTTGATTCAGTAAAGTAATGAAAATATTTCCAATTAATGAATTGTTTCTTTAAAAGAAAATTATAGGAGGTTCATTATAATTTCAAATATCCTAGCTTTTCGAAAAAGTTGATCATGTAATAAATGATTTGGTATAAAATGTTTGTTAAGAAAATATCATTGAAAATTAAAAAAGTTTGAAAATTTCAAATTTTAAATTGATTGTAGAAGCTAAACTTTTATTTGGTAAAGTGCTGTATTAAAATAGCGATAACTTAAGATTTAAAAGCCCAAATGAATTCAATCTTTTTGTGTATAAAAGTGCTTTCAGTAAGCTATACATTCTATTTTTACCTCTTTGGGAGGTTTTGCGTTTTATTTAGTTCAAAATAAGTTTGGAAGTGGATAGAAATTTTTGTCATATTATAAAAAAATTTAGATTTAAGATGAAAGTAAATTTAGCATAACTTTCAAACCTTAAATCCGATTTTGATGATCTTTATATTACTGGTAATCATAAATTTAGTAGAACAACTTTAATTTTATAAGTATTAACAGATTTTGAGGTTTTCTATGTCAAAACTTGTCTTCTTTATAGCAGGTCTAAAATGAAAATGATCCATTTCCCCTTAATAGTTGAATGTAGCCCTTCTTATTTGTGAATATGATCTAATATCATCTATTTGAGTTAAATACAGGAGAAAGAGGATAGTTGGACTATATTTTGAGCAAAAATATAATATATAAGATTGTGCAAACTCGCTTTAAAATGCTTAAAAGAAAGGTATGTTTTCAGATTAATTTTTTTTTAAGTGTTAAATGTTGATATATATTGTGTTTCCGACCTAATGGTCGATGTATACTATATAAAACATTGTAGTATTGTAAACGAACCTACATGCAAAGGAGACCCTGCCGAATTTTTCGAAAATTTCTAACACTTCGAAAATTTGAGAAACAAATTTGAAAAATATATGTTACAAATTAAAGTGTGCTTATGGAAGAATTAGAGAATAAACGACTTAAATTTTATTTACTCTAAATAAAGCATAATGAGTTTAAATTAAAATCTTAGTAAGAAGCTTTGGAAATTTTCAAGTGTTGAAAATTGAGAATTTAATTTTTGAAGATAATGGGTTTGAAACCTCTAAGACTATTTGATTAGTAAAAGAGAGTATAAAATCTATTCCTTGTGTTTTTGCTTGTCGTTTTGCAGTTATTTTACGACTTACATTTATGCAGTCATATAAGTATGGTGGTATCTGGAGAAACCACTTACCTCTTCTTGGGTTTTCATTCCAAAATAGTTGTCAATCGAATATCAGTAGGATTCCCTTCGTAGTGTTATACGGAAAGTTGTATCGATTACTATCTTGTGGGTTGAAGTCTGGGATAAAGTTGTGACTAAATCCCGACTCTATTCGTGGAGCTTCTAAGGAATCGATCTCACCCGATTTGTCTATTGTGTAGCATCAAATCTATATTCTTGCTTCGAAGGTGAAGTACCTTTGAAATAAGTACGTTTTGCTTGTAAAAATTTAACGGTCCGCTAATCCTAATAACTACACTTGGGAAACCAAAGAATTTATCGAGCAATCCTATCTTAGATTTCTATCTTTTCGATGGTGAGAATTTTTAAACACAAGCTTATCTCTTCTCTTTTGCTTGATGAAATAAATCGTGTTGAATACAGCTCTTCTTTAAAAATTGCGAGGTGCAATTTTTATAAGGGGGAAGTCTTTAACAACCTTGGTTTTGGTGATTACCTGTAATATAAACTGGAGATAAAAAATTTATAAAAAATTGTTTATTTTGAATAAACGATGGATTTGGGAAAAATAAAATGGAATTAATAGGATAACGTCGGTAATAAATGGTGAATTAAGGAAATATTAAAATTTGGTGATTTATTGAATCAAACAAAAGATAAAAAATAATAATTAATTCAATAATAATTTGTTGAAATAAATGAAAAATATTAAAAATAAAGTTTTAAAAATTTATTGTGTTATTTTGGGGGAAAATGAACATTATATGATTTAAAATTGGTTAAAATTAATAATTAGATGTAAATATGAAGTTAATATGGTTTGTTATATTTATTTTAACAAGAATATAACTGTTGTATAAATTTAAAGTTAAAAATAGTGTTTTATGTAATAAAAGGTGTAAATTGATGTACTTAATTAAAAATGGAGTTTTAATAATGGAAATTGATTTTCACGGCTAAAATAATCTTTTATTATGTTGTAAAACATTTTTGGTAAAAATGAAATTTGTTTAATAATAATTTATTTGGTTTAATTTCATGTAAATATATGAATATATGGCGAAAAGGAGTGAAAACATGAATTTCTTAGCAAAAAATTAATTAAGCATAGCTAGTGGGCTATCAGATATTGGGTTCAATTTCAACACCCATTTCTGGAAACATCAGAGAAAGAATGTGTATGTACTTTATTTTCTCATTTTCTCTTCTCCTCAACAATAAAACAGAAAAAGAAAAAGGAATGGCCACCTCTTGAATCTTCATAGAACTAGCTTCGAATCTAAAGAAAACCAAGGATAAATCAAAGAGAAATTTAATAATCAAAGATTATAACTGATAATCATATCCAACATCTCAAATCGTATCATCAAATTTTGATTTTTGGGTAGAGATTATTTGTAATATTGTTTTCCTGTCTGAATGCTCTGTTTCTTCTCAGTTACAATTCTGTAAAGCCCTTTTGCACCAGAAAGATATCAACTTACCTCATAAACTTTCCCAAATCCTTGCTGAGGTGAGTATTCTCACCTTTTCTAGCTGGAACATGAAGATTACGTAGAAATATCGATGTTGTGTTGATTTTAATTCACTGTAAATTCAGTTTTCTAATTTCTGAAGTTAAAGTCAAAATAGTGCTTCTGTCCAACTTTGAGAGCTTATATCTCTCTCGTTTCATATCGGATTTGTGTCAAACATTCTTTTGATAGTATTGTTGTTGGAATTTATGTATATCAAATTTCAGGTCATTCTGACCTCTGTAGTTTATAGAAATCTACTATCGAACTTTGATTCGGAGCATGTTTTGCTCCAGTAGTTTACAGTAATAATATGGCTGTGAGTTCAACTTTGTGACATTATATCTCTCCCATTTCTTGTCCAATTGTATACATCTTTTTATTCAAAGTAATGTTATTGAATTCTATGGCCATAAAATTTCAAGGCTTTTAGACCTCTTTAACTAGTTGAAAACTTGCTTGGAACTTTGAATTGGAGTATTTTTGCTCTAGCCGTTTACGGTAAAATCTAGCAGTGTGTCCAACTTTGTGACATCATATCTCTCAAATTTCTTTTCCTATTGTATCCATTCTTTTTTTTAATTAAAAGTAGAGTTTTCGAACTCTATGGCTGTAAAATTTCAAGGCTTTTAGACCTCTGTAACTAGTTGAAAACTTGCCTGGAACTTTGAATTGGAGCATGTTTTGCATAAGACGTTTACGGTAAAATCCGACTATGAGTACGACATTGTGTTATTATATCTCACTCATTTCTTATCCAATTGTACCCATTTTTTTCCCAAGGTAGTGTTATTGAACTCTATGCTTGTAAAATTTCAAGGCATTTAGACCTCTGTAACTAGTTGAAAATTTGCCTGAAACTTTGAATCGGAGCGTGCTTGCTCCAGCTGAATTTCTGAATTGTTTTACATGGATTTCTAAAGCAAATTTCAATGTTGTTTTTAATCGGCTTAATCCTAAGATGGAAGATCCAATATTACCACTCATCCGTATTTTAGATTGATGAGTTTTTAGGTGATTTTCATATGATGATTTTATGAATAATTTCATTGAATTTTTATTGATTTTTGTTGTTTCTATGCACGTGTTTTCTAAACCATTTTCCAAATTTTTTTTATAATAAAATTGATTTCGAAATAAATATTTTACAATATTTATAATTATTTTAAAGCTACTAAAATTATATATTCTCCATAATAAAGAAAATATCAAAAATGTTTTGCAATCAGTTTTCAAAAATTATTTTAAAAACTAGGTTTCTCAAAGCAATGTATTTTCTACATAAAATACACATTTTTGCACTCTTTGAGTGTATGGAAAAGAGAATCAAAAGATTTAGTAAAAAATGTGGTATGGGACACATGCATTTACTTTTTCGGTTAATTCCGGACTTGTTCGTTCGAAACTGCACGTTCATTGACTTTCGGGTTATATATGCCGATGACATGAGGCGACTATTTTGAATTAAATGATTTTATTTCCTATTGTGGCATTGGCCAGCACTTACTAAATCGATAAGTGAGAACGTGTGGTATGGGACGCACAGTTAACACTATTCCGGTTCCTATCTGGGAGTTTGTGACACATTCACGAGTTATTGCCAGTACTGGACCTTTGGGTCATTTGTCCTTTGGGATATTTTTTTCTTCAGGATGTTTTGTCCTTTGGGATGTTTTGTCCTTCGGGATGATTTTTCCTTCGGGATATTGTCCTTGGGACGTTTGTCCATTGAGACGTGGCGCCTTATTATTTTGAGAGACGGTACTTATTGGGCTTCCGCCATTTTATAAACACGTGCTATCTTTTGTAATGATTTCATGATTTATTTGTGATTATCCAAAGGTATCGCCTTCCGAGATTATTTGGCCTTTTGAGCCATTCGAGACATTATTATATGGGGCTTATATTTTTTCATTTTGAACTCATATTGAGTTCTATACATTTAGATTTGTGATTGCCATCTTTGGCGTTTATTTTTTAGATATATATATTCTCCATTTTAGGAGATATATGTGATTGCCATCATTTGGGTATTTTGAGATTTGGGATTTTCTATTATGGGAATTATTTAAGATTGCCATTTTTGGCGAATATTGAGTTTTATGATTTCTTATTTAGGAGTTTGGTTTATGGAAACAATTATACTGACTTTTGTGTTATGCCAATGATATGAGGCAATTGTTGTGCTTAATTTATTTTATCATTGAGTTTGCCTCTTTCGAGGATATATTTTAGTGAAATTAGCTCACATGTAGAAATGACATATTCATAGTATTACTTCTTCTCATTCGAGAAGAATTACCCTTATAATTCATTTACCTTGCTAATCAGTTGTTTAAGTTAGACTGACACCTGTATTTTTATATACTTGGGTCAGACCGAGTTATTTCAGGTTAGATACCTGCCATTGGACTTTGCTATGATACTTCCACATTGGATATCTACTTATCACATTTTATGTAGTTTTGTAGTCGCTTTGTAAAACTCTGATATGAATCTAATGTTTTGACTTAGTGTATATATTGTGGTCCTTGTACCTCTTCTGTTATATCATTTTGTATTGTACTTGGATGTATCTGTGAATATGTATATATATATCTATGTGACTGTTGTTCCTTGATATTTTGTATTTATTGTTGTTATATTTTGTTCTGATAGATCTGTTAGGCACTGTAGTTTTGTATTAAGCATTTATTGAATAGGTGATCCACTTGAGAAAGAAAAAAATTTAGAGCACCCAATTGACATATTCAATTGATGTTTAAGACAAAGCTATGGATGTTCGCACCTAACCAGCTCTATTCTCCGCATTAGAAAATAGTATTACTCAATAAATACTATTTTTTAATGTGAGTCTTGGGGTGGGGTGCCATACTTCAGCTTCTTTATTATCGTCATTCTAAGACGATGTGTTGCACCGTTAAGCTTTGATATCCTTTGTCGAAAATGATTAAAACCAAAGCACGAGAGGGGGCTAAGCTATGTGGGGTTGCTCTCATTAGGATGCTTTCAAATCTCATCTCGATTGGATTCGATAGCGTTATTAGATGTGAAATATTCGGATACTCGATAAGGTTTTGCGGGTTCCAGCTTAGAGGTTTTCGAGAAGTGTCATAGAGTAAATGAGCTTCTTAGAAGTATGTTACTAGATGTATACTTCAAGTGGGGTGTACCTTCCTAGTAATTTGTTAGAGATTTTCCTTTTCCAGTTTGATTTGAACCTTCAAATTTATTTCCATATTTACATCAGAAAGAATCAACCACTCTTCGTGGAGTGTAGTTATTTATTCATTGTTTACGTTTCGATGTTGATTTATGTGAGAGTAAACCCACTTCTTGTTTAGCGGCGGGGTCTCACATGTTTGTGTTTAATCACACTTGCTTAAAGTTTTACTCATATCAGACATATCATCTAACCTGAGTTGTTTGTTTTCTCTAAACTTTCAGGTAATCATTTTATTTAAGTTGTCCGAGAGTAGCAGGTCTTTTATGGGCTCTTTTGAAGATGCCATCTAAGGAGGAGGCCATTTATTCACTTAGTTGTCTATTTCGTTGTATTTTCTAGTTTGTGCAAGTGTATTTTATTTCAGCATATGTAAAGGCAGGATGTTATAACTGCCTAAGCTGATTTGTAGTATTTTTGTGTAACTTGGATAACTTCTTGTTAAGGAGTAACCTAATGTATGATTGACTGTTATCCTTTATTTAGCATCTTTCTAATGAGGCTTTCTATTCTATTCTTTATTTTACCCTATGTGATTCATCTTTTCAATGCTTGGGCAATGGCACACGAATACCGAGGATTTTTTAATTGCTATTCCTAGGGGTCAGAAAGGTGGGTCTTTACAGTTGGTATTGAAGCTTTGGTTGAGCGAACACATTAGCCTGATTTGGGATACAACTCATTAGAGGTAGGATGAGTAGAGCCATAGAATGAGATAATTTTGAGAGGCCATGTCCTTTTTTCCCTTAAAAATCTAGTTTTAGAAACTTTGTTACAGTTCCCTTTATCATCATTGTCACTGTCTTTGTATTCTAATAATACCTGTCACTTATCCAGGTTATTGAAAATGAGTACAAGAGGGAGAAGAGGGAGGGGATCTGGAACCAGCACGGCTACAAATGGCAAAGCTTCTAGAAATGAGCCAGTTGTAGGGCCCATAGAAGAAGCGGTGATGCAAGTTCAACCGCCTCAAAACTTTGCGACCATGTGCAAGAATTACACTTCTTTAGGTGGTAAGCCTTTTTGTGGATCTAAAGATATTTTGGGAGTTTAAACATGGCTCGGCTCTTGTGAAAGGATATTAGGGGATCTTCAATTGGGATATTCTAGAAAGAGATTACTGGCATCACGTCAGCTTCAGAAAGCAGCAATGGATTGGTGGGATTCAGTCACCATGAATACACCAAAAGAAGATTTCCCTTAGGCGTAGATCAAGGTGGTTTTTTAAGCTCAATTTATCTCAGAGGCTGGAAGGACTCAGTTGTTTAGAAATTTTATGGATTTGAAACAAGGTGAAATAATAGTGGTGCAGTATAAGCATAATTTCAATGCACTATGACTAGGATTGATTGATATGCCACTCAAAAAGAATGATATATTCGTGAAAGGAATGCGACTAGAATTTCATCAAAAAATGACCATTCATCTCGACGGTACCTTTACTAATCAGATCGATACGGTTGAGGTTTTAAGCTCTTGATATTAAGCAAGAAGTTTAGATGGGAGTATTGCTAGCAGTCAATGCCCAACCTTTATCAGTGATACTAGCTACTAGTAAGCCATTTTTCAAGCTCAAAGGAAGGTTGAGAAAGAAGCTAGGTTGTGGAGCTCTAGCATAGAACAAGCAGTAAGACTTGACCAAGATTCTTTGTTTTAAGTGCAACAAAATGGGCCATTTTGCAAATAATTCCCCGGAGACTTATCCACCGTTATGCTACAACTGTCACAAACATGAACACATGTAGAACAAATGTCCATTTCCAAAGAAGGGGGCTCGGTAGAAAGCTTTTACTACTAAGAAAATACCATCTACTTCTACGGACCCAAAAAGGAAAGCAGTTGTTGCATGGTACATTATACATTTCTAATATTCCTATTAGAGTATTATCCAACACCGGTACATCCTATGGTTTTATCTCATATGACTTAATGAACCAGTTGGATCATAAATATGTTATTCTCTATAATTTCATTTATGTGTCAAATCCAATTAGGGGTCCGATCGATCTTGATACAATATGTTTGTATATGCCTATTTCTTATCAAGATTGGCTTTTCTTTTCTAGCTTGTTTGTTCTCAAGTTCATAGGTTTGGGGTAAAATTAAGGACGGATTGGCTATTCAAGTCAAAACCAATCGTAGATTGTGATTGAAGTGTTATTAGAATTAGTGATGCTCGAAATATTAGGGTAGAAATAGTTTTGGAAGGCCAAACGAATTAATGTGCATTTTCGTTTATTCCCTCAAAGTACCTAAGGAGGAGATAATGAATATACCAATTGTCTGGAACTTCAAGGATACTTTTAAAGAAGTGAAAGATTTGCCTCCTCATTGGGAAGTAGAGTTCCGCATTGATGATTCCAGGGACCAGACTGATTGTTCAACCTCCTTGAAGATTGGCCTCAAAGGAAAGAAGAGAGTTAGAGAAGTAGACATTTGATTTATTCCAAGAGGGTTTGATCAAACGTAGCATGTCGAGTTAGGGATCGCCAGTAGTGCTTTTTACCAAGGATGATGGTACTCTTAGATTATGTTTAGATTACCAAGAGTTGAATAAGAGGACTATCAATAATAAGTGTCATTTACCTAGAATTGATGACATGTTTGACCAGCTCCACGGAGCTTGGATATTTTCTTAGTTGGATCTTGCCACTGGTTTTCACAGCTTAAGGGTGGTAGACGAGAGCGTACCCTTAACAGCTTTTCGAATCCCTTATAGTTTTATGAGTGGTTAATCATGCCGTCAGGTTAACTAACACACTAACTTATTTTGCACATTTGATGAATATAGTTTTTCGAGGTATTCTTAACAAGTATGCCAGAGCCTTGGTTGATGACATTCTCGTTTATTCTAGAATGGAGGAAGAATGTAAGTCCAATCTTTAAGTAATTCTATATACTCTAAGAAGTCGTGTTTTGAAGGAAAAAATTTCTACACGCTATTTTTGGAAATCTGAAGTTAGATTTTTAGGGCACGTAATTTCGGGAGAAGGCATATTAGTGGACCCAGCTAAAGTAGTTGCAGTTCAAGATTGGAAGAAACCCGATAACGCAACTGAGGTCAAAAGTTTATTGGTATTGGCTGTTTTTTTATAGAAAGTTCATTAAAGATATATCCAAGCTTTCTTCTCATCTGACAAAACTGATGAAGAAAGATGATAATTTTGTGTGGACACCCAAGCGCGATCAAAAATTCAATGAGTAAAAGGAGAAATTGACAACTGCTCCTGTTTTAACTATTCCAGACAGGAGCGAAGGATTAACAGTTTACACTGATGCTTGTAGAACCGGATTGGGAGCTTTTTTGATGCAGAATGGAAAAGTAATTTCATATGCGAGTTGACAATTGAAACCTCATGAGAAGAATTACGCTACGCATGATTTGGAACCGTTAGCAGTAGTCTTCGCATTGAAGGTATTTGGAAACTATCTTTTGGGTGCAAATTTTGAGTAATACGGTTCACAAGTCATTAAAGTATCTTTTACCCTTAATGACATGAACTTAAGGCGACAAAGATGGCTGGAATTTCTCACGTCTTATGACCTAAAGATTCTTTATACCCTAGGGAAAGCAAATGCAGTTGTAGATACGATGAGTAGGAATGTAGCGACGATTGCAAATTTGGAAATGATGCCAGCATTAATGGAGAGAATTGCATATTTCCAAGAAGAAGACCCTATTCTAGCTTAGGTTAAAAAGGATATGAATTATTTCTAATTTTCTGATTGACTCCCAAGACATTTTAAGAATGAATGGTCGGTTTTGTATGCCGTATGTCAATGGGCATAGACAAGATAAGCTGAGAGAGTGCCATCAGCCAAAGTTATCTCTCCACCCAGGAGTAACTAAAATGTTTCAAAATATGAAGAAAACCTTTTGGTGGAAAGGGATGAAGAGAGACATTTCGATTTTCCTACGCCGGTTTGCGAATTGTCAACAGGTCAAGAGTAACCAACAGAAGACTTCTGGGTTACTTCAACCATTAGAAATTCCAAATTGGGAGTGGGAGCATCTATCCATGGACTTTATCGATAGGTTTCCTAGAATATAAGATGTAATGAAGGCATTTGGGTAATTTTAGATCGATTAAACAAAGAGCACTCACTTTATCCTGGTGAAGCCGTCTACAACCACAGCTTCTTTGGCAGGGATTTATTTGAGAGAGATCATTTGACTGCATGGAATTCCAGTAAATATAACCATTGATCGGGATCGCATCTTAACTAGTCATGTTTCTGGAGCATTGCAAGCCATTTTAAGTACAGAGTTGAATTTAAGCACAGCCTATAACCCATAGACAGACATACAAATCGAAAGGGTGAATCGAATTTCTGAAGATCTCTTGAGAGCATGCATACTGGATTTTGAAGGCTCTTGGTAAGATCATCGACATTTGGTAAAGTTCTCTTATAACAACAGTTACCAAGCCAGTATTGGCATGGAGCCCTATGAAGTTTTTTATGGACGGCCATGTAAATCACCTTCATGTTAGGAAGAGACTGAAGACCGTTTAGTTCTTGGGCTATAAATGGTTCGAGAAGCATCAAATAAAGTGGTTATAGTCAAGGAAAGGATGAAAAAGGCCCAAGATCGATAGACTAGCTAGCTGATCAAAAGAGAAGGTACTTAGAATTTGGGGTCGGAGATTCAGTATTTGTGAAATTTTCTCTGATTAATGAAGTTGTAAGTTTCAAAAAAATAGGAAATCTAGCACCCAAATTCATTAGACCATTTAAAATCCTAAAAGGAATTGGATCATTGGTCTATAGAGTAGCTTTACCTGAGAGATTGTCTGAAGTTCATATTTTTCATCATGTATCTCATCTGAGAAAGCATATGCATGATCCGTCACTGATTATAGAGACATCTGTTTAGGATGACTTAGAGATAGAACATAACTTGACGGTAATCCGACATTCGGTTCATATTGTAGATCGGATAAAAAGAGATTGAAAAACAAAGTGGTGAACTTGTGAAGATTCAGCGGAATGATGACCCACGCCATTGTACTTGAGAGATTGAGGATCATATTAAAGAAATTTACCCTGATGTAATGTTAGATTAGTTGTTTTTAAATTCATTTTTATGTTTTGTTTACCAAAATAATTAGTTAAAATAAAAATAAAAGAAGTGACCGTAATTTTTTTCAACATTTCGATTTTTCGGCATCGAAGAGTCATCAAAAATATGTAGCGACCCAGAATTTTAGTCATTTGGAATTCGGATCTAATTTATTTTGAATATTCATAAGTTAATTTTATAAGTTGAATGACTTATATTTCGAATAGAGTGATTTAATTGGATAATTAAATTGTTAATTTAATATTTAAAATTGCTGAAATAATTGAAATTTGGATTTAATGTGAATGAAGATGATTTATAAAATTGATATAAATTCTATTTGAATTAGAATGATGTTAGTAAATTTTTAAAATTGATTTAAAAGTTATTTTATAGAAATTGAGTATTTTAATATTTAATTAACGCATAAAAATAGTCATTTTTGATATGGTCTGGATTTCGACGAAACTAGTTTTATTGGATCCTAAATGTTATATTATTGTAGGATTTCAAATTTTGCGTCAATTGAATTTTCGGTTTTCTCGTATGAAGCTGAAACACATAGAATTTTGTTTAAGTAAATTTTAAATTTAAATAGTCGATTCGAAAACCTATTTTTCAAATATGATCGAATTGGGCTCGATATATATTCCATTATGTACGGAATAGGGGTAAAATATTATAAACGCCAGGCGGCACGCTTCGATTGGAGTTCAAAAAAATTTCGGATGAATAGTGTCGCGAGAATTATCTATAAAAGGCCACAACATTTCTTATTTTCACAAACCCTAAAGAAAACTAGGGCAAGCCGCCACTTTATTTTCCAATAGCTAGAATTTCATCGCCTTCTCCCTAAATTTTCTCTCGATCCAAACTCTTTTAGCCTCGATTCCTAAATGAAGTTTGTAGTGGGTAGTGAGATCTAGGGGATCAACGGCTATGATCATTTAAAACGAAGCCAATCAGTGGAAAATCGAATTCAAATGGCGAACATTCATGGGGCTAGATCTCAGCGATGGCATGATCGAGTTGATGGTTGTTCTTGCCGTGAGTGGTGCACGCATAGGCGGAGAGGATGGCGGTCGTTGGTCGACGTCTAGTCGAGCGCAATGGTCGTGAAAATTCAAAGATAGATGGCGGTCGAGTGGGTTTGTTCGGCCAAGAGTTATACGCGATGGAGAAGAAGATGAAAATCATGGCTAGGATTCGATGGTAATGAAATGTGCGGCCCAAATTTGCCTAGGTTTAAAAATAAAAAAATAAGTTTGTAAATTAATTTATATTAAAATTATATAAACTTTAAAGTGCTACAACTTCTTCATACGAGGTCCGTTTTTGATAAAACAATTTACACTGGGTCTATATTGACGAGCATTACATTTTAGAGCTGGTTTGGAGTTGATTGGAGCTAGTGTAAATTGTGGGTAAAATTAAATACTCGTTTAATTTTGTTTGGAATAAAACACTGCAACTACTAGTGGAACCAAAGTGAGTACAACTCACTCTTTCTGACTCACTGATATTTTTACATAAGTAAGAATAAATTTTGTTTATGTTGATTGATGATTGTTTGGATGAGATATGATACATTGTATATATTGATTGATATTTGGATATATTCCTACCTATTGGAGCAGATGAGACCCTATACGTTTCCGTGTATGAGCGGATGACCTTTTGTATGCGCGTCTGCCTCGAAGCAGACATTATACACATATTCTCATATGTATATTTGTTGCAGGTGACAGGTTGAGGGATCCAACTAGATTCCTTACCAGTATTGTTTTATTTACAGATATTGTGATATATGTTGTTATCATATGATATATGACATTTTGGATGTCGTGATTGATGTATTTGGTGTTGTTGCAGCATTGGGCCTATTCTCGGAAAATTTAAAAATATTAAAGTGGTGATTTAAAATTAAAAAGGATTTTCAAGTGATTTTGAAAATATATATTTTTGAATTGTTAAGAAATGGATTTATTTTAAATAAATGAAATTTATAATTTTTACGTTATAAAAATTATGATTTTTTGTGAAATATAATCATAATATGATTTTTGAAACATGGAGTTAACTATTTTTTAAATAGTTTAAACTGAGATTTTTGAATTACTATAAAGGATATACATATGAGATTTATAAATGGATATTTTATAAATCAAAGTGATGGAATAACAAAGGATTTTTTATAAGTGTTAAAATGGAGTTATAAATGGACTTTATAAGTAAGTAGGATTTATAGAATTGATGATGTTATAAGAATAACAAATTTTGTAAATAAGGGATTTATAAGTAGTTAACTATAATTGAATTTTGGCATGTAAATGCGAATACAAATGGAATTAGTTAGTAAAGGGATTCTATAAATAGATGTTTATTATAAAATAGAAATGGAATTTATAAACATTGTTTTATAAATCAGAAATCAACTTATTTTGATAAGTTAAATATAGAAGCTTATTAAAGGAATTATGTTCATGATTTTGGACAGTGGATAATCCTTTAATAAATATGTAGAAGTAATGAATTTGGTAAAGGAGATATATTCACGATTTTGACAGTGGATAATGCTGTAATAAATGTGTAGATGTATTGAATTTGGTAAACAAAGTATATTTATGATTTTGGACAGTGAATAATCTATTTAAATGAATGTTTTGGAAAGTGATATTTAAATGGAGTAAAATGATTTGAAGATGTTTTTAAAATGTGTTAAGTATCAAATACATAGATTTCAACATTCTTTGTTGAAATAGACTTTTTCGAGAAGTAAGGAAATGATAGACTATAACACTATTGTTATAGTATATGATTTTCGAAAAGAAATATTTTGTATAGTATAAGGGATTTATATACCTATCTTATTTTCGAATCCCTATATAGTGATTTTGGGATGTCGTAACGATGTTTTACGCAACATTCGTTTTGACCAAAATAATTATGTTTAAGAGGATGTTTTCCTTAAAGAATGAAATATATACTTAATCATGAATTAAGTATATGCAATATTTTCTAACTGTTGAAAATAAATTGATTGGTGAATTACTTATTATTAAATAAGTATATGGAAATGTTTTCCAATATTGAAATGTGGAAATGGTTGTGGAATTATATCTTTTCATAGATAATTTAAAGTGAATGTTTGACAAGTGATTTAATTTATGAAAGGTTAATTAAAAGGGCCTATGATTACTTACGGTGCTAGATATTTGTATGTTTGCTTTGATAGTTAAATAATCGACTATCAAATTTGGCCATTATAGTTCCTCGACTTGACATGGGAACTATTTAGTCGTACACTTAGTACATAGCTATCGGTGTAGGCTTGATTATCGTTTGTGTTGAGGATGTTGAATCGTGTAGTGTGGAGTAATACTCCAATCTATCGAGCTTCCTTCTTAACGGAAGGATAGTAAGTTGAAAGTTGGAGACGTGATAAGTCTATGAGACTTATTTTCTGATTGAGGTTGAGAAACGCTTTTGCATTATTGGTACGAAGAGAGTGGGATCAGATTTATCTGAAAACCACTTTGGACCAACATTTATGTGTTCGATTGTGCAGGTTGTGATGATATTGATACTTAGAATTTTCATAGTGGAGGACTGCTTGTTGATCGTTTAGGGTTAAAATCCCAATATACATATAATAGCAGTGATCTCTTCGTTATGAAATATCTAATGCAAGGACTATTCGCTATTAATCCTAGGAATTTCCTAATAGGATGTGGTCGGAAAATACCTTCGGTTTGTCCTGTTCTTGGACAACTTATATAGATGTTTGTCTAACATTGCATTTTTAAAGATTACGTACATTGGTTTTTACAAACGTACATCATGGTGGTAGAGAAGGCAATTTCTCTTAGCTTAACACCCTCCTTGAGACATACGAGCTCAAGGGTTGTATTTTTGTGGAAGGCAATTAGTAGTCAACAGAAATGGCTGTACGGCATTCAAAATGATGTTATTTGTGATATGTGAAAGCTAATCGTTACCTGAGGCCTCATCAACAAAAAATAACCGAAACAGGGTTAGATGCGGCAGGGCTAAGTGGGTTGTTCCCAAATAGGATATGACCATCATGTTCTAGAAATATTTCTTCCTGCTATGAGTTCGGGATGTAAATTATGGTGGTTTGTGTGCTAGAGGGCCCTCAGAAAAGGTCGGTAACGATCAGAGGATGACATATCCGTTACTACCTAGTTATAGAGGTAAGTCGGTCTTGTGTTGGTAGAGGAACTTTGTGATGGTTTCTCGGGACACCCATCTAGAGGTATACCCATCGAAAGGTAGTCCCTTCACATGGTCATTTGTATGGAAATTTAAATCCACTACGAGCTTGCAGTTTTGTTTGTAATGGCATAATGAATTGCCCAAAATGCTATATGGGTAACCATTTCGACTATAATTAATATTATTTGTATACTAGACACTATCATAATATAAGATGATTTGATATGAAATGTTTTAGTCATCGTAAGGTAAAAGCAAGTCCGTGTTTATGTGTAGGCATGTCTTACGAGATACTTTTATTTTGAAAGGAAATGTTTGGTAATCTAATAAATCCAGTTGAGTGTGATTCTCACGCTGGTTTACTAGACTGATCCGGGCGTTCTTCCCTTTCAATGCTCTGGTCAAACTGAGTATATTTACAGGTTCAGATTTGGTGCTTTTGGAACTTCAGCAGGTGAGCTGGAGATCTTCATTTTCATATACATACATCAGTTTTGATTATCCGTTGCATTGTTGTTTATATTTTCAGCAGTTTTGAGGATAGGTTATTATAACTGTCCAAGCTGATGACTTGTGATTGATTGTTGAACTTCGATTGATGTATGTATGTACAGTTTCTACTTTGTAAAGATCGTTGATGTGATATTATATGTTTTCCAGTGCGATGTGAGATTCTGTATTGTTCTGATTGGTTCTCTCTTCTCTCTTTCTTCTCTTCTCTTCTTCTCTCTTCTTTTCTTTCTCATGGCTTTCCGTCAGTCTATACATTTTGGGTCAGACATGTGTGGATTATTGTCAATTCAAATGGGAACGGATTTGCGAGTCATCACAAAACATCTTGCACATTTTTTTTAACCCATATACACATGCTCACATATGCGCATATGCCATGTGATAAGTTAATGATAGTATTAAAATAAATAAGCCATTGCTTAGATTAAAATAAAACAAGATTTGACATAAAAATAAATATAAAATAACCTCTCATGCACCACTATAACCTAAACAACCTAGGTTGTACACAAGGCATAGTGGAGGGTGGACTTAGGGGGGTGTGTGCATACTTAGGTTGAGGGGGAGGCATGCAACCATGCTATATGAAGACATTTTGTTATTTTATATTAATAAGTAATTTTAATCACTCCTTCGCTTCATTTGCATTTAACTACCCAGCATCTCCATACATTTCCACTTTACATTTTAATTTCCTTCTTCGCTTCTCTTCTGTTCATATACATGAATGTCCATGGCTTCCACATCCATGTTTAAAGTTGGCAAAATATAATTTTCTTCACTATAAAACTCCATATATTCATATATAAACACCCCTTCTCCAAAAAAAAAGCCATTCCCACCTCAAAAAACCAAGGTCGAGATCAATATTTCCCAAGCCAAACCCAAATCCAGCTGGCTAAGGGCACAAAAGTCCAAATTAAGGTGTAGTGAAGGTAGTTCGTGTGTTCGGCAACTTGTTGTGGTGATCAGGTTAAGTTAGTAGTGTTTTGGTGAATAAAATTTCCACCTTCAAACCACATGTTTTCAAACTATATTTGTGTTCATGTTATAGCTATTGAATGCTTGTTGTATTGATGAAATAATATTTTTCTGTTGGATTGGTTTGTTGCTTGAAAGTTAGTCACTTTGAAAAGTTAGTAAGCAAATTCTAAGGCATGTGAAATTTTAGTAGATAAATTTATGCCTTTGTTAATAAATGCATGACATATGCTGTATTATTGTAAATCACCATATATATATATACACACACACGCTTATACCCTTGTGATGTGATGTGTAGTTGTATTGCAAATGGCATAAACTCGAATTCTGAACTGCCCGTATAGCGATAGTTGTTATATCGGCACTTTCGAAAAATCACCTTTTATCGAAACTGTATGGTTTCATTATCGTGCTTGGATTATTTATAAGTCAAGCAAGTTTTTGATTAATGATGTTTTCCAAAATAATTAGCTATTTTAATAACGATTATTTAATTTAATTAATTATTAATTTAGTAAGGATTAAAATTAACTAATTAACTTATTAACGATGCGTTTAAAATTAACTTATAGCTTGGTTAATGATGTTTTAAATTTAATTAATTATTTTATTAAATGACATTTAAGGCTAACTAATTTGGATTAAGATTTATTAGTTAACAATGTTATTTTAAAATTAATTAATCCTTTTAGTTAATGACTTTTAGAAATTAATAAATCAGTTTAACTTTAATTAATCTTTCCTTTAAAGATTTTTACAATTAATGAATCATTTCTAAATAATGAAATTCAATTATTTATAAATTAATTTAATTAACTATATTTAACTGTGATAAATCAATTATATAAATGATGTTTAAAGGTAATTTACTTTAAAGTTATTAAAGTAAATTAATTTATTTATTTAACTATGTTTTAAAGTTAAGTAAGGATGTTTTAAGTTGATAAATCATTTTTATAATAATGTTTCAAAGTTAGTAAACTCTTTTAACAAGGTGTTTTAAAGCTAATACTTATAAAGTGAATTCAGGTATTTAAAAGAAAAAGGTTGATTCGTTTATGGAAATTAAAGCGATTCACTTATATGAGAACGATTTATTTGTATACTTATCACTAAACATTGAAGAAGTAAACTTGTCGTTATTTCAAAAGTTTAGAATAATTGTGAGACACAACTTTAAGGTAACACTACCATGACTTGTCTGGTGTTTTGTTAACCAAGAATTAGTAAAAGTTTGAATTCAACGAGTGGTGATAAGTATACAAGAGTTAATTTCCTTATACAATTGTTTTATATCCCGGTATTTGGTTCCTCAGCTATTCGGTTACTTCAGCTTCTTTATTATCGTCATTCTAAGATGTATTGCACCATTGAGCTTTGATATCCTTTGTCCGAAATGACTAAAATAATAGTGCAATAAGGGGCCAAGCTATGTGGGGTTACTTCCATTAGGATACTTTCACATCTCATCTAGATTGGATTGGGTAGCGCTATTAGATACAAAATATCCGAATACTCGGTAAGGTTTGGCAAGGTCTGACTTGGGGGTTTCCGAGAAGTGTCATTTGCTAAAGATTTTCCTTTTTTTATTATATTCTAACCTTGAAATTTATTTCCTTATGTGCATTGGGAAGAGTCAACCATTCTTCGTGGAGTTTAATTATTTATCAATTCTTTATGTTTGGATGTTGATTTATGTGAGAGTAAACCATTTAGTGTTCACTGGTGCGGTCTCACATATTGTGTCTAATTACAACCTTTTTGGTTAAAGTTTTACTCATACCTGACATATCATCTGACCTAAGTTGTTTGTTTTTCCTAAACTCTCGGGTGTTCGTTTTATCTGAATAATCGAGAGTAGCAGGTCTTTTTGTGATCCTTTGTAGAGGCCTCCGAGCAGGAGGTCCACTTAACTTTCTATTTCGCTTTATTTTCTAGTTTGTGAAATGTATTTTGTTTCATCATATGTGTGAAGGCAGGATGTTATAACTGCTTAAGCTGACATGTAGTACTTTTGTGTAATTCTAATAACTCCATAAGGAGTAACCTAATGTATTACTGACTATTATGTTTTACTTAGTAGTTTTGTTATGAGGTTTTCTATTCTGTTCTTTATTTTACCCTACGATGGTTCGTCTTTTCGATGCTTGGGCAACAACACACGAACACCGAGGATGTGTTAAGGGTCATTCCTAGGGTTAAAAAGGTGGGTCGTCGTAGTGGGTATAACTCATGAAGAGATAGGGTAATGGAATGCCCTAGCATGAGTCGAGTATATTATATATATGAGGGCGTATTTATATTTGTTATAAACGTATAACTCAATGGCAATTATAACAATGAAAATTAAAGATCTTATATATGGTGACTAATACAAGTGAATTGTTAAAGTATAGTTTAATTAATGTAAGGTTAATGACGTTTGTTTATTATCCCCCGTTAATTAATTTCGTTCTGCTCATCCAGTTTATGATCATTAGCCATCATTTGTGATTGTTAATTTGTGTTCGACCAGTTTATGGATAGTTTTACCTTTTCACTACATGGATTGGATAGACAAAAATTGTAGATACATAGAAATGAACACCTTGTGAATATAGTTTCTCATTTTGACTATAAGCTGTTTGATAATAATATCAGCTTAAAAGTGGACTTTTGTAAAAATTTAATTTAGTGAAAAATGTTTACTTTAAATTTAAGGAAGATGCGATATTTTTGGTAATAAACATTTGTGAATTTTTTTTATATGAGTATGGTTTATAGAACATGATTTATAAACAAGAAGGATATAACTGATGTTTTGAGAATTTAAATCCTAGAGTCTTTGAAAATGTTTTTCAAGATTTTCGAAAAATAATAGTAGTATTGTTTGAGGTTAAGTATTTGGAAGATTGGTTTATGAAGTTGGGAACATGGTGCTTAGTAATATTTACGAAGTAATTGTTTTGAAATGATTTTTGTTGAGTCTGAAAGGCATGAAATGGATGTAGTGAACTCACTTCTATCGCTTGAAAATATTTTTGGCGATGACTTCAGCATCATTAGTGTTCAATTTTGGGTTTCTTAGTGGAGGATGGTACAAGATTGTTTTAGTAAAATAGATTTCGCTTTAAATTTCGAAAGTATGAATTATTGTACAAAAGGTATATGTATATATTATTATTTCAAAGCGATTTGAAATAAAAACCCAGTGTTTAGTTCAAAGTTTCTTTGAAAAGAGATTTGATATGAACTTTTTATGTAGTAAAGTTCTATATGTAGGGTGCCTGAGTGGTAGTAGCATAGCCTAGAATAAATGATGAAACATTTTCATGTTTTTGCTTTTTGGGTAAAGAGTGCAATAAATTATTGAAATTTGTTAAGTTATTTTATGGATACCAGCCTATGTATTAGGATTGTATGGTATATGCATCGTATTATGATATGTTGTCTGGTAGATTTCATTTGTTAAAATGAGATGGGATTTTTTCCCAATTTTGGACTGTCAGAAACTTCCGAATCATATAGAATTTGAAACTGAGAGTTTCTTGAAAATATTAAAGATGATATTATATAACACTTGAATTGAGCAAGTAGTAAGTTAAAAAAAAAATTAAATTTGTTGAGAATACTTGTTAAGTAAAGTGAATTTGATGTTTGTATATACTGTTAGGATATCATGGAGTGCTATATGAATATGAACTTGAGTTATAAATTCTTAGAGAACTTGAAGTTATGTTTTATGAAACGATTCATAAGTGATTTAGTATTATGACATACTATTTAGATAAAAGAAGGTGATAAAAGATATTGGTATTGTTAAGAAACCAATAGGATAAGTATGTTTGTATGTATATCGTTTTATTCGCATGACAATCCTTGATCCTATTACAACCTTGTAATTTTTTATTTTTTTTATTATTTTAAATTTAAATTCACGATTTAAAAACTTTATTTTATTTATTAAAATGAATAAATTTTTTTATTTTAAATATAAATTTTGATTTTTATGTGAATTAGAATTTCAAACATGAATAAATAGAATATTTTCCAGAAAATGTTAATTTTGGTCAATATGGTCAAACTTTGACTTTTAAATTTAAAATTTAAATATTTTAATTTTTGAATTTTATCCTTTATAATGAAAGTAAATTAAATTCAAGAATCTTGCTTTTCGTTTTGTTGAAATCCGATTAATATTGTGAAAGTTATTCTTTTTTCAATATTGTGTGTAAATTGTTTTGTTTAAAAAAATTGTTTATTTTTATTTATATAAATAATATTTGTATTTGTTCTAACTTGTATATATATATGTGTAATATGACATGTTATGTATTTATTTTATTTTTAAAACATTTTATAAGTATAGATATAATTTTCAAATGTTTATTGTATATTGTTTTCAATTTTTAAAGTCTAGTTTCAATATAATATCTATTTTCTTTTTTTACTTTTATATTTTCCTAAAAATATTTATTTATTTTTTTCACTTTATTTTGTTTTCATTTTATTTTTATTTACGGAATATTTGTTTGGTTTATTTTTGAATAAAAGAAAATGGAAATTTAAAGAAGCAAAGTCCTTTCATTTTTCAATGACTCTTCATTTTCTTATGACTTTTCAATGCTTGCCTTTTCATTTCTTTTGGCCGTTCACTACTTCTCTTGGCCGTGAGTTTTATTTGCATTTCACGTGAATAATTTTCTCACTCTATGATTTTTTCGGCCAAGCATTTCGAAAATTTTTTTGGCAATGTCTTCTTCCTATTTTTCTACTTTCCTCTTCTTTTTATTTATTTTTTTGCCATGCTTTTCCATAGCTTTGCTCGGCCATAGCTCCTCCACCACCTTCACCCACCAGCACCACCACCATCCACGACCACACCACCATCTTCCCCTCTAACCAATGTAAGCCGTGACTTCCACATGATGATTGCACCACAAAAATTGCAAAATAACCTTTGATTCATGCATAGCCGAGCCAAAATCACCATCACCTTTTTGCCTTGCCCTTTGCATACTTCACTTTGCAACTTTCCTACCCCTTCATCTCCTTGTAGCCATGCCTATTTGACCCAAACCCAAGCCATGTTGACACCTAAGCCAAGCCTAGTGTGGTGAGAACAAGCTCATTTGATCATGTGACAAGCCATGTTGTCGTGGTCAGGCACTTTCGTGTTAAAGCTGGGTAATGTTCTTTGTTGATTCAAATTTCCATTTCGTTTCAATTCATATTTGTATTGTATGCATATGTTTATATGGTCTTTTTTATTTATTATATACAAGATCAATATCAAGGCTCTCTACTCATTCAATTCAAATCGTGCTTGTCGTGCTCTTGGAATTGCTCTTGTGTGTCGTTTTGGTCTTCAGCTTGAAAAGGTGAGTCTTTCTCACTCTGACATTTCTACTTATGAAATGGTAAATTGATGACAAGTGTTTAGTAATTTAAAATGTTTGTGCAAGTAAATGATGATTATATGATATGCTATGCCATGTTATTACGACGTTTACTTTGCTAATTATCACCTAACATCTGATATTTGACATTATATTGTAACATTTACATGTTAATATCATTGTTTATACTATTTATTTATTTTGATCACACTGCAAGTTCCCTGTAGAATGGAGTCACCATGGGTTGAAATGATACATATCAGAATGGATTTTAGAACAAGGAAAAATCGTTATGGGCTGAAATGATAGTCCTGAGCGATTTTTATTTATTTTTATTTACTTGGGATTGCGGGTTTGAAATGATGTAACTCGGTTTTCTTCTTAAGATGCGGATTGAAATGATATATATCCATATCACTTGACCTAGGTTAGAAAATTATATATAGGCTCCGGGGTATATTTTTAAATGATTTTTATTAAGATATGTGTTTTTAAAAGTATGAAATTTGATTTAAAAAAATATATTTTATGGTTTTAAGAAAACTAAATATTAAGTCTTGAAATTGTGAATTTAAGTATGTAAAATTGAAGTGATTGTGATTTTGACTTTAAATTTTATTTTTAAAATGTAAGTAAATAATGGAAATTAAATTTAAAGTTTTGAAACGATACTTGAAGTAAAATATTAAGTTTTATTAAATTTATAAGTTAATAGGCAGTGAAATTTTGACTTAATAAATGAATTGAGTTTTTAAATTTAATATTTGATTTTAAAATTTTGATTGTGATAAATCATATGCTAAAGTTATTTAAATGTGAAATTTTAAAGTCTAGAAATATGATTTATAAATTTAAATGACAAGGATTTGGAGTGTTAATGTTTATCAAATTATAATAAAATCTGAAATTTTATTAATAGCATTTCCCAACAATGTTGTGGTCTTATGACAGCATTTTTAAATGCTGTTTTTTTTTGAATTTAACTATGTTGACATAACTAAATATCTATTACGGCATTTTATAAATGTCGTTATTCCTGAACTAAACTATTTTGGAAAATATAAGCTACGATAGCACTTTTTAAATGCTGTCGTTGCTATAATTTGACAATGTTTTGAAATATTAAGATTTTAACACTATTTGAGTTATATTTAAAGTGTAAAATGATTTAACTGTTGCAATTGATTATTTATGAAATTTAAGGAGTTTTGAACATATTTTAATATTAAGTTTTAATTTTTAAGGAATTTAAATTAAATATGAATTTAGATAAGGCTTACTTGGCTATATGTTAAATGGAATGAAATGTAATGAGATAAATGAATTTTTAAATGAAATTTGAAATGTATTTTGTAATGATATTTGAATTAATAAATGAATGACATACTAGGTTTTAAAATGATATTTAAATTTGAATATTTGAATTTGATTTCAAATAAGGATTTGATAATGAGGTTTTGAAAGGATATAATATTTTATGATTTTGAAATGGTTTTGAATGATATAATCTTTATTTGAGAAAGAATGTGAATTTGGAATGATATTCGATTTTGATAATGAATATTTAAAGTTTATATTTGTATAAAAGGATATTTGGTTTACTTGTAATTCAAGTTTATTTAAAAGTTATTGGATTTATGAAATGAACATTTCAAAACTAAGTGATAATGAAGTTAAATTTGAGATATATGAAATTATAAAATTTAGTTTAAAATATGGTATATTTAAAGCTTTGAAACTGATGGTTTGAATTGAATTATATTAGAAATTAGAAATTTGAGTTTAATTGAATAAGTTTGTAAAATGCAAAGAATTAAAGGAATGTTCCATGATTTCAAAATGTATGATTTCAAAATGTTATGATTTTCAAAGTGTAATGATTTCAAGTATTTTAGTTTCTAAAGGGTTATAACTTTGAAAGTATTATGACTTCTGAAAGTGAATATATGATTGAAATGGTAATGATAAACTATACTGATTTGAATATAGTTTTGAAATAAAAATAGTTTTGGTTTAGAAGCACAAACTATTTTTGAAGGAATATAGTTTTGAAATGAAATGATCGGATTTTTTGAAGTATAAACTATTTTGAAATGACCACGGCGGTATAATAATGTTTGGTTATTAAAGAGACCGGGAACAGAAGTTGTCATACTCTCTGCCAACTCCGAAAACCACTTTAACAATTGTGTACACGGTGGAGGTTCCAGAATGAAGTAGGATGGTGGCGTCGTTCTTGAGGTATATTACATGGACCCGACTGCCGTGAGTTGGCTAAAACAGGAGCGATCTCGGGCTAAAAGGGTAGCTCCTCTGGTCAAACGCACTTCTTCGATACTATACTCTTACTTGTGGTTAATTTGATGGCCATCCTCCAATTTTGATCGGGAGTGTGTTCCGGGGTAGGCGTAGTGGCTGCAACGTTACCTCCAGCCCGTGTGCATAATTGGTATTTCTATCCTGGCATTGCCTCGTGTGTCGTGTCACCTACCATAGCGAGCCTTACTACGAGTTTCTATTTGTGTCGTACCTATAGAGTATCTTCTCATAGTCTCCCAATCAGGAGATATGCAGGTACTGTATAGACTACTGGCAATATTATGTGTTAAGGGCTATATGGGTAACCCATTAATGCTATTTGAAAGTATGTTTATTTTACTATTAGACATTATTATAATAGCGAAATGTTACTACATAGTAAATATTTTAACGGATCCTTAAAGGATGGGTGATCCCAAGCATCCTTTAAGTTACTAATGCATTTTTGTCACTGTTCACTTGAGTTGATTTACAGTTCATAAGTATTTATGTCCCGACTTGAGTGTTTTGTGTTTTGCTTTACGCTCGAGTCTGGCTGAGTGGTTCAGCATTCAAGATTTACCTTCGGAGTTGGAGCTTTACTTGAGATCCAGCCATCTATTTTGCTTTAAGTATCCAGTGATGTCGGTGATGTATTCTGATTTGTACCTGATATATCTTGTTACTCTTCTATTGTATCTTGTTTAACTCTAATGTATCATATTTTTATATAGTAGCTTCATGAACTACTATCTCTTTTACTTCCGCTGCATTATTATTCACTATTTGTCTATGTTCTGTGATTATTCTATTTACTATATGTTATGAGATTTGCCAAATTTTATTTACAACGTGGTATTTTAAGCAATTCAAGTCCGACATGCGGATGCAAATGGTTGAAAATATCCGGTCATTACATGTGATATCAGAGCTTTGGTCGCTCTAGGCAAAACTCAACATATATGGTAAATGCATTTACAGAATCACTTTCAATCGAGTTTGAACCTCTTCCTTTTTGACTCGATTCCTTTGAATTTTTTTGAAACGTCCCCTGCGGTTCCAAAATCCATTCATGTCCCTCATTATTCGTCTTCATTTGATTCTGAGTGTCCCATAGCTCCACTTCGAATGATCTTTATAATGAATCGGCAGTTTCACTAATCTCAAATTGATTTGTAAATGGGTGAAACTCCTTTATAACAACATCGATTCACCGGAGGTTCTTATATCCTCGGTTTAGATGCTAGTATCTCTTATAATTCCAAACTCTATCTCTTAAGACCGTATGTAGATTTGACCCAGAAAATCTACATCGATCTTATTCTTTAAGTCACGATTGACCCGATTTAGGTTGCCCGCGATTTATATAAGCTTATCCATCTTTCTGTTTTGTTATTTAATCATCTCATCTTTGTTTCCAACTTATCTTCAAATCATTCTTGAAGTGTATTTGTAAACTAATATTTAAAATGTTTTATATATTGTGTTGTTTGAGTAGTTAATGTTGATTTGGGTTTTTGATCGATTAGTCTGATCAACGCTATCGATAGGATTTCCAAAACACTTGAACAGAGCAAACTGACATAATATGTTTTTCAAATTTAGTAATGAAATAAATTTTGTAACTATATTATAAATCTTTTTCTGGATTTTATTGAATTAGTTGCTAAGAAATAATAATTAATTTTATATATCATTATCTCTTGTTTCATATATAAATAATTGAACCATAAACATGGTTATAAATTTATTTGGGAATTTAAGATAAATTTAAAACAAGAATTTGAGAATTTAATTTCCGATGGATTTCAAAACTTGTATTTAAAGTTTCAAAAGGATATATTATTTAAAGTATTTTCGAATAGAAATTTGTTTCCAAAGAATTTTAAAGTCCAAAATTAGTGCTCTTCTCTTTGTCACTGGAAAATAACTTCGGTGATGGCTGCAGCATCATCGAATTCATTTTCGAGTTTCAAAGAGAAGTTGTGTAGTCTTGCTATAGTTTTGTTTTAGGGAATTTAATTGATTTAAATTTCTAAAATAAGACCGAATTTATAACGTATGCTGGTATATGATTCAAATTTGAATGGATATATGTATATAGTATATGTGCATTTATTTATCTCTAAATAGTTTGGAATTTATCGAAAATTAAATTCCTAAATTTTATCTTGAAGGATACTTTCAAGTATAACTTCAAGATTTGGATAAATATTCAAGCTTGAAATGATTAAATTAGAAAGTTTTATTTGTATAATACACAACTTCATTCCAATATAACTTACCTAAATTATACAGAAGTTGAATATGTAATTGGATAATATACAGTATGAAAAGATTTTTATAAATAAAATTTGAGTGGTTATAATAAATATTATACACTTAAATTTTAGTTATAAAAAGAATTACATAGATAAATGAAGAAAAAAGGTAACAGAATAATTTACAATATAAAATGATGTTAAAGGAACTAAGAATAAATTTAAAGCAGTTATAATAAATGTAAATATATTTAACATAGATGAGAAATACATTGAGAGCAATAAATTTAAATGTTAATTAGGAATAAAGAAGAAATAATTTATTGAGTACATTATGAGTGTAATTGATGATTTTTTTTCCAAATCCATGATTTTAGAGATTGTTTATTTAAGATAATTGGATGATAAGATAATGAAATTAGAAATGATTAAGATTTATTTAACTAATGTAAAATTAATTTTCAATTTAAGTTAAATTTTCATGGTTTCAAATCTATTATCTTATTTTGTTTTTCAAATTATCTTTTGGTAGTCCTTATTTCCCTTATCTTGCTACAAAATGTGGAGCTATTGCTTATACCAGTCTTTTTGGAAATCTTTTTATAATCTTTGATAATTTTTGGTACTCATTTTTGAATCTGAGCACTGCTTGCTAGCCATAGACCGTCGGTCAAACGGAAAGAGTGAATCAGATTCTCAAGGATCTTCTTCGTGTTTAAGTTCATCTTCACCTTGTTAAACTTACCTATAACAACAGTTATCAGGTAAAATTTCAATCTTCTTGTCATCTTGTCTTAATCTTAATTCATTCTATCTTTTTTTGTGCTTTTCCGTACCTCATTCCTTTTCGAGGACGAAAAGTTTTGAGTGGGGGAGAGTGTAACAACCCTGTATTTTTTGATTATTTTAATTGAATATTTTAATTATTTTAAATTTAAATTCCTGATTTAAAAACTTTATTTTATTTATTAAAATTAATAAAAAATTTTATTTTAAATATAAATTTTGATTTTTATGTGAATTAGAATTTCAAACATGAATAAATAGAATATATTCCAGAAAATGTGAATTTTGGTCAATAAGGTCAAACTTTGACTTTTAAATTTAAAATTTAAATTTTTGAATTTTTGAATTTTATATTTTATAATGAAAATAAATTAAATTCCAAGAATCCTACTTTTCATTCGTTGAAATCCGATTAATATTGTGAAAGTTACGCATTTTACAATATTGTGTGTAAATTGTTTTATTTAACAAAATTGTTTATTTTAATTTATATAAATAATATTTTTGTTTGTTCTAACTTGTATATATATGTGTAATATTACATGTTATGTATTTATTTCATTTTTAAAACATTTTTATAAGTATAGATATATTGTTCAAATGTTTATTGTATATTGTTTTCAATTTTTAAAGTCTTATTTCAATATAATAACTCTTTTCTTTTTTTACTTTAATATTTTCCTAAATTTTGTTATTTATTTTCTTTTTTCACTTTATTTTGTTTTCATTTTATTTTTATTTACTGAATATTTGTTTGGTTTATTTTTTGAATAAAATAAAACAGAAATTTAAAGAGGCAAAGTCCTTTCATTTTTCAATGACTCTTCATTTTCTTATGACTTTTCAATGCTTGCCTTTTCATTTCTTTTGGTCATTCACTACTTCTCTTGGCCGTGAGTTTTATTTGCGTTTCACGTGAAAAAGTTTCTCAATCCATCATTTTTTCGACCAAGCATTTTTGAAATTTTTTTCGGTAATGTCTTCTTCCTATTTTTCTACTTTTCCTCTTCTTTTTATTAATTTTTTTTGCCATGATTTTCCATAGCTTTGCTCAGCCATAGCTCCTCCACCACCTTTACCGACCAGCACCACCACCATCTTCCCCTCTGACTTTAAATTATTTTAAATTTAAATTCACGATTTAAAACTTTATTTTATTTACTAAAATGAATAAATTTTGTTATTTTAAATATAAATTTTGATTTTTTTGTGAATTAGAATTTCAAACACGAATAAATAGAATATTTTCCAAAAAATGTGAATTTTGATCAATATGGTCAAACTTTGACTTTTAAATTTAAAATTTAAATATTTTAATTTTTGAATTTTATCCTTTATAATGAAAGTAAATTAAATTTCAAGAATCTTGCTTTTCGTTTTGTTGAAATCTGATTAATATTGTGAAAGTTATTCTTTTTTCAATATTGTGTGTAAATTGTTTTATTTAACAAAATTGTTTATTTTAATTTATATAAATAATATTTGTATTTGTTCTAACTTGTATATATATGTGTAATATGACATGTTATGTATTTATTTTATTTTTAAAACATTTTATAAGTATAGATATAATTTTCAAATGTTTATTGTATATTGTTTTCAATTTTTAAAGTCTAGTTTCAATATAATAACTATTTTCTTTTTTTACTTTTATATTTTCCTTAAAATGTTTATTTATTTATTTTTTCACTTTATTTTGTTTTCATTTTATTTTTATTTACTGAATATTTATTTGGTTTATTTTTGAATAAAAGAAAATGGAAATTTAAAGAGGCAAAGTCCTTTCATTTTTCAATGACTCTTCATTTTCTTATGACTTTTCAATGCTTGCCTTTTCATTTCTTTTGGCCGTTCACTACTTCTCTTGGCCGTGAGTTTTATTTGCATTTCACGTGAAAAAGCTTCTCACTCCATCATTTTTTCGGACAAGCATTTCTAAAAATTTTTTGGCAATGTCTTTTTCCTATTTTTCTACTTTCCTCTTCTTTTTATTTATTTTTTTTCCATGCTTTTCCATAGCTTTGCTCGGCCATAGCTCCTCCACCACCTTCACCGACCAGCACCACCATCTTCCCCTCTGACCAATGTAAGCCGTGACCTCCACATGATGATTGCACCACAAAAATTTCAAAACAAACTTTGATTCATGCATAGCTGAGCCAAAAATCACCATCACCTTTTTGCCTTGTCCTTTGCATACTTCACTTTGCAACTTTCCTTCCCCTTCAACTCCATCTAGCCATGCCTATTTGACCCAAACCCGAGCCATGTTGACACCTAGGCCAAGCCTAGTGTGGTGAGAACAAGCCCATTTGATCATGTGACAAGCCATGTTGTCGTGGTCAGGCACTTTCGTGTTAAAGCTGGGTTATGTTCTTTATTGATTCAAATTTCCATTTCGTTTCAATTCATATTTGTATTGTATGCATATGTTATATGGTCTCGTTTATTTGTTGTATACAAAATCAATATCAAGGCTCTCCATTCATTCAATTCAAATCATGCTTGTCGTGCTCTTCGAATCACTCTTGTGTGTGTCGTTTTGGTCTTCAGCTTGAAAAGGTGAGTCTTTCTCACTCTAAAATTTCTACTTATGAAATGGTAAATCGATGACAAGTATTTGGTAATTTAAAATGTTTATGCAAGTAAATGATGATTATATGATATGCTATACCATGTTATTACCATGTTTACATTGCAAATTATCACCTGACATCTGATATTTGACATTACATTGTGACATTTACATGTTAGTATCATTGTTTATACTGTTTATTTATTTATGACCACACTGCAAGTTTCCTGTAGAATAGAATCCGGGTTGAAATGGTACATACCTGAACAGACTTTAGAATAAGGAAAAATCGTTATGGGCTGAAATGATAGGCTTGAGCGATTTTTATTTATTTTTATTTACTTTGGATTGCGGGTTTGAAATGATAGAAACCGGTTTTCTTTTTAAACTGCGGATTGAAATGATATATATCCGTACCACTTGACCTAGGTTAGAAAATTATATACAAACCCCACGGTATATTTTTAAATGATTTTTATTAAGATGCGTATTTTTAAAAGTACGAAATTTGTTTTAAAATTATATATTTTATGGTTTTAATAAAATTAAATATTAATTCTTGAATTGTGAATTTAAGTATGTAAATTTGAAGTGATTGTGATTTGACTTTAAATTTTATTTTTAAAATGTAAGTAAATAACGGAAATTAAATTTAAAGTTTTGAAATGATATTTGAAGTAAAATATTAAGTTTTATTAAATTTATAAGTTAATAAATAGTGAAATTTTGACTTAACAAACGAATGGAGTTTTTAAATTAAATATTTGATTTTAAAATTTTTGTTGTGATAAATCATATGTTAAAGTTATTTGAATGTGAAATTTTAAAGTCTAGATGTAACAGCCCGCAAATCCATACCCCTTACGTCAACACTATTCTACAACCATCAACTCAAGTTGCACAGAAATACGAACCATTTGGGTTAAAGAAGAAGAGGTAGAAGAAAAAAAGAGAAAACAATAACAAAATCTAACCATCGCAACGGAATAAAATATAATAGATATGAAATGATCTTTACTCAAAATTAAATATCTCCGTTTATACATTACATCATCAGAGTACATCAATCTCAACTCAACAACCATATCACACAAATGGATACACAACAACTCAACACAGCGGAAATATGTATATATATAAACAAGTACGAGAGTACGTGTCGTCATCCAGCTCGTTTCCTGCGCTCCACAGCCTCATAACCTGTATCCTATAATACTCTGTCTAACCCGAGCATTACAGTTAAATAATACCCGAGTCAGTCTGGAATACTAGCGTGAGAAAATCACACCCAATTGATTATTAAAGTTTCAAAAATCCTTTGAAAACAAAAGCATCTCGTAAGACCACGCCACAAATAAACATGTCGGGTTTTTACCTTACGATAGCTAAAACAATTTTATAGAAATCCTCTGATATTATAATAGGGTCTATATACAAATACTTATAAAATAGCTGAAATTGTTACATGATTAAATTCCAGCTACTAGCCACAGAGTGGGTAATACAAACAAAACTCGTACAAGGCTCGTAGGGAGAATGGATTTCCAACCAATGACTAGGCACTGGGGTACCACCTGTCACAGTACGGGGCCTAGATCACCGTACCGAGGAGTACGCCTGCTCCCCTGCAACACAAGGCCGGGACTACCCCTTACTGGATAATCCCGAGTGAGATCACCCCGCGGTTGGGATCAGCAACCGCCCACTAAGCCGAAATAAAAAAGGGACATCTAGACTGGAATGACCTCACCCTGCTTGGGTGCTACCCACCTAGCCTTGCTGCATATCCCTTGATTTTCAGTCATTCCCATTTGATGAGGCTTGAGGCTAAGCGTTACCTTTTAGAATATATCCCTTAGAATGCCCATCGTCCACCTGACGATGTTTCGCAAGCATTCATCCATACAAGTCCGTCCCGGGTTCGAACGGAACCGAAGGCACTATTCCTACTACATCCATTTTGGAAATATCCTCAGGATTAGTAGCGACTAGCCCTTGCACTTCACTGCTCCATCTTCGAATTCAAAATCGTTTTCACGAAACGTACAAACCGGATCGAAGTGGTTTTCGAGAAATTAATCTCGATCCCGGTCTATTCGAAACAATCAACGTATTTGTCCAATATTGATAGTCGGTTATTTAACTATCAATTTCTTATCCATAAACATCCATCAAACAATGAATAATTTTCCAAAATTATTTATTGATCTCAAAATATCTGTACAAGATATATTTCTATTTTCAACCTTTTGAAAACAGTTTCAAAACCAACTTTCTTTCCAGAATAAACTTTCTCAAATATTTTCTATCTCCTCTGAAATCACCAAGCACAAAACTAGATTTTTAGAATAATTTAAATCACTTTACTTTGAAATATACTTTAAAACATTTAAGTTAAAACTACATCAATAATTTTACTAAAGATACCATACTATATGAATATTTGAAAATAAGGTTACTTAATAAATATAAAACTAGATTTATACTTTTAAAACATAATATTAAGTCATTCTTTAAATAATTACTACTATAATAGATTAAGAGAAAATACTTACTTTAGAATTTAAATATTAGAAATAATAAAATTTTCAAACCATACCTTTAAAACAATTTTAAAACCCTTTAACTTATATTTAAAAATTTACTTTGAAACGTACTATGTTATCCAAGGAGAATTTCAAATCTCACTCACTTAAATCAATTTCCCAAATTGATTTCTAATTTATTCATTTGAAATAAATTCTTTTACTTATCAGTTCATTTCCAAATTCAGTAGTTATGGACTTTATTATTATTATTATTTCTTCTTTACTCTTTCAATAATCCAAATCTTAAATTTTAAATAAATGTTTGTTCTTTTTAATTAATAATACTGCATTTTAAAATTCATTAACTTTCTGTTTATTCAAAATTTTCTTTCCATTCTCAAGATTCATTTATTAGAATTTTAAAGTCACTTTATTTCTTTTCCAAGTTATTCTTAAATTTATTCTATAATTATTTTACTTGCAATTTCACTTTTTTTATTTTCATTCCAAAAATCAAATTTATAATTTCGGTAATTCATTATACCCAATTATATCAACCAAGCCATAACATTCAATACTTCCACATAATTCATTATAGAATATCAAACAATCAGAATAGAGAATATAAAATAATTTAAATAAAAGTTGAGGGGTCCAGTTGGATCCCTCCAACCTGTTTTCCCTGCATCCACAGACGTTAGCACAATATAATACATCAATTCCAAAATATCATATACTATAGCACATCAAACAATTCAATCATCCCAACAATTATTTAAATTTAATCATTTAAATTTAAAAATCAGCTGAGTGAGATTAACTCACCTTTACTTAAATTTTTGCAATCCAATCCATCTCGACTTGTTTTCCTTCAAATTTTGACCTTGTAAAGACATTATAAAGTTTTATTAATATTCGAGTCAATTGAGCGATTTAAATTTCCATTTGATAATTAAATTAACCATCCATAAAATTTAAATTTAACTAATTCTCCTTTTAACAGATTATTTTAACAACTAATTTATTTAATAAGTTAATTCAATAAATTACTTTCCAAAAATACACTATTTAAAAATAACCTAGTAAATTATGACGTGTACAAGTAAATTCATTTCCTTTTGAACTGCATAATACCAAAGATCCATAGAGATTTCGAAACCAAATTTTTATATACATATATGATTTCCTATTTCGAAATTCCTTATAACAAATGGCCTACAATCTTTTATATATATATATATTATATAACATACCTTACTGTAATTATATAAATTCCTTGTACATATATATATATATATATATGTGTGTGTGTGTGTGTGTGTGTGTGTGTAAACTCTAGAATTTTAAAACTAGACAGTAAACATTTTCTTTATTTACTTATATACAAATAAATTAAATGTTACCTCTCAACGATCGCGAGCCTCCAGGACCACCAGAACGCGCCCTCCTCGAACAACTCGCCCCGACCTCCATCTCGAACCCGAGCCCTAACCAAGACAGCCGCCCGCACACGCCACGGCCTCCTCCATTCGCCAGCATAATCCAGCTCGAAACCCTAATCGCGAGCCAATCCTTCCACCTCGCGAGCACACGACGCCTACTCCGATTCCCAATGCTACGTCGGCCCCCTTCCCCTTCTCTTGTGATACGAAGAGGGATATATGTATTCGATATACTGGCCCCTGTTCCCTTTTCTTTTTATTCCGTAGATCTCAATTAGGTTTTGTTCGTGTTGGACTTGCGAACGGAGCTGGAAAGAAGGAAATGGAAGAGGAGGACTCACTTATTTTTTCCCGATTTTATTCTGCCATCTTTTTTTTTGTTTGAAAGTTTTGTTTCTTCGATGGTAAAAAGAAATGAACTGGAGGAGAGGCGTGTTAGAGAAGGGATACTCAGTGATTTTAGTGAAAGGGAAAATGACAGATGGGACAGAATGTAGGCTGATGTTGACCAATATAAATTTAAATTTAAATTGAATTCGATATAGATTTCAACGCGTTTGCTTATCATACGCTCACACACCAACTCCGGTCAATATGAAATTTGAAATCCAGTAACAATTCAATATTATGGATCCAATGGAACTGTTTTCGTCGAATTCCGAGACTGTGCCTCGGAATGCTATTTCTAAATTCAATTTAAACGATATAAATTTCAACTTTGAACCAACCACTTCCACGTTCAATTTTAACACTTTTACTATTTTCATAAACATCAATATAAATTTTATGAGCCTTCAAATTATTTTTAATAGGTTTAGAATTCCAGTTCAATATTTTACTCAGTTTCAAATTGTTTAGTTCAATAATTAAATTGTCATATTCTTGATTCAAGTTAGAATTGCTCTATTTATTATTTAAAATTAATTAAATATTCTGATTTAAAGGCTTAAAAATTGCGGGTCGTCGCACTAGAAATGTGATTTATAAATTTAAATGACAAGAATTTGGAGTGCTAATGTTTCTGAAGTTATAATAAAATCTGGAATTTTATTAACAGCATTTCCCAACAATGCTGTGGTCTTATGATAGCATTTTTAAATGCTGTTGTTTTTATTTTAATTTAACTATGTTGAAATAACAAAATATCTATTACGGCATTTTATATATGCCGTTATTCCCGAACTAAACTATTTTGGAAACTATAAGCTACAATAGCACTTTTTAAATGCTGCTGTTGCTATAAATTGACAATGTTTTGAAATGTTATAGATTTTAACACTATTTGAGTTATATTTAAAGTTTTAAATTATTTAACTGTTGGAATTGATTATTTATGAAATTTAAGGAGTTTTGAATATATTTTAATATTTAAATTTGAATTTTTAAGGAATTTAAATTAAATTTGAATTTAAATAAGTTTACTTGGCTATGTGTTAAATGGAATGAAATGTAATGAGATAAATGAATTTTTGAATGGAATTTTGAAATGTATTTTGTAATGATATTTGAATTAATAAATGAATGACATACTTGATTTTAAAGTGATATTTGAATTTGATTATTTGAATTTGAATTCAAATAATGATTTGATAGTAAGGTTTTGAAAGTATGTAATATTTTATAATTTTGAAATGGTTTTGAATGATATAATCTTTATTTGAAAAAGATTGTGAATTTCTAATGATATTTGATTTTGATAAATGAATATTTGAAGTTTATATTTGTATGAAGGGATATTTATTTTACTTGTAATTCGAGTTTATTTAAAAGATATTGGATTTATGAAATGAACATTTCAAAACTAAGTAATAATTAAGTTAAATTTGAGATATATGAAATTATAAAATTTAGTTTTGAAATATTGTATATTTAAAGCTTTGAAACTGATGGTTTGAATTGAATTAAATTGGAAATTTGAAATTTTAGTTTAATTGAATAAATTTGTAAAATGCAAAGAATTAAAGGAATGTTCCATGATTTCAAAATGTAAGATTTTGAAATGTTATGATTTTCAAAGTGTAATGATTTCAAGTATTTTAGTTTCTAAAGAGTTATAACTTTGAAAGTATTATGACTTTTGAAAGGTGAATATATGTTTGAAATGAAAATGATAAACTATATTGATTTGAATATAGTTTTGAAATAAAAGTAGCTTTGGTTTAGAAGCATAACTATTTTGAAAGGAATATAGTTTGAAATGAAATGATTTGATTTTTTGAAGTATAAACAATTTTGAAATGACCACGACGTTATAATAACAATTGGTTGTTAAGGAGACCGGGATCGGAAGTTGTCATACTCTCTGCCAACTCCGAAAACCACTTTAACAACTGTGTACATGGTGGAGATTCCAGAATGAAGTAGGATGGTGGCGTCGTTCTTGAGGTATATTATGTGGACCCGACTCCCGTGAGTTTGCTTAAGGTGGCTAAAACAGGAGCGATCTCGGGCCAAAAGGGGTAGCTCCTCTGGTCGGACGCACTTCTTCGATACTATAGTCTTACTTGTGGTTGATTTGATAGCCATCCTCCGATTTTGATTGGGAATGTGTTCCGAGGTGGTCGTAATGGCTGCTACATTACCGCCAGCCTGTGTGCATAATTGGTATTTCTACCCTAGCATTGCCTCGTGTGCCGTGTCACCTACCATAGCTAGCCTTACTAGGAGTTTCGATTTGTGTCCTACCTATGGAGTATCTTCTCATAGTCTCCCGATCAGGAGATATGCAGGTACTGTATAGACTACTGGCACTATTATGTGTTAAAGGCTATATGGGTAACCCCTTAAGGCTATTTTAAAGTAAGTTTATTTTACTATTAGACATTATTATAATAGCGAAATATTACTACGTAGTAAATAGTTTAACGGATCCTTAAAGGATGGCGATCCTAAAAATCCTTTAAGTTACTGATGCATTTTTGTTACTGTTCGCTTGAGTTGATTTACAGTTCATAAGAATTTATGTCCTGACTCGAGTGTTTTTTGTTTTGCTTTACGCTCGAGTCAGAATGAGTGAATCAGCCTTCAAGACTCACCTTCGGAGTTGGAGCTTTTCTTGAAGATCCAGCCATCTATTTTTCTTTCAGTATCCAGTGATTTCAGTGATGTATTCTGATTTGTATCTGATATATGTTGTTACTCTTCTGTTGTATCTTGTTTAACTCTGATGTATCTTATATTTATACAGTAGCTTCATGAACTACTATCTCTTTTACTTCCGCTGCATTATTATTCACTATGTGTCTCTGTTCTGTGTTTATTTTATTTATTGTATATTCTGAGATTTGCCAAATTTTATTTACAATGCGGTACTTTGAGCAATTTAAGTCCGAAATGTGCGGATGCGAATGCTTGAAAATATCGGGTCGTTACAGATCCAGTACTTGAGTACATGAGTTAAGGTGATTTTCACTGGTCGGAACAAGGATATTTCAGTAAATTCTTGATGGTGAACACTTGATATGGATTTTTGTTAGGAACTTGACGTTTTCTATCACAATGTATGGCTATGTAAGGAGAACAAAGTTTTCTAATCAAGCAACCTCATCGGGGTCTGCACTAGAGAGTAAAGTGATCTATACTAATTAGGAATTGAAATTTATGCGATCGAGCAAGTGATCGTAATTGATATTGCGTATGGATGGTTCATTTACATTGTATAGGCTATATTTGCATGCAATGTTTTGTTGGCTTATAGAGAGTTTAGGTGATGAATCTTTGATTTATTATGAGGTTTCATGAATTGGCTACTAAGAAATTACTTAAGGCTGTTGAGCATACGGTACGCTTAGTAGGTCGATTATCATCCTTGTGCGATGAAGTATTTTAGACTTGAGAAAACCATGATTTTAATTTGATAAGTTAGTTTTGATATTGTTATTATTGTTATGTGATTTTTTCCTTGGTTATTCGTGTTGGAATTTCAATAATGAAATATTCTAAGTGAAGCAGAATGCAATGATCCGGAATTTCGGACGCTTCGTATATAAATATTTGAATTATTTAAATATTAGAATCTTGGTCTAGACATTATTAAAGTGATATAGGCTTTTTAACCTCCTTTTAATTAATAATTAATGATGGTAAACTTATTTTGTAAAAAAGTTTACAAAAATAAATACTTTGAAACAACATCTGATAATGTGATTTTAAATCGTTTTATCGATAAACAGTTTTTTTACCCGTCAGAAGTTATTCAAATATTGTTTACATGCAATTTTTTGCTTGGGAATTAAAGAAAATGAAATAAAATATTTTTTCATTTATATAAATAAATTTTATGATGTCGTGCATGAGGTAAGGGAAGATACTTAGGAAACGAGCATAAAATGGAAAGTCTTAAAAGTTAAGTAAATGATAAAGGAGAAGCGATGTTTGTAAGTAATGTCATAAGGGTTTTGAGAGGTTTTGGGTTTTTTCCCATCACATTCCTAAGCCTATATAAGTAGGGCATACCCTTAGGAGATAATCACACAATATAAAATAAGTTTGACATGAAGTAGGAGGGTTGAAAACAGTCGAAGTGCTTAGGGACTCATCTATTTGTTACTATCCAACTTTTTCAAAAGTTAACCAAATCTTCTCAAATCTCTTCTAAACTTTGTCCTTGGGCCTAAGACATCATGGGAAGCATGATTAGCAAGTAATAAGTAGGAGGAGGTGAGAGGAAGTAGGGGAGCTTGGATGGGCTGTGAGCAAGGATGGGCTGTGAGCTTGGATGGGCTATGACAAATATGGGGAAATTTTATAAATAATTAGAAATATATTCTTAGGTGTTTCTTTCCATGATTTTTAAGAAACCTAATGGTAGTACTTACTATAAACTTTTCAAGTCCTAAATCATTTGTTTATGTGGTTAAAACTAGCCATAAAGATGGTGCTTTTCAATGTTGTTTTAACAAGGACTTTTAACAGCACTTATAAATGCTGCAATAAGTCAATTATTGTTTTAAATGTTCAAAATGCAATGTCTTGACTAGTTTTTCATAATTTAAATGATTACTATATTATTTTCTTTATTAAGTCTTTTTGTTGAAGTTCTTGTAAACTGTATTTGAGTATGAAAAAAGATTTGAAGCCTGAATATAGTTTTAATGATTATTTATGAATTTTGAAAGTAAAGTGCTGTAAAATATAAAACATGTTTTTAATCAAACTTCTAATTTTTTTTTTCAAGTAATATTTTACATAGATATTTAAAACCTATTTCCAAGTATTTCTAAAGTATTATTTTATATATATACATTTTGACAAAGGTGATTGACTTGGCTTATCACTAAAAGCCGATAAGTAAACTTTTCTTTTTGTGAGATTCAAGAATGAGGTTTCTAGGAAAGGCTTGGAGCAAACAGTGTCCAAACATACTTGGCTTCGCTCTTGAATGAGGAATAGTATAAGTTGAAATAACAAAAACGTGTTAATCTTGTTGTTTGTTTACTAATTAAAATGGTGATCGAGTTTGCTTTACGCTAAAATCCGACGAAGTAGTCTTATCTATTTTGAGAGTTAAAGATTAATGTCGAGTATAGAGGGAACAGTAGAGCTCTAACCTACATGCTTCCCTATTGCAAAAGAAATAGTTAAGTCGGGAATGTCGAAAACTGGTTAACAAGGATGTTTGATACTTTTTTATGGAAATCACTAATATTACACTTAACACTAAATGCCGATGAAGTAGGCTTCGCTATTTCTAGGAGTTAAGATTAATGTCGAGCAAGGATGGAGTAATAGAGCTCTAACCGATTGGGCATCGCTCTTGCATGAGCAATGGTTAAGTTGGGAATGTTGGAAACAAGTTAAGTATACGAACATTGATTTGCGTAATCAATGGTTTTTGACTAAATAATTGATTAGTCGATTATCGATTTTAACCGAATACTAACTTAGATCTTTATAAAGGTTTGTAAAGATAGTAACAAGTAGGAAAATGATTTCAAATTGTTGTGACAATGTGTTAATTGCATTCATCTTTAAACCTTTTTAGATTATACTTAGGGATGTAAATAGATCTTTAAAGGAATGATTTGAAGTTAAGCAAGAGCGAAATGGTTCTGGGTTCGTAGTGACAATGCTTACGTAACATTAGTCTTAAACCTTCTGAATGTATTTGTGAAAGCACTTAAATTCTAAGGAATGGATATTTTAAAGGAAATTATTAGTAAGGAATCTTTTGAAAAAGATAGAAAAAGCAATGCTTTTAAGTAAGAAACATTGTTAATGATTTATAAATATAATTATACCATTTGAGATAAGCATACGAATACTTTTTGAAGTATTCAAAAAGTACAATTGAAAACTAGAAATTCATAAATGATGTTCTATTTAGTAAAAGAAATTTTACTAATAAAGGAGATTTTAATTAATTAAATAAAAAAGGATTAGAAGTCGCTTATGTGACTTGATCGTGCTTTGTATGTTTCCTTGTTTATGGAAAACAATTAGTCGTTTACTTAATATTAAAATCTAATGAAGTAGGCTTGTCTATCCATGAGAATTAAGACTGACGTTCGAGTAGGGATATGAGCAATAGGGATCTAATCTACTAGCTTCAATCTTGATTAAGGGATAGTGCAAGATAAAAATATCAAAAACGTGATAAGTATACCAGACTTAGTTTCCATATGTGATCGCTCTCATTATCATTGAATGACCAAATTTTAGATTCAATCTTGGAGAGACCAAGATCGAAAAGTTTTTTACTTACCGAAAACCACTTCAAGGATGAGATACGTATTCTATCTCTTGGAAGTGGATTGGTTCTAGATACAGGAATATATGTGGGGATTTGGGATTTGTATAAGATGATCGAACACATGTAGTTGTTCATGATCTATTCAGAGTATGGAAATCCATGTGTGATTTTGAGATCTGTTGACATATGGGAATCCGTGTGCGGTTTTACGACCTACTTGAGATGCGAGGATCCAATTTAGGATTCGCGTTTTTTTTAAGCAATGAAGACTCGTGTGAAGATGTCGAATGTAACCTCGACATCAGGAATGGCTAAAGACAAAGTAGGCGGAACATCTAGGGTTTAGCTGACCCATGCTAGGATATTATCAACTCCAAAGCTAGAAATACTTGTTGACTGTTGGCTGAAGGATTTGAAGATATTTGGTTCCACGTGGTTCATGTTTATGTTCGGGTGTGGGCCGCTTGCGTTTATCTTTTGGTATATTTTTATCTAGAGATATACGACGCTCAAAAGGTATTTTCTGATCCTTGTGCATGGAGATCGGCTTTAGTTTACTAGAGTTTCCTCCACAGAGAATCCATTATGCAAACATTCACTATCGGTTTTGATTGTACCCTCTAATATGCTGTTGAATGTAACCAATGCAACCATTATAGCTATGTTATAATATTTATATTCTACATCCTGTACATTATCTATTATACCACCTTATGTTCCTATTAGATTTGGTTCTTTTAAAGAGATAATTGTTATGGCCTCCCATGCAGTCTCAAAAGTACTGTTATATTTTAGCTACATGTTTAGTGATTTTCTAATTCTATATGTCTGAAGCTTGGTTTTGGTATTCCCTAAATTCCTCGTATGCTCTATCGAGTAGCTTCAGAAAGGCAAGTTTTCATGATGTTATTTAGAGCTCGAGAGGATGAGCTTGATGTTTCACCTGCCTTAGTATTTTTATTTTCATTGCATTAATATTGGATGTGTCAGCATTGTTAGGGTATGCAGTTGAAACTATCCAGGCTGATGATGGTACTTAGGTTTTGTAACTCTGAAATTTATATATCAGAGTAACGCTTTGTATTGTTCTTTTAATATTATATATGATCATTCCATTATGAGTATCTGATATGTGTTCCTTCTTCCTTGTTCCTTTTCTTTTTCCTTTATTTCACCATAACAATTCATCTTTTCAATACTTGGTTTCTCGGCACGTGAATACTGTGGATGTATTAGTGTCGACATTCGAGGGTCAAAAGGGCGAGTTGTTACACCATCAAAAACATCAATGACTGACTTCCTTGGATTCTTCTTCGGTCTTATAATTTGATCCCTTTGGAGATTTTTCAAATCCTAATATCAATAGAGAACTCGACCGATCTTCTATCTTTCAATGGAAGAACCAAAAAAATTTGGACATAAAATTGGTCCAACAAGCCAAAATATGTGATTTTTGAAGAGGTAACAATTCAAGATAGGAAAATTGTATTTATTTTTTGCAAATTCAATAATAAAAATGAAGAAGAGGGAGACAAGGTCGGTAAGGAAAGAAAGAAAAGACATAATTTTTTTAGTGATTTGGAAATCTCTATCATACATCCACTTTATTAATGTTTTATCGATGGATACACACTAGATCTGGTATTTTATAATGGAATTTCAAAATACGGTTTCAAGAACAAAAATAGTAGTCTTTACCCTAAGCGTCAATCAAACATCATCCAAAAATCTTGAATGTTTTCTGCCAAAGATAGCCTCCTATTTAAAATTGTGATAAAATATTTTTGAGCTATTGATTCATTAGATTGTAGTAGATTTCACCAATCAATGATATCCAACATAATAGGAAAGTAATCAGGGAAAAGTGGACCAAATCTCTCTCGTTTGATGGACCGGTACCAATCGACTGGTACCAATCCATCCATGGATCACCACCTATCCCTGACCTTAGCCTACTTCTAGTAATTTTCTCATGCTTTGATTTATTCATGAGCTTCTTAGGTTTTATGAGGAGAAAACATGTCATTTTGATAGATCAGTGCATCCATGGATCAGTCGGTACTAATAATGGACAGAGGTAAGATCATTTATGAAGAAATACTAGATAAGATGATGTTATATAGTGAACATACTATATCCGAAAGATATATATAATAAACAAATAGCTGGATCAATCAAAAAATTTGATATGTTTTTAGTAACATTCTACCGTTCTGATGGTAAAATTTCTGATCAATCGGATATAAGGAGTGTACTCAGATTAGATTAATGCCAATAATGTGCTAAAAATGAAACAAGATAATAATTTGTTACAGAGAGGAGATATTTCATTCATTGTAAGTATAATGTACAATATTTTTAAGGTCATCTATATGTTTTAGATGGGAGCAATTTTAGAAGTAGTCCTCACAAGTATTTATCATTTGCATATTACATATTTTATACCACTTCTAATATAGGTAACATGATTATAAATTTAGAGTAGACTACAACAAATTAAAAATTAGAATTCAGAAAAAGAAATAAAAACTCTATGTTTTAGGTGCACTCTATGTTTTAGGTGCACTCTATGTTTTAGGTGCACACTAAGAGCATTCCTGGTTGGGTGTTAATCAGTGATTAACTAACCCCCAACATGGAGTCGATGGGCCTAAGAATGGGCTCATAAGTGACCCATATGGTTACTTTGGAAATCCTATAAAATAGTGTGTTAACTGGCATTTATAATGCCGGATAAATCAATAGGTGGTGGTTTAAAATATTACATGTGCTTATTTATTCAACATTAATGTCGAATAAGGCCATAGCAATATTTATTACCATTGCCTCATCTCTTTTATATTTTCCTCTCCTTTAATCATTCAAATACAACATTCCTCTCTATTTCTACTTCTTAATGTCTTAAATCCCAAACAATATCTTCTCCTGCAAGTTCAGTTAGATCTAAATGATACATTTACTTATATAGTTGTCACAATCAAAACATCAAAATTCGAGGTTTTATCATTCTCCCTCTTTTTGATGATGGTAACTATGCAAGTTATATAAATAAAAACATATTTATACTCCCATTATCTTAATACTCCCCCATCGTTATGACGTACCTTTATCTCCCCTTTTGTCATCGACAAAAAGGAAAAATTAACATGTAGGAGAAATATTAAAAATATACACAATGTTGATATGATTAAAAAGGAAAAAGTAGAAAACGATGAAGAAAATTTGTTTGAAAAACTGAAAATGGACAACATTGAAATACTATTCATGTGTAAAATTGCTGAAAAATAACAATCTTTGAATCATGTTTAAAAAGTAGAAATTTAAAACTTAATATAGGTTGAAATAATGTTAATGTGTATAGAATAATATGGTTCATACTAAGAAAACTGTATTTTAAATTTTTAACCAGTAAAACATTTGTGAGGTAAGTCAGATGTACCATCATTGCCCACATGGCTTTTGTCGATGTTATATCCTTTGGATTATCTTCAAATGTGAAAGATCCTCCATCTATAGATAATGTTAGTTAGCATGTCTTTGTTTCCTGTTATGTGTTTTGAGCAACCACTATCAAGTATCCAATTTCCTCTTTTCTTAGTTCTTACCTGCAAGAAATATAGAGATGACGTTGGTACCCACATTTTTTTAGGGTCCTAAGAGTTAGGTCATACAAAACCAAACCCAAGAGCATTTAGAATTCCCTTTATAAGTAAAATTTTTATTTTTGTCTGTATCTATAAAAGTCTTAATATACTTATTTCTAATTAAACAGTTGTTTGTCTTTGGAACCTAAACCTTAACAGGTTTTAAATGATTAAATTCTTTTAAAATGGATTTTACAAAAGTATTATCTTTCTTTTTAAAGTTTGAATATAAAGAACTATTATTGTAATAGTAGATTTTAATTCGTGATTTTTAGATGAAAAGATTTCACTATTTTCTTTTTGAGTTTTCATTTCCCTACTTAACTTCGTAAGTTGAGAGGTTGTATTGGAAAAAGATTCTTAAGCGATTACAAGTTCTTCTTCTAGAATTTTCTTCTCATCTTTTAACATATCTACTTCAATTTCAGTTCTATTTAATTTTCCAAGTGTATCTTTATATTTTCTTTTGATATTCCTTAGTGTATCTAGTAGTTCTGAGTTTACGTCCACTAAATCATTAAAAGTAAGATAACTTACTTCGTCATTTGTAACCATGAAGCATACATTGGATTGTTCTCTGTCACTATCGCTATCACTGTCTGATGAAGAAGATGATTTTGAATCATCCCATATAACAGAAAATGTTGTTTCTTCTGATATTTGTACCTTTCATTCTTTTATTTGTCTTTCTTATGATCAGGACAATTCTTCTTTGTGTGACCCTTTCTGTGACATTCATAGCATTCGACATTAAAGATGATGGTTTGTAGATGTTCTTGTTATTTCCAAATTTATTGTTCTTTCTAAATTTCAAAAGCTTTTTGAAATTATTAGCTATAAATGCCATGTCATCTTCATCCGAATCTAATTCTTCCTTTTCTGCCCGGAATGCTATTGTTTTTTTGTCTTGTGCCTGAACTCTTTTTCGTACGAATTTACTTCATATGACATTAGATTTCCTATCAACTCTTCTGGTTTTATGGTTGACATGTCGTTAGCTTCTTCAATTTCCAAGACTTTCTATTCCCATTCAATCGTTAATGAGTTAAGGATTTATGAAACGATATCAAAATCTGTGTATTTTTCTCCTAATGCCAAAAGTGAATGATATATATCTTGAAACCTAGAATACATTTCATTTATGGATTCATTTTGCTTCATTCTAAAATTCTGGAACTGGTTCTTAAGCATAGAAATCTTACTTTGTTTAACTATGAAAGTACCTTCATGTGTAACTTTAAGAGTACGCCAAATTTCATATGCTGAATTACACATACTAACCCTTTAAACTCACTTTTGTTTAATGAATAAAACAACATATTCATGGCTTTTGCATTATCAGAAGCATCAAATTTTTTTGTGTTAGACAATTGTTCATATAGTGTAGTATAGTGTACTCATTAATGATATTCCAGGTATGATATCCATTTGTTTGCATACAAATTCTCATTCTAGTTGACCAATAATTATAATTCCATCCATTAAACAGTGGTGGTCGTGTAGTGGATTGACCTTCAATAAAACTTGTATTAGTGTTATTTTCCATATTATTTAAATACCAAATAACTGTTTTATCATTATATGATGACCTTGCTCTGATACCAATTGAAAGTGACTAAGGATCATGCAATATGGAACATTAAATAAACTATCTACTTATGCATAATATAAATGTAAAAATAAAGTAATGAAATAAATGACATTAGAGATTTTAATACTGGTTTGAACTTCGCGTTATACATCCATTCCCAAACTCCTTCTAGAATTTAACTATTGACCATCACTTAATCTTAAGGTATAGGTATTATAATGCCTGAGCAACCGAATAAGAATTCAACCGTCTAAGCAACATAATAGGACTTCAACCGCCTAAGAAAACGAACGCAACTTCAATAATACAGAAAATTATCTGACTAGATGTGTTCTTTTAATAGCACGAATAAGTCTTTAGAGTACACCCTTTGTAACAACCCGCTTATTTTACAATTTTATATTTAAAAATTTTATTTAAATATCGCGTCGTTGATTTAATTTAATGTCCAAAAAGTGACTTTTTTGTAAACAGTCGAATCCGGACTCGATACCACTTCCATCGAGTTTAAAACGACGTTTACAACTTGTTTGAGTATAAACATCAATATGTTTGGAGTTGATTGGGATTTTGGTATTTTCATTGGGGTTTGGGTTCGGTTCTAGCCCACCAACCCAACAAGATAACCCAAACTCCTCTACCAAATACCCTAACTCCTCTACTCTTCATTCATTCTACTCATTATTTCCTAACACTCAAGCTAAAGGGAAAAATGGGGGAAAAAGGGGGAAATCAAAATTCCAAAGCCCTAGTTCTCTTAGGAAATTCAAATTCAAGTTCCAAAATCAATGAGAAGCTTAGGTGAGCATCCTATTCATCTTCTCCATCTCAATCTCTCTTCAATTTTCAAAATTTCTTATAACCTAACTTAGGAAATCTTTGCATGTAATAATAGATTGAAGATCTTAGAGGTGTAGTTGATGAGGTATTGATCTTAGCTTGTTTTAGAGTTTCTCATTCCTTGTTTTTGAATTTAAAGGTGTGTTCTTGAACTCATATCTACGTCTATAGCTTTCATTGTTGTTAGTTATGAATTTTTAACATTTATTTCATTTTCAAATGTTTTGAATTGAATTGGTTTGGTGAATTTTTCAATTTTGGTTATTTTGAAGTCAAAATGTATGAAAATCCTACTATGGATGTTTAGACGTTTTGTTTGGAGTGTATTGAAGAGCCTATAGGGCTGGGTGGTCGCTTGGCATAAATCCCTAGCCTCCGTCGCTTATTCGATCGCTTTCGAGTTGATTTGGCCATTAATGGCCTAGGCAAATTTTTCCCTGAGCTTCAGCTCAGACCTTTAGGAAAACGCTAAAGACGACTGAGATAAAGGAATAAAAATTCCAGACCAACAGCTCAGACGTATGAGGTTATTCCTAGACATCTGAGCGATTTGGAAGAAAATTTCCAGACCTTCAGCTCAGACATCTGGGAAAACCACCAGTTGTCTAGCGCTGTTAAATTCAGCCAGCCTATTTTTATGTGGATTTCCGTTTTAATCGATTTTTGATGATTCGAATGGTTATTGTCATTCATTACCGAAGTTGAGGATTTCGTTTTTGGATTTTTTTGGGAATATCCATTCGATTGATTTGATAATGATTTTGATGGTTTTAATTCACGTCGTCAAATGTGAATTTTAGGTAATAGATTGTTTTTACAATCATTTTTATAATTTATCACTTTAAAATACAAAGGTTTCTATACTAGCAGTAAGTACTCAAACTGTTTCACAAAAATGATTTCAACATTACTTTTAATACAAAGCTCATTTTTAAATCCATTTTCCAATTTATCAGTATATACAAACCTTTACCTTGTTCGTATGAGAAATCCAATTAAACGACTTAGCAAAACAAGTGGTATAAATGCTTGCATTTACATCGTCGGTTAATTCTTGGACTTGTTCGATTGAACTCTCATGATAATTTTCGAATGAAAATTTACAATCTGTTCGTAAATATTTAATTTAAGCCAGTGGTTATGGGACATGAAGCCTAACTCATTTATTTACTAACTTAGTGTAATTTACACTTATTTTCGAGCGGAAGTCTACAATTTGTTCATAAATATTTATTAAGCCAGTAGTTATGTGACATGAAGCCTAACTCATTTATTTACTTGTTTATTGTAACTAACACTTTTATTGATCAATGATGATCATTTTTATGGGAAGTGGACCAAGGTCTTTCAGCCATTTTATGGAGTTAAGTGCATGGGGCGTATTTTTTCACTGCGTCGATGATCATCAACAAGTCTGTGCATGGGGCATATCTTTTTTAGTGCGTCGATGTTCGACTCGAGTCTATGCATTGGGCGTATCTTTTAGGTGTGTCGATATTCGGCTCATTTTATGGGTTAGCGACCTATGGGATAGCGTCCCATTCATGATACACGTGTTGATGAGTTTTCATGCTCCCATTTATGAGAGGCCTACCCCCTTTTTTACGTCGTTTTATGGATTTCAAAATATTGATTTCTAGAATTTAAGTTTCACTAATTTTTGCGATTTGCGTTGATATGAATTGTCAATATTTGAGGCTTGGTGAACAAGCTAAAGAATATGACATTATTTTTGGGTATTTGAGAAAACTTGAGATATTGTATGATTTTCATTATTATCAAATATGTACTTGTCACGGTATGGTATTATTATTATCATATATTTTTGTCATATCTCTTATCCTATCTCATCCTATATGATAATTATAGCCAAACTGATCCATTTATTATTTTTCTTCTTAAATCATACTCGGGTCTGACCAAGGTGATTCAAGTGCTTCCACTCGACTTATTAGCAGGGACTAACTTTTGACTTTTGGTTAAATACTTTTGCTTGGTAGTTTTTGTTTTTATACATTCGAGATAGAGACTCTTTGAAGTATACATATTCTTTTATCTAGCACTTGTACCTATTTATTTGTGATGTAGTAGATATTGTATGACCTCTACTTTGAAGTTCACTTCTATGTGTTATATTCATATCTGTTTCCGCCTTAGTGACATGAATATCTATGACTGATTTATGTTATGCTTATTTTATATTTCTTTTCGAAGGTCACGTAACCAATGTGTAGTAGCTTGAATTTGTATTTGATATGTCAGATTTCCACTTGAAATGAAATGCATGACATACTATCTGACATATCGGTACTCGCACAAAATAATTACACAGATGGTCGCTCCTCAACAGCCTTATTCTTCGTAATAATTGATGGCTTTACCCAATTGTATCCTTGGTTAGTGTGAGTATAGAGGTAGGGCATCACAGCTTGGTTTCGAAGCCAAATCTCGGAACAATTTAGAATATAATGTCAAGAATCATTGTCCTAAGTGTCTCTTTGGAATCGTGCCTTAGGATTTAATCCAAGTTTTAGGACCCATTCTATCCTATTTTATTTTATGACGCTTTGATTTACCAATCAAGCTTATTTGAATTCATTCCGAGAATAACCTTTTTCCTCTTCATTCATTCTTTCTTTCTTAAAGAAAAGAATTGGTTGGATCTGGCAGTCCTAGCTCTGGTCAATCCAATGGTCCTCCTCTGGATGGCGTATCTGTGTTTGTCCAACAACTTCTGGATCTTGTAAAGAATCGAGGGTTTATTTGTGCTTTGAATAAGAATCCTAAAAAGGTTTTACCTCTGAAATTAGATGTGCCTTTCAACCAGCTTGTAGATATCACTCTTCGACTTGAAAAGGCTGATAAAGGAAGTGATACTGATGTTGGAGGCACCAAGAAGAGCCTCAATAACAACAAGAAGAGGCATATTATGTTCAAACCTAATCCAACAAGAAAGGGAAGCAAGCAACTTTGGTAGCACTGACTCTTACCCACGATCATGGAGTATGCTACAATTTTAGTTCTAAGGACCACTATGCAAATTAGTGTCCAAATCCCCATGCTTGCCGCTATTGCAAAAGTACGAGTCATCTTATATCTTCATGTCCCAAACATCAAAGTTAGAAAAGGGAAAGATGATTGTTGTGCAATCCCCCAGTAACCCTTCTGTTAGTCAAGGTATTTCTCATTCTGTTTTTGATGGCATTATTTTCTTTCCTGATTATCCAGTTCGAATTCTTTTTGATGCAGGTGCACTTCAACCTTTTATATCAAAAGAACTTGTTGATACATTTTCTTTAAATTTTATGGGCATGACGACTTTACTGAGAATTGCGAATCCGATTGGTGAATATGCAACGCTCGGTTTACTTTGTAAAAATGTCGAGAATATTTTATGTGATTATACTTTCCAAGCCGATTTTCATGTTATGCGCTACTTAGGCTTCGAAATGATTTTGGGAATCGATTGGCTTAATCGCTATGAAGCCCACATCCTATGTCCCGAGAGGACTATCCATCTTCGACATCCCAATCTATTAAGTAGATTTCTATTGTTCTTAAGAATTTAGATTCCAATTCTTTGGCATCCTTATATTCTCTAAATCCACATGATGACGATAACGATGATGAGGAAGATGTCATTTCCTCATTCATGTAGTTCATGAATTTCCCTGTATCTTTGAGGTTGTCTTAGGATCACCACCTAAGCGATCAGTTAAGTGGTGCTAAGGTCTTTTCTTAACTTGACCTTGCCACCGGTTTTCATCGGCTACGAGTTGTGATGGATAGCATTCCCCTTACCGCATTCTGCACTCGTTATGATTCTTATGTGTGACTCGTTATGTCATTCAGTTTGACGAACCCTCTAACTTATTTCATCCATCTTATGATTGAGCATTCTACAAATATCTCAATGAGTCCGTCCTTGTATTCATCGATTATGAGTGAAAACAGCAATTTAAAATTGCAAATCTTTCTAATAATTATATTTATAAGAGTAATTGATTTTGTTCTTAAAAGGAGCAAAGAATATTCGTAAAAAAATTTAAGAGACATGTTTATCATACAGAAGATGATTTTGTGCTGTATTGCCCATTGATTGCTTTAAGAATTCTGGTCGATGTGCCTGATCAACGTTATCGATATGAGTCTCCTAAATGCTATGATGAAAAAGTCAGACACGGTAAATTGACTTGTAATAAGTACGTCTTTCTAAAAGGATGATTACATAAAGTTAATTATAATTTTGAATTTCTTAGCTTTTCAAGGAAAGAGAATCATGAAATAAATGATTTAGCATAGAAGTTGCTTTCAAAAATTAAAAGAACTCCATTCCTATGCCCCTATTCTTGTGATTTCCAAAGGGAACCAAGACTTCACTATTTGTATCAATGCTAATCATATTGGTTTGGGTGCAATTCTCATAAAAAGGGAACGTGTTATAGTTTATGGCTCTTGACAATTAAACCCTACCGAGGCTGGATATGCCACTCATGATCTACAACTCATCGCCATTGTTTTCGCTCTTAGAAATTTAGCATCATTATCTCTTAGGAGAGAAATTTGTTCTCTACACCGATCATAAATCTTTAAAGTATTTATTCTTTCAAAAGGAACATAATTTGCGTCAACAACGTTGGCTAGAATTCCTTGCATCTTATGATCTCGATATTCTTTATACTCTCGGAAAGGAAAATCGTGTTGCCGATGCCTTTAGTCGTAAGAAACAAGCGGTTGTTTCATTGATGATATCTGAATGGAATAATCTCGAGACTTTGTCCACTTATGAGATTCGAGATCATGAATCTGATTCGTTTTCATCTCTTGTTTTATGTTGCTTTGAGGCTCATCCATCTCTTTTGGACTGCATTCTTGAAGCTCAAAAGTATGATCCAAAATTGGCTTATCTTAGCCAAAGTTGTAGGGATAAAAATAAGGTCGATGGTTTGAGAGACTTTGATATTGATGCCCGCGGAGGCATTCGAAAATTTGGTAGACTTATTATGCCAAATATTAGTGATCTCCATAAAGACATTTTAGCAGATTCTCATCGTTCTAAATTTACCATTCATCCTGGTAGTAGTAAAATGTACGCTAACATGAAGCGACTTTATTATTAGAAAGGAATGAAATTTGATATTTCGAACTTTATTAAGCACTGCATGACTTGCCAACTCGTAAAGGACGAGCATTAAAGGCCCAGTGGGTTGTTGCAACCATTGGACATTCTCGTTTGGAAGTGGAATCAAATTTCCATGGACTTTATGGACGGTCTTCCCCGTTCTCGTTCGGTTCAGGATAGTTTATGGGTGATTGTAGAAAGACTTACAAATCCACCCATTTTCTTCTCATTCGGTCCAACCGAACTGTACCTCTTTTGGCTAAACTCTATGTTAAAGAAATTGTTAAATTGTATGGAGTTCTTACTTCTATTATCAGCAATCATGATGCATTATTACCTTGCGGTTTTTGGAAGGGTCTTCAAAAAGCTTTGGGAACGAAGATTAATTTTAGCACCGCTTATCATCCTCTATCCGATGGACAAATAGAGCATGTGAATCAAACTCTTGAAAATCTTCTTCATGCATGTGTTCTGGATTTTGGTGGAAGTTGGGAAGATCATATTTCCCTTATTTAGTTTTCTTACAATAATAGCTTCTAATCTAGTATTGGTATAACACCTTTTGAGGCACTCTACGGAAGGCCATGCCGATCCCCTTCGTGTTGGATTGAAGCCGGTGAGAGGCTGGTTTTAGATCCTGATTTTATTCATGATTTCACTGAAAAGATTGATCTTATATGTCATAGGATGGGAGAAGCTCATAGTAGACAAAAATCCTATGCCTATAACCAAAGAAGAAAATTAGAATTTTCCATGGGAGATTTGGTGTTCATTCGTGTTTCTCCTATGAAGGGTGTTGTGCGTTTCAATCGTTCGAAAAATTAGCCCATCGATATATTGGCTCGTTTCCTATCACCAAATGCATTGGTTCCATAATTTATCGCCTTTTATTGCCGGTTCAATTTTTTTCTATTCATGATGTATTCCACGTTTCTGAACTACAGAAATGCCTTAGAGATTTCGATTCTATTCTTGAGGCCGGTGTTATTGAAGAAATTGAAGTTTCACCAAATTTGACTTATGAGCAACATCCTATTCATATCATTGCTATGGAGGTTAAACACCTTCGTAATAAAGAAGTTCCACTTGTAAAAGTTCAATGGTCCGCAAATCCTAAGGATTATTCATGGGAATCTGAAGAATTCATCGGGCGAACACAACCCGATTTACTCTCTCGTGCTCCTTAGGGGAACTTCTCATTTCAATTTTTCCTTTTGTGTTGTTATGTCCCAAAAAGGTTGCTACTCCTTATTTCATTCTTAAATATTATGAGGACGCAATTTCTTTAAGGAGGGGAGTCTATAACAACCTGCATATTTTACGATTTCATATTTAAATATTTTATTTAAATATTACGTCGTTGATTTAATTTAAAGTCGAAAACATGTCATTTTGTAAATAGTCGAAGCCGGACTTGAGACCACTTCCATTGAGTTTAAAACAATGTTTACAACTTGTTTGAGTATAAACATCGATGTGTTTGGAGTTGATTAGGATTTTGGTTGTTTCTTTTGGGCTTTGGGTTTGGTTCTAGCCCACCAACCCAACAGGATAACCCAAACTCCTCTACCAAATACCCTAACTCCTCTATTCTTCATTCATTCTACTCATAATTTCCTAACACTCAAGCTAAAGGGAAAAGAGGGGAAATCAAAATTCCAAAGCCCTAGTTCCCTTAGGAAATTCAAATTCAAGTTCCAAAATCAACGAGAAGCTTAGGTGAGCATCCTATTCATCTTCTCCATCTCAATCTCTCTTCAATTTTCAAAATTTCTTATAACCTAACTTAGGAAACCTTGCATGTAATAATAAATTGAAGATCTTAGAGGTGTATTTGAAGAGGAATTGATCTTAGCTTGTTTTAAAGATTCTCATTCCTTATTTTTAAATTTAAAGGCGAGTTCTTGAACTCACATTTATATCTATAGCTTAGATTGTTGTTAGGTATGAATTCCTAATACTTATTTCATGTTCAATTGCTTTTGAATTAAATTGGTTTTGTGAATTTTCCAATTTTGGGTATTTTGAAGTCAAAATCTATGAAAATCTTACTATGGATGTTCTTGTTGTTTGGAGCATATTGAAGAGCCTATAGGGCTGGGTTGCCGCTGGGCATAAATCCCTAGACTTCATCGCTCATTCGACCGCTTCCGAGTTGATTTGGCCATCAATGGCCTAGGCAAATTTTGCCCTGAGCTTCATCTCAAACATCTGAGAAAATGTTTAAACGTCTGAGGTAAAGGAATAAAAATTCTAGACCAACAGCTCAGACGTCTGAGGTTATTCCCAAACTTTTGAGCAATTTGGAAGAAAATTTCCAGAACTTCAGCTCGAACGTCTGGAAAAATCACCAGACGTCTCGCGCTGTTAAATAAAGCCAATTTGCCTATTTTTATGTCGATTTCCGTTTTAATCGATTTTTGATGATCTGAATGGTTATTGTCATTCATTACCGACTTTGAGGATTTCTTTTCTGGATTTTTTGGGAATATCCATTTAATGGATTGATATCGATTTTCATGGTTTTAGTTCACGTCGTCGAATGTGAATTTTTGGTGATAGATTGTTTTTACAATCATTTCTAAGATTTGTCACTTTAAAATATAAAGGTTTCTATACTAATAGTAAATACACGAACTCTTTCAGAAAAATGATTTCAACATTACTTTTAATACAAAGCTCGTTTTAAAACCGTTTTCCAGGCTATTAGTATATACAAACCTTACCTCGTTCGTATGAGAAATCCAACTAAACGACTTAGCAAAACAAGTGTTATAAAAAGCTTGTGTTTACTTCGTCAGTTAATTCTTGGACTTGTTTGATTGAACTCTCATGACAATTTTCGAGTGGAAATTTACATTCTGTTCGTAAATATTTAAGTTAAGCTAGTGGTTATAGGACATGAAGCTTAACTCATTTATTTACTATCTTAGTATAATTTACACTTATTTTCGAGTGGAAGTCTACAATTTGTTTGTAAATATTTAAGTTAAGCCAATGGTTATGGGACATGAAGCCTAACTCATTTATTTACTAGCTTAGTGTAATTTACACTTTTATTGTTCAATGATGATCATTTTTATGGCCTAGCGACCCATGGTCTTTCGATCAGTTTATGGAGCTCGTTGCATGGGGCGTATCTGTTTAAGTGCGTCGTGATCGGCTCAACGAGTACAATGCATGGGGAATATGTTTTAAGTGCATTGATGATCGGCTCAACGAGTTCGGTGCATGGGGCGTATCTTTTCAAGTGCTTCGATGATCGGCTCAACAAGTCTGTGCTTGGGACGTATCTTTTTAAGTGTGTTGATGTTCGTCTCGAGTCTGTGCATGGGCTGTATCTTTTAGGCGCGTCGATGTTCAGCTCATTATATGGTTTAGCAACCTATGGGATAGCATCCCATTCATGATACACGTGCTGGAGTGTTTTCGTGGTCCCGTTTATGATAGGCCTTCCCTCTTTTTTATGTTTTTTGGATTTCGAAATATTTATTTTTGGAATTTGTGTTTCACCAATTTTTGCGATTTGCATTGATATGTTTTGTCAATATTTTAGGTTTGGTGAATAAGCTAAAGAATATGACATTCTTTTTGGGTATTTGAGAAAACTTGAGATATTGTATGATTTTCATTATTATCAAACATATACTTGTCACAATATGATATTATTGTTATCATATATTTTTGTCATATCTCTTATCTTATCCCATCTTATATGATATTTATAGCTAGACCGATCCGTTTATTATTTTTCTTCTTGAATAATACTCGGGTTAGACTGAGGTGTTTCAGGTGCTTCCACTTGACTTATTAGCAGGGACTAGCATCTAACTTTTGGCTAACTACTTTTGCTTAGTAGTTTTTGTTTTTATACATTCGAGATAAAGACTCCTTAATGTATACATATTCTTTTGTCTGGCACTTGTACCTATACTTAATGTTCACTTCTACGTGTTATATTCATATATGTTTCCGCCTTAATGATATGAATATCTGAGACTGATTTATGTTATGCTTGTTTTATATTTGTTTCCGAAGGCCACATAGCCACTGTGTAGTAGCTTGAGTTTGTATTTGATATGTCAGATTTCCTCTTGAAATGAAATACGTGACATACTATCAAACATATCGGTACTCGCATAAAGCAATTAAACAGATGGTCGCTCCTCAAAAACTTTATTCTTCGTATTAATTAACGACATTATCGGGTAGTATCCTTGGTTAGTGTGACTATAGAGGTGGGGCATCACACCCTTCCTATAATCTTCTCGTTGTGGTATATTGTGTAGTTTGTGAAGACGGGAAATTTATTAGATCACCAAGAAGTATTCTTGAATGAACAAGTTATCAGAATGAAGTTTTTAAGTATTGAATGCTTAGAGTTCAAATTGCAAGATAGATTAGAAATAAGAATAAGAATTGATTATCAGATAGATGTAGTTCATGGCAATTTATATAGGTTAAGGATTGTATTTGTTCATGAAAGATAGCTACGAAAAGACATGGAAGCAACTCTTGAATCAAGTGTTGTTTCTGTTCATTAAAATGAAGTGTCTCTTGAAAAATAAGCCATTATGAAGATTCAGCAGTCTGAATGGAGCAACTCAGCCGGCTGAATTGATTAAAAATAAACCCCACAAGTAACTAGTGCAAAAAGCATAAAATTCAACCGGGTGAGTTATCATATTCATCCATCTGAATAGTCACTCATATTTATAGTGTGAGTTTAAGATAAATATCTGTGTGTTTCTCTCTTACAAGTTCAAACACCAAGATCCCCACTTTATCCATTATCAGTCAGCCATATCCCATTCAAATATATATGAAAATTCCATAAAATCCCTTAGTAACTTATTTATTATACGCACGTGTATAAGTTTTATATATCTATCCAATAAAATTCTAACAGAACCCCAAATAGTTCTAGTGGCTACCCTTTTTACTAAACGCATACCATACAATAATTACAATGACAATTAATATTTCATAAATATTAATTATTTAATTAATTTACAAATATTGTAAACTAGTTAAATCATGTGAGATTAAATGATAATAGTAAAAGGATAGGGCGTCAAATTAATAAACAATAGCGGTCTTTCTGTGCAAATCAACTGAAAACTAATGACCAAGGGATTGAGGAGTGGTCGGTGGGTGTTTCAAGACTTATTAGATTCGGTAGTTTGATTTCTAGGGGTCAATTCAGTCAACGATTAATATCAAACTATTCGAATAGTAACGTTCACTTATCATTTAAGCTAATGGAGTGACTGTGACAACCGCCCCACACCACCGGTACCTAGTATACCCGTAGAGTGTATTATGGAGGTACCCGGCCGATGTAATGGGATAGCCAAGTGTGTAAAGTAACAAAAATATAAACATAGATGCTGTAGAAATTTAACAGCTCATAACTCCCATTGTTGAACATGCCCTTGCGGATCACCATCACAGCTCCCATCATTAAGTTCTCATCATTAAAACACCTCTAAACACCCATCGTAAGTCATAGAGCCATTGTACTAAGTTTCCAAAATCATCGTTGTGTTCGCCATGTTGCCGATTCACGAGTCGCCACATGAAACCAAAAGTCGCCCTAAGTCACCTCAGGTCATATGCCTTCTCCCAAGAATGAACTCCAAATATCCATGTTTTGGCATGGATCGGTACTTGGCCAAACCCGAAGCAACAATATTTAAAACTCCGAGCGACACCTTCCTTGGTCCGAAGGAACCAAAAATTTCAATCACTTAATTACTGCCTAGAAAATATATTGCCCGGTGCCGAAGCAAGATCCTCCATATCCCGATCCTGAGACCGGATTCGAAGCAACCCCCAAGCAAGATTTCTTGACCTATCATCGAGCACAACACCACCGGATAGCATTTGCTATCTAGGTTTTCTCCACCACTGACAGAAGCATATCCCGAGCAAAACATCACCAGACATGAAGCACACCCAAGAACTCCACTATTAATCATATGCTATCGAGCATAAATGTTGTAGCTTCTCCAAACTCCAATTTTGCATCGATTTCACAGTTACACTCCGTTCTTCGACCGGTGGGTCATTACTATGCATCAATATGAGTCCTAACATCCTTAAGCTTATCCATCGAATTCCAATTCTATGCTCCCTACTTCTAGTTTTCTCTGATTTATATTTTCAATGTTTCAAGTACACACACAAATACCACACATGCATCAATCAACATTCAAGCATTTAAAACATATAACAAATCATGGCAACCATCATGTAACGTGTCAATAATGTAGCCTAACATATGTAGAGGCAATCATACATATAAACAACATTATTTAAATAACAAAAACTATTTTATTCACAATTTTACTATAGGTTGGGTTTTAAAATAGCATTAAAACATAATTTTGACTTTAAAAATGAATCAAATGTATGTTAAAATCTATAGATACGTTTATAATAAGGTATGAGATGATAAATCACTCATTAAATCTCCTTGATTCCAAGTTTTGCATGCAAATCGAGGTGTATCTGAGAATGAATAGCAAAGACCGATTTCTCTTCCCAAAAATTACAGATTTAAAGATCGTTAAGTAATATCCTTTCTAATCTACCCTTGATGTATAATTTGGACTTGATTTGTAGGAGAAAGGTGAAGGTTTTGGTGAAGAAGTCATCAATGGAGGCTTAGATCTATTTGAGAGATGGGAAAATGATTTAGGGAAGGTTATTCTAGCCAGTAATAGTGTAAATACTAAAATCATTTATTAGACCTATCCCCATTCTCACCAATTACCTATTAAGCTGCTTCGAATAACTACCAAACTTCAAACAACCATACCTCCTAGCAAAATGATCGAAATCATTATTATGATCACTCTACAAAAAGGGAAACCAACGTTTCTTTCAAATGGAAGTGGTATTGGATCATAAGCTATCTTCTGTCAAAAGTTATAGTAATCACTAGTTTCAAGGGTAAAATTGTCTGGTAAAATTTCTTGAGGTCCAAATTGCCACTACTCAACATCCCCTAAATTATAGTGTTATACGATCGAATATGATTTTAAAAATAATATTTTATGACCCTTAGATGCATAAAACACAAGTCGTTGCACTCTTCCCCCTTGAGTAATTTTGCCTCTAGAATTTCCAATACGACCTAGGCAAAGTCAAACTTAGCTATCTCGCATGCCTAATAACCATAAGCAATCATATAAAACATCAAACACGCGCACGAAAGCTAGAAATAATATCCACAACTACCCTAGCATTAGGCTATTGAAATACACTATATAATATCGAAAGCATAAGTAAATGCAATAAACAAAAAGTCTCATTAGATAAAGAGTTCCAGATAAGCAGTTCTCATGTTCTCCTCGGTCCTCTAAGTACAGTCGTCTTCGGTCTCATTACACTGAACATTCACTAGCTCTATCATCTTCCTCCTAAACTGTTTTGTCTCACGTCTGATGATACAGATAGGCCTACAAGGTCTCGAAGCTTCTGATTCAGTCTAGATATCATCAAGCTGATTCGATTTAACTATCATGCATGATCCATGCACAAACTTCCACAAGTGAGAGACGTGGAACAAAATATATGCATGCCCATCATCTTCTGAGTCAAGTCGGCTTTGTAAGTTAGGTTCCCAATCCTCTCAAATATCATAAAAGGACATGAGAATCTCAATGCCAACTTTCCTTGGTACCGAATCGAACAATACTCTTTAGCGGAGAGATCTTGATTTGCGAACCAAGAACTCTAAATCATGTACTCTCTTATCAGCGTAGTTTTTTTCTATCTTGAGCTGCTTTCATTCTTTAGTAAATGATCTCAATCTTCTCCATAGTCTCTCTAACCATATCTGGCCCAAGTATTGGTTTTTTGCCTGCTTCCTACTAACATGAAGAAGCATTGCATGGTCGGATATAATGACTTAAATGGTGCCATGTCGATGTTGGACTGATAGCTTTTAATGTATGCGAACTCTACCAAATGCAAGTGGTCATTCCATGAGCCAGGGAAATTTAAAATGTAAGCGTGCAAGTGATCTTCCAAGGTACGATTCACCCTCTCGGTATATCCATTAGTGTGACGCCCCACCTCTATACCCACGCTAGACAAGGACACTATTGTGTAATGCCGTCAACTAGCACGGAGAATAAGGCTGTTGAGGAGCGACCATCTGTATAATTGCTTTGTGCGAGTACCGATATGCCAGATAAAATATAACTTGCAATCTTTTCCAGAGGAAGTCCGACACGCCGACACAAACTCAAAGCTATTACACAGTGGCTATAATATCTTCAAAAACAAATATAGAAATAAACATAACACAAATCAGTCACAGATAATTCATATCACAAAGGAGGAAATAGACATGAATAAATATAACACATAAAAGTGTTCATCAGAGTAGTGGTCTAAAAGATCCATAATGACACAAAAGAATAGCAACATGTGCTATACAAAAGAATAAGTACACAACTATGAGTCTATATCTCAAATGTATACAACAAAAACTACTAATCTAAGTAGTTAACCAAAAGTCAGGATGATAACCCCAGAAGGGAAGTCAAGAAGAAGCACCTGTAACATCTCGGTCTGACCCGAGTATTATTTAAGAAGAAAATAATAAACGGATCGGTCTAGCTATAACTATCAGATGAAATGATATAGAATAAGAGATATGACTAAACGTATAATAATCGCAATGCCAAGTTGTGATAAATAAATAATTGAAAAATCAATAAGAGATTAATCAATATCGCAAAGATCTTCTCAAAGACAAAAAGGAATGTCATACTCCTAATTTCATTCACCAAGCCACAATAAATGACATATATATCAATGCCAATCGTAAAAGTTGGTGAAACATAAATTCCAGAATTCAATAATTAGAAATCCAGAAATCACAAGAAAAGGATGGCCAATCCTAGAAAAATGAGCCGGAGCTCCTCTAGACAGGGTATAGTCCCCATTGCGGACTTTGAGCTGAAGCTCCTCCTGGTGAGTCAAAAACTCCTCCTCATAGGGTTAGTCCCCCATTGCGGACTTTGAGCCGAAGCTCCTCCTAGTGAGTCAAAACTCCTCCTGACAGGGTATAGTCCCCCATTGTGGACTTTGAGCCGAAGCTCCTCCTAGTGAGTCAAAACTCCTCCTGAAAGGGTATAGTCCCCCATTGCGGACTTTGAGCCGAAGCTCCTCCTGGTGAGTCAAAAACTCCTCCTGACAGGGTATAGTCCCCCATTGCGGACTTTGAGCCGAAGCTCCTCCTCGTGAGTCAAAACTCCTCCTGACAGGGTATAGTCCCCCATTGCGGACTTTGAGCCGAAGCTCCTCCTGGTGAGTCAAAAGCTCCTCCTGACAGGGTATAGTCCCCCATTGCGGACTTTGAGCCGAAGCTCCTCCTTGTGAGTCAAAACTCCTCTTGATAGGGTATAGTCCCCCATTACAGACTTTGAGCCGAAGCTCCTCCTAGTGAGTCAAAACTCCTCCTGACAGGGTATAGTCCCTCATTGCGGACTTTGAGCCGAAGCTCCTCCTGGTGAACCGAAGCTCAATAAAAATGAGGTACAGTCCTTCACGTGGACAAAGAGACCTGTGTGAGTCGAGATCACACAGATGAGG